>JAYKKI010000010.1:21156785-21813928 GCA_039881145.1 Druceiella hillmani
AGTGTTTTTATTCTTATTTCATTATTTAATTTATACTAATGTCACATTTTTTATTATTTCTATAATAACACTTATTATTTTCGTTTATTAAAAAGATAAATAAAGAATCGTGTAAAAGAGTTTTAATTTTATTTGTGGGCCAATAAACAGACCTGCAAAAATACAAACGTAACACTTCAAATAACACAGTCAAGGACTAGTAGAATGATGGTACCACAGAAGTTTATATATATATATATATATATATAAATGTACACAGTAAGGAAATTTCTTAAATGTGTTGGATCTTGAAATAAGAATAGAAAAATAAATTAATATAAAATAAAAATATTCTACAGTTAAAAGGCGCACAATTAAGTTAAACTTGGTTGAATCAGTTTGTATTAATAGATAAATATTGATGCGGGACAAAATTTCATTATTGAATTGGCGTATTTCACAAGTTTGTTTCTGAGTCCATAGTAAAATGTTATGTTATAAATATACCGCATTAATTTAATTGAACATCACTTTGAAACTACTGCCAAAATATGTGATGTATTACTAGCTTGATTTTTCATAACACGAAACTTTCGTTTTTATAGTGTGATTTCATAATATAATTTTTATAATACAAAAAACTGTGTGTCTATTTCTAAGGAATTTAGTATGACAGATCGTAATATAAACTATTATTAAAAATATTAGCTATTAAAACAAATGAATATATTTATAAATATAGATCAAAGATCATTTTTAAAGAGCATTAAATCGTTATATGAAAGTAAATGCAATAAGGCTGAAAAATTTTAAAAGCTGAAGTTGTTGAATATATTTTGCGTTAATTTTTTATATGTGTTGTTATGATAATTTGACTTTGATACTACTACTAAACCTAAACTTAAATGCTCTTTACTACAAATTCGATAATTCAGAAAACTAGCAGGTCGACCTGTTTCAAAACCTAGACAAAATTCTTAAAGAAATATCTTCTTTTATTAATTTTTAAAACGAGTCATAAATTATTCAAATCAAGCATAAATATTTAAATAATTTGCAGACATACTTTTAAACAAATATTTTTCAAATATAAATTCTTACCTTAAACCAATTATGTAAATGTGAATCAAGGAGAATTAATAGAAAACAAACGCGTTAAAAGTAAATAATGTCTAAAAATATTGAATAAAAATTTGGGATAATTAATGGGGAATGAGGATAAAAAAAACTTTAAAATATTAAATAGAGAATGTTTATTTGCAAAAAGTTTAATCAAGACGGGTTCAGGAATTTTTGAGGAATATTTACTGTCAAATTTTACGTACTTACGAAACATTTTGTGAAGTTAATCTAAAAAAGTGATCGGAGAATTAAAGAGGCATTCGGTGTTACTTCATTAGTTTCTAGATTGATTTAAATTGAGGTATCATAACATTATCTTTGTGTGAGTAGTTCGTTTAACCATTACATGGGACTTTCCTTTTGAGAGTATAAAAAAAATAACTAAAAGTTAACCGGAAATGAAAATACCATGCTATGTTTACTTAATGAACTTAATGATAGGAAATGTTGGAATTTATAAAAGGACGAAAACCAAAATAAGCCTATGTAAAAATGCATTTGGTTTTGTAAAACATTGACAACAATATAATATCTCATATATTAAAATCTATCAAAAATAAATGTCTCTAGTCTCAAAATATTAAATATATTTTAAAATGTTTAGATATCCCTACAAAAACAAAATTCATTCCCTCCAAAGCGCAGAAGTCACAAGTTTTACTTCAACAATGAAATGCATTACGCAAATGAAATTTTTCCAAACAAATCGACATAATAACATAAATGAAATGATAAATCATAGATATGAAAGAAATTTTGCATCATTCTTGAACCCAAATAATTACTACGTTTTGATTCATTTATGTTCCACTGGACCGGGTCACATCGTTGAGGAAAATGGAGTCTTACTTCAACAATGAAATGCATTACGCAAATACAATTTTTCCAAACAAATCGGTGTAATAACATAAATGAAATGATAAATCATAGATATGAAAGAAATTTTGCATCATTCTTGAACCCAAATCATTTCTACGTTTTGTTCACTTATGTTCCACTGGACCGAGTCACATCGTTGAGGAAAATGGAGGAAAAGGTGATGCGACTGATAAAGAGGACAAATGACACTATCATTTCTTTTGTGAGTTTTTTTCATTCTTATTGCTTTTAATACTCGTTGTGAAACTAAAGAGCGACATAAAATAAAATCACAAAAAATGAACGTGGTCGTCACGCATGTCGGAAGTCATACTTTTTTGTTTATATTATAAATGTTCTAAAGTGTTAGCGTAACTTATGGATATATATATATATAAGGAAATTGTCTTAATATTATTAAAAATTATATAAATAATATGGTATTTAGTAAAATAAAAAAGTGAGAATGCATAGAAATAATAATTGATTAAAAATTCAAGGGTTTTTGCCACTACAAAAAACTCTCAAAACCTACGAAACTTCATAGCAAAAAGAAAATACTTCATTTTCATATCTGAATGCTAACCGTACGCAATTGGAAAAAAATTAAAAATGTATTATTTTAATTACTACTTATCTAAGAACCTTTTAAGTGGAAAACATAAAATATAATTGATTTCTTAGCCGTTTCAACACTCAATAGGTAAAAAAGGTTATAGTAAAGTTATACAACTTTTTATATGATGAAATATTGGATTCGACTTTTATTTATTTTCCAATATTGTTTACTCTTTGTATGATGCAACTGAAATGAAAAAAAAGTAATTGTCAAATGTTATTTTACACACTCAGTTATTTTTTTTTATAATTCCGTACTTTTAAAGAAAAAAATGTAGTCCTTTTGTGACCATTCACATATCTGTCTATCACAACCGAATATCTCTGAAACCATTGGTGTAAAAACTTGAAACTCATAATCATCATTAACTGGAGGACGTCCACTGCTTACCACGGATCTCGGTATAGATTCCCACAAAACTCGATGCCATTGTGCTTGCATCCACTAGCTTTCTACTACTTTTACCAGGTTATCTATCAGACTTGCGAATGGCTGTCGCACTCTGTGTTTTCCGGTATGATACTATATAATATTACACTACATTACAAAAATATTTATGTCGTTAATACTTATTAACGGTTAAACTAATTTTTCAATATTTTTTTTCCAAAATTGTATGTAAAGTACTTTTAGAAAAATTGCTGGAAATATCCACCAAAAATACTTGTCTCCCAATTCCCTTAGTTAATAGCATGATAAATCAGCTTGCCAGAGATCTGTCTAACTTTGTAGGAAAATATAACCATGGTTTTCATTCTTATAGTTTTTAAGAACTTGAACATTTTTATGCTTCTAACAGGTATGCATAGTAATATATTTTATTGGTTAGAAATAGCATTATTATTTATAAATAACTTAATGTAAATACTATGTTTTATTAAGTGTTTATATATGCCTAAGTATTTACGCAACCTCGTCGTACTCCTATTTAAGCGATTTTATTCCATAAACAGTTTACCTATATTTAGAAGAAAAATTATCGACTCCATGATATAAGATTATGTAACTTCTTTTCTTAAAATTAAAAAAAAATTCGCAGATCAACACGTTATTTTAAATATTTTAGATTTTAAATATAATAAGTAATATGTACCCTACCGTGTACATTGAATTATAATGTTGTTCAATTCAATAGTCGCTTTGATGGTACAAAATGCACCGATTTTTGAACATCTAATACAATTTCATAATTGGCAATCAATCAATCTTTTGAAATATGTTAAATATAATGATAATCTCAAGGAAAATGTTAATACGGAAGTCATTTCAAATTAGACACCTTTTCTTCGTGCGGTCGGTACAAAAATAATCTGAAACGGTAAAGCCCTTTATTAAAAGTCAATGAATCGAAACCAATTTTGGGACGTAAAAGCCCCGGAAGCCATCAAATTAAGTTGATTGGCGACGATAATGGGAGAGCGGAAACGAAAAATGGATCAAATGACGTTGGGATGACGGTGCAGATAGGTTTGAGCGATTTTAATCGGATTTACGGAAAATATTAAGGAAAAATATTACGCAATAGGGCAATAACCTTGGAAAATTTAAATTTGTGTTTAGTTGAAAAAATGGATACAATTTAAGCGTATGCAACAAATTACCCTCAGTTGGAAATTTACAAATAGTATGTAATTCGCGTCTTCAAAAAGCGTTAAGTTTTCATTCTCTCCTACATCATTTAAAGTCACACACAGATTTTTTTAATAAGGTAGTGTAATCTATGTACATGATTTAGTTATTACTATGTAGCTAATACTATGTAGTTAAATATAAACCGAGATGATTACAAACAAAAAAGCCTAATTTTATTGCAAAATGACAAAAAAATAATATGGCAAGTAGTTGCTTAAAACAGGACGTTTGCAGCAGAGATGAGGACTTATGTGCCAAGGTTTATTAAAAAGGTCTGATAACAAAAATAATTTAGTAAAACTAGCTTAAAATATGATAAATACTAATGGTACTACTATATAAATGTCATTAAAATATTCAATTAAATATTTTATTGAAAATTAATTAAATACCGCCACCTAGTGAAAAATTATTAAACTACATTACTCTTGACCTCTGTGCCAATGTTTATGTAAATCCGTTAATTTTTGAGAAGATTACAAACACAGCAACTTGAAAAATAAATAAGGGATTTCTTTATTATAACATTATACCTCAAATCTGTGGCGCAAAGTTTATCCACCAATGAAGGCTTGATTTTTGTTAAAAGATTAATATTCATCAGAGTGTTGTATCTAAATTGTGCGCTTTGCTTACTCCATTTTGGTGGAAGACAGAACTAATTTGTAAATGGTTGACATTTGTTACCATATTTTTCTATACAAAAGTATTTGAAAATTTTTCAAAAGAAAAAACTGAAATGTATTTGTATTTGTGCTTATTTTTCTGGACTTGTTCTTAATAATCCGAAAACCGTTCTGTTAAAGAAAATTTTAAGAGCAGTAAACTAAAAAATGTGTAGATTTTAGTCAACTAAATAATCGACGTTTTGTTAATATCGATTTTTGTCACTATGTAATATTTTTTGATAATAAGTTTAAATATTCCAGTGATAAATGCACTCTTAGCTAATTACAACATAGTACATACTGATATTAACGACTGTTTATGACTTAAAATAGACTTAAATAATCCCGTTCTCAATGTAATTGAAATGTGCGATCCCGAAATATTATTAAAGTTAAGGCTTAAAAAGATTCATATTTATAAAAATCATATTTCATATTTTTATTGGATATCTTAAGACCCATCTGTTAATCCTTTTGTGCAAGTTAGTTTCCAAATATAACGGTTTTTCTCACCATTACTAAAGTCAACATTTGCCGCTTGCAATAGAAATGATTGCAAGCTATTTACAGCAATAATTCAGAATGTATCTGAAATAATATATTGCTGATATATAGCTTTGAAATCATCTGTTTATTATTTGGTTTAAATGCAAGAATGATGTAAATGCGGGTGTGTGTGTTTAAAAAAATATAGGATGGAGAATTAAAATAATAAAATGAGTAATGCTTATTCTAAATAAATGTAATCTAATCAAATAATAAATTACATTCGATTTTTCTGGTAATGTTATGGAGGCCATGGGAAATTTTTTATATAATTTCTCTTCTCTCTTGCTTATCATTGTGGTAAATGAATTTTCCTAATTGACAGTACTACTGAAGGCATCTTCTTTTATTGGACATATTTGGGGTTAATTATTTATTAATTCATTATCACTTAAATTTTATTCACATCTAAATGAAACTATGTGATGCAGTATTATTTCTACTTTATTTAAATTCCTAACCAGGGCCTAAGTTTCTTTTCTTTTCTACCTTTACAAATTGCCCACCTGAAACGTCATCACACAACGAAATCTAAATCGTGGTTAAGAATTTAAATAAAATGGAAATAATACTATATCACGTAGTTTCATATAGTTGTGAATAAAAAACCCACCATTTTTTATTTGCCAAAGATTTCTCTCAAATACAATTAATTCGTCAATTGTAGTGATAACATAGAGTATCGTTTCTTTATTTTAATGGAGTTTGAACAGTAAGTTACATTTTAATTTTATTTAAAAATACCAATTTTATGCTTCTGTATACACATACGAATATGTGCATTTACTCAGCAGGTGAAAATACACAGCAGGTTTATTTAGCAAGGTTTTTGCATAAATGTACTAGATTTAATCATACATAAAACAGTAATTATACATATTTCACGATGCGGATACAAATGTTTTTAAAATATGGCACTAACATTTGTGATATGCGTTAACTGATTCGAGCATAAGTTGAACAGACCAATTTTCGAAGAAGCTGTAATAAAATAAATCTCAATCATAGGCTGCGCGAGAACATACAGAATAAAATCGATATAATCTGCCGCTATATCTAACGTTTTTGGACTATGAGAAAACTTTCAATTGTATCGAAATCTGGGTCTTGCTGCAGTATCTACAGTGTTACGATCTTTACCGCCACTCTATTGCAGTACTGAAGTTTTTGCTTAGTAATATCCCCATGTCGATTCAGTTACAGGGCTGGAGTATGAAACCGATCCACGTACAGAAAAGCCCATGACAAGGAGACGTAATCTCTGTAAAAGTTTTCACCAAAGCTTTATTGATATTATAAGGGTCTCTGATTGGAACAGATTTGACATCACTCAGTTTTGATTTCCCTACAATATAGTGGTTAGGGCAAAATCACTAGACAGCTTTAGCTGTCTGAAGCAACTGAACTGTCTTAGCAAACTGAAGGAGAGTTTCCAAATAAGTAGATTTTAAAATGAACTAGAACAAGGCAAAGATTATATCTGCAGTCCATATCGTATCTACACTAGTTCATGTTTTTACTGCTACTTTTTAAATTGTAGCTATGTTTTTCTAGGACACACTATACAGCCAGGTAATCCCAACTATAAGAAAGTGGTCAAACTGAGAATCTAACTCAGCTGGGAAGCGTTCAGGTAACTTCATAATTTTATTTCGTATAAAATTCCTCAACATATGAAGTTCTAATATTTGGATATATGCAAACACTATGTTACAGGTAATATATTCAACCAGTATGTTACCCAAAAGGCCTAAATTCAACAACAAACTTCTTTCGAAAGATGATAATGAATGTAACACACCTCCTGGTTCTAGAAATTGCTTTGAGTTCTAATTTTATGGTTTAAATATTTTGGTCCAGGTTTTGGTCTCAGCAAATAAAAGTTTGAAATAAAAACTTTGAGATATACTCGAACGAATTAATTTCCTGTATTAAACTTCTACTTAATAATATCAAGAATGTGGTTACTCAAACATCAACAAAATCTTAAGTTTACACTCTTGAGTTTATTTGTCAGTGTCGTGTAATATTTTGAAGAAAAAAAATACGAGGAATTTAATACCAGCATTGGGTTGCTTCGGGTAAAATATATATTGTCTCATCGTGTAGCAAAGAACACTCATTTTTAATTTGCTTTTGTTAAAAGGTTGTCAAAACTGCGGATTATTTTACTTAAAGGTGGGAACTTCATTATGAAGAGCCTCATTTAATATACTGACAAAACAAAAAAAAATCAATTGTGCTTTAGAGTTTTAATAAAGGTGCTTGACAAAATTTTATGAAATAAATTTCAAAAACGGTAATCTAGGTTAGTAAACGTTATCCATTTTCTATTATGGAATTAGCTAATTATCGATAATGGGAGAAAATCTACGATTGATTCTTTAGATTCTTATTTCATACCAATGTTAAAATTATAGGACTGATGTTTACAATATATTTGTGCCAACCAAATTAATAGAGTATTTGCGTCAATTTAAATATATTAAAAAAGTACTTGTTCGTTTATAATTTGAAAATACACACTGGCATGAAACAATTTGCAAATTCTAAAGAAATCCATATAGTGAGATGACTATCAGAAACTTCAAACTTAAATTTTAATACTAAACCAAAAACATACAAAGTATGCAATAAGATTAGTTGCCTTTCTTTTAGTCCATTTTTTATTCTGAGTTTCACAATTCTTTCATATTGAAAAGCCGTTAAAATATTTGCGTAACTGCTTGGGAAAGTATCTGGAAAATGTCGAAAAACTTTATTATTAATAAAAGTTAGAAATGTGAATGCTTTCAGAAGTTGACTTTAAGAACTTTCAATTTTAATTCAATTGCATTAAAATCATCTATATTTTTACTTTACTTAATAGTTAAATATATTATAAGATTATCATAAAGATCAAGAAAATCATAAAATAAGGTGGGTTTTCCAATACATTAAAACCTGAAAATTTACTAAAATTTTTACACCCTCGCACAGAAATCGTATGAATGAGGCTTCAAAAATCTCAATAACTTTGTGTGCTTTTGGAAGGCTTCGATAATATAACTGTGAAATATAACGATACCAGCTGAAATAAGTACCTGAAATAAATATTTGCTAAGCTCCACATTCAAATTACTATAATATTTTAGTTAATCAATAAAGACAGCAAAATATAAGTCAAAATTTATGTCAAAACAGCAAAATATATGTCAAAATTTGTAACATTATTCCGCACAAGATATTGTGTGTATATTCTGGTTATCATACGGGTTCGTAAATAATTTGTGAAAAAAAAACTGCTACAGTTGAAAAGGACTTGCTCTAAGCGATTAATAGATGGAACTATACTAACCAAATGAAATTTATCGTATATATTACTTATAGTAAAAGTACTGTATTAAAATAAAACTAAAGACTATTTTCTTGTAATCAGCCAGGCGTGTCATAATTATCTATAAAAATCAAGAATAAAACATATGAACCAATTCCTTCAAAGACTTTTGCAATGATACCCTTGGCGATGGAATTCATTAGAAAAAAAACCCTCAGGGGGTAAAAAAATAACAATATTTTGTCCTCTTTTTTGTACGATGGAACTAACTCTTTGCATTAAAACAGACCGATTGAGTGTACAATTAAAGATTAGCAATTCTCACTAACCGGTGTAAGTTATTTCTAATTTGTTAATTTTTTAAATGAATCTCAATTTATGTTTTACCCGCCATGACTAATCTTAAATAATATAAGTGAAACTTATTTTTTTAGAATTTATTGTTTTCGAAGATTCCTCTAAATTAAAATCATACCCGAATAATCATACCCAAAGAATCAATAACCCGAAAATACAGTCGGTTATTTAGAAGTTATGTTTCCTTCTAATATCTATCTAAAATCATGTTTTTCTCTTTATAACAAATTATTTCAAATTTGTAGATTAAATTTTGTGAATGAATTTAATGATGGAAAAAAGTAATGGGTTGTAAAAGGATAATGTGAAACAAAATAGCTGTAGTGCCTTGAATTATAAACTCTTTTTATTACCCTTTTAAAAATTGTGGTCATTATTGTACGAACCCAATGCGACTTATTTAACGGTAAATTTGAATGATAGGCAAAATTAAAGATAAAATATGAACTTAGTATAGAATACAGTGCAATTAATAATATGTTATCATCATCATATATATTAATACGCTAAGGTTAAGATGTTACTCTCCCTTTTTATAAAAAACCTCACAACTAATCCACATAAATTATATATCATTTTATAGATAATTGCTTGCTCTACCGGCATCCACAACTAAAAAATGTATTATTGCTATTGTTTTTGCAAATTAATTAATTATTAAAATTATATACACAAAACAGCAATGCTGCCATCTAACGGCTCAACGTCAATATGATTGACGGTCGGTAAAATTTTTGTTTAATTTCAAATCCACTCACGTATAAATAAAGTGACGCTTTAGCTCAATGCTTTTGATACTTGCGCCTCTATATGTCAATTTTAGTAAAATATTTGTTTGATCTGTCATCTGAGCTTCATAATGGAATAAAAACGTAATAAGCAGTGTGGAAAATTATAAATGAATTGAATACCTGCAATCAATTTTGATTTATTAAATTGAGTTGAATAATTTATAATGCGAAGACTTCGCACGGGTCACGCTAGTATAAATTATTTACGTTACAAACGAAATATGGTTATCGTAGTGTTGAAGTCACTTGTTTTTAATTGTCATGTTAGACTTCTTCATATATGTCACAATAATCTTGACAACGAATTGAATAAACATACCATAGTCGTATTAGTTTTTCGATATTTTGAAATTTTAATGGTTATTATTCAGTGAGGTAAGAATTCATTTAGTTTTTTTTAAAGTAGATAGTTTTATTTATATAACAAAATATTAATTTTACGCAACAAATGAATGAAAAGTGTCCCTCGTCCGCTTTGTCTTTATTTCATTACCAGTAAGCCCTCTGACGCTCAGCATTGATTACTAGCCATCGGTCACCGCTTTTTGGATTAATCATATATACTTAACTCTTTTGTACGAATTTGTGACATTTTTAAATATATTCAGCACCCATAAACCGGCACTTTATCGAAAGATACAATTTCTACAACTTCAATCACGAATATTCTGTCTTATCAACAATATTATTATTATTGTACACTACTCGTTTAGTATTAAAAAAAGTACTTTCAAAATGTTTTAACTAAACGTCCGATCACGTTGGAGCTTAGAGGTATACTAATTTAAGCGCGTATTCAACAACGCAAAATAAGTTTTTTCTCTTCCACTCTTCACTAGTCGGCTAAGGTAAAAATGTTCTCACTTTTTATGACAATTTTTCCTGATCTACTGCATTGGTAGATAAAATAGGAGTGAATATTTTGTCATTTATATTAAATTTTTATTGCAAATTTTACTAAAAATGTAACACTCACCTTGCTGATCCAAAAATTAAATATATATTAAATAATTCATTCTTATGGTATTTTAATAACATTATTTAAAAGAAAGTAATTAGAGTCATTTACCAGTTTTTTTTGGGACATAAGAGACCTGATTAAAGGTCAAACGAATAACTTAACAAATTTCCACCTTCGCATAATTATTCGATTAAGGTCCACGGCGTAACGACAAATTAATATTAATCGCATTAGTAATCAATCGCATATTGCGACGCCACGTGAATGGAAGTTTCAATTAGACGGCATTTTCTAATTAAACAACTTCTAATCTAATTTATTTCATCAGTCGCGATGGCGGTCTCCTTCTCCGTGTAATAATCATTCTGATAAACATTACACCTTGTATAATAGTGACATAATATAGATTAAGATTATTCCAGTAAAAGGGATATTTCTAACGAGTAGGTACATCACCCTCAAATCGATTTCCACCGATATCAAGATGGCGTTTCCCATATAAAAAAGAAGACCATAAATGTTAAATACTTTTAAATTGCAAGTGAGTTTATTAAATAGTTTAAGTTAGAAATTTAGATTTGATATTCTGTTATTTAATTGAAAATTTGAGAACTCTAAATTATTTCTAAGAAATTTGGTTTTCCACTTCTAAAAAAAAACAGCATAAAAAAATGCTTAAAAACATATTTTAATGTAATATTTATAATTAATACAAACCAAGTACCGTATCATAAAATAATGAATACTTTCAAAATTTCTCTTTCGAGTCTTAAATTATTTTAATAGGATCTTTTTCTATATTTACAAATATTGTAAAACAATCAGTTAAGTACTAAAAGAATATTATTGACAGCTGTTGAGAAGGTTAAGAGGTAAGGAAATTTTCTTTTTTGATGTTTCCTTTTTTCTTTGAAGAAAAGCAATGAGAAAAATTGTTACTTTTAACTCATGGTCACCTTGAAACTTTTTAAAATAATGACATGTTATCTGGAAAATGACGAAATTTTGCAATATTTTATTAAATTTCACAAATTCATTCATTCTTTATTATATTTTAATTAAGCACAATCTGAGTGATTTTTATTTTAGATGCCGGTGATTACGAAAAAGAGATAAAACGAAGAAAATTCAATTTAAATTGAAAATAAATCGTACTTAGAATGCACTGACGA
This sequence comes from Druceiella hillmani, assembly GCA_039881145.1. Taxonomy (NCBI): domain Eukaryota; kingdom Metazoa; phylum Arthropoda; class Insecta; order Lepidoptera; family Hepialidae; genus Druceiella; species Druceiella hillmani. Next base: position 21,168,807 of record JAYKKI010000010.1, read on the forward strand.
GAACAGAGACTTCCTACAATGTTACACAGTGCTCCCATACCGTTACTTTTTCTAATACTGATTACCAACAAAGTTTTCGCTATTAGTCAATTGACTTTAAGATGACTAAACTTTAAACTCAAACATGGAATATTAAAGTAATTATACGATTCCAAAAATCAAATGTTCTACCGCTGCGTGGAATAATTATATTTTATTTGTTATTTCGTAACAAATTGTTCAAAAATGAGCTTCTATTGGAAAATTATGAATAAATAATCCAGCCGATAAATTGTGCATCATTCTGGTCAGAACGGAATTTGCATGTTGCAAACTTGACACCCCTTGAGTAATTGAACACCGACATCAACTTGAGTGTACACCGAAAAGCATTCGAAGCACGAGTTGCTATTAATGCCTACGACCTACTTTTGAACAAACACATATTCGCGTAGCGCGATCATCCCGCGATTTATGAGCTCGAAGTGTGAACTTACAGATATTTCATATTACTGCTATACTTTGGGCGAGTATCGATTTATATGTTTCCGTGACAACGTGGGGTTTATATTCTTACGTAATATCTTATCCTATAAAACGAATACGTAGATACTATTTTCGTAGTATCTTCAAATATTGAACATTTGTTATATTGTCGAACAAAAAAGATGAGGAAAATATTAAAAATATATGAATGTAAAAAGTTGATAACCTTTGAATAAAGGTCTTATGGATCTATTTTTGTAAAAAAAATGCTGAATTAATTGTTCAAATCAAAAAAAAATTAATTTAATTCAATTAGTTGAGCATGTGAAATAATTTCATTACTTCATATTCTCTTTATTATGGCAAAATATCTGTATACGTAACTAAACTTCTTCAGTTTAATTATGTGTGCAGATATTTGACTGACTGTACAGTAAAGGTGTTTACGGAAAAAAAATTATTTAAGGGCAGATAACGAAAGTTTATTACCCAAAATTATTGTTTCTGAAACGCCTTTCTTAATGAATGTAAATCAGTTTATTTGTTCGCATATTACACAAGAAAGGCTGAAGGAATTCCGATAAAGTTTCTATAGTCTGCGATAACATATCTAGGCCGTATTTCATCGCAATAAACCTGACAGAAGATATTGGTCCACATTTCGAAATCGACCTGGCAGAAGATATTGTAATTTCATATTTTAATATAAAGCGCACATAATAGAAATATTGCTTTCGTAATTACAATAGCTTAAAAATTGTTTTCAAATTACTTATAATTTGTTTTCAATGGGGAATTGCAAGATGACGATCGTGTTAATAAGAACTGTAGGAATTCGTTGCTCATAGTTCCTTGAGTAGGATACAATTATCTTTTAAATTAAAATAACCAACCAGGACACTGCCGAAATTGAAATATTGGACATATTTTTAAAGATTTGATCTATAGTGCAAATGTAATGCATTTAAACCATAATATCAAGGTTAGCTTCAACTATAATAAATTGTTGTAAAAGGTGATTAAAGCAATTTTATATTTCCCATATTTTGTAATACATTGTGACCCCGTGAAATATAAAGACCGTGACCCGTGAAATATTTAGCAATTACATGAATTCTTCCGAACTTCCAGTTGAAACTCCTATGCAATGCTATTAAAGCAATTACTGGAACATTTGCGATATTATACTTTACGATCCCGTAAAATATAGCATAAATATGTGGTACCTTCATAACCTTACAATTAAAAATATATTCTATCAAAATACTAGTAATTTTAAAATAATTTACACAAAAAATATTTACAAGGCGAACCCGATTCGCACCGTTTTTCTTTCATTGACATTTCCATAAATATCGTTAACTAAAATTAATTGCAATATACTTCTTAACAATTACTGTTGAGATGTAGCGAGACAATTGGCGTTAAAGGGTAGTTTATAAACATATACACCAAAGTTCTCTTACTTGATCTGTGGTAAATATAATAATGCAGATCTGAAAATGGAAAACTCCAGCTGGTTCTATAATTTGATGGCTATTTATGTTACGCAACTACGTGAACTTTTTCCAGAGCTTTAAGCTCCTATGTAGATTGAAGTTTTAATAGGAACTGTGCATTTAATGAAAACTTCCCAAAATTTATCTCCTGAGGTTAGCTAACTTTAGTTACTGACTATCGCAGAATCTTGAGAAAGGTTCTCAAACAAAATCAATATCCATTTTTTTTATTTAAAAAAAATAAACTATACACGGTCTTCCTCAAACTCGAACACGGTTTTCCTCAAACTGATACCATTTTTTAGAAAATAAATAGAAAATTATGCAGTTAAAGGTACAACCAACCAAAAAATGAAAATATTTGGTCAATAAAAATCATTCCGTATGCGGATCATTCGGTGATGAGAAAACTCATTGGGTGATGTGAAAACTAGCGTATGAAAATGTGACTGATCAAATATTTTCTACTTTATTTAAATTCTTTACCACGACCTAGTTTCGGTGCTAACAACATATTCAAGTGGGCAATTGTGTAATGATCTTTACAAATTGCTGTAATGATCTTTACAAATGGCTCACTCGAAGATGTCATACAACAAAACCTAGGTCATGGTTAATAATTTAAATAAAATAAATGTAATAATACATCACGTAGTTTTATTTAATAGTGAATAATTAAATTTTAAATTACAATAAAAAATACAAAATTAACGCAAAATATATTCAATCATTAATATTCCTTATAACGCTTGTACAGTTCATTCAGTCATATTTGAAGTGAGACTTCTTCGGCGATGTCTAAGCAAGAATAATTGTCACTTTATAAATGTGTAAATCAAATGCGATACAAGTATATGCGTAATAAATAATCCTTAAAGTCACTATATAAATCATGATACAATAATGACTCGTTTTACTTATTAACTCTCGAACATACAGATTTTTTTTGCTAATAAATATTTAATAACGAAATTGTCATTTCATCTATATTTATTTGTAACCTAAATTATGAAAAAATGACATCTGTTAATCTAATGACACTTGCACCAACTCTTTTAATTATGCAACAAGTGAATATAGAAATTATTCTTATACTTCGAAACGCGAATGTGTTATTCCGCACGTACCAACACTTGAAGTTATCTTAAAATACGATCTGTGCATTGGTTAAAAAAATTACCTACTATTTGATAATTAATGATTATTGTAAGCTATTAACAATTTTTTTATGTAATACCTTGTCATCTCACTGTCTATACATGAATAATTCAAGTCGAAGACTATATGACATAATATATTACAATTTGACATAATTACGGGAAATAATATTCCACTTACAGAAGTTATACACTAAAAGTTTAATTTTCGTTCCGGGGGACAGTTTAATTTCTGATGTTGGTCAAGGAATTAGAACGTTGATATAATATAGTTTGTCCGAATTAAAATTAAGATGTGATTGGTGTATTTCAAGTTTTCGTGCGCATCACATGCGATTGGTACGCATTTCATGCGCGAATGAAAATTCACTTATAAAGAATATAAGATACAATTTTTCTCAAAAACAAAATTAACTCCAGCATTTTTTATCACAGGCAGAGAAATTCAAATGACACCAATGTCATTGCTTGACATCCTCTTTAAATGACGTCTAAATTTAAACAATTCAAGAATAGCATATTGGGAATACTGAAATTTTGGTAAGAGCAATTGCGATTATTTTTGGTAGCTTGCGATCAATTTGATATATTAATTTAACAGCAGTTAATATTATTTAAGGATTGATAACGTTTAAAATTATTCTATATCTGTGTGTTGATTTGTAAAGTAATAGAAAATTATCAATAATTTCATTCATTATATGAGATTTTAAACACATAACAAGCAATGGTGACATTTTACATTTGTTTAATTGTTGCCTGTAAAATACTTATCTCTTAGTAACGTAGGAGTCGCTTGTTCACTTGGACCTCTTGGCTGATCTTCTGCCTGTTGGTGTTGTACTCTTCAATGTTGTAGGTCGCCATTTCTACAGATAATTTTTCTCTGACTAATCTATCATCCAAGTTAAAGCAAATCTCTTTGCACCAATGGATAAAACAGCGTTGTTTGATTTTTTTCCATTCATTCTATTAACCATTTTCAAGGTTGTTAGTAGCATGAAAGGAAAAAGTCCATTGACAGTTCTGGGTCGAAGTGGCATCGAAATATTCAAATATCTTACAGAGATATATTGTAGGAATACTAGTATCGGTTTTAATTTCCTTATAGTACAGATTTTTTTTATTGGAATTCGAAGTATCTTTTTCCAGTGCCACGTTTCAAAAGCGTCTTTTCGCGGGAGTTCGCTTTTCTCAGGGTGCAAATCTCGGTATCACAGAAAAAAATATAAGAGCACTATAATAGTCATTCCTTTCTTTATATACAAAACAAAAATCAACTTTTAACGTCGTTCCTAAAATACTATAAGTAAATGAAATAAGTACCGCTCGTACTTATAAACGTATTCAAGGATCAGAAGTGTCATATTTCAATTTTGCTAAATTATATAACTGAAGGTTGTCACGTGTCGTCTAGCAAGAACAAGGATATTGCAAGGACAAAGAAGAGAATTTTTCTCAACCACATATATTAGTTTCGTAGAATAATCTAACTTTGAAAGATTATCCGGAGCTTTAAAAGAATTTTAATATCTAATTTATTAACGCGGTTTTCAAACTTAGGATTAGTTTAAATGAAAGAAATGTTATTCTACAAAAGATTGATTTTAAATGACGATAAGAAAAAAGTTTACATTCTTTTATGAAAGGTGAAACGTGAAAGATGATTGAAGTTAGTATTAAACATCAAGATAAGAAGAAAATTAGTTTTTAAACACTCGATCTATATTTGCAAAGAAAAATCTAACCAAGTTCAACGTCTTAAAATTACACTTATTTATGAAAAAAAAATCCTATTCAGAATTCAAATGATATTCCATCGCACCATGGTTTCTTTGTAAGCTTCTTACTCTTCTTTCGATATTGGATTCCGTCTACTTGATTGTATGGTGCTCCTCTATACCCGTGTGCTCCTCTAGGTATCATTTTCATTTTTATCTATTTACATTTTGTTTACTTTTGTTGAATAATATTTAACCTCTAAAATATTTTGATAGAATACAGCACGTTAATATGATGCATAACTCTACCAAGTTTCTACGTTTGAAGGTTTCTCAGTAAATGGGCCATGCCGACAGGATAATTACCAAATAAATCAATGTAGCCTATTATTATTCTTTCAAGATTTTTCAATCTTCCAAGATTTTTCAAAATTTAATTTTAATCGTAAAGTGAAGGAAAGGGACTTTAACTTAGTGATGCGTAGGTTCGGTTCTAGATAAACATTCTCTGATATCAAAGGTTGAAAAAGATCCCAACTTTTTCCAAACTTACCTGTGTCCAATTCTCACGCGTATAATATGAGGAGCGAGCATTTAATTTGTGTTATATATAAATCATAAAAGAAAAATTTCTCCAAATTACATAATATTTAGGACAACATTCTACTTTATAGTTTTTTTCATCTTTGAACTTTTTTCATTTAAAAAGACATAACGTTGTGATTTCATTATTTTGGTATAAATAAACGTCGTTACTCTCGCAAAACGTGACATTATACTCACGGAATACAAATTGTATTCAATATCACTACTGCCACAAAAATGTCACGGCTGTCACCAAAAGATTAGGTTGTATTCTGTACCAATAATATCATAAAATTATAGCTTGTTTTCAATATCACCATTGTCACGAAAAGTTCGGTTGTGTGCAAAAAATTGACACCATACTTGTAGAAGGCTAACGGTTGGTCGTCAGAATTTTTTCAAGTTTTTAATGCAATCGGTAGATATGATTTTATAGTTCAAGTATTAACAGTGTCAAAAACTTTTTTAAAATAAAAATAGGCTACACTGATTCGATCGTGATCAATTTTATAGTTGATAAAATAAGAGGATAATTTCCTTTAAATTAATTTCCTGTATTGAAATTATTTCCTTGAAAAATATTTCCTTGAAATTAATTTCCTGTATTGAATTAATTTCCTATATTAAACTTCTACTTAATAATATCAAAAATGTAATTACTCAAACATCAACAAAATCTTAAGTTTACACTCTTGAGTTTATTTGTCAGTGTCATGTAATATTCTGAAGAAAAAAAATACGAGAAGTTTAATAGCAGCATTGAGTTGCTTCGGGTAAAATATATATTGTCTCATCGTGTAGCAAAGAACACTCATTTTTAATTTGTTTTTGTTAAAAGGTTGTCAAAACTGCGGATTATTTTACTTAAAGGTGAAAACTTCATAATGAAGAGCCTCATTAATTGAATACGTAATACCTTTAATATACTGACAAAACAAAAAAATCGATTGTGCTTTAGAGTTTTAATAAAGGTGCTTGACAAAATTTTATGAAATAAATTTCAAAAACGGTAATATTATCTAGGTTAGTAAACGTCTATTTTCAATTATGGAATTAGCCAATTATCGATAACGGGAGGAAATCTACAATTTATTGTTTGGATTCTTATTTCATACCAACGTTAAAATTATAGGACTGCTGTTTACAATATATTTGTGCCAACCAAATTAATAGAGTGTTTGCATCAATTTAAATATATTAAAAAAGTACTTTTTCGTTTATAATTTGAAAATACACACTGGCATGAAACAATTTGCAAATTCTAAAGAAATCCATATAGTGAGATGACTATCAGAAACTTCAAACTTAAATTTTAATACTAAACCAAAAACATACAAAGTATGCAATAAGATTAGTTGCCTTTCTTTTAGTCTATTTTTTTGAGTTTCACAATTCTTTCATATTGAACAGCCGTTAAAACATTTGCGTAACTGCTTGGGAAAGTATCTGGAAAATGTCGAAAAAGTTTATTATTAATAAAAGTTAGAAATGTGAATGCTTTCAGAAGTTGACTTTAAGAACTTTCAATTTTAATTCAATTGCATTAAAATCATCTATGTTTTTACTTTACATAATAGTTAAATGTATTATAAGTTTATCATGAAGATCAAGAAAATTATAAAATGCGATGGGTTTTCCAATACATTAAAACCTGAAAATTTACTAAAATTTTTACACCCTCGCACAAAAATCGTATGAATGAGGCATCAAAAATCTCAATAACTTTGTGTGCTTTTGGGAGGCTTCGATAATATAACTGTGAAATATAACGATACCAGCTGAAATAAATACCTGAAATAAATATTAGCTAAGCTCCACATTCAAATTACTATAATATTTTAGTTAATCAATAAAGAAACAGCAAAATATATGTCAAAATTTATGTCAAAACAGCAAAATATATGTCAAAATTTGTAACATTATTCCGCACAAGATATGGTGTGTATATTCTGGTTATCATAAGGGTTCGTAAATAATTTTTGACCTAAGAGAAAAAGTTTGATTTTAATAAAAAAACTGCTACAGTTGAAAAGGACTTGCTCTTAGCGATTAATAGATGGAACTAAACTAATCAAATGGAATTTATCATATATATTACTAATAATAAAGGTACTGTATTAAAATAAAACTAAAGACTATTTTCTTGTAATCAGACAGGCGTGTCATAATTATCTATAAAAATCAAGAATAAAACATATGAACCAATTCCTTCAAAGACTTTTGCAATGATACCCTTGGCGATGGAAATCATTAGAAAAAAAATCCCTCAGGGAGTAAAAAAATAACAATATTTTTTCCTCTTTTTTGTATAATGGAACTAACTCTTTGCATCAAAACAGACCGATTGTATGTACAATTAAAAATTAGTAATTCTCACTAACCGGTATAAGTTATTTCTAATTTGTTAATTTTTTTAAATAAATCTCAATTTATGTTTTACCCGCCATGACTAATCTTAAATAATATAAGTGAAACTTATTTTTTTAGAATTTATTGTTTTCGAAGATTCCTCTAAATTAAAATCATACCCGAATAATCATACCCAAAGAATCAATAACCCGAAAATACAGTCGGTTATTTAGAAGTTATGTTTCCTTCTAATATCTATCTAAAATCATGTTTTTCTCTTTATAACAAATTATTTCAAATTTGTAGATTAAATTTTGTGAATTAATTTAATGATGGAAAAAAGTAATGGGTTGTAAAAGGATAATGCGAAACAAAATAGCTGTAGTGCCTTGAATTATAAACTCTTTTTATTACCCTTTTAAAAATTGTGGTCATTATTGTACGAACCCAATGCGACTTATTTAACGGTAAATTTGAATGATAGGCAAAATTAAAGATAAAATATGAACTTAGTGTAGAATACAGTGCAATTAATAATATGTTATCATCATCATCATATATATTAATACGCTAAGGTTAAGATGTTACTCTCCCTTTTTAGAAAAAACCTCACAACTAATCCACATAAATTATATATCATTTTATAGATAATTGCTTGCTCTACCGGCATCCACAACTAAAAAATGTATTATTGCTATTGTTTTTGCAAATTAATTAATTATTAAAATTATATACACAAAACAGCAATGCTGCCATCTAACGGTTCAACGTCAATATGATTGACGGTCGGTAAAATTTTTGTTTAATTTCAAATCCACTCACGTATAAATAAAGTGGCGCTTTAGCTCAATGCTTTTGATACTTGCGCCTCTATATGTCAATTTTAGTAAAATATTTGTTTGATCTGTCATCTGAGCTTCATAATGGAATAAAAACGTAATAAGCAGTGTGGAAAATTAGAAATGAATTGAATACCTGCAATCAATTTTGATTTATTAAATTGAGTTGAATAATTTATAATGCGAAGACTTCGCACGGGTCACGCTAGTATAAATTATTTACGTTACAAACGAAATATGGTTATCGTAGTGTTGAAGTCACTTGTTTTTAATTGTCATGTTAGACTTCTTCATATATGTCACAATAATCTTGACAACGAATTGAATAAACATACCATAGTCGTATTAGTTTTTCGATATTTTGAAATTTTAATGGTTATTATTCAGTGAGATAAGAATTCATTTAGTTTTTTTGAAAGTAGATAGTTTTATTTATATAACAAAATATTAATTTTACGCAACAAATGAATGAAAAGTTTCCCTTGTCCGCTTTGTCTTTCTTTCATTATCAGTAAATCCTCAGATGCTTAGTATTGATTACTAGTCATCGGTTACCGCTTTTTGGATTAATCATATCTACTTAACTCTTTTGTACGAATTTGTGGCATTTTTGAATATATTCAGCACCCATAAACCGGCACTTTATCGAAAGATACAATTTCTACGACTTCAATTACGTATATTCAATTCTATCAACAATATCATTATTATTGTACACTACTCGTTTAGTATTAAAAAAAGTGCTTTCAAAATTTTTTAACTAAACGTCCGATCACGTTGGAGCCTAGAGTTATATTAATTTAAGCGCGAATTCAACGACGCAAAATATGTTTGTTTCTCCTCCACTCTTCACTAGTCGGCTAAAGTAAAAATGTTCTCACTTTTTATGACAATTTTTCCTGGTCTACTGCATTGGTAGATAAAATAGGAGTGAATATTTTGTCACTTATATTAAATTTTTATTGCAAATTTTACTAAAAAATATAACACTCACCTTGCTGATCCAAAAATTAAATATAAATTAAATAATTCATTCTTATGGTATTTTAATAACATTATTTAAAAGAAAGTAATTAGTAGAGTCATTTACCAGTTTTTTTTTGGACATAAGAAACCTGATTAAAGGTCATACGAATAACTTAACAAATTTCCACATTTACATAATTATTCGATTAAGGTCCACGGCGTAACGACAAATTAATATTAATCGCATTAGTAATCAATCGCATATTGCGACGCCACGTGAATAGAAGTTTCAATTAGACGGCATTTTCTAATTAAACAACCTCTAATCTAATTTATTTCATCAGTCGCGACAGCGGTCTCCTCTTCGTGTAATAATCATTCAGCTAAACATTACACCTTGCGTTATGCCGTCTATGCTTGCGTTATATATATATAGTGACATAATATAGATTAAGATTATTCCAGTAAAAGGAATATTTCTAACGAATAGGTATATCACCCTCAAATCGATTTCCACTAATATCGAGATGGCGTTTCCCATATAAAAAGAGCATAAAATTAAATTGAAAGTGAGTTTATTATATAGTTTAAGTTGGAAATTTAGATTTAATATTCTGTTATTTAATTGAAAATTTGAGAACTCTAAATTATTTCTACGAAATTTGATTTTCTACTTCTGAAAAAACATTATAAATAATCGCTTAAAAACATATTTTAATGTCATATTTATAAATAATACAAACCAGGTACCATATCATAAAATAATGAATACTTTCAAAATTTCTCTTTCGATTCTAAAATTATTTTAATAGCGTCTTTTTCTATATTTACGAATATTATAAAACGATAAGTTAAGTACTAAAAGAATATACTTGACCTGCGTTGGGAAAGTTTAGACACAAGGAAATTTTCTTATTTGGTTTAGAAAATTAATTTAATGTTTCTTTTTTTCCTTGAAGAAAAGCAATGCGAAAAAGTGTTACTTCTAACGTACGACCACTTTGAAACTTTTTTTAAAAATTACATATTAGCTGGAGAAATTACAGAACAACGTAATTTTGCAATATTTTATTAAATTTCACACATAAATTAATTATTTATTATATTTTAATTAAGCAGAATTTGAGTGATCTTTATTTTGGATATAGGTGATTACGAAGAAAGAGACAAAGGAAGAAAATGCAATTTAAATTATAAATAAATCGTACTTAGAACGCACTGACGAGAACAGAGACTTTCTACAATATTACACAGTGCTCCCATACCGTTACTTTTTCTAGTACTGATTACCAACAAAGTTGGCGCTATTAATCAATTGACTTTAAGATGACTAAATTTTAAACTCATACATGAAATATTAAAGTAATTATACGATTCCAAAAATCAAATGTTCTATCGCTGCATGGAATAAATATATTTTATTTGTTATTTCGTAACAAATTGTTCAAAAATGAGCTTCTATTGGACAATTATTAATAAATAATCCAGCCTATAAATTGTCCATCATTCTGGTCAGAACGGAATTTGCATGTTGCAAACTTGACACCCCGTGAGTAATTGAACACCGGCATCAACTCGAGTGTACACCGAGAGGCATTCGACTCACGAACTGCTATTAATTCTTGCAACCTATTTTTGAACAAACACACATTCACGTAGTGCGCAATCATCCCGAGATTTATGAGCTCGAAGAGTGGACTTAGAGATGTCTCATATTACTGCTTTACTTTGGGCAAGTATCGATTTATATGTTTCCATGACTACGTGGGGTTTATACTCTTACGTAATATCTTATCCTATAAAATAAATACGTAAATAATGTTTTCGTAGTATCTTCAAATATTGAACATTTGTTATATTGTCGAACAAAAATGATGAGGAAAATATTAAAAATATATGAATGTAAAAAGTTGATAACCTTTGAATAAAGGTCTTATGGATCTATTTTTGTAAAAATTATGCCGAATTAATTGTTCAAAGAAAAAAAAGTTAATTTAATTCAATTAGTTGAGCATGTTAAATAATTTCATTACTTCACATCCTCATTATTATGCCAAAATAAATGCATACGTAATTAAACTTCTACAGTTTAATTATGTATGCAGATATTTGACTGACTGTACAGTAAAAGTATTTACGAAAAAAATTATTTAAGGGAACATAACGAAAGTTTATTACCCAAGATTATTGTTTCTGAAACACCTTTCTTAATGAATGTAAATCAGTTTATTTGTTCGCATATTATACAAGAAAGGCTGAAGGAATTCCGATAAAGTTTTGAGTGATAAATTATGTAGAGTCTGTGATAACATATCTAGGCCGTATTTCATCGCAATATATCTGACAGAAGATATTGTAATTTCACATTTTAAAATAAAGTGCACATAATAAAAAAATTGCTTTCGTAATTACAATAGCTTAAAAAATTGTTTTCAAATTACATATAATTTGTTTTCAATGGGGAATACACGCTTGCAGAATGACGATCGATTAGAAATGAAGGAATTCGTTGTATATAATTCCTTAAGCAGTATGCAATTATCTTTTAAATTAAAATAACCAACCATGACAATGCCGAAATTGAAATATTGGACCTATTTTTAAAGATTTGATCTATAGTGCAAATGTCATGCATTTAAACCACAATATCAAGGTTAGCTTCAACTATAATAAATTGTTGTAAAAGGTGATTAAAGCAATTTTATATTTCCCATATTTTGTAATACATTGTGACCCCGTGAAATATAAAGACCGTGACCCGTGAAATATTTAGCAATTACATGAATTCTTCCGAATTTCCAGTTGAAACTCCTATGCAATGCTATTAAAGCTTTTACTGGAATATTTGCGATATTATACTTTACGATCCCGTAAAATATAGCATAAATGTGTGGTTCCTTCATATCCTTACAATTAAAAATATATTCTATCAAATACGAGTAATTTTAAAATAATTTACACAAGAAATATTTACAGGGCGAAACCGATTCGCTCCGTTTTTCTTTCAGTGACATTTTTACAAATATCGTTAACTAAAATTAATTGCAATATACTTCTTAACAATTACTGTTGAGATGTAGCAAGACAATTAACGTTAAATGGTAGTTTATAAACATGTGCACCGAAGTTCTTTACTTGATCTGTGGTAAATATAATAATGCAGATCTGAAAATGGAAAACTCCAGTTAGTTCTATAATTCGATGGCTATTTATGTTACACAACTACTTGAATTTTTTCCCAGAGCTTTAAGCTTATATGTAGATTAAAGTTTTAATAGGAACTGTGCGTTTAATGAAAACTTCCCTAAATTTATCTCCTGAGGTTAACTAACTTTAGTTACTGACTATCGCAGAATCTTGAGAACCTTAAACAAAATCTATATCCATTTTTTTTAATTAGAAAAATAAACTGTAAATTTTTTCGAACACGGTTTTCCTTAAACTAATACAAGTTTTTAGAAAATAAATAGAAAATTATGCAGTTAAGGGTACAACGGTTCATGCAGCGATAAGTAGAAATCAAAATGTGTGGTGAATAAAAATCATTCCGTATGCCATGGGTGATATAGAAACTAGCCTATGAAAATGTAACTAATCAAATATTTTCTACTTTATTTAAATTCTTTACCACGACCTAGTTTCGGTGCTGACAACATATTCAAGTGGGCAATTTCTGTAATGACCTTTACAAATTAGTCACTTGAAAATGTCATACAACAAAACCTAGGTCATGGTTAATAATATTCCTTATAACGCTTGTACCGTCCATGTTAGTCATATTCGAAGTGAGACTTGAATATGACTGACACGGCGATGTCTAAGCAAGAATAATTGTCACTTTATAATTGTGTAAAGCAAATGCGATACAAGTATATGCGTAATAAATAATCAGTAAAGTAACTACATAAATCATCATACAATAATGACTCGTTTTCCTTATTAATTCTCGAACATACAGATTTTTTTTTGGTAATAAATATTTAATAACGAAATTGTCATTTCATCTATATCTATTTGTAACCTAAATTATGAAAAAATGACATCTGTTAAACTCTTGACACTCGCACTAACTCTTTTAATTATGTAATAAGCGAATATATAAATTATACTTATACTTCGAAACGCGAATGTGCTATTTCGCTCGTACCAACACTTGAAGTTACCTTAAAATACGATCTGTGCATTGGTTAAAAAAAACCTACTTTTTGATAACTAATGATTATTGTAAGCTATTAACAATTTTTTTATGCAACAGCTTATCATCTCACTGTCTATACATGTGTAATTCAAATCAAAGACGATATGACATGAATAATTACAATTTGACATAATTACGTAAATAATATTCCACTTACAGAAGTTATACACAAAAAGTTTAATTTTCGTTCCGGGGGACAGTTTAATTTCTGATGTTGGTCAAGGTATTAGAACGTTGATATAATATAGTTTGTCCGAATTAAAATTAAGATATGATTGGTGTATTCAAAGTTTCCGCGTGCATCACATAAAAATTCACTTCTAAAGAATATATGACACAATTTTTCTTAAAAACAAACCTAACTCCAGCATTTTTTATTATTTTAAAATGACATCAATGCCATTACTTGGCATTCCATTAAATGACATTTAAATTTAAACAATTTAAGAATAGCATATTGGGAGTACCTATGCTATTAATACTATCACAAATGAAGGTATATACAGTATTATCATTACATACAGTAGTATTTTTCAAGATAGTATGTACAATTATATACGTATGTGATATGTTTGCATTCTTTAAATTATACATAATATTTACTAAGTATAATTTAAAAAATGCGTGTACTGGATATAGTTACGGGATATAACCTGAAATCGACGCGAGCAAAGCGATTGTGAAAGGTGCTATGGGATAGCTGAATAACATTTTTTATATACCTACGGTTTTGAAGTTAGAAACAAGGATTATTTCTTGTTTTATATTTTAGACTCTAGAATTAATATTTTACATCATTTACAACGTACTATAATATTTTATATCATGTACAAAATTTCATAGATATTAAAGTACATGTAATCATTTACGATATACTTTAATAGTTTATATTATTTGCATGTGTATATATATATATATATATATATATATATATATATATTTCTTTTTTCGTCCTCACCATTTGACTGAAATTTTGGTAAAAGCAATTGTGATTCTTTTAGGTAGTTCGCGATGAAATGAAATATATTAATTTAATAGCAGTTGATATTATTTAAGGACTGATAGTGTTCAACGTTATTCTATATCTATGTTTTGATTTGTAAAGTAGAAAAAAATTATCAATAATTTCATATATTCATTATATGAAATTATAAAAACATAACAGGCAACGGTGACATTTTACATTTGTTTAATTGTTGCCTGTAAAATACTTATCTCTTAGTAACGTAGGAGTCGCTTGTTCACTTGGACTTCTTGGCTGATCTTCTGCCTAATGGTGTTATACTCTTCAATGTTGTGGTCGACATTTCTATGGATAATTTTTCTCTGACTAATCTATCATCCAAGTTAAAACAAATCTCATTGCACCAACGGATAAAATTTTCAAGGTTGTTAGTAGCATGAAAGGAAAAAGGTTCATTGACAGTTCTGGGTCGAAAGGGTATCGAAATATTCAAATTTCTTACAGAGATATATTGTAGGAATACTAGTATCGGTTTTAATTACCTCATAGTACAAATTTTTTTTATTGGAATTCGAAGTATCTTCTTCCAGTGCCACGTTTCAAAAGCGTCTATTCGCGGGAATCCGCCTTTCTCAGGGTACAAATCTCGATATCACAGAAAAAAATATAAGAGCACTGGAATAGTCATTCCTTTTTTTATATGCAAAACAAAAATCAACTTTTAACGTCGTCCCTAAAGTACTAGAAGTAAATTAAATAAGTACGAGCGATAACCGTATTCAAGGATCAGAAGTGTCATTTTTCAAGTTTGCTAAATTATATAACTGAAGGTTGTCACGTGTCGTCTACTAAGAACAAGGATATTGCAAGGACAAAGAAGACAATTTTTCTCAACCATATATATTAGTTTCGTAGAATAATCTAACTTTGAAAGATTATCCGGAGCTTTAAAACAATTTTAATATCTAATTTATTAACGCGGTTCTCAAACATAGGAAATCTAACCAAGTTCAACGTCTTGAAATTACACTTATTTATGAAAAAAAATCCTAATCAGAATTCAAATGATATTCCATCGCACCATGGTTTTTTTATAAGCTTCTTACTCTTCTTTCGATATTGGATTCCGTCTCTTTGATTGTATGGTGCTCCTCTACACCCGTGTGCTCCTCTAGGTATCATTTTCATTTTTATCTGTTTACATTTTGTTTACTTTTGTTGAATAATATTTAACCCCTAAAATATTTTGATGGAATACAGCAAGTTAATATGATGCATAACTCTACCAAGTTTCTACGTTTGAAGGTTTCTCAGTAAATGGGCCATACCGACAGGATAATTACCAAATAAATCAATGTAGCATATTTTTATTCTTCCAAGATTTTTCAATCTTCCAAGATTCTTTTTCCAAGATTTTTCAAAATTAAATTTTAATCGCAAAGTGAAGGAAAGGGACTTTAACTTATTGATGCGTAGGTTCGGTTCTAGATAAACATTCTCTGATATCAAAGGTTGAAAAAGATCCCTACTTTTTCCAAACTTACCTGTGTCCAATTCTCACGCGTATAATATGAGGAGCGAGCATTTAAAATGTGTTATATAGAATCAGAGATAGAATCTCCAAATTACGTAATATTTAGGACAACATTCTATTTTAGAGATTTTTTTTTATTTTTGAATTTGTTTCATTTAAAAAGACATAACGTTGTGATTTTATTGTTTTGGTATAATTAAACGTCGTTACTCTCGCAAAACGTGATTACACTCACGGAATATAAAATGTATTCAATATCACTACTGCCACGGCTGTCACGAAAAGATTAGGTTGTATTATGTACCAATAATATCATAAAATTATAGATTGTTTTCAATATCACCATTGTCACGAAAAGTTCGGTTGTGTGCAAAAAATTGACACCATACTTGAAGAAGGCTAACGGTTGGTCGTCAGAATTTTTTCAAGTTTTTAATGCAATCGGGAGATATGATTTTATAGTTGAAGTATAAACAGTGTCAAAAACTTTTTTGAAATAAAAATAGTATACACTGATTCGATCGTGATCAATTTCATAGTTGATAAAATAAGAGGATAAATTGAATTTTAGAACATAAAGTATAAGCTTTTAGTAAATGAGATGATTTTTAGTGATTATGTAATATTTCAACAATTGTGGACAGAATACATTTTTATTCCATATTGTTTCTTAAACAAAATTGGGGTTCTACTTGCCTCTAAAGATAATATGTGAACCATCACGATATCATTAGTTCATGGCCGTTCCATCAGAACTAGGGTTGATAAAGCTCGAGCTGATTCAATAAATAAAATCTATGTCAAGTTTATATAGTTTGACGCATAAAGCAATAATGAAAGAAATGTATAAATTAGTTAAAAAATAAATATGTTTTCAAAAAAAAGATCTTTGTTTTTAAATTTAAATAAATCAAACGGACGGATCCTCGGTTTTCTCCCGGATTTATAAATTACCGCTTCATAATATGTTCGAAACAATTTAATAAAATATAATTTACTATAAGCAGTAATATTCTAAAGACACAATAGAAAACTTTTCTCATCATTGGGTTTGTGGAAAGGTACAACTTAAAAAGTTTGTTGCCTTACAAAATAATTTATCATCTAATTTAAAAGCAAAGTTTTCAAACTCGGAATTAGTTAAAGTAAAAGAAATACTTTAAAAGATTAGTTTGATATAAAATATTGCAAATATTGACGAATCCTTATATGGACTTTAATTTATACTTAAGCTTTACCTAGAAAATCAAAATTTTAGATGGATATCTTAGCTGCACAGTCTAGACAAGAAAAAACATTTTTAATTTAATATCATTAAAATATTCACGCAAAGTTAGAAAATGATGAATAAAAATGAAATACACAATTTTAATACGGAATGTCTTAAAGAATATTTCTCGATTTGATATTCTGAGTAGTTTTGCTTGAAAATTCGTCTTCAGATGAGACAATTCTTCAACAAATACAATCAGCAATATGAACTGTAAATCAAGCCATCAGCCGAATGTCGTCGCCTTATATAAAATTACTCTCAATCAACCAGAAATATTTTACAACGTAGACGAGTTTAAATGATTTACAAAATGCCCACACGTCTAACAATTATTTCAAGTTTTTTAACAAAATGTTCGATTTAAAGTTTAAATATAAATATAAAAATAGACGAACGTCTTGATCATGGGAATAAGGAAATTTTGACGTGAAAGTAATATAAGTTGCCACTATATATTAAATACAATTATTCTCTGTTTTACACCAAGTCAAGCTATTTATTATATCCTAGCATCAAAATAAAATTGTCGATATAATCTTTCAACATTTGTTTGAAATAATTGTACCTCACCGAGTTTAATCTGCAATATCACCATTCTGTTCATGTCCTGTTAAGTAGATAATGGTTATTATAAGTAAATGTAAATGGTTATACCTAGTAAATGGTTATTATTACGTTAATAGTTTTTTAATTGGTTTTCAGACAATTATTTGAACCACCAGCTTTTGCAGCCTAGCTAGGAAAATAGTGTTTGAATTTCTTATTTATGATCGAAAGAAATGTGTCTTGAGACCGTAAGTTGGTTGTGTGTACGTATGCTTACTTATATACGCAACGCATGTATATTAGGTCGAAAACGAAAAAAATGGAAATACGTAAACACCTGCGAAAAAAGTGATTTGGAGGATAAAAAGGTGAAATCCCAAGATATATATTGAAGGAACAAACTAAAGAATATGTAAAAAAGTATAATATCTGAAACCACGTTTCTTAGGCTATTCAGAGTTATCATTGTGCATGCATACATACCACATCGTAAGTAATGGACTGAACATTTTCAAGAAGTAAGCAAACGGATAGAATCATTTCGATGATTATCAACACTTTATAAATATTAACATTACTTAGGCCAACGTAAGAAATTAATCACGTGCAGGAAAATGCGACTAATGGGTTCAATATTACCCAGAAACCCAATGCTGTCACCGAATATGTTTGTAAGCTTCCGATTTACAGCGAGCGCACTTTAGCTCTGGCCGCTGACAGGATATGGACTGAGATATTGTTTGGAATGTTTTTCTGTTATATATCAATTTAATTTCTTGTTTAGAATTAAATAAGTTCGTGAGTATTCACAGTTTTGTCCACAAAGATTATGAGTAAAACAAATCAAAATGTTTATCTGCTTGCCTGTTCATTTGCTTGTTTGTTATTTATCAACTAAGTGTATTTAATCGATGAATATTCGGTTGCAGTTTAAATTAATATACAAAGTATTAACATTTTCCTATCAATGATGCTGTCTTTTTATTTGCTTGTGTTTTTGATGGTTTGTTATTGTACGATGTCCAGGGCAAATTGCATGCTAATTTCATAAAGAAGATTTAACGCAATGAATTAGTTTGCTGTTGCAATTTGCCAAATGACACTAACTGGTATTATGACATTGGGGGAATTTTAAATATATTTTAATAATTATGATGATAACAAACAAAATCACATTGATTGTATATTTAAATATATGTAACTGATAAATTCGGTGCAGCCGTAGTGTAGCGTTATTAAATACACTGAAATATCGATAAATTGGATATCGTTAATATTAAATTGGTCGTATCGTTAATAACTAACGCAAAACCTGTATATGTATTAACCCCGCCATCTTAATCCACATGGAAACGTTAGCAATTTGTAATTTCAATTTAACCATGAAACAAATGATATACAATTTCCTTATTACCAATATGTCATACCTAACCTTACTCGTAATCGATATACAATTATGTCTTTTATTTTGTATGAACTATTTTATTTATCTAGTACTTATTTTTCAACTTCTTGTTCTTCGTCACATACGTGCATAATTTAAAAAATGTACTTTTTGCACTTCAAATGTTAAACGCATGAGGATCTATATAAATCTACTTAGTAATGAAAACATAAATATAATAATAATGACTCTCTCATTTTCACATTCAGTCTTTGGGTGCTTTTGTTCTTGAAATGTAGAAAGCTTATTATATTATATTCTTATACTTTTTCTATAGAGAAAATTGTCCCCATCCACGTCGATAGTCTCTTTCACGATCAAGATAGGACTTTGAAATTTGCATGTGTGAGAACTATTCAGTATTCATCTCGCTTAAGGATAGCAATGATTTCTCATCACATGACGTTAGTATTTAAAACCTTTTCACAATGTGTAATAGTAAATCTAAACAAATGAAATTTGATCGGCATTTACTCATACCGCTATCTGCCATAGTTAAATACTATCTAATTGTCGTTTAAAGAAGGTTATAGATTTAACAAAAATTATTAAATTATCTCAGACCACATATTAAAATAAATAATTTTATTACTCAAAATTGATTTCTATCAGAATGATATTTGACCCCAATAAAATCAAATAGTATTGGATTTGACAGGAGTTTATTATGACTTTACGTCCTTTGTATTAAAATGGCACTATCGTCAGAATTTTCATTTAGCATTTTAACTCAAATGAAAGCATTTCAATTTGAAAAACAACAGTATTTTCCACAAAAAAGCATCTAAACTGTACAACTGTGTTAGATACATATGCAATGTTAAAAAAAAGATGTCTTAAAGGATGAGAAGAAAATATTAACAAGACTCATATTCCACTCGTTCTTTACGTTACCTTTTTTACTCGTTCTTTTGATATATCACATGATTGTGCACGGAAAACTTTCTCATTTTCGCTATTAACCGTCGTTTAGGGCTGAAGCATTTTTCACATTGAGTGAATTCGAAAGGTTATGGGATGTACATATCGACCATAAGGTAATGTGCAATTAATACGGGATGTGCAATTTCAGCCTAAGGTAATAAACCTTAGGCTGAAATTATTTTTTAAGAACAATTTATTATGATCATCGAATTTAAACGCTGCAGTGAAAAGCAAGTTATGGACAAATACCGTAGTAACGCGACTCGGTTTTCCTTATTGTCTTATACATCAGTTGAGTTTACTCATAAAATTTCCGAGTCTAATATATAGAAAGTAATCTACGACCACCACAAAATGCTCCAATATAGAATTAAAAAATTGGCGATTGTTCTAGCGTCATCATTCCAATTTTCAAATTATCGGTATAAGAAGATGGGTTTTTGGTATTTACTAATTTACTCATAAACAACTGAAACAAGTCGATAAAGCCAAAAGATTAAAGAATACAGATTTCATTAGGTATTTGGAACCAATCAACATTTAGTTGGCGAAAATGTTTCTGTTCTATATGTACACATACGGAAAATTCAAAAGCCCATGCAGGAATTTTAGTAAAATCTTCCTCATTTGTTTGATTGTTTATAAAGACAGATACGTAAGGAAATCTAAAAAGTCAATTTCCACCAAATTATAATTATCATATCGATTTGTAACACACAATAAAAATATATGTTTCCATCGAGTCGACGTGATTGTGGAAGAGGTAGATGGTCATAAGAACTTTCCGATAGCTAATAGTAAACTCCGTCGAGCTTATTCTTGTTCAAATTGCCTTAATGAATCGTTTTAGTTACGTACTGTAACCGGAAAGACCTGATAATGAAAAAAGTAGATTCAGTAAATTTACCTTTAATTGGGGAATGGAGTGTTGACGGTAGTACGAGTCACAGCGAATACAAAGAGTATTTGGCTGGTTCTAGTTCAGACGATGCTAGTAGTTTATTTGTAATTTCTTAAGTTTCTTTGCAGTTAGGAACTAATTCAGATAATGAAACCAAAATCAAAATCTATGTCCCTCTTCAACAAGATACTGTAGACCTATTCCTTTCCAAAGTTCTACTGTGTCTAAGAATGAGTAATTTTATTCTGAAGCTAATATAGCTTACTTGTGCCTGATAATATTCACATTAAATGAACGCGTTTATAACATTCAGCATTCTTTACAACTGACTATAGTTGGTGGTAAAAATTTGTAGTGTGTTGAGTGCCGTATCATCTGTACGTGTTATATTTGTAAGCAAAACCCAAAGAAATAACTGACATAGACAGATGATAGCAAAAAGAAAGTGATGGGAATCGTTTTGAGTTCGGTTTGTCACCTTTACTTTACATTGACGGATTCTTTTCTTTGGGTATCTTCTTCGCTTTTCTTACAGAATAGATTTTAGTCAAATAGCGATAAAAAAATGTTAGCTGATAAGAATCTGTACGTTTAAATCACTTTAGGTCTTCATTAGGCTTAATTGTAGATAAACCACGAAGTGTCGGAAGCTGGACATCGAACAATGGAAATATCGCGAGAAAATTCATTTTGAATTCTGATGATTCAATCAAAATCAGCGTTATTAACGTAGAGTTATTTAGTAAATTCAGTTTGGAAATCGCGCTATTTTGGAATATTTATGGCATAATCTCCCAGCTTCCGTCAACAAAGTCCACCAATACATGGTTTAGAAATTGTAAAACATGCGGTAGTGTCTACCGGGGAGATATCTGAAGAGGCTGCCGAAGCTTTAAGGTCTTTAGACGAGACTATACTCGAAAAATGGTTCGAAAATATACTAATGCTTATTTAGTGATATGGTATCAGCCTACAGAAGCTTTCCCGAAGAAAAAGAGTTTTTTTTAATTGTTAGGTATTGAGTTTGTTAGTAGTTGAAAATATTGCAATTATTTTTGTAAGAATATCTGCGTGTCCTTATATTATTTTACGTAAAAAAATCAGAGCGTTTTTTCCTAAATTTTGTAGTCGCTTTTCTATTAATGATATATATTTTTTTTTTAATTTAATTTTTACTTGAAGATAGTAGATATGACTTTCAGTTTATTTAAGGCCAAATCTTGCAATGAATAATACTTAACATTAATTAACATAGACATTGACATATGCTATTTTTATACTTACTTTAATTTTATATATATATATATATATATACACATATATTTGTGTTGTGTATGTGAATGTGTGTGTGTAACATTAAGAATGATAAAGATAATGAAATCAAATATTAGTGTTATTTTATTATATGGCAGTACATTAAGAATAGTTTACAATTGAACGTAAGGATTTCATATAAAACATATATTTTAATTTTGGCATAAAGATGTTTAACGCAAATGTTATATCTAACGAAGATATTTGTTGACAGTTAACATATGTGTCCATTGGAGTTAAATGTTTTTTTTCGTGTTACATTTATTAAGAATATGGTACCAAATATACCTATAACTTTTATCATGAGCACTGCCTATGATTTAAATGCTTTATTAATGTTATAAATATTAGCTAACTTTATCCTCTATTGAAAGATGCCTAACTTGATATAACAAAATAGTACTTAAATAATATTTTTACTTTTATTTTTAACAAAACAAAGTAAAAATAGGTGTGGCATCACCCTGTTTTACCAACTTTTTCAGTAGTGTTTGTTGGCAGGACCAACATATGGTATATATAGGGTCCTGTTAACACGGAATAAATTTTGGGCTTCATAAGGTTTTTCTTTCCCAACCATCGAAGTCATATCCATTTTTCCTAAATAACTTACATTTGAAGAATCAATTGAACACACATCAGGCCGCGTATAAAAATTAGGTTTTGTAATTGGTTAGACGCGTGTTCATACTAATTTTTACTCGTAGTATTTCTAAGCCACTAACAATAAGGACCGAACGAAACAAATTGTATCCCCATAATTTTTTTGTCTATTTGTTAAGGTATATTTCCTTGGAGACTATATATAGACGAAGGTAAATATTACTAAATTTGATTGGCATAATTTAATAGTGAGACCAAGAGATGGCGTTAAGATTGCTTTACTATAGAAATGATATTGGATATCACACAGTCGTTTTAATTCCGGTCTAACGTTGATATTCTCAAAAGAAGAAACACTTTGGAATTTAGATCGGTTTAACATGCTTAATATAAAAAATTACCACGAAATGTATTCTGAAAACATATAGACTATCTCAAGTGCCAACGCACTCTACATGTTGTAAAAAGTTTTTGGTAAATAATTTTAATATTATAAAGGAAACGATTAATGAACACAAAACTTACATTTTAAGATATTGAGCAAGACATTAAGAAGAGACCGATGTCACGACCCGTTAAAACAGTTGTGTGTATATACTTTTCAGATATGGAGAGTAAATTTGGTTACAATTTAAAAATGCTCACAGTGTTGCACACAAAAGCCAATTTGTGTTAACGAGATTGTAAAAAAATTACATTTATTTTCATTTGACACCAACACACGTCGATACATTCTGTTGACGTACGGTATTTGTAAAATATCTGGTCTATAACAATTCCTCAAAATTCAGAATTTTTTCTTTTTTATAATTATTGAAAGCGATTTTATGAGAACATCAAGAAAAAATAAAAATACTAATGGCATGTGTACCTTTACTTATGTAATAATGAAACCGGAAATAGAATTCGAAAATATTTCAATCGTTTTTCCCCGCTTTATTTCGCAAATATACTCGCTGTCAACATTGCAAAACAGGAAAGCCTATTAATTTGCAAATGAGTCACAAATTACAAATAAACACAGGGAAAGCCTGAAGCAATTCGATTTAAAGCAGATAAGGGTTCAAGTTAACAAGGAAAATTCTTGTTAAAAATATGGGGAAAAAATATAAAAATCAATTCAAGATCAAAGCTAACTTTTGATGCGAGTTGTTTGCTGCTGTTTCTTTTCACTTTCAAGAAAACGTACTACATTTCAGAACTGTTTTATTTATCTCTTTGTATTATTTCAGAGCGATATTTTTTGGTATGACATATCCCTTGATACATCATTAAAACCAATGATTGTTTACCACAACCGCCTAAGGACGAATGAAAAATGTATTTAAATATATTAATTTTTTAAATAAACTATTTATTTTTGTGACGTGCGAATTACTGACGGGTTAGTTAGTAGCAATGTAAATAAAATTGACATGAATTGTCTCGAGTGAGAAAGTACTGAATAACAACGAAATATTACGTATGTACAAATTGCAAACGTTTGAGCACGGAAGAGACCTGTTGAGGATATTTTCAAACTCAGAATGAAAAAAATATTTTTTCATTATTTGTGAAATTGGTCGTTAAAATGATAACAAACTATTATTACTGATACATAAGTTGATGTGGCTAACAAATAATCAAAAATATAAAACGGTGCCAATTTTTATTTCAAATTTAATTCATCATAAGATATTTAAAATTAGCTAATTTTCAAGGTTTTCCTTAGGTAAGTTTCTTTTTTATTATTGATAACAGCTTACTCTATTAAATTCCTGAGCTTGCAATACCGACGTGTGAGAAAGTCGCACAAAGAAAGTCATTTAAAAAATAACGATAGATAACACGGCAAAAATTAAGGCTTTTTGGTCTATATGTTTCAGCATCATTATGAAGGATTGGTTTATCCAATACGTTGAATTAAAGCCTAAATTTAAAGAGGATATTGCTGTAACACTATGCTTTTTCCGAAATCGAATTGTCTGAAATGTAAAAATAAATAAATAAACAGTAGGTAATAAGTTGCAAGATGAAAACATACTATTGCATCATATTAAAGTCAATGACTTGATCATTCTGAAATGGGTTCAATACAGCAGTAAGGTACATCTGCCAAAACTATGAAAATGGGACAAATTTTTTTCATTAGGCCAACTAAAAAAGTCGGACTGAAAAGGGAGACATAATTAATTCTTTGTCACTTTTATTACAAGACAGTAACAGTTTCGAAATCTGGTAGTATAGTTTCTCGCATTTGTTTCGTATTCTCAGTACCCCTGCTTATGTGTGAAAACATGAAGTCTAAATAAAAAAAAATCTGGTGCTTTTTAAAACCTGCAAGTGGATAAAACAACCGTGTCTGTAATCCTTTTATTTGCAAATTTGTTATTTCTTTAGAGCCCCGTAGCTCAAAAAAAGAAACAAAACCGGTAATAAATTCCTTAGTGACAATTAAATGAAACTACGTGATGTAGTATTATTTCTACTTCCTTTAAGAAAGTCTTTCTTTTTTCGAAAATCTTATTAAACCAATTATCTCTCTATTTGTCACTGAATTTTTTCATGAACAATTGAATGCTTGCTACGTGAAGCTCTCAAAAATATTTTTCTGGAAATATAACAGTGAAATTAAATTTTTAATTCTTTTTTAATTTCATGTTTAATTCAAACCAAATTTTTGAAAGGTTTATGTAAGTATTTACAAAAACAATTATTGTTCAAGAATAACGCTTTGCTTACACGGAAATGAATATTTTGATTTTTGAATGACTTTTTCTAATTTTGATCTTTTATAACAACTAACTAATCTAACAACAATATGTATAGACATGTAGTTATCCACGGTGTGGCCAAAATTCTAGATGCCGCTTTGATATGTTACTAACTAATAATACATGTCCTGTTACGTATTATTCAAGGTAACGCTTAATAGTTAATTGATTGTAAAACTTGAAAATTGATTGTAAATTGTTTCACATTTTAATATATCTCTTAGTAAGCCTGTATAAGTGAGAAAAGAAATATTTAGAGAATAAAATAATTTTCTTTGGTGTCACGTAATTTTTTAAAATAAACTGAATCTTAATATATATTGGATAAATATTATTTAATTTGATTGCAATATTTAAGAAGTCTTTCCAACGTAGGTATACTATAGTTATTCTTTACAATTTATTCATTAATTTGTGTTAGAACAGATACAGTAACGGACGTATTTCTGAATTTCAAGTTATAATCTGTTATCATTTGTCATTGTTTGATTATTAAGACAAAACCTAAAACTCAAAGATTTTCCGATTTAGGAACGTTAAAAAGAATATTTGTAAATAAAGGTGTAAATAAACTAAGTTATGTTTACACGGAGTCTTCGTATAATTTATTCATTGCACTAGGCCGATATTCTACTAGTGAATCAAAGTTGATAAAGATTACATATATGAAGATGATATACCACCAGAAGAAAGACTAACATATTAATTTGGTTAAGGTAAACACAGAGAGTGTAAAAAATAGAGTAAGATGAAAAGGTCAGAAGGGTGTTTCTGTGAAGCAGAATTACATTGTGTTAGAAGAGTATAATTTATTATTGTGACGCGAATTATTACGTAGTAAAATAGAAAGGATTTGCAAAGAAATATATGATTCACACTTACTTACAGCACGATGTACGTGAATCGGATGTTTCCTCAGAACTCTAACAAATTATGTGTCGTTTGATTCCTCTAAATGCTAGAAGTAAAATCAACTAAAAAACATTCGATGTGGCGGCCATAGATCAATATAGCTTGCTGGTTGACTTCCTTACCAAAACTCATTATGATATATATTATATTAAAACGCTTTGAAAAACTATTTAAAGTTTTTATGTTAAATATATAAAATGTTGGATAACATGAAAAAAATTTTAATGGGACACAAAACAGACAAAATCTATGTATTCAAATCATTGATTTTCCCTCCTAATGCACTTAAATTTAAGGTAATTTTTTTTAATCGAGTGAACTTCAGCTCAGTTCGTAAAGCGATTGGGAATCGAACTTGAAACCCTGTGGTATTGTACGCCATCGAAGGTCTTAAGTCCGTGATTAATCAAACATGCCATAGCGGCAACAGTTACAATGGTTATATTTAAAAAATATACAATATAGCTACCGATGAAGACGGACAAAATCTGCATCAAAATTCACTATAAAGTGTATTAAAGGCCTTTCTTCATTTATCTATCCGTTTGTCACGCTTTTTCAATAGCTGTGCGTTTTTAAAAGCTTAATTTGAATAGAGTTGTATTTAGCGATGACTTACATGCATAACTAAAGGTACATTTCAAAGCAAGAAAATTTTTAGAAAGTGGCACAATAGTAAATATAAACATAAGACATTCATCTACGTTTTAAAAAGTTTTTCCACAAAACTTCAGGGAAAATGAAAAGAAAAAATTATTGTTCTGCATCTCCGTCGCTTTATTATTTTCCATTTTATTTCTCCGTCAATATAAAATAATTTTGTCAAATTTGTAGGTAACTATAGCAATAAACAAAAAACATGGGTAAAGTGATTTTTTTTTCATATCAACTTATTTAGGAACGAATTTATTCAATGCTATAAAATATTGTTCTCTACATGAAGTAAAAAAAATGTATAGCAAGAGACAAAAGATTAAGAAGTCAAAAGAAATTATATTTTTTTTCTGGAAAAATGTAAACTAAAATCTAATTTATGAAACATATTGCATTGTTTTCCTTTTTTGTTATTTTCCTTATTTATCCAATTAATTAAATTAAATTTAATTTTTTAAGAAATTTAAATGGATATAAAGAATTATTAAATTAACTGAAATAATTTAAATGAAGTTTATTTAATAAGGAAAATAAATTAATATGTTGACAATTTATTGTAATTTGTTTGAAAAAAAAACTTTAAATATTTAATAAATTTTTGCTTTATCACTTATTAAGTATTTAAAGTTTTTTTAACGAAAATATTTGGATTTGTGGATAATTTATTGTAATTTATCAATTTCAAGTTTTCAATAAAGAACAAAGTAATAATTACTAATTTGTAATGCAAATAAATACATACTGAAATGGAAACTGTCTGGCACATGATAGGCTTACAATAGAAAACAAAGAGAACAGTAATTTGATATACGCTTGTAAACACACAAACGCTTATACTGTAGAAAAGTGTCGGTCAAAAACTTATATTTTTATACTGTAGCAAAAGTAGCAATTTCGGGCTAACTCTCATTCTCCAAACATGCAATATGCCATGAGGAACTTCATTTCGCAAAAAACAATTTACGTTGGAGTTGAAGACAATTATATCCTACCATCCCAATTATAAATTCCGAAGGCAATGAATAAAAATAATATCGATACACCTTTTAATGCAAAAACCGATTCAAGTTTTATAATATTACCTCCAGTCGTGCTGGATGGAATATAAGTTACACTCGATATCGTAAACATCGTGAGAACCCCTTATGATAATTCCTAAAACCTTGTAGGCTTTCTGACAAGTTTTGAAGGCTTTACTGTGAAATGTGAGATAATTATCCATAATTACATTAGTATAACTAATTTCACTATATCTCCCTAAAATTATTTATATCATTTTATCGGAAAAAAGTTCCCTATGTTGCCTTACACGCTTGGCGAATGAGACCTAGCCCAAAAAAAGTATAAGATTTCGAATGCTACTTTTGCTACAGCATAAACACAAGCGTACGTCAATGTTATTTTTTCTGGTGGCTTTCTATTGCAAGCCATTCATCTTCCGGATCCTTTTCAATTCTATATGTATTTATTTACCTTAAAAATTATAAATTTTTACCTTATCATTCACT
Source organism: Druceiella hillmani (assembly GCA_039881145.1). Lineage (NCBI taxonomy): Eukaryota > Metazoa > Arthropoda > Insecta > Lepidoptera > Hepialidae > Druceiella > Druceiella hillmani. Next base: position 21,197,916 of record JAYKKI010000010.1, read on the forward strand.
AAATACTAAAAATTAATAAATTACAATTAAATTTCAGCATATTCGTTTATTTCCATTAACAATTAAACTTTATTTAGACTGTTTTAGTAAATTTAACAATTCATTGTATTTATTAAAATTTTTCATATAATTAAATTTAATTTCAAAATTGATTTTATATTTTATTTGATTAATTTAATACAAATAATTTAAATTTTTTACTACTCTGTATGAGAAAATAATAAAGTTGAAACGCAATCATTTGGGAACGGTCTGGCAGATGAATAGGTTACGATGAATAGCGAGCGGAAAAATACAATGTTGGACTTATAATGCGTGAAATAATTTTTTTTTAAATTTATTAATTTCATTGAATTTTCATTTTACCAACCTATTTTCAATAACGCTCCAGTCAGTTTATTATTAAATTTCCGTTAATTATTATTTGCGTGCTAAATAAAATTAATCTTATATAATGCCAAGGAAATATAACAGCTAATGCAAGCAACTAAATGCACATAATTTTTTGATAAAAAAAAGTAAATTGTGAAAGTGATTCATGATCCATTGAGAACAGTGATGATTAAATCATGTATGTACTAATATTAAAGTGGATGATTTATTTTAAACTTAAATTTTGGTATCATATTTTATTTGTATCGACAAAAGTTTACACCTATATTAAAAAATGTTGTTTGGATCGCTTTATTTCCACTATTATTTTTTCATATCTTAAAATTAGCAATGTTTTATTACCCTGAAATCTTTTTAAACTCATTTCATAATAAATAACTAAAGGAACTTTATTTCAACCGAGTGTCCCGTGACACTTCACGCTCTTTGTGATTTGTTTTATCAATATGGGTAGTGGCAAGAAACACCTAAATACTGGCATTCTATATGTAGGATTCATAATCCCTGCCAAAAAATATGCATAGGATCTCTAGAAATCGGAAGACGACCAGCAACAAAGGATATCGATACAAATATCCCAACTAAGTAGTACGAATGCTGCGACATTGATGCGGGTAAGCTCTTACGCAATTGAATAAATCATTAGAGAAGGGACGTTAATTAGTTAAGCCCATTAAGTGAGTCAGGCCAATGTCACTTGAAGGCATAAATATATTCACTCGAGATACGACTTTGAATGCAGGGGGATATACGGTGTGCTACCCTCGTACCTGATAAATTATTGACGACCAATTTATATGTAGTGTCTGATCACGAATGATACATATATTTAATATTTATTAGAACTTCGCTGAAATAATTGCCTTTAAATTAATTAAAATTTATCCTGAATATGTGATAAAAAGTGACTTTTCGAGACCGTCGGAACACTGAATGATCGTTTATAATAATGGATGTAGTTGATAGTAAACGAATGAAAAAGTTGCTTAATCTAGATTTTTAATATGTGACTTTCAATAAGATCTGGCGATTGAATCACATCGATGGAAATATCTGTAAATATCCTATGATTACGAGATGAACCTTTTGCTTTATTTGTTGGTTTCAAACATGGACTTGATAAAATTGTTCAACCTAAATTGGTTAATATTTTATTGAAGCTGAAGAAAACGATAAAACTAAACAAACTAATCAAATTTTTCTTGCCAGGAAAGCTCTCATTGACGATTTCATAGACCCATTTCATATCAAAGATGGGAACGCTCAATATAATCGTTCATATTCAACCTCGAATTGTAATACGCCAATTAAAATTGAAAGAACTCATTATTTATAATAAAACCAACTAACTATATGCTTTTTATAAAGACATGATGATAATGACCAATGCTTATTTCTAAAAAAGACAAATAATAAAAGTAACGGGTACAGTGGGTCTTTCAATAAACGATGATAAAAAAATGTAAGGTAAAAAATGTTTAAGTGTGTTATCAGCTAAAATGAAGATAGATAATTATAGCTTCATAAAATAAGCAGTTTTACTTATTAAAAGATGTATATATATAAATAATATTATTCGGCCAACTTCTGCATATGGTTATGAGAGCTGGATGATTCCAAAAAAATACTTAAAAGAGTCTACTGCTTATTGAGAGAAAAGTTCTCGGAAAAAATGTTTTGACCGGTACAAATACAGCGTTATCGAGAATTAGAACAAACAGTGAAATGTAAAAATCAATTAACCATAAAAATGTGGTAAAATTCATCAAATTATGATATGTAGAAAATTATATGGACAGAAAATGAAAGACAAAATGAAAACAATGAATAAAAGTATATTACACTAGAAACCGCACAATGACATAAGAATAGTAGACAAAAAAGAGATTATTACTTATAATGATGTGTGTAAATAAAGACTATAAACTGGAATACAAAGTTATTTGATGGAAAAGTTCAAAGGGACATTATATTTTATATACAGACATCATCAAAAGCTGTAGCGCTGAAAAAATAATATGATTATTTTAGGCGCAATTGATTGTAATAGTCTACCTAGATTTAAATAGGTTTTAAAAGTAGACTATATAAATATGATACAAGGTTACTACGTCAAGAGAACTTTCTTCCAATACCTACTACGTTGATTTTATGATACTGTTTTTGAAACGCATATTTTGAAATTTTTATTTGAATTTTATATTTTTATTATGTAATACTTTTCTTTGGAAATCAAACTTGTTTTATCATGAGTGTATAAATGTGTATTTAAGGAATGAGGCTGTAATGGAAACGAAAATATATTGGTAGTGGAATAAGTAAGCTAGGGATAGAGTTTCCTTCTCGGCTATTAGTCTTACATTGGATCAGTGAATAGCAGACCGCTGGTAAGGAAAACCTAGCTTATTTCCGTTTTCGTTATACTTTAAATCGCGGTAAATTGTATATTCAATTTTTTGTATTAATAATATTGCGGTAATTAGTATAAAAATGTTTAATGTGAGTACGTTATTATCCTTGGTAAATATTGATATTAAAAGAAACTAAAATTGACAAAAAACCAAGAGTATTTCTCCGTCCACTGCTTATAATCAATGTGCTTATAATCGGAAATAATACCCATAATTGCCATCCTGTGCGTAATTTCTCGTGCCAAAAACGCTGCTCCCATTATTAGTATGTATTTCGTTAATATTTTAGCTACGCTATTACAAATATATTGTCAGCCGCTCTCGACAAGCAGCCAGGAATCTATCCTAGGACTCCGAGGTGTCAAGTTAGCCTGACACATCGAAGCGGCGCCAAGTAAACAAAGGAAATTGATTTATTGTTAACAAGTGTTACTGAGAATATTAGCGTAAAGTTAACCTTTGAAATAGCCAATTTGTCTGTTTTTCCTGACGGTCTATAACGATCCCAGTTAGTCCCAAAAACTTGAAGTGCTAGATATTAAATTACTAAGGAGACACTACGTAGCCAGACACTAGGTTACTAAAGTTTTAAAATACCAATCTTTTGACAATTTAATTATAAATTAACTATATATTCAAAATAATTTAAAGCGAATATAAAAGTTCAACATATAGATATGTGAAAACGTTAATGTGATAGTTAATGTTATGTATTACAATTTATGTTCTAATATAATTATATCACGGTCCATGAAAAAAAAGATCAATTTATTACATGACTCAATATTCGGTTAGTATATTTTGACAATCCTAATTTTAGTGCAAATGCTCTTCTCTTAATCTAGATTCATACCACTCTCCAGCGAAGCAACAATGATGACGAAAGGAAACATTTGCACCTAACGCTAACGCAGCATCTATTTATTTCCATTTTCGTTAGATACAGAAAGGAATGAGGTTAACCTTCGCACTATAACTAAATTTGGCAGTAAATTATATTTTAGTAGTAATTGCAATTTATAAAGGGTTAAAGTTATAAAATTGAAGGGTCACTTTAAAGTTGAATGGGTATATACGAGTAGCTTCGATTCAATATGTAATTCGGCACAAAATTCACGGGTTCAAGAAAGTGTATAGCTAATTTCCTCTAATAATTTTAAATTTAAAAAAACGAATAAGACTATCAAATTATATTATTATAATATAAATAAATAATATAGGATTTAATAAATTTGGATACAATTTTCGTCTCATGAATTACTTTCCACTTACTTTCATTAAGAAAGCAATGGCTATTGGTAACATAATTATAAAATAATTAATTTTGACTGCAACTTGGCGCTTGTTTTGGGAAAGTGTGAAAAACTATTTTCTTTCAAACAAATATCGCCTCTCATCCCCCTTCGCCTCATTCACATGTGCAAAGCTCAATCGACCAGAAATAAACGCCCAGTCGAAGTACTTGGATAACATTTAAATATACGCAAGGTTAAATGATTACCTTTATATCATCAAACTATAAATTATAAGGACTTATATTGTCAAAGGAACTTTTGAAGTTAAGTATGTTTACTTACCAATAGTAAAATTTATTTATATAAGTATTTATAAATTTTCACAGCAAACATCGATAAAGATGACACTCGACAATAATTATTTTATTTTTTTAAACGCTTATTATGTGTTACCTATTGCCACCTCTATGTGATGTCTGCGATTTTTTAATACTTTTAGCAACGCAATTAGTTTTTCATGCACTAACTAATTTTTTACCATTTATATTTAAGGCTTTGCTCTTCTAAATTATAACGTAATTTTATAAATATTATTATCTGGGATGTATATTATCTGTCCCATGTTTGGTTGAAGTCCATTGGATCGTTTACGTTTGAAATTAAAACAAAGAAACATATAAACAGACAGCATTTTTTATATTGTTTTGGTTTTATAGAGAATTTTGGTATTAATTTTGGTTTTATAGAGTTTAAACTCCTATAAAAGTTACAATAATAACACTATGAGTGTTATGCAAATTCCAACTGAATTTAATCAGTATAGAATTACCAAGAGAGCCGTGAAACGACCCTCAGTATCAATTTGAGAGACATAGTATGAAACGAAGAATTTAGCATCCAAGGTAATAAGATTGAAAGAGCTGTTATCCTTGAACTGATGTTAAGTGTTGCATATTGATGAAAAATAGATAATATCCATTGTTCGTCATATAAGGCTAAAGGTGCAGATATTCCACCGTTTTGTTTGTTGAATAATATTAAAAGAGTAGGGAAAATATCTCGTATGATAAAGCATACATGGAAATTTATGGGAGGATGTTATTATGAGTGAAATATATATATGGAAGACGCCTGTATTGAAGAGTTGATGAAGACAGACTGAAGCAGGAGAAAAAGAAGAAAGTTTCTTAGTAGAACTTCAATTAAATCCAAGGACATTATATTAAACATGCACGCTATAAATGTATAGATAAAATTATTTTAAAAAAGTGGATTGCTCATAATAAATACTTCCTATCCACTAATTATTCAAACAGATAGAAAGTCAAAAGTGGCAAACATGTAAAAGCGATAGTTATTGTCTCATTATACTTATGAATGGATCCGTATGTTGCTGTAAAAGCGATAGTTATTGTCTCATTATACTTATGAATGGATACGTATGTTGCTGTAAAAGCGATAGTTATTGTCTCATTATACTTATGAATGGATACGTATGTTGCTGTAAAAGCGATAGTTATTGTCTCATTATACTTATGAATGGATACGTATGTTGCTGTAAAAGCGATAGTTATTGTCTCATTATACTTATGAATGGATACGTATGTTGCTGTAAAAGCGATAGTTATTGTCTCATTATACTTATGAATGGATACGTATGTTGCAGGTGATAGCGCTGGAAATTAAGTTGAACTAAGACTATCAGTAATGAAAATTTTCCACGTAATCGATAGATTCAGCGTGGTCTCGTCACACTTGCTTATATTATATTTGTTATTTCATTTAGAGTTTTTAATCGTTCAATTTGAATTATATTGAAAATAAATACGACAGCAAATTTTAAATATTTATTATTTATTTATTATGGAGGTGATAAAACCTATGTGGGTATTTTGATATTTATTTCTATAAAATGAATGCCACGATAGCTGATAACCAAATCCTACGTAGCGTTATTATAAAGTCGTAACTCAATCTCCCGTTACATTATTTTAATTACAATTTAAATGAAAAAAAATCATCGCTGAAACTGAAATAGTTTTATCAAAAAAAACATTAATTGGTTACAAAATAATCATACATCTGAACAGATTGAAAAACCAAATATCTTATCTTACGTAAGATTTGCATCCCAGAGATACTCTTGATAGAGATCAAAGTAATTTATATCTTGGCTTGAACCTTATGTAAATAGCTGTAATATTCTCAACTATTAATATTCCCTTCTTTTAAGCCCACACAGCCCACACAGACTGCTAATAAATTAATTTAAATTTCCTTGCGAACATTATTAAAAATAGTACTTTGAATTCCGTTTTGTGTCCTAACCATTATCGTAATGAAGTTTAATTAAAATCATTTTAATAGTATTTATATTATATTCAAACAAACAGATTCACATATTTGAATATAATAGATGAAGAGGCAAGTAAACCTAATTTGGACCAAACAATTATTCCAGTAAAATTTCATTCAAATTGATCTAGTTTAGTTTACTTATTTTACAGTTTAAATTAAAAAGTCCTGATTCTTATAATTTAGGTCGCAATTTTTATAAACCTAGGTTTCTAATAAAGGAACTGGGTTTTCCTATAAAATATTTGAATATAAATAAAATATTTAAGAGGAAAACCCAGAAAAACCATAAGTTTAAACTATCAAAATCGTAACCACAATCATTATCACACCAAGCAAGCAATTCGGTTATTTTGGTTAATTCATAAGGACTAGAATTCAAAGTTAATATTAAAATTTAGGTATGGCATTATAAGTAACCATATAATGCTTTATTTTCAACAAGACGTCCACAATTACAATATATTTCTAGATAAGACCCTTTTCACTAAATCGCTTAACCTTCACCTGACCAAGACGAAGAGTCTCCAACTTCGAATCTAATATTTTGCAAGCTGCTCCTGAAGTGAAAATGTGGAAATAAATATTATTTTCCACCTTACATATTTCGTTTTCCCTAATCCCACTCAATCCGCAACCTCCCACAACTCATCGAAGTCGTCTTGACTTTGGGTAATAATGAAAAAATACCGCGCGCCGTTGTCGCTTTGGCCAAATAAACGATATTATTTATCGTTTTTCCGTGAAATGTTTTCCTTAGGTTTCATACAAATACATTTTTCGAATCTACCATTCAGCTTTTATTAGAATTGTAGTATTTTTTCTCATGTGTATTTTTTTGTAAAATTAATGTATATATCGAGTACTGTAGGTGTACATAAGTAGATATATAATGTACATATATATTTAAAAAATATTCAAATTCTTATAACAAATTGTAATAACGACAGCCACAATACACAAGAAACTAAGTAACAGAACAAGCAACATTAGAGGATAAAGAAATGGAGTTGAAATGACAAAGTGTTGTAATAATGACCATACCAAATTTCACTTTGATCCTTAAATAATTACGCAATAATAATTGTTTCATGGAATAATGCTACTGCAATTATAAAGCACTGTAATGTAATTATACTGTGATTATAAAGTTTTGATATTTGTAACCAGTGAAATTTATATTTTTTTTCATTTTTGTGGAACATATTACATAAACCTTTAACCTTGTCATATTCTCAATTCAACTTCTAAAACATTTCTTTACATAGTTTTGAACTTCTAAAGTTAGGAAGGGACTCCTAATCCCTCAATACAGAATTACATTACATGAGCGATCATTTACCGAATATATCACAAAAATACAAAATTAACGACCTATGAATACAGAAAGTACGCATTCAGTGACATCAAAAGTCGTTTTCAGTCGCATCAATCGCAAAATAATCTGTGTGTTCAAATTTCTATCAATTTCGTCCTTCATTACCTTTCGACGTCTGGTGTGTGCCTTCTATTGTTTTATTTAACTGGGCATAAATTGCATCTGCTCTTCTAACAAATATTTTAAATATTTTAGTAGCTATAAACTTTGTATGAAGCAACTTCGAAGCCAATTCTTTTGTTTGAAATACACAAAAAACTAAATACACTCTGATGATAAAACGTATTCAAAAAAATTTCCTTGAATATTTGCACATAAAATAATATGGTTACCTTCCTGTTTTATTTTTTCTCTTGAGTATATTCTATTGCCATACGTTGCAATAAACAAGAAAACATTAAATGAAGAATTTTATTTTTCGATCTTTTGAATGAAAATATGCGGTATAGGATACCTCTTATTGGAAAAAACCTTTCCCTCCTTATATATAATATAAAATTGATCTACCGTCTGATCGTAGTTGCACTATAGTGTGATTCGTTTTTGATGAGTGAGAATAATCTTTTTGAAATATATTATGATTTTGTGTCGTATCATATTTAATTGTAGTGACATCGTTATAAAAACTGTAATATTTACATAACCATGCGCCAATAAATTAATAAAATAAATAACTTCGGATTCATTTTTCACTACTTATAGCCATTTTCCATATTGTTATTGCTAGTACCAATCATTACCTGCTAATTTACGTACTAATATTTCTCACAAGAAACATTGCCGATTTCTGTAAAAAACCGTTATTTTAGCAATAAATACGACATATGAATCTAGGTACTACTTTGAATAAATTTTAGTAAAAAAAGTAAATATAGTAATTTTCCTCAATTATAAGAAAATACCGCAGTTACGCCTAGTAAAAGCAGTGAAATTGGAAAAATCTACGCCAGCGTTCAACAGATGAAAACAATATATTGATACGAGAAGCAACGCTGAATGTTTTTAGGAAATCAAAATAGTTTTCATAACACTCCGTGCATCGTTACATTTGATAGAAATACTAAGACATGCGGCCGGACATATCTTCCTTCCACCACATCGATTTTTCTAATACGATAACCACTTTTTCAACGTCTAGGAATCAAACGCCTCGCAGTTTATCTTTTATTATTAGGAATAAATAGAAATCGCATGGCAAGACGTCGGGGCTGTATCGCGGAAGACCCAAAATTTCTGCACCTGATATAGTTAAATACTCGGTCGATTTCTGCTTGAGTATTCATGATCGTTCTCGTGATAAAAGAAGATTGTATTGCATAGGCGTCACTCTCGAACTTTTAATAAGACAACTGACAAACCCTAGCTGGTTTGCTAGTCATCAATAACGTTTATTTTATTTTCCAAAAAAATCATTGCATAATAACTCGCCCATCCGAAGAATGTGGCAATCATCGTTTTTCATCACTTCGTCCTTTCTTCAACGTTTGTAAGCAACAATTCGGAAGAAACATATGTTTGCACTGCATCTTAGTAATAGAATATTCATCTTCCATTGTTTTTGATGGTGTGGAATACGGTATTTGATTGAATTTCTTCTTTGATTGAATTTTTCTATCATCACCCGACACCTGCAACAGTATTTTACATCACCGATAAAATCGTGGGTTATCTTACCGCAAAACTACTTAAACGTTTATTTAGAATTTTTTATACTTAGCTCATGCTAAGGCCTAAATATGCCCCAATCTGCTGACAAATTACCCCCTTATTAGTCTATATATGACAGAAACACTTGAAGTTATATGTTGTTGTCAGTGTTGAGGAATATTTTTCATCATAGAATGTCCATCAAAGGGGAAGATCAAAACTTTCTTATTGATTAAGATTACAAAAAAACAAACCAAATCAATACACAAACATTTCATTTGTATTAAAATTTGGTTACATTTGTGTGATTACTTAAACTTGTTTAATTCCTTAATATCGATTGAATCGATTTGAATGAAGTTTAATACAGAATGAAATTTAATACAAAGTATATGACTTTACTGAAAAACACAATAAGAAGATTATAAAAGACAATATCATGCGATGCAGAAAAAAATTCAACCAATATGTTGAGTGATGTTTCAAATTTAAAGACGATAAAATTAGATATGACAAATATGTAATATTTAAGAATATCATAAAAAAAAATTAAAAGCATTGCACTTGCCAAAGTTCATTTTTAGGCGCGGTCCGATTTACAATAATGTAAATAAACACTCGGTTTTTTCTTACCCGTGGAAACATACAACAATAAATATATAAAAATTAAAAACCATGTCAAAACAAAGCCCAGATGAAGTTTAAGTTATCTAGTAAACCTATATATATATATATATATATATATATATATATATATATATATATATATATACATATATATATATGTGTATATATATATATATATATATATATATATATGTATAGTATAATATATAGTTAATCAATTTAAATTAGAAGCACATTCGCCAACGGACTACAATTGCAAATGTAAAAAATGTGCAGATATTTGGTAAAAGTAGGATGACACACAGAAAATTGTACAAAATTAATATTGGCTACCAACAAGGAGTTTATATTTTCTTGATGGACATTTTCTTAAAAATATATGGAAATGTTAAAGAAAATTATTTTTATTTAAATCGCTGCAGAGATGATCCTTTTTAATACATTTAAATAATATTATTTTACACTGCGATACTATCACTTGAGAGGGTAAAGTGGAGTAAAGTTACGATATAATTAAATTCTGAAACTTCCTATCCCAACAAAATGGAAACCAAATGAAATAAAAATAATTATCAAGCACAAAAAATGAACTTCAAGTAACGCAGAATACAGAATTGTTTTCGTCAATAAATACAAAATAGTATCGTTCCCCTTGAATTGAAAATAATGGAAAATTTACTACAACTATGTTAAAAAATTATTGTAATTTGTTCTCTGTGAACTCATAGGAACAAAGTCTTAATTAGATCCGCTTTAAGCTTTGAAATAAAAGAAACTCCTGAAAGATACCCGACATTCATTTTTTCAGTACACACTCGACACGATTCTTTATATGAAACCATGTCTCCTATCTTACGTAACAGCAAGTCTCTCAATGAGATTCTCAGTACAATTTCTAGGTAGTTCCCTGAAAGGATACAATTTTAAAATATCCAAGTGAATGTTTCGCTACTTGAAACTTCAATTTGTATCACTTGTTAACAGATTACATTCCCGAAAGGCATAGAGCTGATCGTCTTATATTAATTCTATATTTTTGTGCAATTCTGTGAGCACGAATGGAAATATTATTAAGGAACATATTTTGAACAAAAACATGTCCCTTTTCAATTAGAATTTATTCCAACATTTTCAAATTATAATAATTCCATTGGATCAAAAAACGGAAATGAAAGAATGACAATGTTTTGAACATATACGTAAATCAACGTGTAATGTAATGAAAAGTGACAACAAAAGTAATAGAATAAATCATACTTTGGGTCCAAACGCTAAAACTGCTCAACCAATTTTAACCAAGCATAAAGGTGTTATCTATGCACCGAAAGAAAAAGCTTGAAATGTATCCAGATCGAATCCACTGAGTTTTTTTAAATTTTTGGTAAAACATAAATTTCAGATACAAGGGTCTCTATATTTAGAACGAAAGTTTTCCGAGACATGAAATACAACAATCTATACGCGTCGTCAAGCATTGTAGTACAAATAAACTCCGAAATTAATAGGTCAGTCGGTTTAATTTTAACAAACATTTGACAGCACACGTAGAATATGTGCAGATATACATACGAGTATATACAAATATACATACTCAGGGAATCCGGCGTGATTCGTGCTTATCCACGATCGTTTTGCCCTAAAACTTGATTTTTCCATAATTTTCGTTTACAGGGAGTAAACCGGATGCTCATTAATACTTTCTTCCTTTTCGCTGAAAGTAAAAAGGAAACTATTTAAATTGATTTAAACGTATACCAATTGCAAAGCACGACATCATTCTTTTTTTCATTGAATACATTCTCACTAATTAGATTTTTTAGAGTTTTAGTTCGATAAATAGAATAAAAATTACACTTTCTTATGGAGAAAATTATAGAAAAAATAGGCCCCTTAAAATTTTTATTTATATTGTCAACTAGGCAAACGGAAAATCTTGTGTTTGTTTCTGCGAAGACGGGTTATTATTTATAATAGTGATCATATGGAAATCATTCAGCCAGTACGAGGAAAAAAAATACAGATCGTATCTTGTTATATCATTCATACTCCGATGTAACACATTAATTCCTGAAATCCGTAGACCCGCAAGGTCATCGAATAAATAAAGGACGAGTGACTTTGACAAATAAAGGACGAATGTCAAAGTCAGATAGCAATTGATTTTTAATTCCTGTAGACACTGGTTGCGCATTTAAAATGTGATCGCTAATAGTTTTGTAATCCTTTCTGAAAGTTATAACGTTTCACATTAAATACGTTAAAAATATAACATAGACGCCGTTACGAAGATAGTTTTTTTGAGTGCGATCACTAATTGTATTTTATTTTCTGCATTTTTCCGAGCATCGATTGCGAAATATTTTTTTTATTCTAGAAAATTATGAGCTTTCATTTTAAAGATGTTTTCTATTTCTTTAAAACCAGACCTATCTTCGCCGGTCTTGTGTATAAATTTTCATCCAAAAATATGAGTAATGAAGCAACCGAACCGCATCTCACATAATATTTAAATTATGTCAATACTTTTCACCCAAAAATACAACTCCCGCTTATGTTTTTTTCTAATTTGTCAAAATTCCATATTAATTTAAATTGATTTGAACTAAACTTGTCAATTTCCGCATCCCGTTTTGTAACTAAGCTTTCCAGTTAATACTTAGTGCTCTCTAAACAAATTGTTACTATGTTTTCTTAAAAACAAATTATTCTAAAGATTGTTATATTTTTAAAGATTATATTTTTAAAAATAAGAGTTTTATTAACGCTCAAACAGTGTGCTTTACATATTGGACAAAACTCGCAGAGTTGTTTTGGTTAAAAATACCGTGGCTATAAATTGTGTTTGTGATTATAAACAATTTGTGTTTAGCCATATCGTTTTGTATAGAATGAACTAAAGCAATTTATTTAAAAATAATTTACGAGCATAACAATCTGATGTGATTGCAATAAAAACACAAAAGAAAGTTGATGAATGACCAAATTTATGATTAATATATTCATGAAGAAGAGAAAAAAATTAAGATAATGTGGGAGGAAATCTGTTTTTAAAAATGATTTTAGTATGCTACGACGTGATATCGCATTTTCCAGGGCATTGAAATAGTGACCGACCACGCGATATCGCGTGATGAGTTTAAACAAACCTTAAAGACGCATGTGACCGATTAAATGCAACCACCAACCATATGCGCTCGATTGTTTTCGTTTATCATTGGTCACTTAGGTAAAATATAAGCTTAAAACAAGTTAAGGCATACTATAGGACTTACTCCTGTTGCATCAATTGATTTAATTCAAATTTATTTTTTTGCATTTTATTTAATTTCAAATCCTTTGTTATTCACATGTGCAATAAATACTAAAAAAAAATTATGAGACCTATTTGTGTAAAAAGAAATACGCCTATTAAAGACTAAGAAGTTGCCGGATCGTTGAATTAGTCACGTGTTTCTCTAGCCACTGGCATGAATTCCATTTTAAATATTTTAAAAATAAGAACTAAACATAACAAAATTATAAAGTGATATTAAAGCAGCCTTTCAGTTAAATTCGGAAGTCACTTCAAATTGTCATTAAAAATACTTTTATATTTACAAAAAACAGATACTCTACCAGTTTTATCCTTTTCATGTTTGTATCTGTCATGTAAATACATATCTGATTACTGAAACAGAAAAATACGTGAACATGAACATGTTATATGGAGAAGGTTTTCATTTACTGATTGTCGCATAAATGCTTCGTTTTCTCTTCTCTGTACATTACTTACCTTAGACATACTAAAATCGATGTACAATGATAGTGTGTATACAGCTAGTGAACAAAATGAAAAAAATCTTTAAGAAAGGTATTATTGAAAAAATACTTTGGAAAGGATAAATAAGTTATGAAGATGAAATAAAACAAATGTTTTCTTGTGTAACGTGTTTTTGTAGGCATACCAAGAAATAATACTGAAATAATTTTCAATAAATTTTATGTTTTTTATGCGTCAAATTGCGAGAAATAAAATAAAGTTGTAATCATAAAAGTTAAAATATAAATTGCAATAATTGAAACAAAAAATAAAAAAAACGAAAAATAAGGAAAGATGCCTTCTGCGGATATCTAGATAATATATGCTTAATTTACTTGACACGAAGACGAGGAAAAGGTCAAGAACCCAGAAATAAACATCAGTTCAATGACTGACATGACATGATTTATACCTTAAGTCATTAAACACAGTCTCTAATAACTAAGTTGACGATCATAAAACTGATTAGAAATTAAGAAAACAATTTCGTCATAAAAAGGAAATAGAAGTTTTTGAATATTTCCGAGAAATAAGTCAATTTAAATGACATAACCTAAAAAAACCATTGTGCAATTGTTATGGAGCAATAAGGGAATCGATTTTAAAAATAAAAATTAATCCTGTGCAGCTCAGTACAAGTAATAGAAATGAAATGTTTTCTGCAAATTGAACCTTGATTTGTAAGAATATAGCAATGCCATGGTGAGAGAGAGAGAATATACCAAGTATAAATTGATTGGTTATACTAAATGTGTGTAAGAAGACTTGAACAATTATACATTCAGAAAAATTAATAAAATGTCATTATAAATCGACATAAACATCTAATAAAATCTATATTTAAATTTATTTAGACTAATATCAATTAAATTGATCACAAAACACAATGATAAATATTAATAACACAACATACGCGTGGTACCTCAACACCTAAGGCGTACCTCAGCGTCTATTCGTGCATGCTGGACACTATCTCATTCAGTCGCTTTGTATCGTTGTGTATACGTTGCTCTCTTTTGCTCCACTTCCATCGCTTCGGAATATTTAGCCCTCTTTCTCTTTCGCTCTACGTTATATCTTTATTCTTTCTCATGTAAAGAAATGTGCTTAAACGTGACGCGACCTTAAAATTCTCGTCCACTTATCAATTATGGAATCGCCGCGTAAGAAGTTTCACTTCAAACATCATATGTGTCGGTCGCTACTCGCTTGACCGTTTGATAAGAAATGCTATTGAAGCAAACAATCTAAAAAGAAAAACAATATTAAATGTATCGTATAAAATTGATTAAGAAATTCTAAAACCTTGTATTTAATTTCTATATACCTTGTTTCCATAATGATGAAATTTAATTTCCGTTACATTCGTACAAATAATAAACTCGTTATCTGTAACATAATTGCGAATAACGTTCATAAAATTACAATAACACGTGCTCCATCCAAGCGCTCTCTCAGAGGTTATATCTCTCTCTATTAATACTGTTATATAAACGTAATATACGTTCTAAATTTCAACGTGTAAACGTAAATAGATCCAATAATTAAGCTCGCGATACTTACTTGGACTAACAATGGAACAATGCTTAGTAATTTTAATTAACATTTCAATATCACATATTGGAACAAAACTTTGCGAATTACGCGTGGTAAAAATAGAATCTAAACATATAAATAGATCTTAATAAAATTAGTAAAATATCGTGTTTATAAAATTTAAAACAACTAATATAAATATGAACTATATAATTAAGAATTAACTAAAGTGCATAAAAATTTTGGGAACCACAACATTTTGAAACCGTCACGGTTATGATCTTAAAAAAATTGGTTGCGGTTAAAAGAAGTGTATACGGCATCCGTGATGAGAAATCTACATAAAGCGGAAACTTTTAACTGCTATTGTAGAAGTGGGAGCTAAAAAAACGATAGTTACCAGATCCATTATCCATTAATGAGCACCGCGAATTATCAAAAATAAAAACTAATTTAGTACACAGAAGGGTAAGAAAACACAATATGTTTTTAAAACTGAAAATTTGAATATTCATGTAACTGAGCGTAGGTCACTGGCATAGAAATAAATAGAATAACCCTTTAATATAATTATTACTAAAATAAATAACATTTTTAAATCGTGATAAATTTTATCTCGGCAATTTCCGTTATGTAACATGAATAAATAAATTAAATAATATGGAGTTACAAGATAATTTTCATACCGAATTAAAACTAATAAGAAATTTTATGTCTAATGTAATTTTACCTCTATTACAAGACCTGGATAATTTTGCCTAATAAATTGACTAAAATTATAAGGTAAAGTTTGTTTCATCTCGTTTTGACATTTTTTTTACGGAGAACAGTTTGTGTGAACGTCATATTTTATGGGGACTATTGATTGAATTTTAATTATGTCAGAAATAAGACAAATACTTTTAAGGTCTAAATTTATATGTTAATAAATATAAGACTTTTAAATTTACTTAAGCGTGATTTCTGAAATTTAACTATTTTTAATGGGTTACGACAAATATATAATAAACAACTTATGAGAAAAAAAAATATGGAAACGTTAAAGGATAATACCAAAATGTAAGTTAAATTCTATTATATTACGATTATAAATTATAAGGCGAACAAATACCGCTGAACGGAATGAACTTACATGAAAATTGTTTTGAACCCATGTATTTCCGTAAATTAAAAATGTTTTGTTGCATCATGGAAACAAGTATACTAAATATATACAATTTTACAAATAAAAAAAAAGTTTATCAATATTCTCAACATTAAAAAAAAAGTGTTTATTCAAAAAAAGTTTTTCGATCATTATCAATATTATCAATATGCTGATTTTAAATACAACTGCGAATTCGAATCATGCTTTTCTCGGATTTCGACACGTTAAATAAATATCTTGAAAAAATCGTGACTTCGGTATATTGGTAATTTTACGACATGTCGAGCTATAAACGAAACGAATTACTCCACAATTATTAAGTAATTTTTAATTAATTAAGTGAAACAAGATATTTCATTTAAAATATTAATTATGTTTCACGTATTCATGCTCTTATTTTACGCTTAAATTCAATATAAACTGAAATTGTTAAAACATATATTCAATGTTAGTGATTGAAAATTAATTTGACAATCTATTCATCGAAATTAAATAACATACTTTCAAAGAACAGGGAAAGTGAAGAGAGGTTTAGCCTTTGATATGGCATCTGAATTGAGGACGCGCTAATTTAATTTAAGGGAAATTATTCATAATGTGATTACAGGGAACGAAATTAATATTAGCAAATTTCAATCAAAATGGAGACAGGTAACTATATATATGCTTGCGAAGATTAATACTTTTTCAAATGTCAACAAAGAGCCATGTTGTTTGTCATATTTATTAACGGATAATTTATCTGAATTTTAATTTTAACAATGAATAAAACAAAAGCTCCCTATTTGACGTACACACGCTGAAACGCGCCTTTTTTACCAACATGCTAGTATCATTCCAGAATCGGATTGAAACTTCCTGCATTACTTTTGATATAAGAAATTAAATCATTAAATATTCTATGTATTGTGTTTGGGTTCCGGTCAAAAAATAAGAGTTTTAAAATAATGAATTAAATTAATTTTAAATGTTTACAAACCCCAAAAAGAAGTTTGACCAAAATTTTCCTTCTTATGTGAAAACGCTGGTAACGTGGCGTAGAAATTATTGTTCCTATTTTCGCAACAAAGCGGTTAAACATCTTTTATTCTATTTCCAATCACTTGATGTATTTTAGAAGTATGAGGTGTATTAATATAGCCATATTCTCTAAATTCTTTCCCACGGCTTTGGTAGTTGGGAACAGGTTGTAGTCCGCACTTTGGAGAGGTGTGAATGCAACATATACATTTTACTACTTTACTGATAAACATTCCTTTGCCTTTTTTTATATTCCAGCCTAATTAATATATTATCCGTAATGTTGGGTTCTAAAATTCTAAAACCTCAATCTCTGATATTTTTTCCATAGATTTACAATTATCAGTAAAGTAATAATAGAATGAAATATGCCTTTAATACCGCGACTTTTTTACAGTGTATCCCTAGAAGTCATATAAGTAGAAAAGATGTAAAGAAAATTGATGAAGTTAGACCTGATGTTACTTAAAGAGAGATAGAGAAAGTACATAAAGCCAATTAATTAATTCTACTTCAAAACTAATAAATCCTACCTGTCTAGCAACTTTTTAGCAGCTACTGGTGTTGACAATAAGTTACCAGTACGTTCTCGAAATGTATAATATCGTACAAAAGGTGACAGCCTTTTGTAAGGCTGTCACCTTTTGTAACCTTGTATCAGGCAAAGTACGTACAAAAACTATAATTGTTACGAGAATTTTTTTATCTTTTGTTGAAATTTAACGTTTTTACCCACAACATGAGTGTTTATCTTGATATAAAAAGTGACAAATTACTCGAATTGAAGTTGTTTAACAAATAATGTACCGCTTTTTACATTATGATATTTGTAATTCATACCTACACAGTTTGATTGAATTGCAAGTGGTCGAAATTATCCATCTTCAGCGGTAGAGCTTATTTATAAAGGTGAATTTTGAAATACTAAAATAAAAATAGGCACACAACTAATGAACGAATAAATTTGAAGTGAGAAAATTTTCTACATACGTATATATATATATATATATATATATATATATATATATATATATATACTTATATTTAATCCATCCAAATTTTAAAGCCTGACGATTCATCAATAGTCGGTGAAGTAAGTAGTGAAGTGGATTAACTCACAATAGTGTCATAATAGTGTTTTTCAAAACAAAAATTTTGTGGAGTGCAATAAATTTTAGATTAGGCGGGATCAAAACCTGTGCTTCTATGATCATTTGCAGCATATTCGTCTACCAGAAATTTGCAAAGAATATTTGCTAATAAGATTGTAAAAGTCTTAAACCATGGCCCTTCTACGAATTTCAAATCGGTTCTTTCCCACTTAGAAGAAAGTTACGTTGAAGAACTGTTTTGGATCCCCACACGAATATTTATAAAAAAAAACATTGTGTTTCTCATTTCCAACACGATACTGGAGTTTACCTTTAATTATGATTGTGTTGGAATGTATAAAGTCATCAACTATCAATTTACGTCTTACCGTTAAGCTTTCATGAGAAACGCATTCGCTCGACTATTTTTTTGTTGACTTACGGTGCAAAACTGGTCCCCATGAAAAAAATGTTTATCTTATATTATACACAAGTAATGTACATCCTAAATATTGTTTAAATAGACATAAATTTAATAGATTTAGATATGTTTAATAGATACAGATAATAGAGTTGTTTCGGAAATTACCTCCTACGTTCAAACTTACAAACTGTATTTTAAATTCTTTGAACTTCTGTTTTTACTCCTAATAAAATGTCGTACCGGGCGCTATATATGAAAATAGATTCTTCAGGAACAAACTACAAAAATATATACACAGATATTTACACTGTTACTCTTAACTATCAAAAGTAATTCGTTAAAATGACATATTTACTAAACTTAAATATCTTTATTTCAAATATTTTTAACGAGAATCGAGATCGCACCATTAATATAAATGTTGAAAATACCGGGCCAAATTCTCTAAAATTAATAAAAAATTGTTAGGCTTACAAAATTATTGAAAACCACAGCAAGGCTTAGTGTAATAAAATTAATTTGATGATACATAAATTTAATACTTGGAGAAGTTTTTGTGTTTAATAAACAATTATCTCAAAAATGATTTCTCCATCACATAAAGAAAATGCAGAACATACGCAATATTCTACCTATTCAATTGAAATATACAAATTTCACTCGACAAAAGTATAATATCTCCAATTCCCAAAAGAATATTGTGTAGATGACTCCCAGAGCGGAAAAGCGAGAAAATATTTTCCACCTTGCAACCTTCGTTTCCTTTATTGTCACTCAATCCTCTGTCTTCCGCAACTAATCGAAATCCCTTTGTATTTGGACGATAATAAAGAAATACCGCGTGCCTTTATCGATTTGGCTAAAAAGACGGAGCTATTTCACATTATTAGAGATATCATAATTCATTATAGAATTTCATTTTGTTGAATTTTACAGTTTCATAAGCTGTGCTTTAGACTAATTTTATTGTTTGACTCAAATTACGCAAGACATATTCTTAGATTAGTAGTCTTAACGTCTTACAATTTTTTTTTGGCCGGGATCATACTTAGGTGCATAAAGAGGCGCACATATTATGTGAGAGGATCTAGGAAAAGATTATAAATGTAAAACTTAAAGACTTTATGGAAATTTCATGTTTATGATAGAAATTTTATAGAAACGATATTATAAATAACCTGTCAAGCCCTAGTAAAACTCCTTCTGCGAAAGGTCTGTATACACTTAAATACATACAAAAATTTAAACTTTCAAGGATATTAGTATCTCTATTGAATTATATATAAATATTTATACGATTTTTTACTACGTAAATACATTGGGTATAACTTTCAGAAGCGGAAGAAAAATAACTATAAACTGTTTACATTTAGCAAAGGATATGCCGATGCGATCAAAAATATTAGATATTTTCGGCTGCAATGATTTGCCCTTTGGATGAGGTAGGTACGAAAAAAATATTTCATCCCTAAACTCAGAATGAGAAGAAATAAATTTAAAATATATTTTTTTAACGGTGTGTAGCATTTCTGCCAAACTACTTACAAGTATTTATATTATTTTCCACTTTGTGAAAATATATATTGCCTAATATATTTTCTACAAAAATATCGCAAATAACGCATGCGCAGGCGTAAAAATATCGTGAATAACGCAAAAATTATAAAATTTACATTAAATGCTATAGTTTTTCATTGTATTTTAGGTGAACATCGGGAAGGGTTGTATATATTTCATAATTTTAACTTTAGTAATTTTAGAGATTTATAATAAATAATAAAAAAATGTTTGGTATATCTCTTGATATATCTTACATGTATAATTTTTTAAAAATGCTTTGATATCTTTATCACTTGCTCCATCAAATTGTAGTAGCGATACGTGGGATTAAAAAGAATCGAGCAGTTTACTTTGTTCTCTCTAAAATTTTGGAGATGAATATTTTTTGAGTTTTAAATATTGAGAAATATACGAGTTAATATGGTTTATAGATTTTATTTTTTTGCAACTAAATGAAACTACGTGATGTAGTATTATTTCTAGTTTATTTAAATTCTTTACCACGACCTAATTAAATTATAATTAATTTCTACAAAATTAGCACCAGATATATTCAATAATTTATAAATATATCAAGCAATGTCTTTACAATTAACTTACACCACATTTTAAAAATTCAATTAAAAATTTTATGTGATATTTCACATAAAGTTCAGTCACAGTCAAAGAAATAATTGACTTTTAATTGAAATTCTACCCGATACATGAAATTAAAAGTAAATCGAGTATTTTATGTGCTGAGTCTAAAATTTTAATAAGAATATGAGAACGTTTATTTTAATACCAAATTTCTATGTGAAACAGTTTCTGACAAAACGACTGTGATACTAGGATGATTTTATAAGTGTTCTGTTTTTGCTTTCGAAGTATGAAACCCCAAAAAAACATAAAAAATTGACAAAACACATTCAAGAAGACAAGATGCTCAGTTCAAACATTTTTAAATAATCCACAGCTTATCATAATTGTAAGCTTTGATCATCTGAAAATCGACGTATCTTTCATGTATTTACGTTATGTTGAATAAGAAGGCAACCTTACAAGGGGTTGATAATGTGATAATATCAATTCGTTTATATTAATCTGTATACCCGATTTCATTTGACAAATAATTCATGTAAGTTATGAAAATTAATTATTATTTTCATAAAGGAGATTTAATGGGAAACTCACGTAATTTCTGGAAATCAATTTTAATGTAAATGATAGATTAAGCTTTACAGATTCGTTTTCAAATGGAATACGTTCCCGTTTTACATAGATTTCTTATAGTCTCGTTAGATTTGTTTAATTATTTTAAGTGCCCTGATTTCAACTTATCACAAAATGAAGACAATAGTTAAATATATTAGCCATTTTATTATGTTCAGGTGAATTTCGCGGAAATAATGAAAACATCACGTAAATTTTGAATTTCGATATGGTTACACTATATCTTCATCAATCTTTATTTTTAGACATCAAATTCAAGATCACACACACACGCATACACAAACACCCACACATGCACACACATATATAGCAGATGAATAAAATTAAAAAAAATGTTCTTTTCATGACAAAAATACCCGTGTGTTCAAAAGAAATTAGTTGTTTTAAGTATATAATATTGTTATGACAAACGATTGAATGAAAATACGTCACCGAATACGAAAACTACGTAACGGAATTTATTTTAAGTTCTGAGTTATATTTTTAATAACATTACATTAAATTTTGAAAATCACGCTTGTAATATATCAATTAAGAAAATTTGCAATACTACTAGTTTTATTCAATTTTATTCTATCGCTTATTGAAAAATAGAAAAACGCCCAAAACTCTATTTTAACTTACGTGCTATAATAATTAAGGCGTATTGTTACAACGTTATCTCCTTTTTCACAAATATTTCTTGAGGGACGTCATTAATGAATATTAACGGCAACCTCCTTAATTAATTAAATAGTATTTATTTCTTCTTGCTTGTCGTAAATAGGTGCGCCATATCAATTAAATTGTCATACATTAAAATTAACTGCCAATCAAAAGCAATTATAACAGACCAGTACTAGGGGATGGCGTTGTTTTTTTTACAATAAATTTCTTGCATTCTTTTTTATTTTTACGAAACAAAGTCCCAAATACATAGTACATTTTTCAATATCTTAAAGGCAAAATATTTATACATGATTTGCTATTACCCATTAGTATATTTCTTCAGCAATATAGGTAACCAAAAACTTTGATAGATTTATCTTTCTGACTGATGGTTGTCCAAGGTTTGTGTATTTATTTTAATAAATAGACCAACAAGTCATTGTAGAAACATTTTTATTTAGAAAAAAGATGTCTTAAATGGAAAGATATGCATAACTTTATTTTAACTTTCGATAATTTGAATGTTTCCTAGCTTTTTTATTTTGAGTGAATTTTATAAAAATAATTTTTCAACCCTCTAAGCTTTGCTTATAAAAGACAAAAAACGTTTAAGATAATAACGTATATGTTACAGGAAAAAGTATTTCTTGTTTAATTAAAAATATGAAGACTCCGATTTTTACAAAATAGAGACTAAAATTTCTTTCTGTAATTAAATATGCTTTACACTTCTAAACAGAAAGGTACACCACGAATGATTTGTAACTACCATTCTCATAGGTTTCTAAATTAACAACTATTCGTAATACTATATTGTATTTTTTTGTATTTTTAAATATAATTTAACAATCGGCTCCATTACAACTTTTGCATTGAAGAACTGAAAAATATATAGATATACCAGGAACATATTTCATTTTATGAATTTCTTTTCCTTTTATTTATGTATCGTTCGTACATTATCTGTACTTTTAATCATCGTGAAAAACCGTAATATACATATGTAAATGTAGCTCAGTTTTAATGAGTTGAATACATGATATTGGAAAATTGTTTTCCACAATTGAAGAGTCGTTATTTATTCGTTATCTCCAAAACTTAATTGTTCTATTCCAGCTGCTAGATACGCAAAAAACCTTATCTTAATTGAATCATGTAACTGTGAGCGTAGGTCCTTTTACTAATAAAATATGCAATTTCGATCTAAATTTGTTTATTTATTAGAGATCGTTCGAGATATTTGTTGGGATAAAAATAATATTAGCTGTTCAATCAAGATAAATTCAATATGATGAATGTTTAAAAGGAACCTTCAGAATCGAGAATCGGGTAATCAAATTCAAAATAATGAATCTACTTTATATGTATATGTTTTTTTATGTTTAAAAATTAAAATCTGTAGTCAACTTCCATGGTGTTATCCTAACCATAGTATTGATAAAACCGACTCGTAATAATTGTTAACAAATTACTGCCCATCAAAGTTAATTCTATATTTTGTAGAAAATTCCATCCTTTATGTAACTTCATAAAGGAAAGTTCTGCCACATACATCTGTATTTTTTTTCTTTTTTACTGGAAATGGAAGTGCCACTCACCTTATGTAAATAATTCCATTTAAAAATAATTTAACATGATTAGGTAATGTAATCATTCACAATTACCAATTTTCTAAAACCACTTACTTTTTTAGAAGAAAAAATTTTTTTTTAAAACTCTTAAGATCAACGTTCGGATAAATTCAACTACCATTTAAAACGCATAGTGTAAGTCCCGCAACGCCATTACAAACCTTGAAAATAATAAACATATTCAGTTCAATTTGCCGTGATAATACTACTTTAAATATTTTGATTACTACAGATTTTATTAAATTGATTATTTTGAGCTATTTTTATTATAAGTAATATTATTATCATATATCTTATTCATTTAAATTCGTTTTATGTTTAATTAAAAAATGTGATATAAATAATTTATTTTAAAATGTTTTCAAATTTTGAAACTAAACAAATTATATTATATTTTCATATTATTCTTATTTACTAAGTTATTTACGTACTACTGTGAATGAAATGTAAATAAAGACATACATTCATATTTATTTCTTTATGAACATTTAGTGGGAAACAAACGAAAATGGTAACTGTACAAAATAAAGGTAGAAAGGGCTGTAAACAAAAGATAATAAGAAAATAACTGTCTGTTTTAGGGATCGGTATCTCAAATTCAAAAAAGAGAACCGTCCTAAGATCACTTACGTGTTCGTCTGTCATAGAAGATTTTCTTAGAAACAACGCGACTTAGAAACTTGAATTATTGCTCTTGTGCGTGGGTACGTGAGTGCGTGCGTGCGTGTGTGTGTGTGTGTATATATATATATATATATATATATATATGTATGTATGTGTATGTATGAAATAAATAAGCTTAAAATACTAAATACTGCTTATTACTTGCCTGAAATTCTACTTGTGACTTTGAAGGATTTTGATGGATTCTCAATACCAATACATAATTTGTTTAAAGGTCTCCAGTGAAGTGACGATAGAACAAATAAATTTACTCGACACTGAAAATAAAGAGAATAAATCTAGTGTACGTCACAAACTTTACGTAAATTTAATTTGATTGAATATTATATTAAATGTTTTATTTTTTATTTACAGGAGTCTCCAACAATTTTGGGTGTATTGAAAACCTTTCCCTCAGTCATATCAGGGCACACACTTTCCAAGAAAGATAAACACATACATATTTTTAATTAATTTTATGGTTTCATACTGAAAGGTAAAAGCTAATATTTAGGGTGACATGTATTTGATCTTATTGTCGTAGAGTTTGAAATTTAGACCAGAAATGCTGTTTACTTATCTTTCAATGTATTGCCTAAAATAAATTGTTGGGATATACTTTCAGTGAAAGATATTTTAAATGTTTCGCAATAAAATTAATTTCAAAAGCATTAAGCGACCTTTGTTGGTTTAATAAATTATTGGATTACTTGTTAGATTAATCAGTTTATCAACCGAAAATACACACACACGATACTGCTATATTTATAACATTTACAGCATTTATTAGTCAGTTTTTTAAAATGAAAATACACAAACACAAATATCACTGTTATTTAACAGGCCCTCAAATCACAAAATCACAATACTCCTGCAATCTCCTCAACGCACCGACGCCTGTCGAGGATCAATCAGGTAATTATAGTGCAAAATTGTATTCTATGATTTGTACGCGAATACTTGCATACTACGATTATACTGAACAATTTCTTAAACTTTTACAGGACTGCATTTATGCAAGAGAGTTATTGAGCCACTAGAAGTCTATAAAAGACATTGAACACAGACGACGGACGTAGATGGCGGACGAGGAGCACTCTATAAAAATTGAGATTCAAAATGAAAAATGAAAATACGTTAGGATTGAACGTGAGATAATTGAAATTAAATTACGAAATGAAAAAAAACTTATAGAAACAAACATTAAAAGACTTAATTAATATTGAAAATATAATTAAATCAATTAATAATTTATTTAGAAAATACAATTGGTAATAAAAATATTGCTTTTAAAAATTCTCTTCGATAAATGTAGCCCGCAATGCATTTCCCTTTACATTATTATCATTTCCAATATTTTTTTCTTCCAGAACATCTTTAGACACTGCAATATTGTGTAGTACTGCCAAAGCTACAATACATAATTTTGTATTTTCAAGTTTTGTGATAAAGCCTCTCAATAAACAGGGGAATCTTTGTTTCCAAACACCAAAACAGTGTTCCACTGTATTCCTTGTACTAATGTGACCAAAATCGTGAGCCTCTTCCTTTGCCGTAGATGGATTAAATATAGGAGTGAATAAATAGTGTGTACAGGCGTATCCAGAATCTCCAAGTAACCGTCCATTAAATTCCTATGATTCAAACCGCCTTTTTAGCCTCATTGAATATACGAAAGTCATGAGTGCTGCCTCTCAATTTAGCCACAATATCCATAATTTCGAGTTTTGCATTAAAAACCACATGAAAGGACAGTAATAAGTGATGAATAATTATTCTTACTTGCATAATTAGAATAAAAAGTACTCTTATGTGGTGTATCATCATTAAGTATTTTTAAAGGATCATATTTCTAGGATATAGCGTATATATGTATTTATATATATACATATATATATATATATATATACGTGTGTGTATGTGTGGGTGTGTGTGTGTGTGATTATAGGAATGTATGATTTCGTAAGGCAAGGTAAGACTTAATATTTACAGGGATATGTATTTTAATCCCCTTTTAAAACAGAAATGTATTAAATGCTTAACTCAACTAATTTGAATATTCAATGAACTATATCCTTTTCTGTTTATATAATATTGACTAATATCATTTCTTATTTTTCGTATTCGAATGTAGGGGCAATCTATTACACCAATAACTTGTCCACAAATTTCGTAAAAATCTGCTATAATTTTGTTTTGTTCGTCATTTTGTGGCATTTTAATAAATTCAGCCCTCCTTGCTACTAGACCCAAAGCCACTTGCTTGCATATAATGAAAACTAGTAGCTGGCTCGTGCCTAACAAGTCTCCTGCTTCATTTTGAATCTGCAAAGATAAAACAATTCACATGAATGTCGAATAAGAAACTTGTAAGGGTACAATAATACGTATAACAGAAGTAAAATATTTACCGCTCCACGGGCCCATGTTCTAATAGCAGTAAACACTTGAAGATATGGTGGTATTTCGCCACCCCTTGCATCATGAACTAAATCATTTTTTATTAAATCCGCTATATAAACGGCAGTAGCTCTGGAATATCTATATTTTTCTCGAAATTTGTTTCTACCAAGTTCTCGGAAGGGTTCTGACGACAAAAAAATTTCACTCGTCTCCTTGGTTCTCACTATCGTCTATTTCTTGAATTAATCTTAAGTCATGTAAATAATAGTCTCCGTTCATATTTACATTTGCTAAGATGTATAAAGAAAAAAAATTAACAGGTTACACTCACAAATCAACACGACTCACATCAGTGTCAAAATTTGTAGGTTACACCATGACAAATCTTCACCCGTCCTCGGATTAAATTTTATTCCGAAGCTAACCTCAAATTAGCATAGTCTTTCTTTACTCTGCGTTTATTAATATGATTTTTTACAAATACTGCGATTAACCTCGGAGTGAAGTTACTCTCGCGCTACACCGCATTTCTTAATAACACAGTAAAAGAATTACGTTTTATTCATACTTAAATGAAAATATTACTTTTAAGCCAAGTCCTTCGCGAATTATTTACTTGTCTTTAGAAAAAAATAGAAGCTTTATGTGGTAATGGTGTAAGTTAAAATTTTGAGAGGAATGATATGATAAATAGCTCATTTTTAAAATCTTAAATTGACATATTTACTATTTACGCAAATGTATTGAAATAGATATTTCAGAGGAAAATATAGACATATTGATATGGATATTTCACAGTGTTTCTTCTTTATAAACCTAGTTATATAAAAATTGTGAACTAAATTATGAGAGTGAGAACACTTTTTTTTTAATTTAAATAATTACAAAACTATAGTAAAGGTACATGTTTTTATGAAGAGTTTTTTATTTCTGTCAGTCTGTATGTTTGTGCAAGTATCACGTCAAAATTATTGAATTGATGTGCACGAAACTGTCACTGAAATAATTCAAGAGTTTAAGTTACGAAATTTTTTTATCTCTCCTTATATTATAGCTGTTTGTTTATTTGAGCATAAGGCAAAAAATACCGCACCAATTTTAATTAAACTATCAAGTAGATAACTGTTAAAATGTGAAATTGAATTTGAAGTACTGCTTTCAACAATATTCCCTAGATATTTAAATTCATTAATTAGGGCTCAGTGTACCGGTTCAAAACTACTGAATAGAAATTGTGGGGACAAGTATAGTGACTTGGCTTAAAATTCAAGTCAAGATATAAATTACTTTTATTTTTTAGACCAAGAGTATTTTGAGACAAAAATATTACTCAAACTATGACATTTGTCTTTTCTATTTCGGTTGAAGTTACTTTAAAAAAAAATTGCTACAGTGCAAAAACTCTACCATAACAATAAATCATATACGTGAAGGAAGTCGCGGCCTAAACTATTTGATTAATAAGAGACATCAGACTGATTTATAAGAGACATTGATTTTGTGTGTATGCCTATACATATGAATTTCTGCGTATTCACTATTATTTCGTAACTTACCAAATTATTTCTTTTACAAAAATATTTAATTTGAATATATTTGGCGTTTTTATGCAAAATCTACATTTTAGAACAAAAATTGTTTATCTGATATTTCATTAAGACTTATTGTAAAAATATTTAAATTTAAACAAGGACTTTTTCATAGTGGCATATTTATATTAACATTAAAATAAACGTAACAAAAGGTAGAGTTACGAATGTTTTAATGACATCTCTAAGGGTTTGGTTATTGGTTTCTTTGCATGGTTTTTATTGAAATCAATGTCAAAATGTGTTATATTATACTGTTTTTAATTATTGGCTACCAAAAGTAAAAGCTTCGAAATAGCTTTCAATAAATACAAATAATAAATAATTAAAATGCTTACAATGTATATTGTTATTTCATTTCAAATTACACGTTTGAAACACAAAACAAGAAAACGAATAAATCACAAGCGAGTGTGGCAAGACAAAATTGAATCTATCGATTACGTTCGAAATTATCGACGCTGATACGCTTAGGTCAACGCCATTCTCATCACTATCACCTACGATTTATATTCATCATAATTACAATGGTGCAATAAAGATCCCTTTTATATATTTCCCTTCTTCGACTCTTTATCCCTTTAAATACTGGGAAATTTTATACTGCAAACTCTCCACTTTTTTATTCATTTTGTCTGTGTATTTTTAAAGTACCTATGTAAAGTAACATCATTTGATATATTAAACTTCCATTTCTGGAAAAAATTTCTTCTTCGACTTCAGTCTATCTTTGAGAATTGTTTGATATAGACCACATCCACACGTTTCTTTCACTCATTCTAATATACTCTTTCAATTTTCCCCATAAGTCTACCTTGAGCGAGCCCCATACAAGCTATTCTCGCAATTCTTTCGATATTATTCAACTAACGAAGCTATGTGTGACCTGCTTCATAAGTCCTTTGCACTTTAGTGGCTATTATCCGTTATTCATCTGGACTTCTCACAATATGGCTAACTTGATGTCACTTTAAGGATTCTCTTTCACTCACATCAATTAATTTTGTTTGGGCTCAAACTTCTTCGTTTCTAACTCTATTCTTCCAACTGATACCCAGCATGATTCGCTTCGCGGCTCTGTGGGTTGCTATAAGCTTGTGAGAATTAGATTCATGTTTCTATAAAATTAACGGTAAAAATCCCTACTGACATGACAAAAGTGTAACGCTATCTCTTTATTAGTTCATTTTTTTCTCGCTTCAAAGTCCCAATAGATTTTGATGAAATGTGAGATAGACAATCGATGTTCTAAAAATGTATATTGTGCATAATTACGCAACTATTTATAAGAGCACAAACAAAATAAATGCCAAAGGAAATTAGTTATCTTACGAAAAACAGAAGCCATTGCCAAAACTCTAAGAAAAGATCGTGGTTACTCAGGTCTATCGTATGTCGGCAATAAACAATAAGCCGATAGACAATTTATGTTCTAAAAATGTAGATTTTGCATAATTATCGTTATCGTTTATAAGAACAGGAAGAAAATAAACGAAAAAAGAAATGAATTCTCTTATGAAAAACTGAAGCCGTCGCCAAAACTCTAAGGAAAGATCGAGGTTACACAGATCAATTGGCAATAAACAATAAGCATTTTAATGATAAGCAGTGATATATTACTTATTATTATCGTCATCGATGTTTACTGTGAAAACTTATAAGTACCTTTTTAAAAAAAAAAACATTGTTGGTAGGCCAATATATTTACCTACGAAATTTCCTTTGATAATATATATTTAATATTTATAGTTTATTTCATAATTTATGACCATTATCTTCATTTATGGAATATTTCTTTGAGAAAAGAAAATTATTTTTTTCATTTTCCTAATATTACGTGGACGAATCTATGGACGAAAGAAGTATTTTAATAATTATGTCAACAATCGTAGCTACATTATTTACGAAAGCAAGCGGCGAGTGATCAGTGAGGCGTAAATTTTAATCTCGTTAAGATTAATAATTTAACACCGCAATATTTATGTACTAGAAACGTAAAAATAATGAACAAGGACTCCGCCAAGACTACAGACGCAAGATTTATCGTAAAATACGTAACGTAGCGATTGGGTAGCGGAAGTGTGTTAATAGTAAGTGAATGCCCCGGATTTAGTTTGAAGAAAAGTTATTTTTTTTTACTTTATAGAGATTTTCGTACAAAGAGCCATACATTTTGGAGAATCATGATTGGTGAATATTATAGCAGTCATTAAAAAAGTTCATGGAAACTTATTTATTGTCGCTTCTTAATCAATGTTGATTAGTGAAATTTATTGTCGCTTCTTAATCAGTGTTGATTACCTTGACATAGTGGACGTCTACTTCATCACAAAGTTACGATATCACCAAAGCCTATACTATTTATTTATATTCCCTAACCCTTTTCTTCTTCAACATAATTTTTATAGTTTACCTAGTTTTTTAAATTTCAAATCATGACACTTTTTTGTCCCGCGAATTTGTACCAATTTTCAGATGGAATCGAAGCCGCATATATATACTCTAGTTTAAAATAATATTTCAGCTTTTTGGTTTTATCTCTCCATAAATTGCCATCATCACTATAATATAAATTACTACCAAACATAATTATATGGTAGGTCCTGGCCTCCTTTCTTTCCTTGTCTAAAATGTTAATGAAAAGAAACCACTTTGGCACAAGGTATAGCGGTAACTTTTCTCATCATCCATTAACTAAAATAAATTGTACGTCAAAGGAAAATAATCACGTTAGAATATTAATTGTAGAATAAAACATGTACTGTTATTTTAAAATGTCACTAAACACAATTTTACTTTACCTTAAATTATTATATTTATACACACACATATATATGTATATATATATATATATATATATATATATATATATATAGATGTATATATATATATATATAAATATATATATATATATATATATATATATATATATATATATGTATATATATCTTCTGCGCCCCTTTGGGTTCCGGAATAGATTCCTATCTCGTTATTAACCGGGGCTGAAAATATGTCAGGATCCGCGTATCTAAAATAACGCAAACTAGTAACGTGGAGGAGTGTTAATGGTACGAGAAATTGCGCATGGTGTGGCAATTACGGGTATTATCTCCAACGCGCATTAGAGGTCAATGTCCAGTAGTCGACAGAGACAAGCTGTTGTTCTTTTGTTAACTTTAATTCCTGTTAAGGTCAGACTTTATCAAAGCCAATAACGTTTAAAGAATATGTTAATTGCCTTTATATTATTCATATATAAAGTTAAATATACAGTTTGATGCGGCCGAGGGTGTATCGAAAACAGAAATGAGCTATGTTTCCTTGACCGGTGATCTGCTCTTCTGCTACACGCAAATTGAGACTGATAGCGGAGAAGGAAACTCCATTGACGGCTCACTCTTCCTACTACCAGTATATTTAATTTTCCATTACAGCCCCCATTTCTTTAATACAAACTTATACAATCGTAATAAAACGAGTGTGACTTTAAAGACAAATACCACATATTGAAAATATAAAATTCAAAAAAGTATTTTGAAATTTGCATTTCAAAAACAGTACAATAAAATCAACGTAGCAGGAATGGGAACCAAGTTTTATATGGTACAAAGATTTATTGACATTATATTACATTTTAAATAAATTCACGTCTCATAGCAAACTCATGTTACATGAACTTATTTACAACGGACAAATACTAAAATTATTCTCACAAATGGCATTATACAACGTTTCTAAAATTTAATTGCCATATTTTCTATCAAGGCTTCATATAAAAAGTTTATGCTTATTTTATCAGCACGCCTTCGCACAAACAGGCTCGATAAAGTTTTTCAATCACGGAGCACTTAATCTAACATTAAAACTACGCTTCAATAATTTTAATTTAGGTTTAGTAAATAATTAAATAACACCTAACTCTTGATCTGCAATAGCAAATATAATGTCGAAAATAATTTTTAAAACGCCGTAAAGAGAATATATCATTGAAAAAATAACAAATTATGTAAATTTTACCCATTATAAAATCACATTTATCATATCAGAAAATTCAATGAAAATAGCTGAATTTTAAAATAAGAAAAACATAGTGTTAGTAGAGTAAATTTAAAATTATATTCTCGGATGAAATCTGGTATTTCGAAATTTGAAGACAATATTACATGTGAGAAACAAATTAATCAACATCATGTTTGGATTGCGTTTTATTACATTGCTGATAGCGGCTGCGTCAATTAACTTGGAAAATACTGAACAAAGCGATGCAAATCTAGAAGATTTTCCGCATTCAGCGTTCCTGATCATTAACGGCAAGGTAACGTGTGGAGCCTCCATAATACGCGAGAGACTTCTACTCACAGCAGCACAATGTTTGTATGGCAAACCGGAAGTTTCTGTAGTGGAAGCACGAATCGGAAACGAAGACGCAAAGAATGCACCACAAGTGATTAGAGCCAAACGGTGGCTAATACACAAAAAGTATGAGAAAAGAGAATTTGACAATGATCTATGCTTGGTATATTTGAATAAGAGCATCGTATTTGGAGGGAAAGTTAAGAAAGCCCTGTTGGATTTCACAAATGAACCAAAGCCTGGAATGGAATGTTACGTAGCTGGATGGGGAGCCACCGCTGTAAATATTGATTAATATTTAATATATTTCCCTTATAAGTTAAAAAAATTAACGTAAAATGTTTAATATCTCTTAATGTTGGAAAAAAGGACTAGGCAAGGTAAATATAAGGCAAAAATATATTTCCACGTCCTTCAAAAGAACTATTACGACTACGACAATATAAAATAAAATTTAACTAACTAATAGGCGGTCCAAATTCCTAACTAAACAGCGATGTATTTTTGTATTTTTTTAGATATATAGCCAAATAAAATCTTCTAAGATGCATTTTATTGAAAAGAGTTGACATTTCGAAACAAAATTTGTGAACTATCCGACAACCAACTCTAATTTTAAGGGGCATTGACCAAGCAAGATAAATATTGGTATCTTTAGAAGAAAATTAAATTCTTTAATTTCTAATTATCAATTCGGTGATATATGAGTAGCAAGCCACTTCTAATGGATGTCTAGGGCCGTTGTGACGTGTGAGATCTAATGAGATGTATCGTCTAATTGGAGTTTAACATATACATAAAAAGATAGAACTTCATTGCAAGATACGGGTTCATTTCAAATCAAGAGTTACATGTAAAGAAAACAATATAAAAAATGCACCTCACCAATTATAAAACCTTTCTGATTTCTACGAATCTAATATATAAAGTGGTTAGTTTTTTCCATTTAGTTTGGATTCAATAGGACATTGTTGAAATATAATTTTTCATCCTGAAGCAATTTGATATGAAATTATGCCTGAACTATTTTTTAGTTTATGTCTTAACTATTTATTATTTTTATAATTCCCTTTTATTAATATTATTAATTTTTTGCAAACATAACCAAAATTTATATCCACTAAACTAAAGCTCTTTTGATAATAGGAAGTATTTTCTTTGATAATAGAAGACTTCCTTGTATAAATAATATTTGCTTAATATAATCCTTAATAATCCTTTTACAACTTGAATGAAATTTGTACATTTTATATAAGACTAAATCTGCACGTTGAGTGGTTACAGGAAGTTAGTATTAGCGAAAGCCAAATTTCTTAAAATTTTTCATTCTAGAAAATTCACGTAGAAGGCAACACAGAGTAGAGAAGAAGTTCCTTCGGCCATTTTATGCACCTCACCAAGGCTGAATATATATGATGCGGAATACTTAGCCTCTTGAGTTACATCTATTTAATTCATTATCTGTGTTATCATAAGTTAGCGAGAGCTGAGTAAAATTCTCATGCAATTTCATCTTTTGAAGCTATCATATTAGATATTGAAAACAATTCACTGTTGTTGCAATTAAACAGAAAGCTGAATTATTTTTTTTTTTTAATGTACAGCAAAATAAAATGAGCGGCCGCCAATTGAAAAGTGTGAAGCAAGTAATAAGGTCGAATGCAGAATGTGCGGACACTTATCCGAAACTGTCAGAACAACAGTTTTGCGCTGGGTCTCGGGAGAACGATTATACACCCTTATAGTGAGTAGAGATTTATTAATTTTCATATCTACCACGTTTCCATTTTTGTATTGAATAAGATCCTAATCAATACCCTATGAATTTAACTCCGAATGTTTTCCATTGTGCTCTGACAGGCGTATTATTAAGAGTAGTTTGTAAATTTTACAAGCGAGCTTAGTAATCTTTATCATTCCACGGGATAAGTTATCTATCACTATAGCTTTTTCTTTCCCTCCTTTTTATGGCAATTAGTCCTTTCAAGCTATTGAATCAGAACATGTCACCAACAAAAATAAAAGCAGCAGATAGACAAAAAGTAACGAGCTTCAATATCTTTCAACGTTGATTGGAGAATTATTTTGATTGTTCATGGAAAACGCCATGCTATATTCACAGTATACACTGCATATGTACACGATATATAAACAATGTATGAATTTGTTTTTATTTTTATAATTTGAGATTTTTGCTATCTCTAATGATAAAGGATCAAGTGGTAAAAATTGAGTGAATTTTTGGTTCTTCAACAAAAGTATATTTTAGGCCATATTTATAAGCTATATTTTTAAATTATAGACCATGATGAAATTTAGGATTTTTCAAAATTTATTTCAAAAGTCCTTTTTTTTATACCATTTTTATATACAGAGGGAATTGTATTTTTCTTTGCATTTCTTTTAAGAAATGTGCTTTTATGCTTGTATATTGCAAGGAATATTTCTCTCAAAAGATGTAGTCGTAAATTAATTAAAACTGGCATAAATTAAGGGTGTAATGGAATTATGATGTTTCTAAATCATGTAACAAATTGCGTCAATAATTCAGTTATTCAAGCTACATAATCTTTGATCGACATTTCTCTAAATTGACATTCAGAACACAAAAATAAATTTTTGGATGTAGAAGAAATTTTTTCCATTTAATAAACAATTTAATTAGTTTTACTGGTCTCAGACATGAAATTTAGAAAATATTTTCATTTTATAAGGAACTTAAAATTTAACGAACTTAAAATTTACTCACGAAACATAAATGTGCTGCATTGAACTCTTCATCAGTAATATAAAAGAAATTGGCAACTTAGTGCAAATGAATAATATTGTGCGGAGGATTCTTCACCATGTATGTAGAAAATGGAGCCAGGGCACCATTTTAGCTACAAAATATTTATATTATAATAAACATAAAAGGAGTGTAAATGTTTTAGGCAAATGCATTCAATCGCTACCCTGATTTCGGTACGCGAGATAAAATGTAACCTGAGTCACTTCCGATTCTGATTCATGAAAAATTTCATTTTCTTATGATAATAATTTTACATATAAGCCCATATAAAATCAAACTCGGTAAGTTCCAATAAAACTCGTACTACAAGGGTCCCGTACATATTTAAGTACTCGTAAACATTTGAGAGTACGTAGCGTTCCTGTTAAACTATTTACCAATATTAAAAATTATTTTTACCTCCAAAATATAATGCCTAATATGTCTTTCTTAGATGTAAAAATTATATGATTTTTTCAAAAATTATGAGATTTAAAACCATTGTTTTAGTTTCTCCGTAAATTTTAATTTACATGTTTAACTTTGTTTTTTTTAAATGATACTCATAACAACCTCAATTTTTACGTAAACATATAGATCGTGCAATTCTAACATGTATATACGGTTTAATTTATTTTGACACTGCCCAATTTCCAGTTGTTTTCAAAACCAATTTTTGATGGAAAAGGCTGCGACAGAGAGACATGTGGCTAATCTTATTTTTACTCAGTTTCACTTCGCTCGTTTTTCCTCTATGGAAATCTTGTGATGTGACAAAATTGAAAACTTTCATTTTGATTAGGCAATGGTATTTTTTGTTTGGCTACCATTTCTCTACCCATTCATGACTTTTTGATTTGTGTTCGGAATTTGATCATCAAAAATCTAGGGATTTTATCACGCCAATGTACTTTAAATGATTTCAGAACTTAAAAACTTAATTTTGTTATACATTATTTTAAGTATTTCAATCGGACCGTCCCATATATTATATAGTACTCGCTTTGAGATCACACTGTCATATTGAGAGCCACTTACTTATTAAAATCGATTATCAACAATAGTGACACTTCTGTTTCAGCGGCGAATCAGGTAGCGCTCTCATGCATGACGGTTTTAAGCAAATCGGTCTCGTGAGTGGCGGACAACCAAACATCAGCGGTTTTTTTATTTACAGTTCAATATACCACAACAAGTTATGGCTATTGGAAACAATAGACGTGATGCTGGAAACTGAGTGCTTGCTAAACAAATAAATAAATGAAATTATATTATTACTAGCTTTTTGCCCGCGGCTTCGCTCGCGTAGACGATTCGTATTCTAAACTTCAAATTAACTTCAAAAAGGATATTACAATTATTCTATTTTTGTCAGCTTAAGTACCTTTCAACTTAGAAAATGATTGATGATGAATTTTTTTAAAAATCAATTTTGTGGTTTAAAATGTAAAATAATAAATCGGTTACATTTTTATTAAATTACAACTTCCTCGTATGTTGTTAACACTATTATTTATTCGTATATCAAAAACATTGCAAACAATGTCTACATAATTTAGGCAAAAAAAGCAGCAAAGAGGAAGTTACAATTTAATATGTTGGTGACTGTACTGTCTGGTGCTAATATCATGTGAGAAGCAATCCTCCCCTAAGTCAATGCCTACCACATTTTATAACTCGTCCTAAGATTTATTAATCGACGTTGCGAGACAGAATATAAGGGGAAATTGTAGTGGCTTGAATTCAAAGTCCTAATAATAAGGTGTAAGCGGTATGAAAATCGATTCCGCCCTCCCCTCCACACACAGCCAGTGAACACAGCCACGCAAAAATGTACAATAGAAATATTTTTCCCGTTAAACTTAGCTACCAATTTTCATTCGATTAGAGATTGAATCTCATACAATTCAGAAATACATTTTACATAATTTGTATTGAAAATATTAATACTAAATTCTAAGCAATTATTACCATAACAATTTTCTTTCCATTCAAATGTAGCAACCATTTTTTACCCTTTTAGGTCCTGAATATCGGAATATACTTGAACGCTCGTTAAATTATTTGTATTGCAAAGCATTAATACAAATTTTAAAGTAAAAATGATCTTAATAATTTTCTTCACATACTAATTAGCAAATATATTTCATCCTCTTAGGGGTTGAATATAGAAATATGCATAAATGCTTGTTTCATATTTTATATTGAAAAGTATTAATACAAATATCTAAGAAAAAATTACCATAACATTTTTTTTTCCATACAAATTTAGCAACCCCTTTTCACCCCTTAAGGTTGAATATTGGAAAATAGTTGAAGGCTGGTTTAATTATATGTACTGAAATGCATTAATGCAAATTATGAAATAAAAATGATCATAACCATTTTTCCCACATAAATTTTGCCATCCCATTTAAACTCCTTAGGGGTTGAATCTCGGAAAATGCTTAATGCTTGTTTAATTATTTGTATTCGAAAGCATTAATACCAATTTTTAAATAAAAATTACCATAACAATTTTTTTCTATAGAAATTTAGCAACGATTTTTTCACCCCTTTGGAGGTTGAATATTATAAAATGCTTAAATACTTATTATATTATTTGTATTAAAAAGCAGTAATACAAATTTTTAAGTAAAAATTTCCATAATTGTTTCCCGTACAAAATTAGCCATCGCTTTTCACCCCCTTAGGGGTCGAATATTGGAAAATGCATAAATACATGTTTTTTTAAATTTTTATTGAAAGGCTTTAATTTTGAATAAAAATTACTGTAATAAATTGTTTTTCTATGCAAATTTAGTCACTCATATTCAACTTTTAGGGGTTGAACATCGGGAAATGCATAAATACTTGTTTCATTATTTGTCTTGCTAAGCATTTACCATAACAATTTTTCCGATACAAATTTAGCCACCCCTTTTCACTCCGTTAAGGATAGAATATCGGAAAATTCTTAAATAATTGTTTCATTATTTGTATTGAACAACATTATTACAAAATTAATACCCCATATATATATATATATATATATATATATATATATATATATGTATATCAATCTGCGCATATTGTTTCCGAGGGAGCGCATTTTGTTAAGGAATACATGTTTCTTTTTCGTTTCAGTGCTTTTTTTCTTTATACCATCATATAAGTAATGAGTTTTTAAAATAGTTTAACAAAAAATAAGCGAAATCACTTACATCAAATGGTACTATGTAAAAAAGTAAAAATAAGGTAATCTTGAGTCGAATGAAAATAAAAAATTAAAGGGCTATTTTATCTTTTAAAGGTTAAAATATACTTGCGTGGTGGAAAATTATATTAATATATAGAAAAAAAAACTAAAAAAAAATATGCAATTGGAAAAACTTAAGGATAAAGAAAGTTAAACACTAAAATTTTGAAGATTTGGTTTCTTTGTAAGTATCGTCAGAACTCTCATCCATATTGTAACGCTTATCATATACGAAGGAATAATTCCACATAGACATTATGGAAACCAGGTCTTAGTTTTTTAGTGAAAATACTGTACACAATATGTAATCGATAAAAACTGAAAATATTTCAAGGAGTTTGAATGGATTGACAGATTTCCATAATGTAGACCAAGGCTGCCCAACATTATTGATAGTTGAGCCAAGTTGACCATCCAAAAATCACTGACGGATTCTGTTTTTGTTACTCTTAATACCAATAAGCTTTAACATCTTGTACAATAAAAGATTCAGCATTCTGAAATTTAGTTTTTGTTTATAAATATAATAAAATAAATAGCATCTACTGCGAAAGAAAAATTTACGAAATTTCAGTGTGATTTCTGACCTTGTTTCTGTCTCAATAATTTTCCTATGTTAGGCGTTAGATCAGTTTATGACAGTAACAATAAGTCAGAAATATGCTGCTCAGTTAAAGATGTTCAATATTAATGTTTTTACGCATTTAAGATTTGAATAAATATTTTCACCATTATATGTTGATTCAAAATTATTTTAAAATTAAAAAGCCGGGTCAGTTATTGCAGGCGTCTTCTTTTGGCACCAATTTTCAGAAATCTCCAAATTCTTCTGAAGAAATTTGTGATTTTTAAGGTAATCATTCTACAAAAAAATTTTAGTGCAGAATAATTTTGCAGTTTAATGACTTCCGACTGAATATAAACAATAACAAACATATAATTTCACTTTGCTTTTAGTACAACTAATAGTGGCAATATCGAGTTCCTCTTTTAAATCTTTAACTGTGAAAAAAGGTCAAAATATCCATTAGATTAAATTAATTGAAAACAGATTTAATTTGACTTTGAAACCACTAATCAAACTAATATGATAGAAAGTAAACAATCCTTGCCTGTTAATTTGAAATTTAAAATATTGAGAAAATTGGCGAAATCAAAAGAAATGCAAGATCACTCAACCAAGATTTATTCTTCAGTAAATCAGTTTCAGAAAATAATTAATAACAACAAGTGGAAATAAGTACGCGCGTGAACTCCGACCCGATCAAAATGATACTCTGTTCCGATTGGTTCTCGAAACATAAAAGGACTGTGCACTTTCGAGCGGGACAACCATCATGTGACCGCAAAGCACATCGTTTGTTTTGTAAACGTGGCATGACAATTTTTCAACTTGGCGGCAATTTTGAAACTTGTTATCGTAGGTCATTTATAATTCGTTGGTGGACCATATTGTGGCCCGCGGGTCTGGGCTTGGGAATTCCCTTGATGTAAACGATTTCGTGTGTAATTTTATTCCACGCTATTAGGAGAAATACTGGCGATCTCGGTAGTAACTATTTAAGTCTACCACAATATTATTTTGGTTTTCTTCCTTGAAGACCCCATCAGGTTTCACTAATGTACAGAAAATTTGAGAAACGTAATAAAATAAAAAAACTCTAAAATCAAAAACTTGCAACAAATCATCTGCTGCCAAAAAATCCCATATTTGCATAATTGATGTTATATTAATATGTAAGCTGAAAATAACAAAATTCCTGACAGGTCTCAAATCCAATGAAAACATGCTAGATTACAGATGACAAGAAAATGCTGCAAAGCGTGTAGGATATAAAATTCAAAATGTATCTCACCTTAACAAGAGGCCCATAAATTCAATACAATTAATCAAATCGAATATACCACCAATGGACAAATTTATATAGACCATTTTCAAAACCTGTCATATTAATTAAAGTAACTCTTACAATCAATCACATCTAAAATAATAGTCTTCTTCTTTTATGTATATATATATATATATATATATATATATATATATATATATATAATTTTACAACATTTTTCAATTCACTGACCTGATTCTAGAGAAATCATCTATCTGTACTGGTCCAAACATATTTCCCAAGAATTTTTCTTTTATTAAGCAATAAACTATCTTTTTTTGACATTGTCCAAATTGTATAACCGTATACAGTTTGGTCTAATAATTGGTTTATGTATTTTCATCTTTCATTTTTAGTGAATGAAGTATTATTAAATATTTCTTCTGTGAATTCTTGGGTCAACATCTTCTCATACATCACTCTTATTCCTAATTATAATTGATCTCAGATAAGTAAAACCATCTTTTTTTTGGGCTATAATTATATATCTTTTGTGTAGCTGATAACGCACTTAATAACTTCGTTATTTAAATTTTTGTTTTATCACCGTTTATTGAAAAACCCAATGCACCTACCGCTTTTATTAGTTATATTTTCCTAGAAATTAGCGCTGCTATATTACTGCTTCTTATCATCAATCTAATTTACATTGTTGGTTGGTGTACAACATATTCCAATTTTTGATTAAATATTAATGAATGTATTGGGAATCCTTGTCTTACACCTAAATCAATACAAAAAAGATCTTTAAAATGGACAATGTCAGCTTTCCTGTCAAGAAAACTTTAACTATTTTGACTAGTTTCATTATATTTTTTAAGTTCAATAAAATATTAATAAATTTTTGTTGAACTACTTTGTGAAGTGCTTGTTCAACAAATTCAACAAATAATACAAAGAGATCAATTTTGTATGCGTAGAATTTTTACATATATTTTTATCAATGGGGTTCAATCGCCAGATCCTATTAACATAAAAAGTCCTAGATTTAACGACTTTCCCACTAGATTACTATGTCCTATATCCATTTTTATAAACCCGCATTAATTGTTCTCGTGATCTTAACATTTTAAGCAGTGCGAAGGAATTTTTGTTTACTGTTAGGTCCTGTTAAACATTGAACGTCCTTACCATTCATGATCAGACACCACACATAAATTGACTGTAATTTACTTATCAGATACGATGATAGCACACAATATGTGCTTTCACACTCAACATTTTACCTCGAGAGAAAATATCTATACCTTCAAGTGACATTGACCTGACTCACTTAATGGGCTTAACTAATTAGAGTCCAATTATTTATTCAATTTTATAAAAGCCTACACACGTCAATGTCGCCGGTACTCGTACTACTTAGTTGGCTTAGTTTGTATTGATGACCTATGTCGTCTTCCGCGTCGCAGTAATCCGTTTGAAAATTCTTCATATTTTATGGTGGTGGCCATTAATCTTTGACATTGGCACTATTGTTTAGATTTTTTGCCATTTAGCATAATGATACACGATGGTAGAAGTAGTTTTTGGTGAATGTGGTGAACTTGGTTACATTAATGTAAATATAGATAGTCATCTTATATACAGTCATATCATCGAAACCTGTCAGAAACCTATTAAAGAATTTTGATATCCAATATATCGTGGCTTTAATAACTCTCTGGTTCGTAGTATTCTTGATACGAGTGCAGTCATTTGGTCTCTGTATAAAGCTATTTATGTCATTAATTTTGAGAAAATATTAAAAGTTAAATCAGTTTTTGCATGACGGGCATGGTCCGATGAATTTTCCTTCAACTCCGATGGAATTTTTTTTTAAATTATTAAATCATAACGACGATAATCCTTTGGTTTTCAGTTTAGTCGCCCTTAATGCTCAAAAGTGATCATTGAGATAACAATGTCGTAGTTTATTTTACTTGCCCAAAGAGCGCAAGGATATCCTAGTACGGTCACCTGTTTTTCGTGCACTCACATCCTATAATGCAATTTTGCGAGATGTACTCAGCCTGGATCCATTGACTAATTATAGAACGGAATTATGGAACCACCTGGTGGTTCACAGTAAATTACTAGTTAGAAGTTACATTTATTCGAATTACTGTGCGTTACTTTCTTATTTCTTAATATTATTAGTTTAAATCTTATTAATTGTCTGTTGTTCTTATGTCAATACAGGCAATATCTTAAATATAAACAATTGAATAGTGGTCCGTTTGTATATTTTACCATATTCTTAACGCTTTGGGTAATAGTGTGGTAAATAAGTGGGGTGTAATTTATCTAAATTTTTGCATATTTTTCTAAAAAAAAATTATAATTTATTTTTACTCTTCGTCAATTGCCTATTACTATAAAATTTTGTATAGCCTGTATAGACAAAATGTTATTAGTATTATTCTTTAATAAACCGTTATGAAAAAAAAAATTAGTTTAACCGTATTTGTTGATTATTGCTTTGATTATATACAAGGCTCCCAAAATTAATTTAAAT
Source organism: Druceiella hillmani (assembly GCA_039881145.1). Taxonomy (NCBI): domain Eukaryota; kingdom Metazoa; phylum Arthropoda; class Insecta; order Lepidoptera; family Hepialidae; genus Druceiella; species Druceiella hillmani. The sequence continues at coordinate 21,241,429 of JAYKKI010000010.1, forward strand.
TAATGGTGAAATAAAATAAAGAATAAGGTATATTGGAGGATATTTTGAAATATAGAGATGCAGACCAACAATTCTTTGGACTCGTTTTTAAAATTTTTTGAAATTTTTTTTAAAATATTGATGGATTTCTTATAATTATCATAACTTCACTTTTTATTTTACGTAACACAAAAATGAAACTAATCAAACCTCCAAGGGATAATATCAAAATCACAAATATTCTTACTTCAAAATGAACCTATAGTTATGCATATAAGTCGTTGTCAAATATATCAAAATTAAACTTTTAAAAACGCACAATCACTAATAAAAAGCGTGATACATGCATGGTTAGATGATGAAAGACCTTTAAATGAATAGCCTTTATAGTGAATTTTGATACAGTTTTTATCGATTACTGTACGGTTTTTATAGGTAGCTTTATTATAATATTTTTTTAAATGTAGTCATTGTACCCGTAGCCGCTATGACATGTTGGTTTGAATACAAATTTAAGGACTTTGACGGCGCGTTGTACCATGTGATCCCAAGTTCGATTCCCAGTCGCTTGTATAGCGGAACTCGAGATCACACCAGTTTGTAATCGCGTAATTAAAATGTTACAGTCCAGTAACATGTAGTAGCGCCACTTGTACAGCAAATAGTAGTTATGAACATTGTTTCTAATAATATGCAATTGTTTCTAATAATGGCCTCTCTAGGCCTATATTTCTCAGTGGGTTCTTGACGAATGTTAATAGTTTTATTAAGAAAAATCCAGTTATATCATATTTGGGGAAAGTGGTTAATAACGTAAGAGCTCTGATAGAGTGTATAAAATGTATCTACATACATAAATATATCTACTCCCAAAGCTACCCTCGTAAAACTTGATTTTTGTCTTTCACGTAGTCGGATAAAAAGCAATTTTTTACGGTATGATTGATTTACATAAAAAAATATACAAAGTACGCAAAGATTGTACTTGCCATCACAAAATTGTGTCTGACACTCCGCAAATGATGTGAAGACTGACTCTTACTTCTTCCTCCCTGCTTACGCTCCCACTTTACGTACATTCTTGCATCCCGCATTCCGTGCGCCTTGCACTTTGGTTTCATCGTAATTTATTAGTTTGAGTATGATTTTTACAACATATTCTTGCTAATATCAAATAAAATAAAACTAGATTAAATTTAAGCATATTAGGAGGACGAAATTAATTATTTAGCTATATATATATATACTCGACTTTATGTAGTATTCCATTTTATTTTTTGTCACATTATCCAATGTTTTATGCAAGGTATATTCAATTGTTTTTGAAATGATATTTCAAAATCCTTTCATATATGTTATAATAAATTTTGAAAAGGTAGTATTAACTGATATTAACATATTGCCGCTACTTTGATTTTTTTTAAGATTATATTTCTTCCATTATTAAGGGAAGTCAAACCACACATAATTTGTAAAAATTATATCTGTAGTTTAGGGCCTGTGCGTTAGTCGTATATTTCCCTACAACTCCTTTTTTTACTTCACCAAAATCCAAGTAATAATAATAAATTGTTTAAAATTTTACCAAATTTTAAAAGAAGAAATAACAAAAATCTGAAATATTCCATATAGACAATAGTTTTTAAAAAATTAATTAAGTCAATATCAAATATTCTTCAGAAATAAAACTTAATTTATCTTCATATTTATTTTAATTTCGTTTCCCTACACTTCATGCACTACAACCTTGTGTGTTTTAAAAAGTAAAGACACTTGTCAATTTGAAAGAAAACTTTTACTTATCTCATATATAAGTTTTTAAAAATTTGCACATAATTCCGGTGTGACATATTTTTATATTTTACCCCGAAGAAATTCCTCAATAGATACTTTTAATAATAGAGTATTTGATATCAACCAAATGCGATGGTAATTAAATCACAAAATAGCTGAAAGTCCAGCCTTTCTATTCATTGCTTTGCGATATTCAAAAATGCGTTTTACGTGACTTCTTTTAAAGGAATATACGAAGCTTATTCATGAATCAAAGTTTCATTTTTTTCTCACACTGTAATGAATAGAAAAGCTGGACTTTCAGCTATTTTGTGATTAAATTACTATTATGGCAATAGTAATATATATATGATTTAATTACTATTATGGCATTGCATATTTCAAGGCGCTGTGAAATTTTATATGTACCCTTGTCATAGAATTCTCCCGTCACGTCATGCAAATAGCGCTCGATCTTGTGCATCTTGTGCCGGTCTTATTCCGATCTGAAAATTCCTAGGTATGCTTCAACCCAGGAAACATATAATAAATACTAGGTGTCAAGTCAGAGCCGTAGGAGGGGGTGGGTAACGGTTTCCCATCCGAATTGAGCCAAGAGATCGACTGCTGCACTCGTAATGAAAACGAACTTCATTAGCCAGAATTCCCTCCTTTTGTTTTGAATGGCAACGTGAAGTATTTCAAAATCTTAAAACAGCATTGCGCAAATATTTTTGTGCTCGTAGGCATATACTCGCACAACAATTTACTTATTCTGTCCCAGAATAATTTGGGGACGGCCATTTTTCCGGCGAATAATGTTTGTTTGATCTCAACTTTTTTTGTGGCTTCGGCGAATTCGAATGCCGCCAAAAACGAGACTTTTCCTTAATTTTGGGTATCATGTAGTGTACTCAAGTTTTGTCGTCAATGACAGTGGAATCCAAAAAATTTACACACAGCTCTACGTAGCGTTAAAGAAATTCACGAACTGCTTTAACGCGTTGTCATTTAGTAAGCATTTTGGGGACCCACCTCGCACACATCTTGTGATAACACAAATTTTCTATCAAAATCATGTCAAGCATCGTCTTACTAACATCAGGGATTCGTACAGTTGCAACCATCATATACTAATCTTCAAGCAATTCTTTCTTCCCTTTCGCAATTGTCTACTCCAAACCAAAAGCCAACCGGAATGCTGTTCGTCACGGACGTTTGTACTTCCACCCTAGAACTGTCTGACCTACTTTCGTACCTTTTTGGACTCCATGCATTATGGCCCATAAACTTAGTGTAACTGAAGATGAATGTCAATAAGGGAAGTGTTCTTGGCATTCAAAAAATCTATTACTACATGTAACTCACATTTGGCGGGAGAAGTGAGGTGTAGATCCATTGCGAACGGCTGCCTAGCTAAGACCGAGTATCGCACTGGGCTGAGATGGGGGGATTTGGAGGAAGAAATCAGGCTATACGCCATTGTTGACGAATCTTGTTCATAATTTTACGGGCATTCATAAAATCATAAAATATGTTTCTATTTATGCCACAACCGAGTAAAATACGGTTAATGTCACATATTTTCGTTCTGAAAATGACGCTTGACAGGCAAATAAACGTTCCGATTATCAGATTTATTAACGCAAATAAGCATTTATATCACTGGATAAGTCATTAGAAATGTGACGTCAATGTGAAAGTGCATTAAGCAAATCAGGATAAAACACTAATCTCACTTGAAAGTCAAAACTTGTGAAAAGTATGACCATGTACCTGAATATGACGTTGCACGAATGGACATTACACAGGTTTGAATTGACAATAACCTATGTCAAAAAGTAATGCTTGACACCTTATAATTGCTTTACATTATATTGTTAGAGCCACTTTATAAACTTTAGACTAGACAGCTTCATATCGCTTATACACGATAAAAGAAACTAATACCATGATTCTTATTCAAGCCCTTCCAAGCAATAATATCATTATTTAAGTGTATTGATTATTGAGCAGTCAATAATTATTCCGTTAGACCAAGTTTGAATATTTACTGGAATTTCTTTTCATGAGTACAAAAACTATCATTTTGATACATTTTGCAGAGGAAGAGATGCAAGCAAAAGTTTATTTATTATGTAGAAGTGGAGTTGATGCTGAAGATATGTACAAACAATTGTTCCGGTACAATACGAGAAAAATAAAAGAAAGTTTCATCGTCACAAAATATATCATAGCCACGTTAGTTCATAATTAAATTTTTACCAACATATTTCGTATAAGAAGTAAGAAACCAATATTTCTATAAAAGGTCGATCCAACAAATGTTGTATATGTGTATGTGATGCGTTAATAATTACTTCAGAACGCATTGATACTATGCGACATTATAATTTTACCGATTATTACATAATCAAAAACAGGTTATTTTTTAGAATTTAATATTTATTCTGTTGGTTTGTGAAGTGGTGTAAAAGTAGTGGCAATTTAAATAGGTTATATACCTAACTCTTGAGTCCCTGCTTCATACTCCCTTAACGAATTATAAAAATAAAATAAAAAACGTGGAGACTACCGACAAAAGCGAAAACTTAAAACTGTGAAATAACAGGGGTTTTTAAAAATTTAATAGTATTTTTAATTTTAAAATCAATGCACAATTATGTTATCGAACAATTAGACTTATGTTTTTACTACTAAATACTCATTGCATGATATATTCTGGAGGTCAAATATAAAAAAAATGAATAATATCCAATTTTTAAACGCAAATATTGATACGAATATTGGAAATATTTGGAAATAAATGCTTTGTTTGTTATCTTTACATACAAAAATGTTAATATATTTAATATTCACTGTTATACTGGACAGTGATCATAAAATTAAACAATTAAAATAATATACAAAAATAAAACAAAAATTTGAGCAATGCACAGTAAGCACACATTTGAACTTTCCAAGTAGTTAATTTAACTTTACTTGTATAGATATACACAGCACTATGTTGAACAATAGGTCACCCTTATAGCTACAGATATACTGCTAATACAGCATGTCGATGACGCGAACTCACAAGGTTTTACCCCTCCGAAAACCGTAAATAAGGGTAAATAGAGTCGAGTATATACAATGTGTTGGTGTATAGATATGTATAAAATAGCATGTCGATGGCATGAACCCGTAAGATTTTTCCTTGCTAAAAATCTTTCAACGCGCCTAAAGAACTTTGACTTTAAAAATATGTAATAAAAAGTTGACAACTAAGCCATGAATTACATTGACCGATCAGAACGACGTGTAGTGTGCTTATTAAAACGAGAATGAAAGTATAATATGACGATAAAAGAAAATAAACGCGCAATTACAACGAAAAATGTTTCATAATATTTTTAAAACCTTTTTGTTAATTCGAAGCTCTTTTAAATTTATATAAAACTTGTGAAGTACTAATAGAAATTTCATCACGAAGGTAAACATATATAAACATTTGAGGATGCATATTGTCTCTATTAAATTGATTGCAAATATTAATGTCGTTTTTCACTATTTAAACATATAGATTAGAATACATTTAAAAGGCGCAAAAATACCGTTATTCCTCGAAAACTATTATCTGAAATTTAAAGCAAACTATAGCAAGTATTCTGAAACAATATATGTGTTTATAGATATTTACAGCTATGTATCTAAAAAGTTATTAATAAACAATTAAATGAAAATACGTGATGTAGTATTATTTCCACTTTTTTTAAATTATTTACCACGACCTAGGTTTTGTTGTATTACAACATATTCATGTGGGCTATTAGCAAAGATTAAAATCTTTTTCTTATCTTTGCTAATAGCCCACCTGCAGATGTTGTAATACAACGAAACCTAAGTCGTAGTAAAAAACTTAAAGCAAGTAGAAATTATAGAACATCACGTAGTTTTATTTAATTGTGAATAATGAATTTCTACAAAATTAACGCCAAATATATTCAATATGTTATTAACAAAGTTCTAAAAAAAATATGGTCTTGATTGAACATGAAATCAACAAAAAAATCAGAACTTAATTTCACTGTTATAATAGTTCCATAAAAATATTTTTGAGCGTTACCTAGTAATATTATTCCTTATGACTGTATCAAATATTAAGTTGCTGCATTCAATTACTTCTGAAAAAATTACAGAGATAAACAGGCGGAGGATCACGTAAGTGCTTTAATAAGGTTTTTTTTCAAGCTTCTAAGTTAGGGGATTTATTACCGGTCTTGTTTTTTTGACCTACAGGGCTCTAACAACATAAATAAATCCAAATAAAAGAATTATAGTGTTTTTTTCACAGACGGGTTTTAGAAAGCGTCACATTTTTTATCTAAACTTCATATCTTCGTATATAAACAGGGGTACTAAGAATATGAAACAAATACGCGAAATTATGCTACCATATTTCGTTACTACAATTTTCTCGTAAAAAAAATGATAAAGAATTAGGTCTTCAATTTAAGTCCGACTTCGGCCGTGGCTTTATTGAAGAAATTTTATCCCATTTTCATAGTTTCGGCAAATGTATCTCACTGCTGCCTTGGACCCAATTTAGTATGATCAAGTTATTGAACTTCATATGATGCCATGTTATGTTTTCATCTTTCAGGTGAAAGACCAAAACCTACTGTATATGGTCACCTACTGTATATTGAATATATTTGGCGTTAATTTTGTAGAAATTCATTATTCACAATTAAATGAAACTACGTAATGTAGTATCATTTCTACTATCTTTAATATCTTTACCATGACCTAGGTTTCGTTGTATTACAACATCTTCAGGTGGGATATTAGCAAAAATTCAATCAAATCAAAGAAATCTTTGCTAATATCCTACCTGAAGATGTTGTAACACAACGAAACCTAGGTCGTGGTAAAGAAATTAAAGATAGTAGAAATAATACTACATCACGTAGTTTCATTTAATTGTGGGACCAACTGTATATTTATTTATTTTTTCATTTTGGGAAATTAAATTTTGGTAAAAATACAATGTTACAGCAATATCGACTTTCGATTTAGAATTTAATTCAACGTATTGGATAACCTAATAATTATAATGCTGAAACTCGTACACGAAAAACCATTAAGTTTTGCTGTGCAAATCTCATTGTTATTTGTTAAACGACTTTCTTTGTGCGACTTTATTACACGACAGCGTTGCGAGCTCACGGAATCTATAAAGATTTAGCAATTGTAAAAAAAGTTACCCAAGAAAAACTCTTAAAATTTGCTATTTTTAAATATCTTACATCGAGTTTAAATTTAAAATAAAAATTGACAACATTTTAGATTTTTAATTTTTTGATGTGTGCATCAATTAATTTTCGAGAACTTAATTTATTTTTCACATGTATAATACTAATAAAATCATATTCATATATCAGTAATAATAATTTGTTATAATTTTAACCACAAATTTCATAATTAATGACAAAACAATTTTTCATTCTAGTTTTGAAAACTTGAAACTTTTCAAAAGTTGTAAACGTTTGAGCGCAAAAAACACATATTGAAGGTACAATGTATTTTTTGCGCTCACACGTTTACAATATGTACATACATAATATTTCGTTTCATTGAGTGCTATCTCTGCCCCACAAAACTCATGTTAATTTTAATTATATTGTTATAAATTAGACAATCCCAAAATACCGTACGTTTTCTCGATCAAAAACCAAAAGGAAAAAGTGGCAAAAAACTCACATCAAAAGTGTGCTTTTGATCTTGAATTGATTTTCATCTTTTTCTTCCGCATTTCCTTTAATAAGGATTTCTTTTGCTAACTCGAATTCTTATCTGCCTTGAACCAAATTGCTTCGGGCTTTTCGTGTGTTTATTTGTAATTTGTGATTTATTTGGTACCTAATAAGCTTTCCTGTTTTGCAATGTTAACAGCGAGTATATTTACAAAATAAAGAGGAGGAAAACCATTAAAATATTTTCAAATTCTCTTTCCGGTTTAATTATCAATATGTATAAGTAAATGCATATGTGTTATTGTTATTTATATCTTTTCTCTGAATATTTTCCTAAAAACATTTTCAGTAATGATAAAAAAATGTATTCTGAATTTTTGAGGTATTAGTCCAGACCAGAGATTTACACCAAATGTGTAAAATTAAAATAAATCTGTTTTTATAATCTTATTAACGTATATTGACTTTTGCATACAACAGTTTGAAATTTGGGGCCACAAGATAGTTGTGAAATTATGGTATTGTATTTTATTTACGAACATCCGTTCGTTTAAACATTTATTTCAAATGTAATTTAAAGTTCGCTTACGTGAACAGGTGAATAAATGGGTTAAGTGAATCTCACAAAAATTATGTAGAATAGACAAAACTACGACTATATTAATTATACTAAAACATATTCTATATTGTTTACATGTAAATCTACTTTCTACATCTGAGTAGTGTCTACACGCACGAAAATTTTGGTGGGCCGTGATATTGATACCGGTTTAATTAATATCATCAAAATATTAAAATGTAAGTTTTGTGTTCATTATTGCTTCCTTCACAATATTAAAATTATTTTCTTCACGGATTTCCAAAAACTTTTTACAACCTCCAGAGTACGTTTGCAAGTGAGGTGGTCTGTACGTTTACGGAAACCATTTCGTGGTAATTTTTTATCTTAAGCACGTGAAACCCATCTTAAATTCTGAAGTGTATCTTCTTCTGTGAAGATGCACGTTACGCTGGGACTACAACGAATGTGTGATATCCAATGTTATTTATATATAGGCTTAGAAATACTTCGAGTTAAAATAAATATGAACACGTGTTTAACCAATTACGAAACCGAACTATTCATATGCGGTTAAGGTGTATTCAATTGATTCTTTAAATGTGACTTCTTCAGGGATAAAACAACCGTATGAAGCCAAATTTTTTTCCATGTTAACGGGACCCTCACGCTATATGATTGCCCGTTTACAAATATCACGGAAAAAGTCAATAAAACAGGGCGGTGCTACACCTGTTGTTAAAAACAAAAGTATAAATTTTAATTAAATACTGTTTTGTTGTATCAAGGTAAAGACGTCTTTTTATGCTTGTGATTTATCTGTGTTTAACAGAAAATAACGATTGCTATCATTTGTGACATTGAGAAAGAATTCGAATCATAGGTAATGCTAATGTAAAATGTTAGACATAATTTTGGTACTATATTCTTCATACATGTGACAATAAACAATATTTAACTCTGATGGATACATACGTTAACTGTCAATGATTAGATATAACGTTTGCGTTAAACATCTCTATTACAAAAATTTAAAAAATATTTGATGTGAAACCCCCAAGCTCATTTATGAAATATCCTTAATATACCACTACACATCATTGGATGTAATTTTAAAAAAATAATGCTTAAATTAGATTTCATTTTCTTTTTTCATTCTTAACCTTATCTTCATCACCACGACAGAACAGAGGAGTTATGTGCGTTTAGGGTAAAAGTTTCTTTATTCGTGTGTGCCACCCAATGTTCCCATTTATCTCTAAAACAGTTCGACCAATTTGAATACGGTTTTCAGTAAAATGTTAGCAATGGTTTCTGAAAAGTGCTCTTATTCTTCCAATGCTGTGCTATGATTTATATTGTTGAAGAGTTTTCTTTGATTTAGATCAGTTATTCCTACGCCCTCAGTTATTCCTAAGGTCCACATAAACTTGCCCTTTGGCGAATTTTTTTAAAAGCTTAGTTATTAATACTATGCCATGCGCTTCCTGTGTCTAAAATTTTGCAGTTTTATCAGTTCGTGACTAATTGAATTTTTTTAGGTGCAAAAATAGCTATTCTATTCTGCTAAAATGTAATTAATATTGGGGTCGGAAATATTAAAGGCAGCACCCACGGATTTTCTTGGGTTTGTAATTATATTAATAGGTTCTTACTTTCTTTTAGTCGGGGCATTTTCAAAAAAAATTATGTAAGTGTTTTTTTAATTACAACGACTATATCCATCGTGGGTTTTTCAAAATTTTTAATTTTGTGTTTTTTTTAATATTATATAATAACATAATGCATAAATAAACAAATAACTAGCATTAAAATTAACTTTGTTTGAAGGATTTCAAAACCTCCTCAAAGCGCGAGATTGACGGGCGAACATTCTTTGAGCGATTAAAATTTTAATCTCAGGAGATATTTTACTTCGCGCCGCCAAAACTGCAAACATCAAAGGGAATCTCGTAAAGGGAAGTGTTACTTCTTGTTATCCATCGTTTTATTAACGAATTTCATAAAATAAGGTAACAACAACACAAGTGGATTGCGTACTTCGTAAATGGTAAGAGCTATTAATTATATATTATATATTTATTATTATCTTTGACATATAATACAATTAGCGAATAATACTTTATAATTAACCAAAAACAATAAACCATACTAGTGAAATGTTTTGTGTTTCGTAATAAATATTCAAAGTTATTGAAGTTAAAAAAAATTAAAATACAAAAGCTTTTTCTTTATTGGTTTTCTGCAACCTTTCTCTATGCAGCCTGTATATGTATACTACAAAAAATTCAATATAATCATTTTATTTCTTTTTCTCACAATTATGAACATATATCGCAAATATAATAAGGAATATATGATGGGATATTACCAAAATTGTAATTTTGCGTACTTTTTTTAAAGATTTTCTATTAATCTAATAGAATAAAAACATGAAAACTTTACTTTTTTTCCAAAATAACCACATTATTTTAATTCATTTCGACCTAATGTGATGTTAATAAATCATTTTCTCTTAAATTCATTAGAAAAAGGTATTAATATTTTTTCACGTGAAACTTCTTTTGTACCTAGAGTACCGAGTTACACCCTCCGCTGCCAATCACAGTCACGCCAACAGAGTATGCCCAGTTTATTATAATTTTGGTAGGTTCTTAGTTACAGTAAAATAATATTAATTTTTATCTATTAACAATACTGAGACAAGGTAACTATTATCAGTGTGCTATATGTATGTTACATAAAAATAACATATATCCTCTGCCAATAAAAATATATTACGTATGTCCTTCCTATTGTACTTTGCTTCGAACACAATAAGTAGGACACAGACATTAAGTAAAACAGCGCCATGTATGTGTGAAATGTAGTTGCTCGTTAAACAGAATAATGTCTCGTTAATTAGGAAATGAAGCTAACGAAAAGGAAACCCGGAAAAGAAACATCATTTTCGAATGAATTTTGTCGCCTCAGATAATCATGTTTATTTGTTGTTTTGTAATTTGTTTGGAATTTAATACCTAATATTTAATTTTTCGTGCGAACGTTGTTTTTATACTGGTTTTATTGAATACAAAAAATGATGTTTCTCTATATCGTTAAGAGTTCGACTATTCTAGGATTTCAATTTTCATATATCACCCAGATGTTTAAATTGAAAGTATAATTTAATTAAAACTTTTGGAGATTTTTAACGCAATTTAAAAATGTTATTCAATCATATAGTACATAATAATTGAAGAATTTACCTCCCTATTCAAAAATGTGGTAAGATATAATTTAGATTTTGAAAATATCGTAGCTTGTTTTCGTTTTACAAAGTATTAATTATATCACACATGACATAAAATAATTGGAAAGATATGTACTTACAGAGAGTTTAAGAACCATTTAATGAATTGAAACAGGCGATAGTGACAAAGGAATCGAATCAATATTAAATATCCCCAGAAAAATACTAAGCCATTAGAATACTAAGTCAGAGTGTTATTGAATTTGTATTGCAACATTCAGAAAGAAGTCGTTTGAGATGAATCTGTATTAAATACACTTACCAAATGTGATAATGAAGTGAAGCGACATTTAGATAACTAGTGACTGCCTTTATCACACAGGTTTATTTAAAATATTCCCTGTCTAAACCTATTATAAATATTCCCTGGTTACTTTAAGTTAATACTATATTAACGAACTTAAGCTCTAACACGATAATAAACTATTTATTGGTTTAAGATACAATAGTAATAGTATTAGTTTTTAGTGCCGTTCTGAATAAAACTTTAAAATTTCTTGAAAGACCGTCATTTGATTTAGGAAAAAGTATGTTTTGATGACCTAGTAAAAAGTATCAAAATGACCTCAAAGTGGCAAATGGATCAACGCAAACACTTGGTCCCCTCTCAAACGTCGTATGATGAACTATGGACGTTTTATCATCAGCCTTCAATTGTTCCATTTCAATGGCTGACAACTTAGGTAAAATTATTTAAGAACACTAGTATATGTATTATACACACCCACACACACAACACACGCTCGCTTACACACACACACACGAATACACGCACAAACACGTGCACACACGCACACGCACAGCCACACTCACAAACACAGCCACATGCACACACACACGCGCGCACGCGGAAATGCGCACATGCGCACATGAGCACACGTGCATACATGCACCCACTCATTCACACACACACATACACACATACACACATACACACACACACACACACACACACACACACGTACACACACGCACACGCCCACACGAGCTCATACGTATACGCATATACACACCACACACACACACACACACACACACACACATATATATATATATATATATATATATATATATATATATATATATATATATATATAAGGGGCTTTTTTTTAAGTAATGAGCTTTGTATTAATTTCCCGTATTATTTTAAAACGAAATTTTTAATTTTTAGAAAATACAACTATAAACAAAACTGTAGAGAATATTTCAGACCAAATTTTTATATAAATACATATTTTATGAAAAAAATCATCTTTAACTTTTCGTTTTCCCATCCGCATTTGATATCCTTTTTGCAGCGTATGATATAAATCTACGTATAAATTAGCGAAATGGAAAAATATTATGAAATTTGCAATATTTATGTTTACTAAAAGTAAATAAATATAAAACTGAATGTAAATAAAATAAAAAGTTTTAAATAACTAACAACGTACTTTTTCGACCAAAAGCTCGTTGAAACAAATAAAATGAATGCAAACTGGATAGCTTTACTATTAAAAATTGAGAAATTCATTTGATCACCTCCTGTCTCCAACATTATTCTTTGGTTACGATATGTAATCAAATAATTCATTAATAAAAGTTCAATAATCCCAAGTTCCATGGAGTTAACTATTAGATATCGGAAATTTTCTAAAACCCTCTTCTATCATCGCGTCACTCGGTGATAACATATATTAGTATTGTGTAAGTTTCAAATCCATATGATAATTAGAATTGGGTGGAAATCGATTCATTAGATTTGTTTACTTAAATAAATAGATAGCGTCTTAATAAACAATCAAACCAATGAGAAAAATTTTATAAAAATTTCTGTATGGACTTTTGAAATATCCGTATGCGTGCATATAAGTACACACTGTACAAAAACAATTTAGCGAACTAAAGATTGATGAGTAACAAATATCTAAAAAAATATTAATTTTTTACACTTCTGACTTTATCTACATCTGGTTTTGTTTGTGCACGAATATATTAGTAAATACCTCAAATCCGTCTTCTTATACTGATAAATCGTAAATTGGAATGATAACGTTGGAAGAATCGCCAATTTTTTAATTCAATATTGGAGCATTTTATGGTAATCATAGATTAATTTCTACAAATTAGATTCGGAAAGAGTGTAAAAGAGACTCGGAAAGATGAATAAAATCAACTGATGTACGAGACAATCAGGAATGTCGAGTCGCGTTATTATGGTTTTTATCCCTAAGCTGTTTCTTATTGCAGCGTTAAATTCGATGACCTTAATAAATTGCTTTTCAAAGATAATTTTAGCCTAAGGTGCTAGGTACATATCCCATAAACTTCCTTATTCAAGCAATTTAGAGAACGCTTTAGCCCTAAACGATGGTGAATAGTAAAAATGAGGAAATTTTCTGTGAAAAATCATATGATTTATCAGAAGAACGGATAGTTTTCAGGAGAGAGAAAGTCTTGTTAATATTTTCTTTCCATCCCTTGCCATCGTGTACTTGGTAAACTGTTATAAGAAAAATTAAAAAAACAAAGCAGATAGAAACAGGATATGAACAGAATAGCAATATTACAGATCAACGAATTTTTAAAGATTATATCTACAATGTTTGTTTGATACTGGGATATAATGAATAACATGACTTGTCGCAAAACAGAGTAGAAATATATATAAAAAATTATTAAATATTCTCCTATTCTCAAAATCAAAACGTTCACCTGCTTTAATATTCATATTCAAACTTTTACTGTAAAAGTTTGCTAAAAAACTTGAAATGATTGTCAGATGTGTGAGTTTTTTAAAAATCCTATCATTTAAACTCGTCTACGTTATAGAGGATTTCTAGTTGATTGAGAGTAATTTATCTCGTTGATTGAGAGTAAATCATATCATTTAAACTCGTCTACGTTAGAGACGATTTCTGGTTGATTGAGAGAAATTTTATCTGGTTGATTGAGAGTAAATTCTATCATTTAAACTCGTCTAAGTTATGAAGGATTTCTGGTTGATTGAAGTAAATAGTGATATACTCGTATTTATGGTATAAGATGGCAACATATGGTTTATGGCTTGATTTTGCAATTCATACGTTGGCTATATTTGTTAAAGATTAAAGAATTACTCTTATCTGAAGAACGGTTTTCTTACAAAACTACTCAGAATCGAATCAAAAAACATTCATTAAGACATTCTGAATTGAAAATCATACCTTACATTCTTATCGATAAATTTGTAACATTATGTGAGTATTTTAATGACATTAAACTTAATATTTTATCATATCCAGATTACATAGTTAAGATGTCAATCTAAAATTTTGATTTTCTGTATAAAGTTTAAGTATAAATTAAAGTTCATTTCTATAATATTTTATTCAAAATTAGTATTTCTTTCATTTAAACTAATTCGAAGTTTGGATACTTCGTTTCCAAATTAGATGGTAAATTATTTTTAAAGGCAACAAACTTTTTAGATGGGGTTTTCCACAAATCTACTAATGAGAAAATGTTTGTACTCTGTCTTTGGAATTCATCTGCATGTACTTGGTTTTAATTTAATTAATACTTTTGTCCATATTATGAAGCCGGCAATAAACGGGGAATCCATTCGCTTAAATTATTTATATTTTAAAAATAAAGATCTAATTTTGGAACACAATTTTTTTTAGTAAATTTATAAATTTCTTTCATTATTGCTTTTTGTATAAACTTGACATAGATCTTATTCTTTGAATCATTCTGAGCTTCATCAACCCTGGTTCTGACAGAACGGGCATGATATAATAACAATATAATGGATAAAATATTGTCTTTAAAGGCAAGTGATATATTAAATAATGGTGTATATTTCTATGTATATTATGTATATTATCTATATTTATTTTTTGAGCCGTTAAATAATTACTAAAAACCATTTCATTTATTGAGGATATGACTTTCGTCTCAAACTTTATGTTCCAAATCTTAATCTATGTTCCAATTTTGGTTACCTGTGGAATTGATCACGATCGAATCGATGTACCTTTCTTTTTATTTCAAGGAAGTTTTTGACATAATTTTACTTTAACTATAAGGGCATTTATGTCCATTGCAAAACCTGTGAAAATTCTGACGACCACCTGTCAGTCTTCTCTAAGTGGTTAGAAAATCCTAACAAATTTCAAAAAATCCAATGGCTCTGTTCTGGAGACAGTGGTGTCAACTTTTTTGTTTGCTACACACAACCACACCTTTCGTGACAGTGGTAACACAGAAAACAAGCTATTTTTGTGAGATTAATGACACGGAGCACAATCCAATCTTTTCGTAACAGGAGTAACATTTTTGTGACCGTAATGATACTGAACACAATTTATATTCCGTGAGTGTAGTTACAAATCTTGCAAAAGTAATAACATATAAATTTACCGAAATTATGAAATTACAACTTTCACACAAATTAAATACTCTCAAATAGAACTTTGTACCGAATCTCAGTTCAGAAAAGGTTTTTCTTTATATAATTTCTATATAACATAAATTAAATGCAAATTTCTCATATTATCTCCAATAGAATTAGACGCAGGTAAGTTTAAAAAAAGTAGGGATTTTTATCAACCTTTGATATCGAAGAACGTTTACCTGGAAACAAACTTACTAGTAAGTTAGGAACCCTTTCCTTTAGTTCACAGTTAAAATTGATGCATAGAGTATCTTGAGTTTTAATTAGTTTTAATTAAAATAACAAAGTGACCACAAATTAGCTTAAACCTAATTAAAAAAATTATGGCCATTCTTCCAGTTCGTAAAATGTTTAGAAAATTTGAAATATTTTCACGTTTTTAAAAGCTTCACTGACATTATATTTACAGATCGACTGAAAATAATAATGTTATGTTAACTATCCCATGGCCAGAATATTACACTTGCTGTAATTTGCAAAGATATAGCCATCAAAGTTAATTTTATTTTTATTTTTAAATATCCAGGTATAGAGACACACCAAACAAATGTAAATACATAGCCAGAAAATAAACTTACTAGAAAATACCCCTAAAGAAGCCCAGGCCAAAACTAAACTCAAAAAAAGGAAATAATGCCTAGAGGAGCACACAGCATTTGCAACCATTGAATGAAA
The DNA here is from genome assembly GCA_039881145.1 of Druceiella hillmani. Lineage (NCBI taxonomy): Eukaryota > Metazoa > Arthropoda > Insecta > Lepidoptera > Hepialidae > Druceiella > Druceiella hillmani. The sequence continues at coordinate 21,257,862 of JAYKKI010000010.1, forward strand.
AAGAGGAAATCCATTATCGAAGGAAAGATAAGAGTTTAGAAAGAAACTGAAGATGTGACGGAATATCATCTGAATGCTGATTCTTATTTTATTGATATAATAAAAACATGAACTTTTAAGGTTATGAACTGAATTAGATTTTTTAATGTGAGTTAAGAAATTTATTTTCTGCTTAATCGAATAATAATTTCAACCATGATTTATAATTCATGAATACCTTCCAAAGTTCTTTTTATTGCTCATTTAAAATCAGTTTTCTTTACTAAAACATTTTTTTCCATTCTAAGCATGGAAACCGAGCTACTAAAGTAGATATTAATTTTTTTTTGAGATTCGAATAAGTTTTCAAATTTAAATATGTACTCTTAAGTTATGAATTTAAATTAAATTTTTAATGTGAGATGAAAGATTAATTTTCATCTTGATTAAATGTTAATTTCAACCATGATTTATAATTCATGAGCACCTTCCAAAATTCTCTTGATTCCTCATTTAAAATCAATCTTTTTTTATTACAATCTTTCTTGCATTTACACTAATCCTAAGTCTGGAAACCAGGCTACTAAAGTAGATATTACATTTTTTTGGAGCTTAAAATAAGCTTTCAAAGTTATACATTTCTGCAAAATTAATACACATAGATGAGAAAAGTTGCCTTGTTTGTCCTTGCCATATCATTGTTCGCGGGAGACGACACGTGGCAAGAATTCATTATATCAATAAACAAAATTGGAAAATGAAACTTCTGATTCTTGAATACGGTCATCACTCCTGCTTATTTAAAAATTGTATAATAAATTAGAAACGACGTTAAAATTTGATTTATATATGGGTATAAAAAACTAATAACTATGCTTATGCTTTGTTCTTTTCTGACTCAAAAAAGCAAACTGCCCAAACATAAACAGATTTAAATATGATTGGGGGAAGATGCTTTGTGTTCCATTAACAAATCAACTACTCTGAGGGAATTCAAACCATTACCAGAATTCTTAAGACAATTTTCTGCAATATCCCGAAATATTTTGGTCCCATCTCGATTCACGAAGACAGGAAACAGCTTAAAAAATTGTCAATGGTATAAAAGGAAAAAAGTCGAAAAAACGCTTTTTCATGTATTGGTTAGACGGTAAAGCTAACTAATACAATACAGTTAGAGAAAAAATTATCGACAGAGATCAAAATTCTCAACTTTGAAGAGTACATTGCAGAGATAATATCAGTTAAGATATTCAAAACAAATCGCTCCTTTAATACTAAGACAAGAATATTTTTCAGCAAACAAATGAACCAATATAAAATATGACTATTACGTTTCGTTTTTAAAATATTATTTAAAAATATTAATCAATGGGTAATGGTAAAAATTATACATCATTTGCTATTATATTATAATCCAAATCAAAACAGAAATATAGAATAATGTTGAACGCGATCGGTCCTTAAATAAATCGACAGCTATTAAATTAATATAATTCAATTTATCGCATATTACCTAAAAGAATCACAATTGCTTTTATCGCAATTTTAGTCGAATGGCGAGTACAAACAAGTGAGAAGTATGTATACGTACATAATATAAAATGTTACAGTACATATTAAGTGATTATACTTTAATATTTTTATGTAGTGTATGGTATAAAATATTATAGTATGTTGCATATGTTGCATTATAAAATACTATTCTTGCGCGAAAAACATAAAACAATAAATGGTCCTCGTTTCTAATTTAATCCTTGTTTGTACTGCATTGTATTTATTCTATACCTACGCTGAAAATGGTAGATATAGAAAAAATTTAATTCAGCGATCACATAATAACTTTCATGATCGCTTTGCTCGCGTCAATTTTAGTTTATATCCAGTAACTATTACCCAGTTTACTACAATCCATTAACAACCTTAAGTATTTATAATTTGAAGAGTGCAAGCATGTCACTTATGCACAATCATTTAATTTTGAAGAATAGTAAAAAATAAATATTTTAATCGCCATCTTAGAAAATACTACCATACACAATAATAATATTGTATATACCTTCATTTATGATAATACTTATAACTCAGGTAACTTTCCCAAGATGTAATTCTTGAATTGTTTAAATTTCGATGTCATTTAATGAAGATATCAAGCAATTTTATTGGTGGTATTTAAGCTTTTCTGCCTGTGAAAATAATGTCAGTCAGTTTTTTTAAATATTAAATTTGCAACTATTGAATACATTTGGCGTTAATTTTGTAGAAATTCATTATTCACAATGAAATGAAACTACGTGATGTAGTATTATTTTTACTTTCTTTAAGTTCTTTACCAAAACCTAGGATTCGTTGTATTACAACATCTTCAGGTAGGCTATTAGCAAATATTTTTTAATAATCCTTTTTGCAAATGATATGAATTTTTTCTTAATACGCTCTCTCAACTTTCATGGCATTAATAAAATAATTTATTATCTCACAGAGTTATAAAACATTATAAATATTATACTGTTCCGAGTTATGTTAAAATATTGAATTATAAATCAATTAAAAATATACATATTAACAAATGCACTACAAAAAACTGAATTCGTATGAACGGTGACCAGGACATATCATCGGGAGCATTTTGATGAACATACGCCGAAAATAAGGAAAATGCATGTAAATTTTTCATATTTTTATTTCATGGTTTACATCGTTATGATGCAATAAAACATAAAAATATTGATGAATATCGCGCTTGGTATGACACCAAAACTTATACCCATTGTTTGTCTAGTATAGGAGTTCCGTTACTTTAAATATATTTTCTATATAACAGCCATATAAAGAATGGAAGAAGCTCAAAAGCCAGTTTATAAGGATTGTAATGTACCTATGTGCGAAAATACTATTAGAATTGTACCTAATAAAATGTTTTTTAATTACCCGAAAATAGCAAAAATATGAGAACAATAGTACAACGATGTGAGAAAAGATGAGGTATCTCCAACAAGTTGTTTGGAAAGATCACTTTAAAGTATATAATGTTTTATTTATAGCTAGTATAATTTCAGTTAACCATAAGTGAGTTTTTGTACTGAATATCAATCACACAAGCAGTGAATACATGTGTATATAATTTTAATACGACTTTCGTGTTTATTTTTTTTTACGTTAAGAAAGAACTTTATAACATTTCCAAAATTCTTAAAAAATTACATGACTGATTCCTAATAAAATTACTAAACGTAAATAACTCACATTAAAATTAATAAAATATAGACAGTATGCAGCCTGTTTCAAACTATTAGATCTTATGTTAACTGCTCTCTCCCAGTAAGGGTATTTATGCATAAAAACGCGCAAAAATTGGGACTATAAATCATGTATTAAAACAACTACCTTGCAGCTTTCACTCCCTTGCCCTCAGCGGACGTAAAATCTAGATTTGAAGCAAAATATGGTATCAACATGAATGCATTTATTCTTGAGAATTTATCAGATCGTACTTTCACAAAACCGCTATCAATTATCATTCTAGACGATTCTCAATACGACTATAAATATAATAAAAATACACAGGATTAAGGAAATATTCCAAGAACACTACTTTTCCTTATAAAATACAATAAATGCTACGTCAATGTCAACAATTCAATCTTGCCTACTCATGTTCTGACATCAACCAAAAAAAATAGTGTTGCATTTCAAAAGTTTAAATTTCACTCGCATAATTCACACTTTAATTAATTAGTTTATGTAATTAAAGAGGAATTATTAAAAAAACAATGGTTTAGATATAATGCAGATTGATGAATGTTAGGAAAAAATATTTGAACAAAATTTAAACTACTCCTCTAATCCCTATTGATTTACCGACAAATGTAGAAAGTTTTCAAGAAAGCTCAATGGGTATTCCTACGACAGAAAATGGAGAAACACACATCTATATCGGTCTATTTGTTTTTATGTGACGCGCTGCGTAACGGAAATAAAAATATCCAATTTATTCTCCTTGAAAGCATTTCTTCCATAAATTATTTAATACTCAATTTTCTTATTTTTCTCTTTTATTACATTTTTAAAAATAATGTAAAGACTAAGTACTAAAAACCATGTCGTAATGAAATATAGCAGCGAATACAACGGCAGTAAATTACAACTAATTGTATTCATTATTAAAGAAATTCAGACTATATTCTGGACTGTTTAGACCATAAAATAGGAAGGAAACGGGATAAAAAAGGAAACGACAAACTTTTTTAATTACAATGCTAATGCGATATCAAAATGAGGCCTTCAACAATTTTCACCACAAATATTTATTGTTTGTCTTTTAATTTTCTACGAAACGTCTAAAAATAAAGACATTATAAAGTAAAGAGCTTTATAGGAAAAAATTCGTGTACATTTTTAATGAAGTGAAACGACATACGTTATAGAATCTTAAAAATGTTTTCTTAATTATATAATATTTATAAATAATGTTATTCAAGAATTATGTCAATTAATTTGTTTTTTCTCTGTAAGAGTTATGACAAATCTGCAAGAGTTATGAAAACAGAAAAAATATTATCAGTATTTTTATACTTTATTCTGACCTTATATTTATTGCATTAATAAAACTGTAATACTTATTCCGCCCCAACAGGGCAGTTTGTATATTTTATAGGTTATTGTAGGGCTCAATAGGTTATTACAGGACCCAGAAAGAAGTCATTCCTATTTGCATTTATTGACCCATTCAGACCCACCAGTCCCAATATTATACCTAAGATTCATACATGAAACTCTTGTAGAAACGTTAATATTTAATTGTAGAATTACCTTATATTCTGTCACGTCGGATGCAATATGGGCTATATATGTTACCCCAAACCTACAAAGTTTTAACAGTCAAAACTTTAGTGGAATTCCTCCAGCTTTTCTTGTGTAATATGCGAACAATTAAACTGACTTATACACAACAAGGAAAAAATCCCGGAAATCCAAGGAAAACAATCCACTCTTTTTCCCTTAATTATTTTTTATTCGTAAGTACTTTCTTGAAATGCAAGCATCTATACGTATATTTAAACAGCAGAAGTTTAATTACATGTACTGATATTTTGGCGTATAATTTGGCATGTAAAATAGTAAAATTGTGTCTAATAATCGAATTAAAATAATTTTTTACTTTGAAAAATTAATTCAGCCTATTCTATTACGAAAATAGACACTTAAAGATAATATTATTACATTTAAGGGTTATAAATTTTTCATATTCATATTTTTTTATATTTTGCTTATCAATTTTGTCCGACAATATAGTAAATGTCCAATATCTGAAGATACTGTGGAAACAATGGTTATGTATTTATTTCTGGGGATAAGACCTACACGTTTCATATTACTGTTTTACTTTGGGCGAATATCGACCTTTTTGTTTCCATAATTACGTAGTGATTTAAGCCTTGCGTAATGCAAGGCTTAAATCAGTACGTAATTATGGAAACATACAAATCGATACCCGTCCAAAGTAACCCCCAAAGTAAAGACGTGGAAGTCCATACCGCAAGCCCATAAATTTCGGGATGATCGCGCGCTACTTTTATTTGTGTTTGTTCTAAAGTAGGTTGTAGGAATCAATGCTAACTCATGCGTCTAACGCGGTTCGATATACACATCAATTGATTTTAGTGTTAAATTAATTACAGCGTATCGACTTTGCGTGTTTATTTGATTTCTTACTAGACTACTGCATAATTTATTGAATGGACAATTACTCATAATTCTGGACAAAATCTAAAAATGAGCCTCTAGTATATTTTTGAACCATTTGCTACGGAAGAGGAAACAAATTATATTTACAAAGGTTAATAGTTGTCTAATTCCACACAGCGGTAAAATATATCTTGAAACTTCCTTCCTATCTCACGCATAAATCTAAAATTCAGTCGTCTCGAAGTTAATCGACTGCTAGCGGCAACGTTGAACGTAATCAATAACGAAATGAGTGACGATATGGAAACACTGTGTAGTATTTTAGTGAATTATTTACATAATGAATATTATAATTAAATAAAAAATTAATTGTAAATAGGTAGCTATTTACAATTAATTTTTTATTTAAATTGCATTTTTCACTATTATCCGTTTCATCTTAAACAATTTTATCCAAGATAAGGACTCAGATTCTGCTTTATTACAGTATAATAAAGAATTAATGAATCTGGGAAATTTGAAAAAGTATTGTGAAAATATATTATACTGTTATTCCTTCCGCTGACAAGTAATTTAAAAGAAAAAGAAACATTTTAAAACTGACCACTATGTACGTCAGAGTTCTTTGCATTGTTCTTTGCATGGTTATTCTTTAAGGAAAAAGAAAAACATTAAGGTATTTTGCCAAAGAAAACAAGAAAACTTTCCTGGCTAAAAACCCATCTAACACACGTCAAAAAAACTTATATTATTGCTAAATAAGTAAAAAGACGTTAATACAATCATTTTAGAATCGGAAGAAACATTTTGAAAATATTCATTATTTGAATGTCCTGCACCTATTCATTTTTCCTTTATAATTTTAAAATTTTACATTAAAATATACTTACAACAGATTGATAGCCTTTTTTCTTAAAGTGAAATACCAACATTTTGAGGAAATAATTTAGTTTTCTCAGATTTTCAATTAAAAAATTAAATTTGGAATCAATATTTCTAACGTAAACTATTTAATAAACTAACTTTCAATTTAAAAATGTTTAACATTTTAGCTCATTTTATACAGGAAACGGTATAAATCGTATTAGGAGAAATGGATTGGAGGTCTATGTATTTATTTTATCTAGAAGGTTTAAACATCCCTCGTACTAGAATAAATATCAATTTATATTATTTTGGTAGTACACGAGATATAATGAGTAGCTGGATACTTATTACGCTACGGAACCGACGGCCTAGGAACATAATGATTAATGATGCAAATAAGATCGGTAAATGATTTAATTAAAGAATGCCGTCTAATTGAAACTTCCGATCACGCGGCGTCGCAATAAGCGAGTGTCGATGTTAATTGTGTATTTAGTGATCGATAACCTATCTATTGATTACTGATCCCTCTTATGTTAATTTATAGTCGATACGCCTTCGAAATTAATTCTACAAATATACAAATGTGGAAATTTGTGAAGTTATTTAAATTCTTTTTAATCATATTTCTTGTTTTAAGAAAAATTACTAAACGAATGTGCTAATCATTTTCTTTTAAGTAAAAACTTAAAAATGCTCTGGGATTGAAATATTTAAAATATTTTTTCCTTTCAGGTCTGTAAGATGAGTGTCATATTTTCCTGTAACCTTCGAAATAGCAATATCTTTTAAATGATGAAACATTCACTCTAATTGGACATATTATGCGGCGGACAATAAAAAAATGTTATGAATATTATGTGCCTAATTACCTTAACCACCACATTTTGTGAAATGCCTTTGAAATCATATTTGTAAGTACTAGCCGTGTATTGCACTATAATAATTTTAATATTATTAAAAAGATTTAATAATCGTAATTGAAGTTATGGAAATTGTATCTTTCGACAAAATGCTGATTTTGTGGATGCTGAAGATATTAAAATTCAAATCTTTAAAGCGTTGAATAAATATTAATATAAACAAAAGAGTAAAGAATATATACAAAAGAGTAAAGAAGATACAATAAATGCAAAAAGTCATGACCAGTGACCAATTCCGAAGGTCAGAGATATTCCTGAAAATAACAGAAAGACAAGGCAGATGAAGTGCGTCCTATCTGTTGTGAAAAATTATTTCTTTTATTATATGGTGAATAATTTTTTCATGCCATATTACCAACCCTCCAACACCTGTGATATATATTCGAAGCTTTAAAGTTTTGAGTTTGTGACTCCGACACAATCCCCTCCAATTTTTTTTAATATCATTGACAAGATTAAAACGACTCTGGATTTTTTCTCAATTTTGCAACAGACGTAAACATTAGAAAACGGTTGATTCAATTTAAGTGCTTTCAAACAATTTAGTTTCTCTGCATATTATTCCAAATATATAATTTTAAATAATTCAATTTAAGCATATTTTACACTGACGAGTTTCCTTACATATAGATTCATTTTGTTTCCATTTGATCAGATTGTCTTTAATTGCCCATGAATTTTTCGTGACTGCGATCCTTACACCAGAAGCTGAACTACTGCGAGCCGTAAAATAATTTTTTTTGATAATATTATTACACGTGCGGAAAAGTATTTTATTACAAGAATTTTTTTACACCATCAACAAATATTGAAAAATTGTTCAGTTATGTGCTGTTCGACAAAATACCATTGAACGAAATAAGAATGATGCAGTGATATGGTGGAATTTATCGTATCGTCAAGTTTTACGTGAAATAAAAAAAATGTGTTTATTATTGGATGACATAGAGTAGCAAGAAAATAATTTTTTTTCGATGAAATTATTACACGTGCGGAAAAGTATTTTATTAAAAGAATTTTTGTACACCATCAACAAATATTGAAAAATTGTTCAGTTATGTGCTGTTCGACAAAATATCATTGAGTGAAATAAAAAATGATGCAGTGATATGGTGGAATTTATCGTATCGTCAAGTTTTACGTGAAATAAAAAAATGTGTTTATTATTGGATCACATAGAGGAGCAAGAAATGAAAATTGTTTTAAACAAATTTTTGTTTTGGTTGTTTAAAACAATTGTAATTGAATATTTAAATACGATTTTCTATATTATCATGTAACTTTAATTTAGGCGTCGCCTACTTATAGTAACAGTTATGTAATTACTTTCTAATTAGTTTGGCACCTATTGTCGCTACAGCTGTAAAAATGGTTTAAAAAAAAGGATTTTTAGGATTCAGCATCCCAATAGAAAAAAAAAGTATCCCTCTTAATTTCATCAAGTCCATCTGTTCGTCTGAGCATTGTACCTCTTTTAATGTAAGACCGATTGCAATGAAACGGGAATATTCAAGTCATTATTGAACAAAGATATAGTAAAGATAGATAAAATATAGTAACAAAAGTAGTTAGTCGAAACTCCAATTCAACTTACTTTTTTTACATTCAAATGGTATAGTGAAACAAGAAACGCCTAATATTTTTTTTGTTAAAATTTTTAATTAAATATCGGTCAAGACTAATTATTAACTACCGAGGCCGAGCAATGCCGTATAGGCTTGATTACTATTATTTTCAAAATTACTTGTAGTATCGTGTAGTGTAATCATTAAAATACCTATAAATATTATGAAACACGCCAATCTCACTCAATAATAACCATAAAATTTTTAAAATATTCGACAACCAATACGACTCTGGTACGTTTACTTAATTCGGGATTATCCGTTATCACGATTATTGTTACAAATCTGGGGAGGATGTTTAGTATGTCAAATAAACACAAATTAATGCAATATGTACCACAGGCATGTTTAATTCTAAATTTAATCAAATAATAAACATATTATTAGATGTACTATATTCCATACATTTTTATTTTGTTTTTGGAGATTTTTTGTGTAAACACTTTTGATTGTGCCTTTCCTTCAAATTTACCGTTAACTAAATCCTATTGGGTTTGTAAAATAATAATACACTTTTAAAAATTATATTACAAAAAACTTATTAATCCAAATAAAATAATAATATTCGCAACCCACTAACTACCAAACGTACATATAATTTGAGACACTGTAGTCTTTTTATGCCCTGCAGGCATACTGCAGGCAAACAATCCGACTTTATTAATTTTTTATATTTTTTCTATTATTAAATCCCAAAATGTAATATATATAACTTGGAGTAAAATTATTTTATATAAAAATATAATTTTCGATAATTTTAGACGGAAATATAAGCTCTAAATAGCTGACTGTACTTTCAAGTAAAGTAAGGTCGAGATGATTCACGTAATTGTCAATTAATGCAATCTTCGAAAAAAATAAATTGTTTCCGATCCTTTTTCTCTTATTATATTTTAAAAAGAAGTTTCACTTATATAATTTGGGATAAGTCATAATAGATAAAATATGGATTGAGATTTATTTGAAGAACGAATAATTTAGAAATGACCGATACCAATTGGTGAATATCGGTTATTTTTAATTGTACGTTCACTCAGTTTATCTTGACGCGAAGAGGTAGTTTCATAATAAAAAATGAGGAAAAAACATTATTTTTTTTTACTTCATGCACATATCGAATACGGGATGGATTTCTTTTTTCTAATTTTCCTGGAGTACAATTTCAGAAGTCTTTTCAAATTAAAATTAAAATATTTTGTAACATAGTAATTAAATTATTAAAAATTATATTATTAAAATATTAATTAACAATTCGCAGTCCATCTAAATACATATGAAAACAATATGGATCATCGTGTTGTTCTCATCAATCTGCAATTACAAGTATCTTGACGGTAGAATAAAAAAACTTTGATAAAAAAGTTCTGTGTAAAATTCAATGTTTTCTATTCATGTCAATACATAAGTATATATATATATATATATATATATATATATATATATATATATATATATATGTATATATATATATTTAGGGTTTACGTCGAATAAATACATTTTAATGACAATAGTAAAAACAACTACTGAATCTCTCAGGACTATCGACAGGTTTTTGTGATGAGATGTTAAACCATCAACCCTCAAACATCAATATCATATTTTTAAAAAAACATACAAAAAACTTGCTAATATGTATTACTATTTAAACAGTACACGCACATTTTACAAATGTGTTTAAAGAAGAATGCAATTTTGGCATTTTTACTCAAATTAAAATGTGCCTTACTATGCAAGCAAAAAAACCATTTATCTTCTTTGAGAAAAATTATTGCATTTAAAAAATGGTGTCAGTCGCATTGCAAATTAAGGAAACTCATCATAATAGAAATTAGAACAGAAGAGGATTTAAAGATTTGCAATGTCCTCAAATAAAAACAAATAACACTTCATTCGATTAGATTACATGTATTTAGAAAAAAGTGTTTTTCATTTTATTATATTAATGTCCAAATTTATCACTTTACTTCACATATCCACATTTGAATTATTCTAATTTTTAAACCAAGTAATACACAAATGAACAAAAGATTCCAAAGCCTGCAATATTATCTCGCACAATATGTTATTTTAGGTAGATTCTCAATTACAACTGTAAAACCTATAAATCCTTCGTAGTCCAAGTGAAAAAGGTTGACTTCAGCGATGGCGAGAAAAACCGCTATATTTAAGGACTTGTGCAAAAGGATTAGCAGATGGGCCTTAATTCATTCTGGATAAATATAAAATATACTTGCAATTTTTTAGACTTGAATAATATTTGGGGACCGTTCATTTCATGTAATTGAATTTAGGATGGATTACACACAAAACTATTCAAAAATATCAGTAATTGTATTAGCGTGGTTAACTAAGCATAGATTTATAGACGGTAAATTTAAACTAATTATAAAAAGACATTGAAATAGTCAAATGAAATTTATCGAATTTTTAACTGACTGCCTTAAAATTTTCTTTAAGAAAACCATTTTTGAAAAAATATGCATAAATTATAGTGCACATCCGTTCTTTTTTCTCTTGCAATAGTTAAAAATAATCTTATGTGGAAGTACGCAGTAACAAATATCAAGCATTTATTTATTAATCTTGTTTTCCGCCGAAATTGAATAAGTAAATAGTATAATTTGGATAAGACCCTCTGATGAATTTTAAGCTATTGACGAATTTCTTTTCGTTATCTCTTTTATTTCGTTATAAAATTATACTCAGAATGTATATATATATATATATATATATATATAGAGAGAGAGAGAGAGAGAGAGAGAGAATATTAAATATTCCGGATACAATTTTTTCATTAGTTGTGTAAATTTTCAATCTTCTCAAAAATTAAACGGGTTACAAATCTAAGAAAAGTCATTTAACATCATTACTTAACATTATAATGGGGACATCTACTTCTTTTATTAGAAAATATAATGAACTCAGTACATTAAAATGTAGTTTAATAATTGTTGATAAGATGGTGGTATTAAATTTCTCTTCGAAAAATATTTTTAATTTAATAATTTATTCATATTTACATAATAGTAACTTTAATAATAATATTATCTATCAGAATCTAGACCAGCTAGACTGGACCATTTTTCTTATCAGGTGTTCTTAACAATTCTAATACCTAGTCATGTAAAATTCCTAGTCTCTATTGAAAATATATCATTTCTAAGTAAGTAATTACAAGATTATTATTTCGTTGTTTGTGACTAATAAAACCATTAATTTTTATTGAAGTTATCATTTAAAAACATAGTTAAGTAACTAAATCCTGCCAATAGATAGGACTATTTAAATAAACAAATGTGTTTTATTATAATGTATAGGACTTTAAGTAATGTTTATGCGAAATGTAAACTTAATGATTTTTTTCAACACGTAAATTATATAGCACTTATGAATTTCTTAATCAAAAGTCATTCCTTGCAGACACTTAGATATATTTCCACTTTTCTAATTAATAAGAAGTTTTCTAATTAAATTTCCAAGGTTATTGCCCTATTATATAATTTACATATTTTTTTCTTAATCGGAAATTTGATCAAAATCGCTTAAATATATTTACACTGTCATCCTAATATCATTACATCCATTTTTCTCGTTCGATCCTCCCATTATCGTCGCAAAACAACTTAATTTGATTGCTTCCGGGGGCTTTTGTGTTCCAAAATTAGTCTCCATTCATTGAGTTTTAATAAAGGGTTTTACCACTTCACATAATTTTCAACCGAACGAGGTATATAATTCGAATCAACTTCCATTTTATTTATTTATCTACTTTAATGTATCTAATTGATACATATTGTTGTTTATTGCTACGAATCTCTACAGCTGGAAAATCGAACCCGAGACCCCGCGGTATGCCACAACTTCAAAGGCCGTATGTATTGTAATTAACCCAACACACCACGGCGACGACTTAAGGTATTTAATTATTTTACCACAGGTTAGATTTTTCTTTTAATAAAAATATTACAAAATATTGAGTTATTGTTAATTATAAAAGTGTATTAGAGGTTGAAAAATTAATTTATTTCGTACCATCAGACTGACCATTGAATTAAATTACAATATAATTTAACTTACTTCAGAGTATTATATTTTAACTCTAAAATTATTAAAAGGACCTCCAGAACTGGGTATTTTTATTTTGTAAAAATCTTAAAATAAATTGTAACTTTCGATATCATGAAAATGGTATTTTTTCTTAGAAAAAAGACAAACTGTTTGAAAAATAACTATTTGTGAAATAAAGTACTACTTCGAGTTCGTAATACGAAAGTTGCGAAAATAATTAAGGACAAACTTAATAAAACATAATATTTATATTAGAATATTTATAAATATTAATAATACAATTCTCACCTTATAAAGTATCTTAACAATCATACCTTAAAAGTTAGCATAGAAAAATTAAATTTCTTTGAAAATAAAAATGATGAACTCCTCAAAAATTATAAGACTTACAATCATTGCTAAACTTTCCCGTCACTTTAGACAAACCTCTAGCAACGCTGTATTGTCGTACCTTGGATAAGGGAGTTTCCAAGATGAGAGACATATATTTTGTAAATATTTTTAGCGATATTTCTAAAACTACCTTACATATAATTTTAAAAAAATTGTTTTGAAAATTAAATTTAACCTTCAATATTTCATATCCAAATTCAATATTTAATATTTCATATCAATAGATGTACATATAATCCGATGAAGATCATGGAAAGCCGATGGATGCAAGCAGATCGAGATCGAATTTTGTGGGAATCTCTATGGAGATCCGTGATCAGCAGCGGCCGATATCCGGCTAATGACGATATTATGTATGTATATTTTAAAACTAAGACAAACATCAAGTTTCTACACCAAAACTGTCTAAGAAAACTGGTTGTGACAGACGGACATGGGAATGATCAATTAAGGATTAAATTATTTTTTTGAAAGTACAAAATACCAAAAACATGATGTTTGAATATATAACAGAAAATCTAAAAATAGTTAATATAATTATTATATTTCAGCAAATTTCAACTATTTCTGAAAAAAACAATAAATTTAAAAAGTTAATCCCTATTAAATTTTCAAAAATTAAAAACTTTTATCCTTTACCCTCTGACTGCTCTTTTTACTTTCATCCCTGGATCATTCAATCATATATAACAAACCTAAGTAAGAACTCTGTTGAGAAAAATAAATTATTAAAAAACTAACAAATACATCGATACCGAATTTTAACAATTGAAATAAAAAGTTCACTAGAGAATTATATTTAAAATTTGGTTATGAAAAATATCAATAAAGTTCTTAATCAAGTGCATAACTAAAACCTTACAATGATACAGCGATCATTCTATAAAGACACATTTTTATGTAATAGAAATAATTTGCTTGATTCAATACGTGAAGAAATAGATATCACTGATGTAAAAAACAAAACACAATATAAATCACGAAGGTTGGCAGACTAAACACATACCCTCAATGAAAATAAAAAGAGAAGTTAAACCAACCCCAAACGCAATTAGAGAACTTAAAAAGTGCCAAAATGATAGCGATCTTTTAAATTAATACCATTCAGAATTAAATGAACCTAAGTGGTGTAATATTATTTCTACTTTTTTTAAGTTCTTTACCACGACCTAGGTTTCTTTGTATTACATCTTCAGGTGGGCTATCTTTGCCTTTTATTTTTTATAATAGCCCATCTGAAGATTTTGTAATACAACAAAACCTAGGTCGTGGTAAAGAACTTAAAGAAAGTAAAAATAATACTACATCACGTAGTTTCATTTAATTGTTAATAACGAATTTCTACAAAATTAACGCCAAATATACTAAATAGTTAACAACATATTATTATCGAATCGATGAACATCGATCCTTTCACTCTTATAAAATCAAGACCGAAGTCAATTTTTGTTTCTAGCGTCATTCATATGGCATCTCTAAAAGAAATTAGGAAGCTGAAAGCCATGACAGTATAAATAATACAGACTGAATTGAAATATTTCAGTATCACCGTCATTATCTGAAACGTACTTAAAGTAACTGGTTCGTAACTTATATCTGAACAACTAATGGAACAAATAAAACATACTAAGAGTACACATATTTTTTCGATTTGTTGCACCAAAATAAATTGTATGTATGAACACTACTTCAATACAATAATTATACGTACAAAGATTTATGAAAAGCGAGACGACGTCTTCGAAAAAACTTCATGTACAAACGAAAATATTCGCAAAAGAAAACTAAACGACAAAAGTTTTTCGCGAGTACCGGGACCAACATCGTTTTATCTCGTGTTCAAAGAAAAACAAACTAAAAATCAAGGCAGTTATTTGATGTGGAAAATATAAAACATATAAATATAAAAGTACACACCAGTAGGGCATTAGCTTCAAGCTTTATGAAAGAACTTTTTGCTTTGCTTTTGTGATGGAAGTAATATTTTATTTCGCTTTATTGTTTTGTTTATGTTTATGTTATGAATATTATGTTAAACTTTTACGACGTAAACAATGCTTTCCATACAGAAACATGTAAGGTAGAACATACATAAAAACATTAGTATACCTAAAGCTCTCAGTGTAGTCAAACTATAATATCTGGGCAGCTTCTGAAGTATCAAATAGTTTCAATGTTAGGCTTATTTTATCTCTTTATCGTTTAAATTGTAGCTAGTGATAGTCAACCTCGAGATACTATTAGAATGCATATTGCGGTTATTAACTTTCCATTTTGTTTAATAAACTACGTAATGAACTTAGATTTTTAAGTTAAATAGAAACTAATATAATTAATATAGCTTAAGAAAATTAAATATACGTGTACCACTTCACAAACAAAACCAGGGACAAATGTTATTTTTAAAATACAGGACTCTTTTGATTTTATTTCATATCATTTAGACAAAGTTACTATTCTGAAGACTGAAACAGTGTGGACTAGACGGACGAGAATTGAGAAAGACTATAAAAACGATAACATTATCCATTCCCACGTAAATTATATTTTAATAAATTACCCACTGTAATAGATGGGATAATTTAAGAAATGAAAATAATTTTGCAAATTTGGAACCAAAATTATGGTAAACATGTTCAAAAAATAGGATAAATTGCAATACTAAGTAAAACCTAAAAATTCTTAGTAGAACGTTTCAGAGATTATCGCCATCTCGAGAAGATGAAACCGTTCGCGAATCATATATAATACGGCACTTATTTCACGCCTCTGTAGATTATAGACTAAGAGTCAGCTGTATATTATGACGTAGATGCTGACGACTTTTTCCAGAGGACTTTCGAATATCTCGCGCAAAATGACCAAGCCCGAGCAAAAGAAATGCTTCGGATGGTCGGCTTTGACAGGGTTTAGCAAATTATATTCATAAACATGGAGCTTGTTTACTACTCTTGTGTACTATTCCGTAAATCTTGTGTACTCCTGTTACTACCCTTTTGTGTCTTCAAAAATGACTTAAGATCCTCAACATAGCGAGTAATAGGTGCGTTGTGGATCGAGTTCACCTTCAAATATTTAACCAGTTTCCTTGTATTGCAGTGCATACTGCCACCATAATCTTGGGAAAGAAAAGAGTTTCTCTCACCACACTCAATGAGCATCGATACCCACATAAACTTTCTACAAGTAAACTCAACATCTAATCATTAATTTCGAAAAGACGTATATTTTTCTATTAATCTTGTAGTTGGGCAAAAGCTGGTGTGTTTCTTTTAAATAAAATAAAAAAAATTGCTTTGAATGGTATATAAACATTTATCGAATTTCATTACTTGAAGAGAAGTAGAAGTCAAATAAGAGTTTTAATAAAGAAGAAAGAAAGATCTGATGACCTCAAATTAACACTAATATTGATGAATAAACACTAATATTGAAGTAGAAATTAAAAAAAGTTTAGGAAAATTTAATTGACTTTTGGTTAAAAAATTAACACGTAAAAGGAAAATTTCATGCAAATGAATATTGAATAATAAAGAATGACTATTGAATCTCTTTGCCCTATCATGAATCAATAGGTTGCATTAGATGTTTTCATACCGTAAAAGTACTCCACTTATAAATAATTCCAAATCAATATTTCATTAAGCACAAGTAAGTTGAGTAATAAAACCTCGTACTGGCTAAACGCAAAGTGTAACTCAAGACCATTATCGCAATTTTTAATCTGTTAATGTAACTTATTTTAGTCTTATATGAAACTAATAACTTTAATATTATTTCAACTTCTTTCAACGTGACAAAATGAGTTCTTGGGTGTGATACTTGAGATACACTTCTTACCTTTAAGTTGAAGTTAAGAAATGTTTTCCTTTGTAGATGAAGCACTCTTGGTGCTTTAGATATCTCTGCCTTCTTTTCAAAAATTTTATTAAATTTTGCTTAAATTCGATTTATTTTTAATAATATAATTTAAGTTACAGCGTCAAATCTCATATGTGCATGAAATGTATCTAATTTCTTTTATCTATTCTTCACTTCACAATAAAGCGTGCATGCTCTCTTAGCAAGTAATCATATTATTTCTTTCGTTTGTATTGATAACTTTACAAGCTCATTATTTAAAATATTATTTCCTGGAACGCTACATGTAATACGCATTTAAATTAAATTAGGGTAATAAACATGTTATTACTGGTTAATAAAAATAAAAAAAATTCGATGAATTTTTAAATAACCAATTCTATTAATTTTTTTGGTTCTGTGCGCATAGTATTTTACAGAATAAATTGTCTTATATTAATTGATAATGAGTAGATTTCTCTAGCGGTCTCTTGGGATACTAACCTATGATAGAATTGACAAATACATTTTAAACAGTTTGCATTCGGTTTTAAGAGTTTTGCTACAGTGTCTATATTTTGGGAAAATTATGTTGTAATTACGTCATTAAATAACCAAGAATGCTTTTACATATCTTCTCGAGTACGAATAATGTTTAAAGCAATGAGGTGCGCTGATTCGGTTGGTCTTCCAGAGACAGAAAGATATTTCATATCTGTATATCTGTAAAACTTTCATTTATATTTGACAATTGTTCAGCAGTTAGCATTTTATTACTTTCAAGCGTCGTCAATGTTTATCAAAACGTAAATTTGTTTGTTTCATAGTTAGCTATTTTTTTTAAATTTTCGTATGAACAACATAATTGTTAATGAATAACGTAATAATTTCTGGAAAATAATGGAATATAATGAAATGCTCTAAATACTAACACCAATATAATGTGATGAGAGTTAAGTTTCAAAGTTTGTCGGAGGAGGAAATGTAAGAAAGCTAGGGTCTTATTTTTTATAGTTATTGTACTTAGGAGTACATCAGCACGTATTCTGTCATTGCATTTTTGGTTTGAGTTCATAATAATGCTATTAAGAAAGAAATGTGTGATTTACCGAAGTAAAAATGTTAGGTAGAAATATTCACCTCCATAAAACGATGATGTTATAAACATTAAATTATTTGTCGTACGTCAGTTCTCAAACACGCCGCTAGACAATTTGTTCGTGGCCATTAAAGAAGTTATGTATTAAGTTACTAGTTGTTATTGAAACTAATTCCGTACTTTTTCCCCAGTTCTTAAAATCCCTCGTGAAAACTTTGGATCATTTATTATGACTGATTAGTCTTAAATACAAATATGGCTGGTGTAAGTAATAGAGGATTTTGTAAGATTTTCATGTCTTAAAATGAAAAAATAAAAAATAGATAACAATGGGAGATAGATACGATTTATTTATATAGAATTAAAACTTAGAACAAATTATAGTCAGATAAAAATGTCGTATGGACTAATATAAATCAATTTCAAAGATAATATGCGTTCAATCTAAGCAAAAAATTTTATATTTCCGAATCCAATGTTTTCTTTCGATATCATAATTTTGCATTTATTAACGATTTTCTTTAGCTTCACTTTCCGCAAATTTGTTGGCCAAAAATTTTGCGACCAATTTCTACTTGACCGATTCTCATGAAACTTACTTTAAATATTTAGGTCTTGAATTTCAATTTGTTTATCGTTAAATCCTAATGCTCCCGGAATACGGCCAGCATAATTCGTGAGACTTGAGGATAGGCTATAGACTTGAGGTTTTAATTTAATATCTTAATTATATATTTAAGGTCTCAAGCTCCTTGTCATAGATGAATCCGAGTTCAAAGTCATCAATCCTGATATTGTTGTGGTACAGACTACATAACATCACGAGACTTGATTGACTACTGATTTCCCACAGATAAAGTAGACCATAAGAAATAACTACAGTGTCCAGTAGAAAACTGTTTTTGGTCGGAGCTTCACATCTGGCTCCTTGGTGTCGTATATGGATCATTTGTTGCAATATTTAATGAGTCATTTCGGTAGAAAAGTATAATGCATAAAAATATAAACTATTCCAAGCTCCAGGAAAAGAAAATGTTGCACTAAATATGACCCAAAATTTTATTTTAATATGATCATAACCCCAAATTTAGATAGAGGGCCAAACTTATTTTCGAAAATTAATTTTTTTTTCTTTACTTTATTTATTCGATTAATCCTTAATATAATAATTATTTTAATATGCACTTTAGCTTCCCACTGTGCCGTGAAATTCTCACTTGTTTTCTTCAATATTTATCCAAGTCTCATTAAAACGATATTTAATACAGATCCCATTTAAATATAAAAAAAAATATTATGATTTATCGTATAGTTTGTTATAAAATTATATAAGAGCAATACAGGGGCTTCATACATAATTTCATCAATCACCAACGGTTTAGATGGCCTAATCACAATAGACCGTAATCTACAGATTTTCCTTTGATTGGCCTCACAAATGTAATTAAAGCTTAATAATCATACATCGTATAATGATGGTCTATACTTTAACGTTTTCTGAACAAATGTTCTAACAGAAACTGTAATGCCCGAAATACTGGGTTGGCTAATACGTTTTTATCCCCGAGTTGCTGTCAACAATTTTTATTTAAAAATCATATGTTACACTAAATTTAGTTTAAATATGTACTGATCTGATCGCTGATCGCAAAGCTCCAGGACTAATGCAGGCTTGAAATGTTTCTCTGATACATGAGTTAATTGACCATTTCATAACTATGAAATTGGCCTTCATTATACCGCCGATGAGATTAAAAAGTATTTCATAAAAAAAAAACAAAAACAAAAAATTTAAAAATATTTTAGAACAAAAAAGGTGGCTAGAAAAGTGTTTAGTATACGCCAGTTACAGCTGACACTAGCCAATGCAAAGCTTTAATAAATCCAGTTCAAACAAGGCAACACTATCTACTGTAAAGATTTTAGTTTGTGTCGCTAGCCAAAGTCAATTTGTCTCGAATTTTTGGGGCTTGCAACACTTACAATACTGCCCTTATTTTATTTTCCGAACATTTTAATGGAAAAGCACTTAAACTCGTACCGGGGAAATGTAATAATAAGTAGAAGATAGAAGTTTATTCCATAATGCCCAACATATATTTTGAAACAATTCCACTTCAAACACCAGACTGTGCTACACCGGTTATATCCAGCGCTAGCCAACGTTAAAAGTGTCTTCAATTTTATAGCTCACAATGTTTCCATGTACAATTTTAAGAGGATTTCATTGATAAATGGAAGAACTGATTGTTTTTATATAATAATATAATAAAAAGCTAATGGTCGAAATTCGACCTTAATAAATTACCTACATAAAATTTACCTACCCGCTTTATTGAAAACACTAATATATAGGCGAGAGTTATCAATTCAGATTGCTGCTAAAAAATCCTTTTGCAATGGATGTATATTATTGAGTAATGAGTATTCGCTAATATATAAAACTCAAATATTTATTACACAAAATATAACATAAAAACGATTTTTTTGCCTTGACATGCACTTCACGAACTATTGAAGAAGGAACATTTGAAATCACACAAAATTCATAGCTCGAACATTATTCAGTCATACTGATATCTTAAAATTCCTCGGCCATAATCTCTACTCTGTGCGACTGTTTAACCACAGACTATAATGTGGTTGACATTGACAGTATGAACGTAAACAAGGAATCTTTTGATGTATTCGTAATATATAATTAAATGTATTTGTAACCCATACTGTGTGTAAATTGAACTAAAATTACACTCCTTCTCCATATAAACTAACTATGCCAAATCTCATAGTCCTTCGTGCGCGCAACGTGCTTATGGAGCGGTACAAAGTTTACTCTTTACAAATTATTATATAGGTAGTTTTCCTCTATTTCAGAACAAATCCAGATAAAATAATTCAGCGCTAGTGGCTATAAAGCGCTAGCCCATGCCAAGCATTCATAGATACCGGATGTAGCCTACGTTAAGCAATGTGATAGTTCAGTGGAGGCCGGATATAACAGATCATGAAAGTGTAAATGAAACTAGTCGTTAAAATGTAAATGAAATTTTAATAGGCATTTCTCAATTTAGTTTTCACTAAGTTATTTCTTCATCGCTACACTTTAGCTTCGTTATACTTCATAACCAAATTATGTCGCCGCATATCTATTTTGTATTGATAGAAATCTTT
Source organism: Druceiella hillmani (assembly GCA_039881145.1). NCBI lineage: Eukaryota > Metazoa > Arthropoda > Insecta > Lepidoptera > Hepialidae > Druceiella > Druceiella hillmani. The sequence continues at coordinate 21,279,515 of JAYKKI010000010.1, forward strand.
ATTTACAATTTTCTTACAGAATAAAAATGTGACGTAATTTTATCTGAAAATGTGACGTAGTAAATTTATCAAATTTCGAAGTCCTTAATTTTTACCTTTCAAGAACAATATTTCAAATTTAAACCCTGTGACGGATACTATTATTTACGTGCAGATAGACAGATTGAGAAATAAAATTCACAGACAGGACATATGGACAGATCGAGAAGCAAAATAAGATTAAATAACATTTTAAAAAAAAATTACAAAAGGCAGCAAAATTTTTGGTGAGTTTTTAAATTATATAATTTTTAATGTATTTTGCAAGTAATTTAATATTAATACAACAAAAATCTTAGACATATTTTAAGGAATTTAAAAGATATAGACATGTTTCCTAAGTCAAATTTCCAATAGAAACATCTTCTTCAATTCTTAAACTATTATTTTCATTTTATCGTTTCTTAGACTTTCTAGACTGTAATAGTAAATAAAAATACATTTATGGTTACGCATATTGTAAATAACATACAGTTATTTTAATTTATTTACACCTCTATACCGGCGTTATCTACCCTTTATCTGTTTTCATTTCCTTTCTTTCATTTATCCCTTAATAAAACATAAAACCCCTATCGTGAAACTTTTGATTCTTTCATGTCATATATTCCTCAGCCTCGTAAAAACAACAAAACCTCATACAAAACCTATTGCGGTTTTTCTCCTTTTTTTGTAAATTACTTTTTCATAACGTCAAGTTTTTTCCACCTTAATACTCACTGCAAATAATTTGTTTTATGTTAACCCTTATAATTCTTGTTATCCTTACATAATTTTTTTAACAATACTAACTTCATCAGTTGGACTCAAAAATTTAATACAAAAGTAGATTGAAACGCGTAGAAAATTTAAAACCTTTAAGTTATTTCTCAGCCTCGTGAAAACAACAAAACCTTTTGCGGTTTCCTCCTTTTTTCGTAAAGTTTTTTCCGAGCTTAATACTTATTGCATATAGTTTGTTTTATCTTCACCCTTGTAATTCTTGTTATCCTAATATAATTTTTTTAAACAATACTAACTTCATCAGTCGGACCCAAAAATTGTATACAAAAGTTGTTTCAAACATGTCGATTGTGTAAAAGCATTTAATGCAATAAACTTCGACCTTGTAGTGACATCGACTCTCTGTCCTGATTCGTTCAGTGGAATTTAACTAGTTAACTTCAGGAAGATAATAATTAATTCACTTGTATAAAAGCTAATCCGCATCCAATTCAGAGAGGTTCGCCATATTGAGTGGATGAATGTGACGGCTAAAAAGATCGTTTACAATCGGGTGACCATCAGATTGTTGTGCAAAAATGATGTGCAAAATGCAAATAGAGTATGTCAATTTTTAAAATTTTACATTTAAAAAGAAACCGCTACCTTACATATCAAACACCATTGTCCATATTTCATTCAACTGTTACCTCTTATCATCTGAATTATTTATCGTAAAAACATAATATTATGAACAAATATAACTCTTGCTAAGCCACGGGCAGAATATATGTGAAAATTTCTTTAACGTGAGTAATAATCACGTGCCGATTATTCCCACTTATTTTTAATGATCCAAGAAAGTTTTTTTTTAATATTTTGTCAGGTTAAAAAAAATCTGCAAATTTAATGAGAAATTTTGTAGTCTTATTTTGACTTATTTTATACACTCGTGTGCCAACCAACAGCTTTTAGCCGCGACTGCTTCCGCTTACATATTTCAGTAGCACGAGTCAATGTAGATCTAGCTCCATCTAATGATAAAAATACTGATACTTTATAGAAAATTAAAGCTATTATGTATTATGTGTGAACTTACATTTTGTTATTTCCAAACTTTTCGTGAAAAATCCTGTAATAGTTTTAAGTGACATGTTTATAGGTGAATCGTATCCTGAATTAATTTTTTGAAAAACATCTTGCGTGGATCCTTTTATCGTATATTATTGATGTATTTCTATGCATAAATTCATTATTTAATCAGTTATAAAATATTACTCTAAACTGTCATGAATTTTATGCAACTTTTATTAAGGATTCTATGTAAGCCCACTGAAATCTTTGTAGAGCATTAGGCACATCGTTTCAAAACTTTATACATTAATCTTTGATTAGACTGTAACACAATATCGTCACTCTTGCTGAATTATTCCTGTCACATATTTTTGTGACATCTTGTGTTGATTGAAAACGTTCATAATTTTTTAACATTTTTTAAACTTTAAAGCTAATAAATTTTAAGAAAATATCTGTAAAATGTTGTTTATTTTCTCAAAAAATGTGAATTAAATCTTAATTATTTTTAAAAATGTTATTTGAAAAATGTTAGTTTTTTAGAATTAGATAACATTAATAAGTTTACGAAACGATTCAAGAAAAATGGCATAAATATATAATCCTAGTCATATCATCAACAATAAAGTTTATTTAACTATAACTTTTGTTAATTTATATATTGTTGTGACTTTTGTTAAAAGGTTATGTTCATGAATACGCATATATTTATATAGGCAAATTTAAACCATTATTTTTTTTACATTGAATATTTTTTTTAATCAATGTCAGCTCGCAACAAATTATTACCTCATTGCTCGCAACAAATGAAAACCTCGAGTTAAAAACAAAAGTATTTTCGTCAGGCTTCCGAATAAAAATGATTACAGGTTTCAAATACATGGCATAAGTTCGTTACGTAAGTGGAAATTCGCTTTCTTTCCATCTCCAATTATTTTCTCGAATTTCTATACAAATCTTTCATTATAGTATTACTGTGCGGCTACTATCACGAACGAGTCTGACAACAATAACATTGCGTCATGTGCAGGCTTTGAAAAATAAGCTTGAAGCCGTTATATTTAACAGCTCTGCAATTCACGTCCAGCTATTGCAGCAAAAGTTCGCGGTCCGTTGACTATCAGTACCAGTTTTTGACTATATGTACCGGTTTGACATCGTTAAAATCTGTCTCCGACATGCATTTTTTAAATATTTTATAGGTTAGAAACCTTTTTAAGAATCCCATGTATGAAAAGTAAAAAAGGAACTGATAGTATTCATAATTTTATAATAAAAGTAAGAAGAGTGTAAAGTAACGAAAAGGAAAAGTTGTTGAAAAAAGGAAGAAAAGAAAGTTCCTAGCGGTTAAATATGGAATTATTGAAAATTTCCATGATTTATTAAACACTCACAGACTTTTGGTAGAAGACAACTCACAACATTACATTGTCGATGTTGTTGAACCCATTTTTAGCTGAAGTTAAGAAAGGACTAAAAAAGCTTACATACAATAAAGCTCAGTCTCCAGATTCAATAGTATTATGATTCCATGCTCATAACATGTTTGTTCTTTGCTGATAAAAAAAGGGATCCAATTGATTTTAACCTGCTCATTTGAGGTAAAGATTTTACCATCTTAAAAATTTTGTAAGTCACCACCAAGTTGCATATGCAGTTTTGGAAATAGAAAGGGGTCGAAGGTCATAATTCTGTGAACATTTTCGATAGTGTTTCTGAAAATATGTTGTATTAACTTGCTCTTCCAAATGACTTTGAATCTTTAATATTATACCAAATTTGAAACCTCTACGTCAAATGGTTTCTGAGAAAAATGGCTATGATTGATAGAAGCCTCAGTGACTGACCTTATGATGATATTTTTTTGTCTTTTAAAGTATGGAACGGTAAAATAAATTAACAAACTACAAACTTTCATGTCACTTTTATTGATTTAACTAAAAATAAATTTAAAAACGGTCAAGTACGCGGATTTATCCTAGCTTTAGATTTCGTGGTTAAATTCCATAGAAAACAAGGGGGAGAGGGATATCCCACATGATTTAGAAACTGAATATGCAGCGAGGAACTCATAAAATAAAAAGAGTTAAACAAATCCTCAAATTCATTTCGGAAGGTGGATCGAATGACACCTTCTCCAATGCGGTCTTTATTAACTACATACTGATTGCGATTCTCATCCCCGCTACAAGTTAGCATAGAACTTCATCCGAAGCATCTACTTGCAAAAATTCATGAATAAAAACTATAGAAACAATTAGGGTATTGCAGTTATTCTGACTAATATGTACGCAAATTTATAAATGTTCCTTGATTATCAACAAAATACCTCAAACACATATCATTTTAACAAAACGTAAAGAACATAACGAATTCTCATTTTTTACCTATTAATAGACTTTAGAATGGCTTACGATTGTATCAATAGGAATGTGCCTTTGTTCGCTATTAAAAATTTAAGATTTCCCAAAAGCATACCAGAATTGTTGGCATATTTTTTGAGGGAACAAGGCTGTTTGTCTAGGTTCTTGGTAATATTTTTTACTATTGAAATAAAAAGTGGTGCGGGGTAATAACGAAAGTGATGCGAACTAATAAAGCCATGTCTGACGTTTAGAAAGGCAAGTACCAACAAAAAGATGTCTATTGAAGTAGAGCTAGTAGACAAAAATATGAGAAAGTAAGTACCCGTAGAAGTCGTGTAGCATAGTACGAGCGCAAGCATGAAAATCAATGACGCGAAAATAAAACGTCAGGATAAAAGAGTATAGAGTTTTATCATCTTTACTGACTAATCCGTCTGGATAGTTCGGTCACACGTAGGTATACACAAATTTATAAATATGTAAGTGTAGTATTTTCCATAATAATATTCTTCATCATCTAGTTACATCCAAAAAACTTTAAGTAAACTTCTAGTAACAGTTTTTAGGAGAATTTTACAGTTTTTTCTTGCGGAAAATTTATCTCTTGAATTCCGAGTAGTACGTAATTTCTTATTTTAATGGAACATGATCCCCAGACGGAAAATAGAAATAAACAAATTTCTATTAATTAAATTTTTTAGAATTTTCTTCGCACTTTTCAAACATAGTTTGATATAAAAGAAAATTGTTGTGAATATTTGCTGAATTACAAATGAAATAACACCACTATGCATTTGGAATGTATTGGGTTGTTCACAAAGTAATTTCGTTTTTTTTATTAAAATGAGAGACGATTTTCTTATAGTGAATAACTTTTTATTGAATTTTATAGAGTCCATTCTGGTCCATTTTATTAATTATATATTGTCCATATTGACTTACATATTTGCTATTTTTCTAGCAGTATTATGATTCCATGCTCATAACATGTTTGTTCTTTGCTGATAAAAAAAGGGATCCAATTGATTTTAACCTGCTCATTTGAGGTAAAGATTTTACCATCTTAAAAATTTTGTAAGTCACCACCAAGTTGCATATGCAGTTTTGGAAATAGAAAGGGGTCGAAGGTCATAATTCTGTGAACATTTTCGATAGTGTTTCTGAAAATATGTTGTATTAACTTGCTCTTCCAAATGACTTTGAATCTTTAATATTATACCAAATTTGAAACCTCTACGTCAAATGGTTTCTGAGAAAAATAGCTATGATTGATAGAAGCCTCAGTGACTGACCTTATGAGGATATTTTTTTGTCTTTTAAAGTATGGAACGGTAAAATAAATTAACAAACTACAAACTTTCATGTCACTTTTATTGATTTAACTAAAAATAAATTTAAAAACGGTCAAGTACGCGGATTTATCCTAGCTTTAGATTTCGTGGTTAAATTCCATAGAAGACAAGGGGGAGAGGGATATCCCACATGATTTAGAAACTGAATATGCAGCGTGGAACTTATAAAATAAAAAGAGTTAAACAAATCCTCAAATTCATTTCGGAAGGTGGATCCAATGACACCTTCTCCAATGCGGTCTTTATTAACTACATACTGATTGCGATTCTCATCCCCGCTACAAGTTAGCATAGAACTTCATCCGAAGCATCTACTTGCAAAAATTCATGAATAAAAACTGTAGAAACAATTAGGGTATTGCAGTTATTCTGACTAATATGTACGCAAATTTATAAATGTTCCTTGAATATCAACAAAATACCTCAAACACATATCATTTTAACAAAACCTTAAATATTATGTCAATTTTTATATTATTTTCTTATTAAATTAATAAAATTTCTATTTATAAAATTAATTCTACAATTACTTTAAAGAGATTGTTTAATATCATGGCTTATAAAAAGTTTTTCTACCTGCATTAATTAAAATATATTTTTGTCAATCATACACGTAACAATTTTTGACTCAAGTACTGAGGTTATGCCAGGTAACGTATATAATATTGGCCATTTTCTTGGAGACGATACCGACATATAATTATTAATAATTATGTTGCTATAAAGAACAAATTCAAATAGTTTAAATGATACTATAGTAAAACACGTAACAAACAAGATGGATGAGCCAAGATTAATGGGATCTTATAATAATGAATTCTTTAAAAAAAATATTTCCCACTTTACAATCTGAATTTTAACAAAAACCATAAATTTACGACTTTATCAAAATATACCTGAAATCATTTAGCCTCAATAAGCTATCGCAGGTGAAAAATTAAATCGGAAAGAAATTTTTCCTTTTCCGTGCGAAAATTAATGATGATAAAAAGTCACACAAAATGTTTTTCCTAACCGTTTATATTTGAGTTCATTCTATATAAGTACACCAGATTTATGCTTAATAAAATTAATAATTAAAATATCGTAAAAACCAACAAATCAATGAGTTTCCTTTCCAAATTTCCGATTCCCGTGAAAAATTTTAAGGAAAAATTGAGAAACGTATAAGCATATGTGTCAATATAAAGACTAAATTCGTAGTTATTATTGTTAAAAAAAATAGCACATCAATTAGAATTACAAAACCATTTTGTTAAAAGCATAGAAGTATTATATTTCTTGCATCACTTATTTAGCACATCTTGGAGTAGCATAAACTCTCTCATCAAAGAAATATCTAACAAAACACAGAGAATACTCAAATACGATCGCAACGCTCATACATCAACCCGTTTTATAACTGCCAAGAAATCCGTGAAAGTAATTTGAATGGGCAAAACTCCCGTCTTCATGGCGACAGCGATTACCATCCAGTAAATGTCCGACCTAGATCGTGCGTCGCCTGATTTATCCCCCGAGGTACTAATGTCCCTCATTCATTGACCGAAGAGGAGTGCGCGCGAACTGTGGAGGAAAGTGGAATGATTTGTGTTTGAGGTATTTTGTGGTGTATATATACATATATATATATATATATATATATATATTTGTGTGTATATATATATATATATATATATATACATACATACATATATATTTACACTTATGTAGATGTGTATATTTCACTAGAATTTTAACTAAGAAAATCAATCAAATTTTTTATTTATCATTTTTATGGTTCCGTCTCTCAAAACGAAAAACAAACAGAACCTATAGGTTTACTTGACTTTCCGACTGCCCGTCCATCCATCTGCCAAAGCTCTTTTTCTCAGAAACGACTTGAGATATACAGTTAAAATTAATATGGCGCACTGAAGTATACAGCATTAAATAACGGCAAAAAATTCAAGTTTTTGGTTAGTACAACAAAATTATATCGCCGTTTAAAGCATATTTTTTATTTATTCAATAGTTTACTCACCGACCATCACATCTATGTGTACTTCCGGTCAACCTACGATCGAGAAGTTATCATAATTAGGGGTTTTATAGCATGAGTAAAGGAAAAATACAAAAAGAAACGATTTCTGATCTTACTTGGAATTTGGTTTTATTTTTATGATTCGTTTGTTTTTACACATACGAAAGATAAAGTGTGCAATGTATTTAGGTCCTGAAAAATAAATATTTTCTAATAGTTTAATTACATATACTACGTAATGTTAAATGTTTATAAATATCTAAATCTGAACTTGCACTACGGACCCCGCGTACTAATGACGTATTATATCCACTTATTTTCATAGTTTCTAACTAAACTTTTTATTCATACTTACAGTTAAAAATTATTTAATGAAAACAGGTTACTATTCGATAAATGATTTCTTAAATGATAAAGATAAATGGAATTAGTAGCTCACTCCTTGCAGGGGTTCATCTCAGGGTGGCTTCACTGAGCTTGTCATTATTGTTTTCCTTAATTGTTATATAATTGTTGTACAAGAGGTAATTCGTGATCACTGGTGGCAGGTTGACATATTCTTGTGTGGTTTGCATATTTGTTTAGGTCTACAATCTGCAACTAACGTATTTTCAAAATTTACATTTGTATAAAGACCAGAAAGTGATCATTTTCTGCCTTTTCCTTTTGTTGGTAGATGCTCCCAATAGATTATTACAATTTTGATGCTCTGTGTATTGATTGCAGCTCCTTACTTTGTCTAATTTGTAAACCCTCATATTGTAATTTGGCGATTGGAAAAGAGTGGCGTGAGTTTTCTTGCCGGGCTTTTTTTCTCACAGCTCTACCTGTTGTGTTGTGAACCAGGCATTAAATGTAAATGTAAACTGACCTTCATAAGTGTCACATTGTGACCCACATGAATTTTTAATAAAATATAAAATAAAATTTAAAAAAAAACATAGAGGAACAATTTTAAAGTGATTTGTCAAAAACTTACAAAAAGTTCATGTTCACCATCTATGAAAATATATATGAAGGAAGCAATGTTAGAAATTTAGTTTCCATCAATCAAATACGACACTTATCTATCACAGATCCACAAAATATCCCTTTTTCCTTACTGTTAAATAAATTTTGAACCATCTGCTCGAGAGCATATACAACTATTTAACATTTACAAGGGCATATTTTGTTATCTCAAAATTACGCCACGATAACTAATTACTTAAAGAATATATAAATACAGGTTAGACACAAACAGAAAAAACACACATCTAGGGAAATCATGCGAATCTCAGCAGATCAATTTGTGCAAACCATAAATTAAAATTTCCATTTAGAACATTTCTGGGATCTAATAAATTTAATTCGGCTTTAGATTAAATAAACTTTTGACTTGTCGTACAAAGAAACTAATGAAATCCCCAAGAAAACTCTAAATTAAACTAATCATTCTTCGGGTTTAATGTTAATTTAATTCAAGCACCACATTTTTTAAATTTATTTCTTTAACCTAAAATTTACCAAAACCAAAATTATAATGTTATATCTGGAATAAACTCAGCGCACACACAAAACACTGCGCTACAAAGTCAGCGTGCCTAATACATCACTCGGTTTTCATCTACAATTCGCGAGCTCCACACCAGCGCGAAAGGATGACATTAATACCTCGGGAGATGAATCAGGCGAGGACAATTTGAGTCCCTTATTTGATGCATGGTATTCGCCGTCATTGTGGAGTTTTTTTTTTCATTTTACTTTGACGAGTTCCACGACAATTACGAGACGAAGTGATTTATGTAAATCATCAGTTCGTTTTCCTTCACTTTCTTGGAAATTTCTTGAGTATAGTACTTTATTTTAGTATAAATGCTATTCAGAACTTGATACAAAAAAATAGATTGAACATTATAAATATTTTATTAACATTCGTATAGTTTTCATGTATTTTATTACATGTATGTAATTCTGAGATCGTAATGAAAGCGAGCAAATCGATTTTCCTTATAATTAATATTTAATTCCAAGAAATTATATTTAAATAGTTCATAAATATATTTCATTATAACACAAACAAAATGTACATTTTTTCTTATTTTCGTCAATGTAATAAAATACGATGTTTAATGTCAAGGATAATTTTCATTACAATTTTAGCGGGTGAAAACCCACGTAACCTAATGACATTCCCATTTAAAATTAGCATCTCAATAAATCTGTACAATAATTAAAATAAACCTCTGCTTTAAAAACATTTAATTTTTAAAAAGAAACATGGTGTCATAATAATAATAATTTTTATGATATTTATTACAAAACATGGAAGCAATAAGATCATATTCTAAATGAAAAAACTTCAACAGTTCCAGCGGGAGAAAAAAATCGACACACAAACACAACGTGGCGCATATTATGTGTTCCTTAAACTATATTATCTCAACATCAAACTGCAAATAATGTAATTGGCAAAATTGTTTGTTTAATCCTAAATTGCGTGAATTAAATATTAAACTGTCCGTTGGAAATGAGATGAACTATAATTATGTACATATAAATAATGAAAAAGTAAGTATGAAAATAATTACATACACAAACAACTATACACGGTAAATAACTGTAATATAAATATATATATATATATATATATATATATATATATATATATTTTTTTTTTTTTATATATATATATATATATATATATATATATATATATATATCATTGAAAATTCTAAGTGTAGTATGAAAGAAAAAATCGTAAAAAGTAAATCACTAATATAAATTTTTTTTTTTAATTACTGGGTCTTTCGCTATATTGACGAAATATCATGGGCTTTTCAAATCTAACAGTTATGCAAATATTGAAAACTTTTATGAAAGACTTTCATGTTTTTGGCAGGAACATTCCTTATGCTGATCTTCGTTTCAAGTTTGACCTTTCCAAAAAATATGTAACTAGGAAAGATGAATCCTTAAATATAGTGAACCTTTTATAGAACCCACAGATGACAGAAACGAGATCTGGACGTATTACATTAGTACTGCTAAAATTAATATCACATATAATTATAGCAAATTGTGATACTCTTATCCTTTTCGTCAACATCGCAATAGTTAAAGTTCAAAAGGAGCTTTTATACACAAGTCCGAAAGTCGAACTTAATATGGCGACCGTTATTCTGAGACCCAAAGCCGCGGCGGGTTTTCCCCACAGTTCAAATAGTTTTCCGTGATCTCGCGTTTTAATAGTGTTGCATGTTCGCTTGCACTTCATTTAGTTATATATATCATTAAAATTTGCGTTAGTTGATGCTTACTAATATTGCGGAGGGCAGCTGTGGTCCATCAGTCGCATAAACTGTGGTCCATCAGTCGCATAGAGTAGAAATTGTCGCCAAAGTATTTTAAAATGTTAGATTGACTGAATGAGTTTCACGTAAACGAATAAATTTCAAACTAAACAATTTAATGAATTACGGTCGAATGTCAACCACTAGCGACCACTATTATATATTAAAATCTGTAATAATATATTAGAGTATCAGCTGTGTCCCATGGTTTCGCACGCGTGAAATTGATTAAAAACTGTTACAATAACAAATTTTATCAAAATCCATCCAGTATATTTTGTGCGATTAACGTACAAAACAACATACAGACCGACAAAAAATTCTAAAAAAAATTTCCGCCTTGTATTATCGTTCTATTCGCTAAATCAATTACACTTTTTAAAATATTTTCCATCTACAAAATTTGCTCTGATACAATTTTATATATAATAAAATTGTAATAGATTAAATTCTGGATAGATTACTAAGTGGCTAAGGATATTTCTTTTTCAAATAATAGTGCAAGTTTCTGAACGCAAACCAAATTATTTTTGTGTTAATCAGTTCTATAGTTTTCAATAAAACAAAAGACTATCATAACGGAGTTAATCAAAATTAATAAATCGACACCTTTTTATCTGGACTTTTTTTCCTTGAATATATTGCATATTGATCACTACAAAATAATTTCAGCATTTTAATTGCAAAGAGAAAAAAATTTAAGATAAAAATATATCTGAATTTTCACTGTAACATTCGCCAAAAGATAATTAAAACAGAATCGTTTATATTTGCTTCCTATAACAATACTCATCTTAACAAACCAAAACAAGCTGGGTAAAGTATTATTTAATTAATATTTTAATCCTCAAAGTAATTTTCGTGTCGAGTTTATAATCTGGATAATTCTAAAAGTAATTTCAGATAGAGATATAAACAAAATAAAAAAGACATTGTTGAAGCTTTGATTCTAATCCCATGGGAATCGATGGCTTAAATGTTAATGATCTTAAACCAATAATAGATATCATGGCTCCGGTCATCGCTGATATTTTGAACACTTTTTTGGCAAATGCTGTCTTCCCTTTGGAATGTAAAAAAGACTGCATTGTGCCCGTACCCAAAATTGTATTACCTACGCTACTCAAAGATTTTTGGTCCATATCTATCCTATTGCTTTTATCAAACGTATTGCTCATGGTCAACTCGTTACTTTCTTCAATGCTCATAAGTCTCTAAATCCACTTCAATCTGGCTTTAAAGCTGGTCACAGTACCTCAACTGGCTTTGTAAAGGTTACTGATGATATGCACTTGGCTATGAATAATACACAAATCACTGTCCTTATGCTTCTTGATTTCAGCAGTGCGTTCAACTCTTTTGACTTAGATAATGTTCTTGCCCGTTTGAAATATTTCATTATATCCCAACATTCACTTGAGTGTTTTAGTTCATATCTCCATGGACGCAGGCAATGTGTTAAGTTGTCAGATACGTATTCTGAGTGGACTGACCTTATAAGTCGTGTACCTCAAGGTAGAGTTCCATCTCCTCTCCTCTTCTCAGTATTTATTGATGATGTTGTTAAAAATATTTGTAGCAATTATCATCTCTATGCTGATAACCTACAAATCTATGCGCACTCGAACCTACATTCCTTATCAAAAACCATCGATATCTTTAATCGAGATCTCGCTTCAATTGGTCACTGGGCTCATGAAATGGGCCTTTTGGTTAACCCAAGTAAGTCACAAGCTATCATCATTGGTAGTCAAAGACTGACTTCTAAAGTAAACCTACCTATTTTACCGAAATTAGTGCTAAATAGCACAATAATACCATATACATCAACTGTTAAAAACTAGGGCCTAGTAATCGATTAAAATGTTAGGTGGCGCCCTCAAGTATATGATGTTAGTTGTCGTGTTTTCAACAGGATACACTCTTTGAAACGTCTTTAAAATTGTTTACCGATAAAACAAAAATCTACCTTTGTCAAACACTTTTATTACCATTAATTGATTATGGAGATGTGTGCTATCCTGATCTTAACGAAGAATATTTGTGCAAGCTGGAACGTCTTCAAAATTTATGCATCCAATATATCTTCGGCCCCAGAAAACATGATCATATTTTTGAATACAGGTCACTTCTTAAATGGCTGAAGATCGGTGATAGACGCCAACTTCACATACTTACACTTATTTTTAATATATTAAAAATCCTCATAGCCCAAATTATCTTAGTGACAAATTTAAAGATTTGTCTGCTCACGGTCTTGGGCTACGATCTGAAAGTTCACTGGCCCTACTTATTTCTAAACATACCTCTACCGCTTACGAAAAGTCCTTCACTATCCAAGTAGCAAAAATTTGGAAACACCTGTGTCCTGACTTCAGAAATATCACATTCCTAAATATTTTCAAAGATCTAGTGAAAAAGTCCTGCCTCTTCTGAAAACTTTTCCTTTCCTATCTTTCCCTTCCCAAATCATGTGAAAAGTTTTTTTTACTTACCTTTTTGTATTTTTTTTCCGTCTAATGTCCTATAAAGAATTTTCATTGTAAAATTTCTTACAATCTACCAATTAAATTTCAATAGCAATTGTTATGACTAACTGAAAGAGATTGCTCATGTAGCAATAAGTCCGCCATATAGACTATACATAAAATATGATAAATAAATACAAGCATTCTTTCTAAAAGCATTTTAACCAATTTATATTGTTCTCCGTTTCAAAAGCTAGAAACAAAACTTGCAAGACTTCTTCGACTTCATTTTTAGGACTAAATTTCTGAGATATCTCTAGTCTTATCGCTTAGCTCTGGGAACATAAAAAGAGTGGAAGTACTACCACTCACCTGATGAAATAGTTTCACAAGGAAAAAAATGACATACATTTGGACATTTACAAGTTTTATGGCCTTTTTCGGGCCTTTATAGACCAAGGAGGAAAAATAATTTTATGTATTTTGTGTAACTTTAACAACTGGTGTTTTTCCATTTTCCACATTATTTTCACACTATCTAAATATACATCTATAGTCACCAAGTCAAAATATTACTAATACAATGCTTAAAATATCCCGACGTACCTTTCCTTGTTTGTGCCATTACACTTTCTTCAATATTAAATTTGCTCACTTTTAATCCTATGTCCAAACTCTCTATAGCTTAAAGTCAAATATTCGACAGTGAACGCTTGTCAAGCACAGGCTCAGAAGTGTTCCACGTTCATTTGCTCACATATTATAAAATTGCGAACAATTGTGTCGACTTGCTAGTTTTTTTTAAGATGTTTCCATCACTACTAAACATTTTCATTTTATAACTAAAAAGCGTACATAATTCTTAAAGCTCAAGTAAATGTCCTTGTAAACCTCGAAATGGTCTTAACATTCGGGTCATTAAATTTGAACGAGTAATTATGTACTAAAACTTTAATTGAAAAATAATGCTGAATTGTTAAAAAGAATGTTACAAGCAGTAATAAACTACACTATTTAACTTTGCTGTTATATAACACAGTGTAACAGTGCAGAAGTTATTTTGATATAACATAAACTAAAAAATCATTAAACAATTTCTCAATAATTTTATAATCTTGTGACCGAAAAGTTTGCTTACATTTGTAATCAATTACTATTTCAGTATATAAAATTGTTCTATTTATAAGTTAAATAATACCAATATTTCAAAATAAAAATATGTGTAGATCAAATATTGCGTACAACGAAGATGTAAATAATTTTTACTATTAAATTAAAAAAAAAAATAAAAAATCAACTATAAAATTAATAATAAGAAAATATTTTCGTTGCATTCAAAAAATAGTAAATGCAAGAAACGTTACTTTTTTCAGAAATAATTTTTGCAAACATTGTCCCACAGATATTAGTAATAAAATTAAAAAGTCAGGATGTTTAGTGTACAAATATATTTTGTCCGCTCTGGTGTAAAAAGTGGGCCTGTTAACTCGGGTATAGGTTTCGGTTCCAATAGAAGAGTTTTTTGTGACGATAAAAGGATGCTATTATTGCGATAGGTTAAACGCTGTAAAGAAAATTTAATGGCCCTTAGAAGTTAAGACAATGGAAAACACAGAATATTAGTAACAAATGGAATATGTGAAAAATCAGCTTTTCTATCTAGCTTGGATATTAATTTTTTACTCTTTCCAACATAAATTTTTCCGTCGGTAAAAGTGATATAGAAATATTTTATCCATGTGACGTCCTTAAAGAAATAAAAAGATATGAACTTTTCCGTTATTTAAACTAATTTCACTGTAAAATCGCATAATTATGAATAACCTGCAAAGTGTTTCCGAGTCATCGGAAACAATACCTGTTAAGTATGATCGGAACTCACACTATGAGTTTTCCGTAAATATACGGAATGTTGAAAACATTTAAAGCTACGTAATATTTTTATTTAACTTATAAGTAGTAAGTAGTAAAATGTATATTGTTTTGTATAAGTTTCGTAGGCGTACAAAATCATACACTTCTTAAAAACTAGATTTAAGGAAATTTTTTGTAAGGAGGCATTTTTTTTGTGGACATTTTCGCAAAACCGTTTTTATAAACTCGTTATATTAAATGGCTATCTTTTTCATTTGAACACAAAACTAAAAAATCTATTATTTAATTTTTCTCCTCAATAATTTCTATATACTCCTAAATAATTTTAGAATATTTCATTGAATTATACGCATGTATATATGCGTTATTACGAAAAAATTTAAAGTTTCCCTATGAAAAGTTTTCAGTATGAAAAATTACTCTTTTTACACATGAAATTATATAGATATTATAATATCAAATTGAGTCTTAATTTGTCATACACGATAACAACCTTAAATAGTCTTTACTTTTATAAATTATGGACTATCTGTTTTTTATGGACTATCTGGTAATATTCTGGTATGAATAGATCTATAAATGGTAAGTTTGTATATTTGGAAAATTAAATTGTTTTTGAGTTCAAATAAAGCTGCTTTCGGTATAATATTAAATTTATTGGTAATGATTATACATTTTTAATTACAAATGAATATATTCTCTTAAAAATCTGGATGCTTCATTTTTTTATGAAGACTTGACCTAATTTTAAATAAGTATTAATTGATTATTAATAAATATATTTTAAGTGGAAAACAAATAGTATGAAGAAAATGTTATGCACGCTGTCTAAATAAATTTTAATTTTGTTAATTCAAATAGATTAAATTTAATAAATTAATTTTTTCATTGTAAAGTTTTAAATATATTATAATGTTGATAATATATTGTAACATTATAATTTAAAAACAGTTTTCTTTATTTTTGATGCACTGGATCTGGTTACAAATCTTATTTGGAAATTCTGTAGTTTGTATATTTGAAAAATAAAATTGTTTTCAGTTGAAATAAATCTGTTTTTGTTATACTATGAAACATATTGTTAATGTTTATAAATGTTTAATTTACAATAAATGTATTGTCTGCCAAAATCTGGAAGTTTTTTTATAGAGTTGAAGTAACTTTAAGTAAGTATTCATTTATTCCAGATTTACATTTAAAAAGTTATTTAATTAATACATCTGATCAAATTATTTTTTATTATAAAAATTATTTTTATTATATATATTAGATCATTAATGTTCTTTCAAAAAGAATTGTTATTATTCTAAACTTATCGTTCGAAATTACGGCGCGCGTATTTGGTTTGCAATGGCCTCATTATTGTGACGCGTCAAGTGAGCGCTCAGGCCTTGTCTAGCAGTAGGTGTTGTTGACACACGGTTAATTGGCAGTTCACAAGGATGTTTCGTGTATCCGCCGAGATTTCTACAAATGTAAAGATCGCAGTTATGATATTATTGTGTCCCAATATCAACATGAATGTAATGTATAAAAACGTGGCTTACTACTATAGAAACTTGGTACAGATTTACGGTGGTTTGTAGGGGACATATAGGTGAAATAACAATATCTAATTACTATTAGATTATTAAGACACTAGTACTTTATTTTATTAAGAAGCTCACAACAAAAGTGAATTATTTGACACAGATTTTGAATATGTAAAGTTTATTAAAATGGTATCAGTTGTTTGGTTGCCAAGATCGAAGTGTCGTTTACAAATTTATTAGATTTACAAAAAATTATCTCACAGAAAAAGTGAGTTATTTTACACAGATTTTGAATATGTAAAGTTTATTAAAATGGTGTCAATTGTTTAGCTGCCAATATCGAAGTGTCGTTTACAAATTTGTTAGATTTACAAAAGATTATCTCACAAAAAAAGTGAATTATTTGACACAGATTTTTAACATGTAAAGTTTATTAAAATGGCGTAAATTTTTTGGCTGCGAAGATCAAAGTGTCGTTTACATATTTGTTAGTTTTACAAAAAATTATCTCATAAAAAAAATAAATTATTTGACACGGATTTTTAATATGTAAAGTTTATTAAAATAGTGTCAATTGTTTGGCTGCCAAGATCGAAGCGTCGTTTACAATTTTTTTAGATTATTGCACATAGTGAACAGCAAAACTAGCGGAAACAATACATAATGTAAGACAAGAGACCACCTGAAGATGTTGTAATACAACGAAACCTAGTTCGTGGTAAAGAAATTAAAGATAGTAGAAATAATACTACATCACGTAGTTTCATTTAATTGTGAATAATGAATTTCTACAAAATTAACGCCAAATATATTCAATATTTATTATTACTACTAGTGATTGGGCAGTTTATTTTTATAGAAACCTTACGAGCAAGCGAAACCGTTGAAGTTTTACTGAGGATCCCAAAAGTATAAAATGTACGAAAATAGCTTTATACTTTTAATTATAGGATATTCTTTTTGTCAAATACATAGCACACTTTGTGTCGACAATAGGTGTAGTGGCACGTATTTTAAGGAATCTCTAAGAAAACTGATGGAAAACTCAAACAAACTCACTGGACACCGAATAAAACTTGTGCATATAATGTTCCGAATCGCAAAATGCGAGATATGAAAAATCAATCAAGTGCGAGTTGAACTTGCGCAATAAGTGTTCAACACTGAATGAGAAATTTAAAAAAAGATTAGGAACGGACCGTACTCGCGCAAGTGTGTTCTGCACCACCGAATGCGAAGTTTAAAATAGTGGTCTAGTGCAAATCAAACTCGCATCTGAAGGGTTCGGAACCAGGGAATAGGAAATTTAAAAAATTATTCGATTGCAATTTGGACTCCAGTAATAAGTGTTCTGTATTACTAAACACAAAATTTAGAAAAACTGTCAAGTGTGACACCGTACATGCGCAAGTGTTTCGTAAAACTTAATTCAAAATTTTAAAAATCAGTCATGTACGATTCTAATTCGCGTTAGTAGTGTTTCATATCACTTATTTGAAAGTCATAAACGAAGTTAAATGAGAGTAGAACTTGTGCAAGCAGCGCTCCGTATCAATGATATGAAGTTTAAAGAAGCGGTCATGGGTCAACTTTCATAACTTTTCAACTCGCTTTTTTAAACTTTACTTTCAGTCGTATGGAGTATAACTGGGGCTCAATGGAAATATCTTGACCGTTTTTTTAAACGTCACATTAACAGGTACAAAACACTTCACGCGCGAGTTTGACTTGCACTTAAGCGCTTTTTATATTTTGCATTAGTAGTACGGGACATTTACTCCATCAGTTCTCCTCGGGTTTGACTGATTTTTAAACCTATCTACTAAACATTACTAAGGAATATCCGAGTCATACTCGACTGATTTTTCAATTTCTGTTCAGTGTTACGGAACATTAATTGCGGGAGTTAGACTCGCAATTGACCTTTTTTTAAATTTTGCATTCATTGCTACGGAATACTACTTGCAGAAAGCGATTAACAATCCATCACAATTAAATTTAGCATGAAGTGAAATACACTAATAATTATTATTTTTGTCGAAATAAAAGCAGAATGATTAGCTATTTCGATGATCTGGTGCATTTAGGTAGTAACATCACAGCAAACTTTTTTATTCTACGTTCTTACGTCATTTTCACGTCACTGAAATTGAACAGAAAGTGACGAAAAAGTGCCACACCATTTTATGGTACTTCATCGCATAATGTTTCATATTTTTGTTAAATATATTGTCTTTTTCTGAAGAGACAGAAATTAAATACACTACACTTATCTCATTATAGTAAATTATATAATAAATATATAAGAGGTTGGACAAACCTTGATTATCCACGCCAGAATATTCTAGGACATCGAACAATATTTTTCAATATATATTTTTAAGAAGACATCAAATTTACATCACAGGGCTTATATTTTTTTCAGTGCATGCAACCGTCAATGTGTCAGGTAAACGGAAATAACGTGACATACGTAACGTAAAATACATAACGTAACGGATATGGGAAGTAATTATTAAAACACTAAATGGAGGTGTTTTGGTGTTTATATTTCAGTTGATATTCATTTTTTAAAAATCATGTTTATCATTTTTTCAATACTGTTTTAATCATGTTTACTCCGTTACATTTTTCCTTAAATTAATATTTAGAAAAACATATGAAGGCGGCCATTCGTTCGACATCTAATAAATACCTGGTTAGTTAGTTACGTTGCGTATTTGCTTTAACTGTTCTCAATGCAGTAAAATATTTTAAAGAAAAATGTAACGGAGTAAACATGACGATCGATATTTAAACAAATAATACTAGCTGAAATATTGACACTAAAACACAGCCATCTAGTGTTCCGTCATGTTAAAATAATTACTTTCCATATCCACCATTATAAGAAACATTTTTCTGGTCCCACTACCTAGTATATAGACGGTCTCACACACTGAAGAAATATATGACTCTTGAGATGTTAATGTAATGACTTATTAAAATATAGAAAAAACATTTCTTAACGATAAAGAAAATGCTGGCAGGGATAGTCAAGGTTTATCCAATTGCTTATATATTAATGATGTAAGTTATTAAAATGAGTTTAGCACTGTAGTCCGACAATATATCCTGATAGCTCTTTAATATTTATCAATCCCTAATCAATTTATTTTCTATTTTACGTAATTTTAGACTTTTCAAAAATTAACGATGATTAACATTGACAATTAAATGAAAGTACGTGATGTAGTTTTCTTTCTACTTTCTTTAAGTTCTTTACCATGACCTGGGTTTCGTTGTAATACAACATCTTTAGGTGGGCTATTAGCAAAGACTCTTGGTGGGCTATTAGCAGAAATCTTTGCTAATTGCCCACCTGGAGATATTGTAATACAACGAAACCTAGGTCGTGGTAAAGAACTTAAAGAAAGTAGAAATAATACTACATCACGTAGGGTCATTTAATTATGAATAATGAATTGCAACAAAATTAACGGCAAATATATTCAATATTCGATAATTAATATCTATATACACTGCATAATACAAGTAAAAAACTTAGTGCGGTGATAAGTACCGTATTGGGTTTTAAATGATATGAGAACACATAGCAAAAAAAATTTGGTCTGAAATAAGTAAATCCACCAAATTCAAAATATATCTATATAGCTAACCATTCGGTTCGTATTTTCGAATTTTTTATTACGTATGTGTACTTGTTAGCTGTTGTCCATGATTTTTTCCAAGTAAATATTTATTTACAACCAAATTTTATAATCCCACTACTGCTGTTAAAAGAATCATATAATGAAAATACAAAAAGTGTAAGTTATTATTGTGGGATGAATAATTGAAAATTTGCCACAGTTGCAATACTTGAGAAGCGCAGATATCTGTCAATGATGTGTGCCCTCAGGTGTCCCATTGTAATAGGTGTAGCTTGCGATATGCACCTCCTTGTTACACCTCGCGCTGAATATCACCTGCATACACATAAACCCATGAGTGTGAAACTACTGTTAGGTCTACTGCCAAAAACATAGATTGGAACGGAGCGGAGGGAGTGACGTGTGATATACGGTTATTTTGCGGTTCACGAAGTTGCTTTGTGAATCCGCCAAGATTTCTCTGCATATAAAAATTGTATTGAATATATTTGGCGTTAATTTTGTAGAAATCCATTATTCATAATTAAATGACCCTACGTGATGTAGTATTATTTCTACTATCTTTAAGTTCTTTACCACGACCTAGGTTTCGTTGTATTACAACATCTTCAGGTGGGTTATTAGCAAATACTCTTTGCTAACATCTTTGCTAACAGTCCACCTGAAGACAATCTTTGCTAATTACCTACATGAAGATGTTGTAATACAACGAAACCTAGGTCGTGGTAAAGAACTTAAAGAAAGTAGAAATAATACTAAATCACGTAGTTTCATTTAATTGTGAATAAAATTGTGGTTACTATTTTATTACACTAAAATATTATTATGAATTCATAGTATATAAACGCGGTGTTCACGTATATAAATTTACTGAAATTCATGGTGATTTTATTGATTTACTTAATACAAAATCGAAAATTAAGCTGAATTGGAAACGACCTTTTTTTGTATTCATTATCGCTTAAAATATGAAAAATCTGTACAATTTTTTTAATCTAATCAAATACTTAAAACAAACCTAAAATAACAAACTGATAGTCATAATCAATTACAAAATTGGAAGCCAGCTATACTAAATCGTATAATTTCCAATTATGGCTATCCCTTATACCACACGAAAAAAGTATATAGCGGAAATCGAATGTGTTATGCACATATTCCTTATAAACCATCCCTTCCAAAGTAATATTCACTGAGTAAATATATAAGAGAAATTAACATTTTTAGTGACTAAAGAAACATCGCGATTACCAACGACAAAAAACTTATTTCGAGAAGTATTAAAATTATATGAGAAAATGGTATTTCATAACACCATTTTTTAACACTCAAAAACCCCAAAGCCTTATGTAATGTAATCGTTCTCCTTTTTAATTTTTGAGCTATACGCTTGATTGTACGCTTTGTAAGAGAATATTTTTGTGCTTGATTTGTATATATTTTCAAAAGCTCATACATTCAAATAACAATTCCGCAGCTCTTAAGCCAAAAATTACGAGAATTTTACTAATTTGGACCTGTCTAATTAAATTTATCCTTGAATAAAATTTGACAGTGCAAGATGGCTACTTTATTAAAAAGAAATTTTAAGAAAATATGCAAACGTTATTCAAAACACCACTATTGTGAGAAATGAGAATTTTTTACGCAATTAAGAAATAATTATCTCTATGTTTTACAAAAAGTTATTTTATTCAACTTATATTGCTTCACAAAGTCAAAGTTCAATTAAAACTAAAATAATAACTGCCAAATATACGTCAAAAGAGGCATGGAGATGGATTCTGTCGTTCTGTCTTTGGAAATTTTAAATATAATTGATATATTTTAATATAATAAAATAGTAACTACAATTTTTATTCACAATTAAATGAAACTACGTGATGTAGTATTATTTCTACTTTCTTTAAGTTCTTTATCACGACCTAGGTGTCGTTATCTTATAACATCTTTAGGTGGGACATTAGCAAAGATTGTCTTAAGGTGGACTGTTAGCAAATAATCTTTGCTAACAGTCCACCTGAAGATATTGTAATACAACGAAACCTAGATCGTGGTAAAGAACTTAAAGAAAGTATCATTGCCAATAGCCAACCTGAAGATGTAATACAACGAAACCTAGGTCGTGGTAAAGAACTTAAAGAAAGTAGAAATAATATTATATCACGTAGTTTCATTTAATTGTGAATAATGAATTTCTACAAAATTAACGCCAAAAATATTAAAAATATAATTGAACTAAAGTAAATTTATTTTAAAAACTAAACGTTGTTACCTATATGATATTTCACCAACAGATTTAAAAATGGAGCCAGTATTTTATCAAGAAATATACTTGAACTAAAGTATATAATTGACCTAAAGTAAATTTATTTTAAAAACTAAACTTTGTTGCCTATATGATATTTCACTAACAGATTTAAAAATGGAGCCAGTATTTTATAAAGAAATATACTTGAACTAAGGTATATAATTGAACTAAAGTAAATTTATTTTAAAAACTAAACGTTGTTGCCCATATGATATTTCACCAAAAAGTTTAAAAATGGAGCCAGTATTTTATCAAGAAATATACTTGAACTAAAGTATATTATTGAACTAAAGTAAATTTATTTTAAAAACTAAACGTTGTTGCCTATATGATATTTCACCAACAGATTTAAAAATGGAGCCAGTATTTTATCAAGAAATATACTTGAACTAAAGTATATAATTGAACTAAAGTAAATTTATTTTAAAAACTAAACGTTGTTGCCTATATGATATTTCACCAACAGATTTAAAAATGTAGCCAGTATTTTATCAAGAAATATACTTGAACTAAAGTATATAATTGAACTAAAGTAAATTTATTTTAAAAACTAAACGTTGTTGCCTATATGATATTTCACCAACAGATTTAAAAATGGAGCCAGTATTTTATCAAGAAATATACTTGAACTAAAGTATATAATTGACCTAAAGTAAATTTATTTTAAAAACTAAACGTTGTTGCCTATATGATATTTCACCAACAGATTTAAAAATGGAGCCAGTATTTTATCAAGAAACATACTTGAACTAAAGTATATAATTGAACTAAAGTAAATTTATTTTAAAAACTAAACGTTGTTGCCTATATAATATTTCACCAACAAATTTAAAAATGGAGCCAGTATTTTATCAAGAAATATACTTGAACTAAAGTATATAATTGAACTAAAGTAAATTTATTTTAAAAACTAAACGTTGTTACCTATATGATATTTCACCAACAGATTTAAAAATGGAGCCATTATTTTATCAAGAAATATACTTGAACTAAAGTATATAATTGACCTAAAGTAAATTTATTTTAAAAACTAAACTTTGTTACCTATATGATATTTCACTAACAGATTTAAAAATGGAGCCAGTATTTTATAAAGAAATATACTTGAACTAAGGTATATAATTGAACTAAAGTAAATTTATTTTAAAAACTAAACGTTGTTGCCTATATGATATTTCACCAACAGATTTAAAAATGGAGCCAGTATTTTATCAAGAAATATACTTGAACTAAAGTATATAATTGAACTAAAGTAAATTAATTTTAAAAACTAAATGTTGTTGTCTATATGATATTTCACCAACAGATTTAAAAATGGAGCCAGTATTTTATAAAGAAATATACTTGAACTAAAGTATATAATTGAACTAAAGTAAATTTATTTTAAAAACTGAACGTTGTTGCCTATATGATATTTTACCAACAGATTTAAAAATGGACCCAGTATTTTATCAAAACATATATGCAAAAATATAGTCTATAATTTATATACAATTTATCTTCCACTTCTTGCTATATATTCTATTACGTTAATTGATATCTCTATTTGAAGTATCTAAAATACACAAATATGTCTTAAATCACAGAAAATATGTGGTTGCGACTGACAAAAGGACGGACAAATATGACGAAATTATAGGGGTTCTTGGTTTTGCTGTTAAAACTTCTGAACTTTAATTTGAACATTCCAAAATGTTGCGGGTAAGATAAAACATATTAATTTATGACTATCTCAGAAGAAGTAAGTGGGAATTATGAATGTTTTTAATTATTATTACCTCGATATTTCTTTATAAATAATTAAAAAGTTATTTAATTTCAAAAAGAAGACCTAATGTACTAAAAATAATATACATTTCAAATATGTTACAAAACGTACAACGTACAAGGCCGCAGACTAAAAACAACCCAACAGATTTATCCTAATGTAAATTCAAAGCACTCATAAACTTGGGCACGTTTTATGACTTCCTTATATCGAACTCTCGATATTCGAGCGTAAACTACGAAATTGGCTGAACTCTTTGATTAATTCCCAATTGCGTGAATTAACAATCACACTAGCTCTCAGGGATGAGATCCCGCACATTTCCAATTCAAACAACGGACATTCAATCTACCGTAGTGGACCATAAAACCCATTCACATCCGTGAAACTGCGTTTATTTATATGCAAGGTGTAGGACTCGCGTATAGTGTTAGCCCTGTCAGTGTCTCATTCTATCTATTTGCACGTGGTAGTGAAACACTGCGTTTTTTCCCTCTACAGAATGTAATCTACAATGACCGTCCCAACGTTCATCGTTAAAAAGGAGAGACTAAAATCCGTTCATTAAATTTAAAAAAAACATGGTTTTTATAAAGATACCTGAATATGCATGTTTCATAATTTGTGTATATGCACATAAGATGTACCCCGATTTGGCAATCAATCGACTATAAAATGTGTTCGTTTTCTAAATGAAAATTGATAACCATTTCAATATTTTCCGCCATTGAATTCCACGACATTGAATCCTTCGCCACGTGACGAACTCTGACGTATGACTATTTGCCTCATATTCTTAAATAATAAATATATAGCATAGAAGAATGATTCCTTATAAATACAACGAAACCTAGGTCGTGGTAAAGAACTTAAAGAAAGTAGAAATAATACTAGATCACGTAGTTTCATTTAATTGTAAATAATGAATTCCTACAAAATTAACGCCAAATATATTCAATATAAAAAATTGTGTTACATCCCTATTTCCATACACAAACGCAACACACTCCTATTTCAGAAGAATGAAGGCATCCAAAATTATACGTACATAGACCACGACGTAGCGTAGTAAGGAACTTAAAGAAAGTAGAAATAATACTACATCACGTAGTTTCAATTAATTTTGAATGATGAATTTCAACAAAATTAACGCCAAATATATTCAATGTCTAATTAAATTATGGTCTTAAAATTGGAATTAAATTTCCAAAGTGCTTCTACAAGAGCTGGCCCACAAAAATTCATTTCAAATTGACAATAAGCCCGTTAACATAAATTTACACAGTTATTTTAAAAATTATGTCAAACTGAAGTAAAGAGGTAGACAATATCTAGGTCTGTCCATAGTGCCATTATGTGCGTTCAATGATTTTAAATACTTTTTTGTTTAATACATTTTTTACGTTTTAAAAAAACGTACGCTTACAAAATATAGACAAAATGTTTCTTTGGTATACGTACAATTTTGATAGAAATTTGATTTTTTTAACGAGTTCCATATTCGAGATAAAAACATTCATTTACATACGTCTAAAATAAAATAACGGAATCACAAGATAATCTAATTAGCAGATTTTAAACTTAGTTTAACACGTCAATTTTTTAAACAATTACGTGATTTTTTATAAGAATCTACTTCAAAAATTTCTCATTTCATCAGCTTTTTCATTGAAAAACTTTATTTTGCTACCTTTACGGGATTAATATAAAAATTGACCCGTAGTATATAAATGAAAAATTATAATTTTTTGGGTAATAACAAGGAGCAAAAATTGGAGAAAATGTTATCAAATTTGAGACCTGTTCAATATAGAAAGTAACAACGTGATACATCACGTAACTCCTATTTAGATTATAACTATTTGTACCAGCCAAATTCACAAAAGTAGTTACTAATTCGTCTGCATGTTCTTGCGCTTGCTGTAACTCTACACTTGTTTTGTGGTTTAATTTCTTTGGCAATTTGTTGGTATATTACTAGACTTTTAAGCAAATAGTAGCGATCTGGATCAGTATTATTACATAAATTTAACATTTTTATAAGATTATTCATTATTGAACTGCTTAACATTTTAATATTTTTAATTGGATCAGAAAATCGTCACTTTTCTCCTGAAGTGATACAGTCGTCTTGGTTTTTTTAACAAAAGATTATTCAGAAATGCATTACACTCATGGTTACGCGACATGGAACTACTAGGAAGTGG
The DNA here is from genome assembly GCA_039881145.1 of Druceiella hillmani. Classification (NCBI taxonomy): domain Eukaryota; kingdom Metazoa; phylum Arthropoda; class Insecta; order Lepidoptera; family Hepialidae; genus Druceiella; species Druceiella hillmani. The sequence goes on from JAYKKI010000010.1 coordinate 21,306,217, forward strand.
CAAGACTGTACAGAGCATATTTAACACGTAAAGGTGGGCCTCAACCCGAGAGTTTCACTAACCACTGTATGGTTTTAAGTATTCATAATCACAGAAACCCATTAACAAGTATCAAAGCAATAGTATGCCGATAGATGTCATTCATACCACGTTCCTAAACTTCAATAATTGGAACCTGAAGATCAAGACGGGAAAGTACGATTTTATCAGAAAATTTTGAGAAGCTATGAGGAAAATAATTTGTTTTCAATTTGATACAATACAGTAATTTTTTTAGAACAATATAACACTTATATTCTATACTAGCTACTAAAAATGAAAGCTAATTGACCCCCTTCGAATCTCAGATTACTAGAAAAAGGAGTCTTATATAATGTTCTTAAGATGAAATCTAACTGATTTTCTAGAGGATGTGCATTTACAGTAGTTCAAAGATATGACCATACAAAGCTAGGGCGAATCTTCTCACCATACCTTAAATGTAAGAACTCATTTAGGGGTAAACGAAAAATTCTCCGGGAAATAAATAATAGATCTTAGTTGATCTATAGCCTGGACTCCGTGAGCTACCGATTTAAATCCAGTAGATTTTCGAATGTTCCGTTGGTACTGTGCACCTAGAAGAATTCAGAAGAAATCTGTGAGATTTAAAAAGTATGCGATTAATTAAAGTTTGTTTACATTCTTTTAATAAATTCAGCCATTCATTTTATATATGTGTTAAATTGAGTACTGAGTATATATTTAAATTTTTAAAATAATTAAATTTTATTTTAAAGTGAATTCAATAAAATATTAAAACAAATCAGATACTAATAATTACTCTCATTATTATTACTACTATTATTATAGACTCCAATCTTTTTATTTTATTTCCATTAAATATTTGCGTGTTAAATAAAGTTATTCTTATATTTGCAAAAGTATTATTTACATACAAAAATTATAATTTTTCAGTTACTATATTATGGGTTAATTTTTATAGTCATTCTGTAAAGTAGCAGCTTATTTTTTTTTAATCAAAAAGCTATTTAAATGAGAAAGATTTTTAAATAGATTCTGAAAAAAGTGAACATTTTTTTAAAGGCGTCAAAATTTAAGGTCATAATCTGGCGTTTAGTATATTTTGTGATTCCGTTAATTTTTTGTTGCCATATTAGGACACTTGTATGTATGACCCTTGAATGTTTTTATGTCGAATTGGTCATCAACCAATTGATGAGAAAAATCAAATTTCGGTCACAATTATACATGTCAAAAAAAAATTTATTTTCAAACTATGAGGTTGGCTAAAAGCCTAAAAAATGTATTTCAGAAACTATCAAAATTCATTAAAAAGTACAGGGATGTTTTGAATTGGGAATGATATTCTCTAGATTGTTTTTCGACTTAACATTATTTTTATTAGGGTACGGTTACGGAAGTAATGAGGCAATTATTTCAAATAAAAAGTTCTTAATTGTTAACGATCTAATTGTGACTTTGTTGAAAACATATTGAATACACATAAACTATAAATATAAGTTAGAGCTGAATTTTTTATCACAAACGGCACTCTCGACAAGCATAAATCAAACATTAATGACAAGGTTTGCGCTGTTAATGATGCAAGTGACAGATGTATTTACAAACAGAAAACTGGACCGACACATACATTGATTGTTATACATTGAGAGATGCTGTTTAGCTCATTTTATTATATTTTCTAAACTGTTTAAAAATGAAATGAAAAATATTGAATATATTTGGCGTTAATTTTGTAGAAATTCATTATTCGCAATTAAATGAAACTACGTGATGTAGTATTATTTCTACTTTCTTTAATTTCTTTACCACGACCTAGGTTTCGTTGTATTACAACATCTTCAGGTGGGATATTCGCAAAGATATATATCTTTGAAATATCTTTTGAAATATCTTTGCTAATATCCCACCTGAAGATGTTATAATATAACGAAACCTAGGTCGTGGTAAAGAAATTAAAGAAAGTAGAAATAATACTACATCACGTAGTTTCATTTAATTTTGGATGAAATATATTCACAAAATTTCAATTCTCTTCACTTTTCCTACCTAGAACAATTATTTATTATAATGTATTAATTTATACATATCGTATTATAGTATATATACGATAATAGATTTCGCACGTAGTTAAATGCGACTATACACACATATATATATATATATATATATATATATATATATATATATATATATATATCACTTCATTTAAAGGAATTTAATTATAACTCCAAAACCCCTACAACGACCTTTTATATTTGTGTTTATTCTTTTTTTTTCTTTTCCATCCGACTGTCACAGATGATATATATAAATTCATAAAAATTAACAGATAGAATATTATTTCAGCGGTAATATACACAGAAAAAAAAACCGAACATTTATTGATGTTTATATAAATATTACAGTAAATGCCAAATATGACAGTAAATGCATCCAAAATAACATACGCAACATTTCAACGGGATGCATTTGTCTTTTACAATTATTACATTTCAACAAATTAATATAATCTGTCTTCTACAATTATAGCATTTCAATGGCATGCTTTTGTCTTCTATAACTGTTGCATTTCAGCGGCATTCATTTGTCTTTTACAATTATCGCATTTCAACAAATTAATATAATCTGTCTTCTACAATTATAACATTTCAATGGCATGCTTTTGTCTTCTATAACTGTTGCATTTCAGCGGCATTCATTTGTCTTTTACAATTATCGCATTTCAACAAATTAATATAATCTGTCTTCTACAATTATAGCATTTCAATGGCATGCTTTTGTCTTCTATAACTGTTGCATTTCAGCGGCATTCATTTGTCTTTTACAATTATCGCATTTCAACAAATTAATATAATCCGTCTTCTACAATTATAGCATTTCAATGGCATGCTTTTGTCTTCTATAACTGTTGCATTTCAGCGGCATTCATTTGTCTTTTACAATTATTACATTTCCACAAATTAATATAATCTGTCTTCTACAATTATAGCATTTTACTGGCATTCTTTTGTCTTCTATAACTATTGCATTTCAGCGGCATTCATTTGTCTTCTACAATTATCGCATTTCATTGCTTTCCTTTGTATTCTGCAATTATCGCATTTCAGTAGCATTCATTCCTTCAACTCTTTATTTCTATTATTAAACACTGTTACGCCATTGCCACGTTCAGGTCAACTTTTTAATTTTTTAAATAAAATATTTTCCACAACTTATAAACATTCTGGTTTTGTTCGATAACAAAACCATTCTTCATTTTAAATGATTAACTTATTAGTTTTAGCATTCAATATTCTCTGTAAATTCGGAAATGATCCTAACGCTAATTAAATTAATTGATATAATAAATAAAAAGGTAAGTACGTCTTCCCCGAAGTCTTATCCCACCGTAAGTCCAACCGCCACAGTCTTTATTGTGACAAATTGAATCTGCTCCTTAGCGGGAAGTACATACGTTGTACCGGTAAAGCTTTCTTTAGGTGAATTTGCGGCCGCGGATTATTTGTAAAATGAAGCTTTAACAACCGCCTTCAATTAGTGTTATGGACTTGAGGAAAGCTTTGATTGTATTAAATTTGGAACTAGTTTTAAGGAACGTTTTTAATGAATCATAAAATCACGTAAAATGCAAGTTTTTAAGTATTTACTACTGGTACTTTGCATGTTTTTTTTTCAGTTTATAAATATATGTAGGATTCCTTAAAAGAAAAAAAATTGGAATTCTTATAATTCACTCACGTATCCGTCTGTCTGTATATTCGTTCCAGCTATTTTCTTGCAGAAATGATTTGACCCAGAGTTGTTATATTTAAAATATTTGTAAAATAAAGTTTAAAATATATTTAAAATATTTGTAAAATAAAGTTTAAAATATATTTAAAATATTTGTAAAATAAAGTTTAAAATATATTTAAAATATTTGAAATATAAGAGGAAGTAAATAAAGCCGTGTTTTTTTCGTTAATAACTTTTGAAGAGCATTTATAAGCATTCAAGAACTAGGATAAAATAAAATATTAAGATAATTTTAAAGACGTTTTCAAAAAAGTTCTGATAATTTTTTATGATTGTGTAAAAAATTTATCAGAACTTTTTTGAACAAAGAAATATTAAATTTAACACAGACACAAAAATCAATTAAACCTCATATATTTCGATAGTAACACTCAAAAATACTTACACATAAATTTTAGAAAGGGTTGAACAAAAAATGTGTCACCCATCTCTGGTTCACCCTGTCACTGTGTGTTCACCCATCTCTGGAACTAATAAAACCAAAAATATGTAAAGAAGAACTTCATTGTAACTTTACCTAAAATTTACCTCAAAATTATAAAAATATTCCCAAATCGAATGGTTTTTGACGATATATGTACTCCCGTGACATATATACTCAGTACCATATTTACGTGGTCAAAAAAATGGTATTATATGTAAATAGTTTGATAAAAATACTACATATATTAAATGTTAATATAAAGTCCTAAGTAGATATGAAATCTACGTGTAAATTCTATTTGCACTTACGAAGCTTTTTTACAAGATACCATAACTCTTTCTTTAGGATTTCGTAGTTTAAAGTCTGCAAGCTTTACATCGCACTGTTTGCCCGTGTGAGCAATTGAATGTATACTTATGAAATTTGGAATACAGCTTTTTAAATTCTTACTTTCATATCTTATCAAGTAATTAAAATGAATGAGATTTGGAAAAAAACATTAAATATTTAAACTCAGAATGTCGTAGTAATTTTATTTTCTTCTAGCTGTGTCCTAAGCTGTCACTCGAATGAAAATCAGGACAAGAAAAATTATTAGATTTTTTTCTACACTTCCGTATAAACTATTACCATACCAAATTTCATCAAAATTCACTCGACGACCAGTAGATTTTGCGTGATTGGCGAACAAATTAACATAGAGATAGACGGACATAAAGTGTGTAAACAGATTTTCTGGCTTCTATTATCATTCTTTATGCTAAATCAATCACCCTTTTCAGATACTTCTTATATACATAATTGACTCTGTTACAATATTTTTAATAGTTTAAATAAGACAGATATACATTAAAGTATAAAATAAAAGCTAGTGAGCTATAGATTCTAGATTTATACGAATATTGTGTACACAGATCATATGCTTTTTTTTAAATGGACCAAATTCATCAGATGGAGCAAATTATATCCTATTTGATTAAATATTTATTGTAAAATTAAATATTAGAGAAATTTTTATTTTTTTTTGAAGCAAATAGCACATTATAAAATTTTATATCTATAGGAATATAAATATAGTGTGTATTTGTTTATCATACACAATCTTGCGAACACCAATTTTTTTCTTACATATATTACTTATTTAAATAAGTTATTCTCATTACTCCAAACCACACTTTTTGGAGATAGTTCCAAAATTAGCGAGATAGCAACCAAATAACACAAAAAAATATTCAACAAGTATTATTACGCAATTTTTTTTCATTGAATCATTTAATTAATCAAAACTATAAAAATATAATAATTTTATAAAATTTTTAAGCGGATGCGAGCATCCTTACTTTTGAAACTGATTTCATTATAAAAACCCTTTTATTAGAAAAAAGGGTGCGTGTACTTATGTACGCGCGTGAGTAGTTATACTTCTTTGGCATCATTAAATAATACATACGGATAGATAACCTCAATTATATTGGAGCACTTGAAAAAGTCTATAAACACAATTTTTTTACTAATATTTACGAATAGTAAATATATTAATCAAAATATTGAATTTAAATCACTACCGAATATAATTTATCAGCACATATATAAATCGCACTTATATGAAACTAAAACACGTGTGTGAATGTAGACACTAGAAACATGTGGATAAATACTATGAATATGAAAACAGTGAACAGAGGCGACGATGGTGCCAATAGCTTTTGTTTCGAGACTGCAACCGCTGCAACTTCATACTGTAACTTTTGTGTGACGAATCTTAAAATTTCACTCTCATCATTTTTTCATAACGCGCCTAAAGAAGTAAAACTTCAATAATAGATTAAATAACTTACAACATGTTCTTTTAGGTATGGAGAAAAGATTATAATATTGTAATTGAAACTTAATCAACATCTCTATTAACATTCGTATATGTAAATAGTGACTGCGATAATGTAAATTGAAAATTCTTGCAGTTGTCTTACAAATTACAGACAGAAATAATGAAAATCAACATAGCTCATTTCTAGTATACCGCAATGCTCTTCTTACTGATTTATGCATCTTAATATATTATTAATGACAACATCTGTCTTCAGTAAATTTTAATTCTGATCAAACTCTGTCTCGCGGAATTACTATCAGCCACTTTATATTTCGTATGATAGATTTTCTTCAGTTGTTAAATTTCGATTGTTTACCGTCTTTGTGCCGTTTTCTTTAATCACAGATATAACTAAAACACTTGTCACATTGCAAAAGTAAAACTTTTACTTCAATTTCATTTCGATTCATTGAAGGTAACTAAAAATATCACATGTAATTAATTAAGTTGCGCACACGGGTCATGTTGAAGGTGATCATTACTGCAATATCGTCTTTATAGTTGTATCGTCGATTGTATTAATTTAAGTAAGTATTATAGTTTACAAAGTGTGTATTTTTTATTTGTCTGGTGTTTGAAAAATTAACACAACTCCCCGTTGCCTCCTTAAGTGGCACACGCACGAACTTATGTCGTGCAAATTTTATCCTTCATCCAGTAAGATAATGTTCATTTGTTGTCTATATTTAAAGGAAGTAACACATATATGGCGTTAAAATAACGTCGTACATCGGTGAAACCCTACGGAGTAACCCCTCAGCGTTGCATTCAGCAACACAAAGAAAAATCGTCTTTTGTTGGTTTTCAATTCTTAAATTACCTATTGTATTCCTCAGTGATTTTACTTTACCGTATTTATTTTTACTAACAACATTCAAAGTAAACACAATATGTACAGGCGCGAAATTCGCTCAATCTAAATAAGCCCTTTCTATATCACAATAAATGAGTGAGGAGGTACCACCGATATCACTTAAAGGGCCAAAATCAGTAGAAGTACGCTTTTGTTCATGCAACCGCGAAAGCACAGTTTTTCCGGATGAAAATTTAATTTGTACATATTCAAACCAGAAAAAAACTAAATTGTCGAGTACTGTTTTAGTCCGTAACCTAAAACGGCACTGGAAAAATAGCCGCCTAGAAAAATTTATTTTATGAATTGCGAATACCCATAGAAGTTTATAACGGTTGGTTTACATATCAAAAATTATATCGACAAATCCTTACAGCAGATTTCAACAATTGTCTTCTCACAACTAACTTGCCGATTTCTTGTGTTATAATTTTCAACCAATTCAACTTATAACATTCTAAACTAATAAACTATTGTTTGTTTTTTATATCCTGAAGGCGGGGCAAGTGTACAGAGGTTTAACTTGAATTAAAGTAGCTTAAACTTATATAGATAAGTAGTTGAAATAACAAAAGTAATTTTTTTTTTGTTAATCATTGATCAAAATATTAAATATGTGAAAAAGAACATAAGATTTGCCCCGATCGATCCAGAAGTAAAAAGTGAATAAAAGTATCTACAAAAAAGGTATTCGAAACATTTCTTATGGCAATTATATGTAGGCATAAACAAGTTCAGCTCAGGAACAAAGTCATGACTTTAAGCATTCCTCGGTCATTAATCTTTTACGAGGTAGTTTAAGCAACAACTACGTTGAGTTTTGATAACAGTTTAAGAACTAGATGTAGATTATTTTGAATCTGAGAAGGTAAACAGGGTCGTTTGATATAGGGAATATGTTTGTATACCTGGAGATAGGAGATAAAGCCTTTTTTATTACTTTTAGCCGAACCGATTGTTTCACGAAAGCAGTTCTCTATATAAATAAATCTTATTTCTCGTCCTATTTTACTCAAATCGTTTCCAACCTTAACTGAGCCATTACATTCTTTGTTACGATTTATGACCTACCGATATGTTAGCCGACGAACCGTAATGTCTTTTTTTGCCACTAACTGAAAGCCATTTTTAAGAATAAACGTATCGGCTATTGGCACTTGTTTCAGAGAAATATTAAATCTCTTGGATAATGAAATCTGCGAAATAAATAGTATTTTAAATAACTAAATATATGTTATTCCTATACATACTTCCAAACGTGGCTGGTGTACTCATACGTAATTCGAACATCACTATTTTGAGAAACATTCCTAACTTGTTACTGCTCTACAGCTTATTAAGTTTAATAATAGTTTCCTCACGTAAATGTCACCAGCACTAAGATACTATTTGTCTGAGATGGGACTCCTATGTCGATAATTTGTATTGCAGTCGTCTTTCACTCAGTAGGAATTATTTGAATCGGTTAGACTATCTTTTCCGGAAAGTTGTGTACCAATCAGTATTAACACATTCTTGTGCATGAGTTAATATTGCTTGGTGTATAACTTTCAGAAAAGGATATGTTAACCGATTCGTATCGTATTCTGCTTAATTATCTAGGGGTTAGTATCTATAAGTAGAATAGTAGTATCTATAAGTAATCCATGACGTACACTACACGTTTAGGATCATTAAACAGTGTGAGTTAATTTTGTAAGAAACAAAAATAATATCTATGGACGAAACCATCATGAAATTGACAAACTACTAACTAAGCTTTTGATTGCGCCCTTTGTTACAATCTTAAGAAATATATTAATACACCGAATAGTATTTCAAAAGCCAAGAAACCAAACAAGCATTCCTTTATTGCCCATGTGATAATTGTGTATTTATTTAGACATAGGCGTTTCGTAAGGTTATACTTTGTCTATTTTTATTTACTCATTAGACTTTAATATTAATTTTTCATGATATGCGTATATTTTATTGTCAGTATTAATTAATTGTTTAGGCCATATATATAAAAAAAAAAATAATATATATATATATATATATATATATCTCCATTAATTGCTGTGTATATAATATTATTATTATTTTACCTACTATATAACATTTAAGTGTCAAATTTACTTCCGCTTTAATCGATATTTAGTCCTCATTCTCAAACTGTGAAAGTTCAATTAGTACTTGAAAACTTTTTAAATTTAAAATGTAACTTTTTTTAATTTAAATATGAATAGTTTGAAAGAGATAGTTATAAGTAGCTCAAAATTTGTTTTTCTTAATTTTAAATAAAATGTCTTTAAAGATAGATTAAGAAATTCGCAAAAAAAATTTCTTTCCCCTTCAAAACAACTCAAGCTAAGGTTAAGCAAAAAATCTGCATTTGTACAAGCCTCTGGAAAGGTTTTAGGAAAACTATAACGATCATGCTAGATCTAATAAATTTTGAAATATGAATTTTTTTACGTCTGCTATATCTTTGACAGACGTAAAAAAATTCATATTTCAATTTCAATTAGGCCCTGTATTTACATCAGGATAAATTAAAATCTAATTTAAAGAAATATAAGGAACATTAATATTGATAGAAATATTAATTTTAATACAAATTCTAAATACGTGTATGTTTAGAAGTTCACGTAACCCTCGGGTTCAAGTTCTGTTCGTGCTAGACAAGTTTATTTTCTTATGTTATCTTACACTTTTCAATAGCATTTAAATATCTCTCTGGTATCTGTGATTTGTTTAATGCAAAATATGACCACTACCGCCACTAGACTGCTTGTTTTCATATTATTCAATGCTAGCTTCAACCAAATATTGGATAAACCTGGACGTTAATAGATAAATACTCTAAAAACTATTTGTTAATATTTTCATGTATAAAACATGTAACTACCATTAGAAATTCTACAAAATTTTCATTCATTACTATAAAATCATTACATTCCGCCCAAATTATCCAGTTTTTTCTAAATTTTCCATTGTTTCTCTTTATAAAAAAATATTGAAACAAAACAGGATTAAATTTTGATACGAGCCCATAAATTACCAAAAGTTACTTAATAATATAAAAGGTATAAAAACTTATTTGTCCAAAGCTATCTATTTCAAGTTTCAAAATTTAGTTAAAATATTAAAAGCGGGACATATTCTTAAAGACTTGATGGTTTAAACTTTATTAGGTAATAAGTCTTAAATATTTTTAATTTCACGTCGAATCACATCATTTCTTACTCTGGTCGAATTAAATTTTTTTGTTTCATTTAAATTCTACTTGTACTTTTTTAACTTTATTCTATAAATAGCAGTATGTTTGTAATTTTCCGATGGAAATCAGAATCGATAAAATAAAAATGAATGTTGGAAAAGTCTCATTTTTCTAGTTTTTTAAATGCTTTTAATTTATAAAAATTTCAGTGACGTGAAAGCAATATATTGATAATTTTCCATCTAAAACCACAGTCGATAAAATAGAAGTATTAATTAAATACTGTTCAATTTTCAATCATTTTCAAAATTAACTTTAGTCTTTATTGACGTTACTCCTCCTTTTGATATTATTAAAAAAAAATTTATTAATTTTTATTTTTTTAATGATTTTTTTCTTGAAAACTACAAATATATATTTATAAATACATCATTTTTTTATATTGTTGACAAAAATAATTTTGCTATTCCAATCGTGTTTCTTACAAATTTACATAGACCGTTTTATTATTACACACATGGTACTTTTCTCTCTTTCGCAGATGAATAATAAAATATTTAACTATATACTTTCAAATAAAAGTCGAACTATTTGTTTTTTATATTTATTTAGAATTTTACAGCTCCCAGACGACTTGAAAAGATCAAAGACTTGCTACGAAAGAAGATATGACTAAACATTACTAAGATTATACTAAGCGTTTCTTAAACTTTTCTCTGTGTTAATTGACAAGGAACAGAGATAGGAAAACAAATTTATTCTAACTTTCTTTTTGGTGATTTCGTAGTCAAAAAAAGGTTTGCCAATATTCGTCAGTTTAACCATTTTTCCATTTGTCACAGGTTAACACTCTATAATTTTGGATTTTAGACATATTAAAATTTAATGAGTCCCACAAAGAAGATGCTCTCAGAATAGATTTTTGATATTAAATTAAAATTCCCTTACAATAAATTTAAAAAACATTTTCGAGCATTTGATTAAACTTTTAATTAGACTTTTAATGAGTAAGTTGCATCATAATTTCAAGGGACACAGACTATGTATCCCTTTTTATAAATGTTTCGACAATTGTTTCTCCGGTTTTTAAACTTAATTTTTTAATTGTTTTACATAGTATCCAATTTATATTCTTTTCCTTCATGTCTTTATTCTGATTCATTTTATATCTCAAATAAGGGTATTCACAAAAAAATTGAGCCTTCAAAAATATCTTTAAAATGGCTTTTAATGACTAATAAATAAGCTAAATATTAACACTTGTTAAAAATGAGATAAAAATAATGCCATTTTTCAAATTTGAGTGCGTCACGCCAACATGTATACGAATATTTGCTTTTGAAATTCACTAGCTTTCATGTGAACATTAAAATGTTCATTCAAATCATCAAATTAATTTTTAAAATTTAATATCTGTTTATATGCTTATTAAAAAATTTGTTGAACCTGAATGATTTGTCAAAGACGACTTAACTAGATTTAATCTGTTTTTAGTACTATTGACAAATAATGAAACTATATTTTGATTTTATTTATGGTTAACATTAATTACGACATCGAATTAATTTTAATGTATATGTGCCAATAAATTTAGGAAAAATTGCTAATTTTCTTATCTTCATCTATTACTCAAAGTGTAACATTTTGTAAACCACTGATTTATATATATATATATATATATATATATATATATTGCTTATATTGATAACGGTCATTACGTTATTGCATTATGGCCGTATCCATTTTACTATCGTATCATCAGTTAATAATCTTAAATAATTATATCGTTAAATAAGAGATTCAAATTTTTTTTACACAATTAAAAAAAATTATTTTAAATCGTCCTTCTCACTTAATATTATGTACTACACACGAAATGAAAGCAATAAAAATTATCATGGAAATTAATGTATTTATACTCTTTAAAAACATTATTGTCAAAACTCATATAAATTGACTGATTATTGGGATTATTACAGCCCGAGAAATTTTATGAAATTTTTCGTCACTGTTTTATTTACGCCCATAAATATTTTTACTTCAAAAAGTTTAGTAACACACTTGAAACGTTTTATCACTTATATCCTATTAAATATTGAATAATATTTAATCAAAATCAACGGAATGAAATATTAATAATTCACTAGTTGACATGGTTTGCTACATTACTACGTATAAATAAACTTTGCATTGACAGCTTTTGAGAAATCATCGTAAGTTTTAAAGTAGTGACTAAGAGCTCAAAGCTCGACATTAGCATTTTCTGTAACAAAATTGCCACACAAAGGGGCTTTACTCGCTAGTAGCTGAGATCGCTTAAACTTTTGCAGCCCTTCGGATGCTAAGCAAAGCTGAGACCATCACAGGAGAAGCGACCTACTTTGGTATTTTTATGATACTTCGAAGTTCGTTGCAACTTAGTAATAGAGTATAAGGTGACTTTATATGTACACTCCTCCCATTACCCACATACCTCAATCACAATGTTTGTATGTACTCTTATATTTATGTGGGTAACGTAGCCAGCGCGTATATTTTGCAAGAGTTTTTTCACAGCTATATATATTGGTAAAATAAAAAAAAAATTATGTAGAATGCAAAGAAATAGTCTTATTTTGAAAGAGATAATATGATATTTAAAAATAGTGGTTGATACTGTATTAAAAAAACATATTTTTAATAAAATAAGTCCTAATTTTAGACTATTTTGTCCAATGAATATATGTTTTTTCTTTCAAAATTCATCTATAAAAAAATCCAATCAAAGAATTAGACCCATTGAAGGTATTTATAAAAAGTGATTGTTTTTTAAATTTTTCTCCATTGGAGTGTTCACGGAAAAATTATGGATTTAAATCAGATGAAATTTTTTGAACAACTAAGGATTAAGTGGAAATAACGTTTAATTTAATTTCTTCGGAATTGATTCACCTAATAAGAAGATACGCGAAATTAATATTTTCAAAACTTTATTTATTTATTAGCACAGAAAAAACAAAGGAGGGCTAGCTACTACATAATACAATGTAATTTCACAAATGTACATTGTATTATGTAAACAGAGTATACCATTGGATGGCGTTAGATGTATTTTAAACCGTGTAATTCAATTTTCCACCGAAACATACTTTGGCGAATTGATATGGCTAAATGTGGATTATGGATGGAGTGGTGCGGAGAGAGTAGGCGCTTAAGTAGTCTGAAAAGGTTCTTGGAGTAAGCGATCTAAATGCAAGCGGACGCATGGCAGCAGAAATCATCGTTGGTCGTTTTAATACATATAACATTTTTCATGTTGTATATATTCGACATAAGCTTTTTTTTTAATTAATTCATTTAAAATTTAAATATGTCATCAATATTTATAATTTAATCACTTTTATAGATTTGGTATTAGACTATTTAAATTTGGTTGCGACATGCTCTGTTATCTATAGATACAATAAAATTGTAAAATTTACGCCTCTGCACTCTGTAAGTATTTACGATAAAACTATTGAGGGGAACATAACAAAAATAATAAAATACAATAATACATTTTTTGGAATATTTATCCGTTTGTCTGTGACCCCGATTATTTGTCCGCACATCACGCAAGAATTTTGGTGAAGAATTTATTATTTGATTTTCTTTGGCCAGATGTGATTAACAGACTATTTTTTATCCCAATCGAGCATTAAAAAAAATGGTAATCTGATATTTTTTAACAAAAGTGTATTTATTTAAAAAACCTAAATCTTTTAATATTGGGGTTTTGTGCCATAATTTGAGAGGAAACTTAAAAAATATTTTCTTAAAGTTCATCTAAGAAAAAAGTTGGAGGGGATATTATGTAAACCTAATTATGTAACCTAATTTTTCTTTAAATGGAAATATATCTTTATATGTTTTCTTGTTCAGAAGAGTATACTACTCTACTAAACAAGACATATAATACTCTTATTAACGTAAATAGTAAATATTATAACAAAGGAAATTTACAATTTTGAAATTTTTAATTTTTAAATGCAAATATACATCAATTTAATTAATAAATTTCTTTTTAATTTATTTTGTCTTATTGTGAATTATTTTCTTGAAGTTTATTTTCATACTATATGAACACATTTTTTGTTTGTGAGGAATGTGGTGAGAGTACGTAGTTTATTTCAATCGTAAAATCAGAAATAAAACATAGAATGCTAAGTCAAGACGAAACTCTGCCCTTTTATTTTATTCGTTGATATAACATTCTAAATGTGATTTAAACAATCACATTTATGAATGTTATTTATTTTACGTGATATTGTAATACATTCTACGGCATGTAATTTATTTACGTGATATTGTAATACATTCGTGATATTGTAATACATTTTGTTTATTTTACGTGATATTGTAATACATGCTACGGCATGTAATTTTTCAACAATAGTGATGAATATCATCCATTAATGAATGGCAAATTAAGACGGTCCTATCGTTGAACCAAAATAGTAAGTCCAAACTGGAATAGGTCATCACTGCTGCTGTTTAATAAATTCACGTATTGATACATTATGGGATGAGATACTGATGCACGCAGATTATAAATAATTTAAACTCTTATCTAAAATACATGGGTGCTGTTCTTTTTATACAAACATTAATATCGTAAACTTTGAAAGCATCTCGGTGACTATGAGCTTAAAGCTCAGCAAAGAGTGGGGAATTGTTTATAGTCTACGATTTGCTATTAAAAATAATCTATACATATCACTACCACCAGATGCGAAAGTAAATCTTAAGGAAATATCTCACAATCTACTTCACATATTGTCTAAAAATCTATACGAATACAATTAACATGCTGAAGAATCATCAGTCGTTGCCTACTTTGACGTCGTCTAAATCAGTTATTACCCACTTTGGCAGAATTCAACAAGAAAAGTGTGGGAATTCAAGTACTACAGATCATTGGTCCAAGAGAAGAAAAAGAACGATACCGTGGGATACCCGGTTGAAACAAAGCTTCTTTTGCTATATACTATATTATGTATTGAATAACAGGCACGAATGAAATAAATTAACAACGTCTGAGTGTAAAAATTGTGTCTCAGTCGCTGATGCTTCAGATAATTCGCTATTGCAATTAAATATATATGCATTTATATATATATATATATATATATATATATGTGTGTGTTTGTATATATATATATATATATATATATTTATATATATGTATAAGTAACAAAACTTGTATGACACGTTGACAGTAGCGCATGATTCAATTTTGGTATCAGTTAATATACAAGATGTACAAACTTTTGTCGATGCAATTTAAGTTTAAAATAAATCATCCACTTAATGTCACTTTAATACTGGTACTTACCTGACTTCATCATCGCTATCCCCAACTTCTACTGAATCACTTTCGCAATTCATTCTTTATTGAAAACAATAATACGAGTTTGAAAATATTTACCAAACATTATGAGCATTATGGCGGACATGTAAGGTTAAACGCATACGCTTAAACGAATAAAACTGATGCACACGTCATGCGTCTATACTGTAGTGATATACATAAACATAAACATATG
The DNA here is from genome assembly GCA_039881145.1 of Druceiella hillmani. NCBI lineage: Eukaryota > Metazoa > Arthropoda > Insecta > Lepidoptera > Hepialidae > Druceiella > Druceiella hillmani. The sequence continues at coordinate 21,321,952 of JAYKKI010000010.1, forward strand.
CATACAAACACGCAAGGGCTTATACTGTAGCAAAAGTGTCATACAAAATCTTATACCTTTATATTGTAGCGAAAGTGTCGGTCGAAATCTTACACTTTTTTCTCTCTGGATAGCTCTCATCCGCGAAGTGCGTAACGTGGGATAAGGAACTTCGTTCCAAAATAATTTCTTCTGTGGAAATATATTTCAGAATCGAGAGAGAGCGGCTGCGTTAGCATCACCCAAATGAAGCTTGCGGATGAAAAGTAATATCATCACTTCCGCCGAGCTGCACCTATTTAAGGTAGTAAACTGGTTCTGCTTTATGGATGGAAAACATGGATTTTGGTTTAATAAAATCTAGAAAGATTAAGGTATTCGAAACACAAGGACTAGGATCGATCACTAATTTCTTGCTCCGTGACCACGTTTAGACATACACAATAAATGGACGAATAAATGGTTACACAAAACTTTATTAATTATCATAACCAATCGTAAACACCAAACCAAATATTTTTTAATAGAGAAGTTTTCTTTAAAATAAAATAATAAAATATGAGGAAAGAGGGGAGAAAGAAAGTCACGATTTGGTTAGAAAAAACACGTTTGGGAAATTAAAATAAGGGAAATTTTCCACATTTTCAATTCTAAATTGAACTTTTCATACGAACCTAATACAATTTTTGGTTCATTAGAAAATACTATATAAAATCTACATGTCAAGGAATTAGTGAAATACGATAAATGTATGGTTAATCAGAATACTAAATAACAAAAACATTAGAAAATAATATTTAGTAACTTTTTAAATATTTTGATTTTATTTTATATAAATATAAACTAGGTGATAATTTTAAAATATTCTTTGTGATCATAATTTATTTGTGATTGGTGAATTTCCAATCTATATCATAATTTATTTTTGATTGGTGAAAAGTATTCGAGAAAAAAAATTTATATTATTTATATGCCAAAATTATTATTTTCGTATTTTACTCAAGTATAAAAATTTTTAATATGTAAACAGGCTATAAGACATTAAAACAAGTACACAATATCATGTTCACTTTAGAAATATATGCGTAATTATAAATACGAACAGGGAATTATCTCATCTGATATTCAGTATATTGTTCAAATTTTTGCCTCTCTGATGTCTATCTGAAGCTGAATTGTAGCAAATCTGGTGAAGAAATTTAAGGATTACTTAAAATAAAGAATTAAATAAAGGATTAAAATAAAGGATTACTTAAAATAAAGAATAAAGAATCCATGTTTTCCATCCATCTTTGCTAATATCCCACCTGAAGATGTTGTAATACAACGAAACCTAGGTCGTGGTAAAGAAATTAAAGATAGTAGAAATAATACTACATCACGTAGTTTCATTTAATTGTGAATAATGAATTTCTACAAAATTAACGCCAAATATGTTCAATATTCAAAATAAAGAAATTATTAGAAAGCCTAAGACAGTTTCTAGTGTTAAGTTAAAAAATTATCTAACATTAATAGTATGAATTAGTTCCGATAAACACTTATCACAATACATTTAACCAAATTTTGTCGTGCGCTAACAAATCTTAGCCAAAGGGTTTCGCTACCAAAAAACCTAAATAAAAAGGAGAATTCTGTCCGATCAAAACTATTAATTATCATAACCAATCGTAAACATCAAACCAAATATTTTTTTAATAGACAAGTTTTCTTTAAAATAAAAGAATAAAATATGAGGAAAGAGGAGAGAAAGAAAGTCCCGATATGGTTGGAAAAAACACATTTAGGAAATTAAAATAGGCTGGCTCATTTTGATATGATTTTTAGCCAAATTTAAAATTCAGAAATTGCGCTTGGCAGAATTCACTGCGATAACCAAAAATTAATTTATTTTTAAGAATTGTTGGAATGAAATTTACATTCTTTGAATTACTTTTCGACTACTCGCAACTTTTTTATTTAAAAATACTAAAAACGTGTTAATTTTGAAAATGCGTTCATCAAATTTTTTTTCAGTAGTTTAATCTGATTGTGACTTATTACAATTTTAGATTTACTCAGCCGTATTACGGCAGCTGGCGTGCTCTAATAACTAATACTATAGTATTAGTTATTAGAGCACGCCAGCTGCCGTAATACGGCTGCTCTAATAACTAATACTAATAACTAATATATAGTTTAGTATTTTATTACCATATGAAGTAAAAATTTATTCCTTATTCAATGTCGCTGCGTATTATTGAAAAATAACACGGCGAAAAATGGGGAAAATGAACGTTTGTTAAACAAGTTTTCCTTATGACTATTACAAGTTTATGCAATCGATATATTTAAGACATTAATATTATAATATATGCAAAAAAACCTGAATATTGAATGAAATGCGTTTTTTAAACACACATTATGGGTATCTAAAATGTTTAAATTGGAATTTGAAAACATTCTGTCGTTGATCACTTTATAGAAAATATGGGGTATGAAGCGTTCATGTACAATGAAAGTTAGGATGCGAAATTCAAGGGAAATTTTTCAGAAATGTTATTATTTCAATTAAATTATGCAACATTTTTGTTTGCAATATCGTGCAAGAAAATTCAGGAACAGGAACTTCTTGAATAGTACATTAGGTCATTTTGATTTTTATTTACATTACCACGTTAAAAGAAATCTTACAAAAATAGTACAAAGTTATAAATAGCAGATAGGCTTATTGAAACTCTTAGTCTCGAGTTAATTAAGACCTTTTGTAATTAAGACTTCAAAGACACAAGATTTTATTTTTGCGGTGTATAAAAATTATAAAATATGTTATAACATTTGGCTTAACACTTATTCCTTTTTAAATCGCCTGTTTTCTATACCCACAGACTATTGTAAAATTCCACCGTACAAACTTAATTGAAAGGTATTTGGGGTATTGGTCACTCAATTAAAGGGTTTGATGTTTAATATCAACCCAACAAGCTCTAGGATTGATACGAAAGTTATTTTAGCATTATATTTTATACTTTTCAAAACGTAAAAATCAGATACATCAAGTCTAATAATGATACATTATACATCCCTATGTTTTTAATATTGCTCTTTGAAATCATAACATATCTAAAAAAGGATACATAAACTTTTTGAAATTATACTTCTTTAGAAGAATGAATCATGAAGTTGCAGCGGTTGCAGTCTCGAAAAAAAAGCTACCAACAAAATAGAAATAGAACCTCTATTAGTCGCGCAAGTTGGCACCATCGTCGCCTCTGTTCACTGTTTTCATATTCATAGTATTTATTTTCCACATGTTTCTAGTGTCTACATTCACACACGTGTTTTAGTTTCATATAAGTGCGATTTATATATGTGCTGATAAATCATATTCAGTAGTGATTTAAATTCAATATTTTGATTAATATATTTACTATTCGTAAATATTAGTGAAAAAATTATGTTTATAGACTTTTTCAAGTACTCCAATGTAATTGAGATTATCTATACGTATGTATTATTTATTGATATAAATTAAAATATTATTATTTAACATAATTAATACTAAATATTATTAAATTATTTATGTTAAATATTTATTATTGGTTATTCAATATTTTAAAAGTAAATAAATAAATTTAATAATAAATTCAATTTGAATTCATTGAATTTAAGTTTATTCATTTTTTAAATATTGTTATCATTTTCTTACTTTAATATTCACTTTTCATTTTTATCAAAAAGTTTTCATTAAATTTGTTCATTTATTTTTATAAATATTTATTATTTTCATTTATTCAATTTAATAATAAATATTGAAAATTAATATTTTAATTTGATGTTTAATTTTAATTTTCATCACAAATTTTTGAAGTTATACTTCTTTAGGCGCGTTATGAAAAAATTATGAAAGTGAAATTTTAAGATTCGTCACACAAAAGTTACAGTATGAAGTTGCAGCGGTTGCAGTCTCGAAACAAAAGCTATAAACAAAATATAATTAGTCGCGCAAGTTGGCACCATCGTCGCCTCTGTTCACTGTTTAATGATGTCAAAGAAGTATAACTTCTCACGCGCGTACATAAGTACACGCACCCTTTCTTTTTTTATCTGTAAACTACAATATTTAAACGGATAAAGGGAACAAGAAGATATTTTAGATTTGTATTTTATGGAACTAAATAGAATTTACATAACCATATTTTAACTAGAGTTCAAAATCTCTACGTTATAATGGGAATATATAAATGGGAAACGTCCGTCGAAAATGAAACAGTAATATGAAACATCTGTAAGTCTACACCGCAAACCCATAAATCCCGGGATGTTCGGGCGTTACGCAGGTTCGTGTTGATTTAAAAGTAAGTTGTAGAAATTATAGCTCGCGCGTCGAACGCGGTTCGATATATACGAATGGATATCAGTGTTAAATTAATTACGGGCGTATGGAATTCGTGTTTCCCATTGGATTTCTCGCTCGAGTGATGCATAATTTATTAAAATAATTACTACTCGGGAGCTTTTATTAAAATGAATATTGATTGGCAGCATATATATTAGCTCTGTATTGGGAAATAGTAAAAAAAAATATGTTGGCCAAATTTGAACTTTTGTGTTAAATAACACAACGCATAATATTTGAAAATGTTTGAGGGGAACTTTATTACGTCCATGCAGTGCATATTTAAGCGAATCAATATGTGAAATCTTTGCACGACTGTACGTGTCTTCAAATGTTTCGATTCAGTAAGGAATTTTAACAGGTTTTAGGGACGGAGTATCTCAAAGAGAAAAAAACGAAACCCTTAAAAGCTAAGTTACATGTCCATCCATCTGTTTCTGTGCCATAGCCGTTTTCCCAAAATTTGAAAGAAAAAACGAGAAATTTGTAGAAATGGAAAGTCAGAAAAGCTCACAATAGCAATATTTGAGTGATGCATTTTTTTAATTCTTGTACCATAAGAGATTTCAATTTTAACAGTGACTTATAATGATTTCAAGTATTTTTATTTAGAATTTAAGTGAGATTTCTCAAAGTATATTTTTGAAAATATTTCCAAAAATTTGTTTCTCTGCCCTTTGAACCTACTGAAATGAAAATAAAGAAGACTTACGTATATTTTTACACTTGTGAGAATATACTATGCAATGTATTTTTATGGTGAAATGCAATACTAACTAAATTTTAACAAAAATAATATATATATATATATATATATATATATATATATATATATATATATATATATATATATATATATATATATATATATGTATTAATTATATCAATTACAAAATTATGCCTGAAACACTCGTTCACGAGTTCCACTCGTAGTTATATGTTTATTTTTCTTAATAAGTCCATAAGCAATACATTAAATTCTAAAAATGTTATATAATATATTGTTTTTTTACCAAAACGTGAATATTTCTCGTAATTTAGTTGAATTTTTTTATTTTCTAAAACCTAAATATGTTTCGAGCCTGAATAGTATCTCGTAAAATTAAATAGATATTTCTTAAATATTATACTGTAGATTGATGTTATTTCCCAATTTTCTTGAGTTCATTATTAATTTATTAAAATAGTTCCAGTACTATACAAAACTAGTATATAATGTTATTAAATTAAAATTACGCTAATTATTCATTAATGAAATAATATAATAGTAGCCTCATTTCACATGTTGTGTGGAAGTGTGGCCTCGTTTTTCTTGAAAACCGGAGAAAGTTTCATACCATTAACTTTATCAACAAAGCCAGAAGCCCATCCACTGATCACAATTCATGAAGAACTTTATAGAATTGTTCTAAAAGTAACAGACTTAAGAGACCATCTACCATGAAATAGGACTCTGAAATCATAAGAGGTATTGGTATTAATTCTGACAACTTGATAATATTGGAAGAATCTTTTGTTCCTTGAATATTTTTTAAAACACTAAAATAAATTTAAATTTTATCAAACCCTGCACGAAAAAGATTCTACTAAAGATGTTCTAGCAAAGAGTATGGAGACAATCGAGTCATTGAAAGAAAGAAATCTCGTGCACTATTATACTGACGACTCTGCTGATGAAACCATTCGGAATGATAGTGCTAGCATACACTCGGTATTCGTAAATATCACTATGGAGGAATATAAAATTAGCAACATACTACTGACTTAAATTTTATTACTCAGCTGAGAGCAGATCGCTCTCTGAAGGCATTACAAAAATATATTTCTCTATATTATACAAACATGCCACATGGACCAGTCATGTTCTGCGACTCGATTGCAGATTTGGAAGCAAAAAGTAGAGGCCAGTCTGCTCTCACTCAAGAAATCCGTCCTCATCTGTAACAAATTGGCAAATCAAGAAATAAAATCCGTATTCTGCAGTGGATACCGGCACATGTCAGTATTCTGACAAATGAGGCAGCTGACAAGCTTGCAAAAGAAGCTCGTAATCTTAATGATTTTAACAATACCACAATTACCCTTAGCGATGTAAATGCTTATGCAAGGTATTATTTACGAGAAAATACTATCAAATATGTGAAATTAATGCAAATCGTTTGCTCACAAAGACCATCACAAAACCCAGAACTAGATACATTCAAGGCATGAAAATCAAACATGTTGTGGCCTGTCGTCGCTGTAACGGCTGTGATGTCCTCCTCAACCTGCTCTACATATTTAGCTGTCCTGTGATTTTGAGATTTTTATTTGGTCTAGGAGAGGTTTTATTCAGCGAACAACTCTGCTCTGATAATATTATTAATATGTCCAAATGTACCATTTCTAGACATGGACGTATAACAGTCATATAACAGTAGAAAAATTAGTCCAATAAATCTACGCTATTATAAAACCAGAATAAGAAAACCTGTAATTTAAAGATATTTTTGGGAAAAATAATGAGAGTTCTGTTTATACTTCTCTTTTCAAGTATAATGCAGGACCTACTATTTTCACTTGAATAATCATTGGATTCAACTTGAAATGTGAGTTTACGATAAAAATATAAACAGGTAATTCGGGCTGAGTTAATAAACAAGATCTTTAGAATTAATCAATATCTTTAAAGTCATGACCTAAGTTAATCAATCCATGTTTGTAGAGTCAGTGAGTTAAAGAGAAGTTTCATTAATATAAACAGCTAGTCTAACTTTCTTCTAGCCTCAACACGAATTAAAATTCCTTACATTATAACCTTTTTCTCAATTAACACTTATATGTTGTCTCTAATACTTTTTTAGCTTAATCATAGTCTAATGACTGTTATGAAGAGAAACACAGATCATTTTACTGGACAAAACTTATTCTTTTAACGACTAGAACTACATTTTAAAACGGTATAAAAATTTGTATAGCGTGTTTCATAACTTTTTGAACAAAAGAGTTTTTCCATGCTTGGTTCCTTGCCGCGCGGGAAAAATTTAGACTTTTATTTTATTATGTTTTTAACGCTTGAAAATGCGGCTTAAAATGTTTGACAATACCAGGCATAAGACAAATAATCCCTTTTTAAATTTTATTGTTAAAATAGTCCCTAGTTTTTTCATTAAATCCGGATCAAATAAGGATTCCGTGTGTCAAAATGAAAAAAATGCAATCTTTATAAGATCTCTTATTGTTTGAATATTAACCCTCAGATACCTCAATGACTAACAATCAAATATATAATAGGGCTGGGTGGGTTAATTACTCAAAAACTTGTTCTTATTTTTTGAAAGGGCTGACCATAATAGCAGTCCATAATATATGGCTGGAATATACTGAAAAAGATTTAAAAAATGAGTCCAAAGCTCTCATATCCGCAACTGCTTAACCTAACATTTTGAGCTTAATGAAGTCATAAGTCAAGAAATATGAACTACTAGAAGTATGCACAAAGATTTTAGGAAAACTTTAGCGATAAATGTGGACGTAAATAAACATATTCGACATAATTTTTAAGGTGAAAAAAATTTTGACACAGTAAGGATATTAGAACTGATAGGGATTTTTAAATGTTTTGAACAGTGAGAAACTGATTATAAAGTTATATGGAAGAGATGAATGACATAAGAAAAAATATAGAGCTACTTATTAACTTTGAATAACCAAGCGGCGAGGTTTGGTTAACAGCATAGCGCATAAGATAACAAACCTCGAACTTGAGTTGGCGGTTTATTTGTACGGTTTTACTTAGGCAAGATATGCCTAATAACATGTATCAATGGTTTAATAAATGGGTTACATGAATTCGCGTTCTGTTTCTAACAGAGGTTAACTGAGGAGGCTGTATCGTACTTGTCGTGTCTTCTTATATTTTATTATTTATCTGAAAAAAAACTTGCAGAATCTTTGATTCTTGCAGAATCTTGAGTGTCGCTCAAATTTGAACCGTAATGAAGTTATGAATTATTGACGAACAGAATTTCATTCTTATTTTAACTACACATTCATAATAAAACTTAGGAAAATTGTTGTCACAATGGGATGTATATTTTTTTCAAGCATTTACTCTAATTGCAAATCTTATATTTAAACAAGATTTGCTGAGCTGTAACAGTGAGTACCTAACGGTCCGGTAAGCAAAGACTTTTAAAGAAAATATCAGCGTTTGATTAATAACATTCAAAGTTTAATAAAATCACGTTTATGCACATAATATCTCATCATCTTCTGCGATACAGGCAATCTAATGACGGAGTGATTAATGGAGTGAATGAGATCGGACAGGGAGGAAGTTCATTCATTTTGGAAACACTGTCTATTTGAAACTCGTAATGAACTTCGCGGTATGCGATTGACGACATAAATTTAGTGTTTAAGGATCTCTAAACTTTTGATGATCTAACTACCATTAATATTAATTTGTTTTCATACTAATAATCTTATACTTGTAAACATATCAAAATAAAAATTTCTGCTCTTAATTGTTTTAATCGTCCACAATTAAATGAAACTACATGATGTAGTATTATTTCTACTTTCTTTAATTTCTTTATCACGACCTAGGCTTTAAAGAAATTAAAGAAATAATACTATATCACGTAGTTTCATTTAATTGTGAATAATGAATTTCTACAAAATTAACGCCAAATATATTCAATGTTTTAATCGTGTTAAAGTGTTTAAAATAAAAGTAATATAAAAAATAACTTAATTCCCCGTGTTTCCAATACATATGTTTCCCTTATTTAAGATCCTATTTTTATGTATTAAGACCCTATTTTTAGAGGAAATGGAACAGTTTAAATTTTATTAATTTTCCAACACATTTCAGAACCTAATTGTGAAAAGTCTTGAAATGGCGATTATACATATACGGATACCGTTTCCTTTCCAATCTCAAACGTTTTGTTTTGTTTCTTCATAATTGTTTACTTCTTTATTTGTCATATTTCAAACCAACTTATTATGTATTCTCATAGAATTTTGAGAATAATATTACATCGTAAATACGTTTTATATCACCGTAATACGTTTGTGTTTTATTGATTCTCCAACATATGAAAAACTTTATCGGATTGTCTTGAAATGGCAATTATTCATATAAAAAAACTCTTTGGTTTCCAATTTTAAACTTTTGTATTTTTCCCTCATATTTTTTTGCTTCTTGCATTGTTATGTTTCAAACCTACTTATTAAAATATACTAATAAAACTTTGTTATTATTAAGAGTAATATTACCATTTTCACACGGATTATATAAGCATTAAGAAGTTATAAATCAAAATATATGCAATTTATATTTCACATATAATTTGAGAATATGTAAATATATTATTAAAATTAGTTAAATAGCAATGAATGGAAAATTATTTGCTCAAGAGAGATATAAATTTAAGGATTAATTAAACCAATGAGAAGGGTATTAAACTTATATTTGAGTAACATAATATATTGGATATATTTGGCGTTAATTTTGTAGAAATTCATTATTCACAATTAAATGAAACTGCGTGATGTAGTATTATTTCTACTATCTTTAATTTCTTTACTAGGTTTCGCTTTACCTAGGTTTCGTTGTATTACAACATCTTCAGGTGGGATATTAGCAAAGATCTTTGCTAATATCCCACCTGAAGATGTTGTAATACAACGAAACCTAGGTCGTGGTAAAGAAATTAAAGATAGTAGAAATAATACTACATCACGTAGTTTCATTTAATTGTAACATAATATAATTATTATTTTGAAAAGAATCGTTTATTCTCTTGAACTAGGAAATGACATCTGTAAGTAAATATAATATAACACTTATAAGTAACAATTAAACTATTAGTCGTTCCGTTGTATGTTTATTTAAAAAACTGAGCAAAACATAAAACTACATCTTATAATCAAATGTCGATTTTTATCAATTTACTACTCGTATTCGGAACTTATCTGCAAGTGATTATTTAAAAACAAAGAAAATCATAAAAATTTGTCTTAGAGCTCGTTTGTTTAAATACAAATAAATGATTTTTTATTACATCTTTGAAAATAATAAGAATAAAACTTCACTGACTTTTATGGTTATCGTCTCAATCAACTATTATCCATAATTACTTAAGAAAACAACCACACGGCATTTTGACACAGACTTGTTTCATATATAGGTATAGATTAAAATAGATTTGGTGTTAAGTAGCAACGCCTTCTTCTCACTTATATACATGCTCAATGCACATAAATTTATGCGAATTTGGAAACAATATTTTGGAGCAAAAATTACAAGTGAATATTTGTATTTTCGTCAATCGAAAATCTGTAAAATGTTCGTAAATTTGTTCATGTTCGAAAACGACATTTTACCGAAAAATTTCCGATTAATAATAATATTTCAATTATTTTTCTTAATTTTACCTTGCGTTTCTCTTTTGAGCAATGTTGTTATTGGAATCAAATGTCATTTTCTAACAGTATTATAAAAACAGAGTTAAAATCAAGGAGTCTAAAATTAAAATAAAAAATGTAAGCGATGTCTATATAGAAGTCGACAACACGAGAAGATACAAACCGAAAGGAGCTTTTGTTAGAAATATTCATAATATAAATATACATCATTTGTCTGTTCATTATTGTATATATTCCATTAATCTCTCCCAGGTAAATACCCAGTAGAGGGCCGTGACATTCGGTTACACTTAATTCGTTCCCTTAGCATAGAAAATTACCTTAAAATATTTAGCCTTTCGCTCTTATTTTTTCCCATATTCTTATCGGAATCACACCGTATTCACCAAAACTGCAACAATGGGTTGTACTGCATGGGGGAACTTCTTTTATAAACCTTGAACTACTTGAATTTCTATTTCTAGATCATCTTACTATATTGTTTTAAAATATTCAGTTTGATCGGTAATTAGATCTTAATTATCAGTAGAGGGTTGATTTTTAGAATTCATTCTCATTAGAAGAAGAAATCTTTTAAGAACGCTGACGTGTTCGTTCCTCTATCTAATATCACTGCTTGTTTCCTGATAAACTGTTTAATGTAGAAACTTAAAAATTAGCATAATGATAGAGTATATAATCATATCTCAATTGTTAGTACTCAAAATGTTCAGAACTTGTTGTGTTATTTGAAAGCGCAAGTTGTTAGGATTTCAAGATTGTTTTCTTTTCGGAATTTTATATAAATAGTTCTAGAGAAATAGGTGAAAATGTTAAAAAATATATCCTTCTGTCTTAGATATAAGAGATATAAACATATTTACGGTGCCCTTTATTAAACAGGTTTCATTAGCTTATTGTCAATAAATAATAGTTATCCTAACTAGTTCACCATCTTCATCCATACTTTTTAACTTTCTTTTTAGAAAGGCTCCTTTATTGTAAACTCCTATTGTATTGAATTTTCGATAAAAATTCTTTTATCCAAATTAGCATGTCTATTTTATCCACACCTACATTACTTGTCCAGTTTTCCCCGTTGATACGGTCCTACGGGGCGGCACGGAATTAATGCGTGAAAATGATGTAGGTTCGACAATTAAGTGCTTTTATCTTTCATCTCTGCGGGTCATTATTTCTCGTATCATTTCATTCATTGTATAGGTTTATTGGAATAGATTTAATTCGTGTATTTATATGATGAAATTCTCACTTGGTTATTTCGGATATAAATAAATGTATTTAAAATGCATTATCAATAGCAATTCATTTTTCTGAAATCATCAACTTTTATTCACATTGTGTCTTTTATTTACATGACCTTTTCATTATTTGAAATATTTTGTGTATTTCATTTTTAATATTTCATTTATTGTTAAATATTATTTTCATATCTAGCCCAAGAGGAAATATGATCGAGATATACAAGAATTTGCAAGCCACATTTGCAAGTAAAGCAATACTGTTTCAAAATGCTGAAGAAAGCTCGTCTCTATCTCTATCAAATATAATTTGACGAGCGCATAAATACTTCATATATATCTTGGACAAGGCCGTGATCATTAAGTGCAACATTCAATTGTTGAGTATATGTATATAATGCTATATTATAAATCACAATTTCTACGTGTTCCATATAGTCACCTTGGGTTTGCTTAAGTAGGCACGGGCTTAGGGTGAAACAGTCCATTTTAAGAAAAGCCATAAATTAATTCTTACTGGAAAATCATTTATTGCTGGCAATTCTCCTGATACACACATTCTCGAATGCTTCGCATTGCCTATAAAAACGAGTTACGTTTAGAAAAATCTTTAATAAGTTGCCTTTATGCATCCTCTCATTTATTCCTTGTATATCAAAGTCTATCTCGATATTGTCAATAACTGGCTGCGGAAAGTCTCATAAGCCAATTAAGAGATTCCTGGCAAAATAGCTTGTAACGACCTTTAAAATTACCGTTCATGACTTTCACGAACCTTTTATATGTAAAGATTTTACATGTTTTACGTGCTTCATTTATGTTACACTGAATTCATCTTATGGAAAGTGTTTCAGGTATGTGAATTTCAAAATCAAATGACTCAGGAACTCAAACATCCCAAGGGTTTTATTTTGATTAGAGTGTTGGGTTTTTATTAAAATTTATTATTACTGCTGTATATAATTAATTATTACACAATAATTTTTATTGCAATTTATTTAAGCAGACTAAAACTAGCTATTGTTCTGCTTTTTTTTACTTATTGGTAAAATCTGACTAGTGTGTTAAATTCAGTTTTCTCAAAAGGAACTAAATGGAGAGAAAGAAATAAGAGTAATCTATTATCCTTTAACGCTTTGAAAATATAATGATTTAATATTTTTGATAAACATATTTTTGACATGGTAAATTTAATAAAAATATTTGAAAACATGGCGGTAAGAAGCAATGGAATTCAGAAAGATTCGTGTCTGAACGTAATGTTAGATTTATAACGCACGATGACTTTTGTTTAACTGAATAATCATTCATTGGAAAATTCATTTCATATCAAGAATATCAAACGTAATACAGTAATATCTGTGTTTTATTAACCCCTTATATACATGGCATGCACCTAGTTGCTTACATTATATGAGAGTAAGTGTATTAGGAAAGTATAAAATATGAACAAAACAAGGATCTACCTTACATTCTCTTTTGTTGCTGGATAGATATACGTAGTCACATGGATTTTACTGGTGGCGCCACTTTCAAATACAAGTTTAGACTAAAAAGTGTATTGTATTAAAAAAATTTAACAAAAATACCCAAAAAGGGGTCGTTACGTGATTCGACCGAAACTTTAGCAGTAACCTAATCAAAACCCGAGGACTCTATCCACATATTTGAAGCTGAATTTAAAAAAAACGAAACGTCCTCATAATGGGAACTGTCCTCGGAATCGTTATATTTGTACTGAGACCTCGTTTTGTATTTACTACAAACACACACATACGCATGCACGTACTCAATCACGCAAATTCGCACTCAAGTACGGAAGCACGCGCGCATACTCGCGCGCATGTATGCATGTACGTCTGCATAGACGCACGCATCTAAAAATGCACGCACAAACACGTGCACGCCTATGTGCAAACTTGCGCATGAGCATACGCATTTTTTTTTATTTTTCCCTTTTTTATTCTGGTCGTTCCGAATTAATATCCCATAAAATTTCAACTTTTTTCACTCTGATTGTTGTGCGAATACATTAAATGGTCACTCTTTCTGAAGCCCGAATGCACTATTGGGTTGGTCCATAACTTATAACACATATATTAATATGTTTCCGGTATAACGTATTAAACAGAATGAATCGTTATATTCCATTTTCCGATGAATTTCCAAGGTAATAAAGTAATATGCAACCTTAGTAACATACGGGTCCCCTATTTACACTTTGCTTTTTTGATCTGCCACAGTTTAATTAAATATTTTCATTGGTGTTTTTGAAAATTTCAACTGCAGATAACAACACGGATTTTTTTCCGGCAAATTCAATTTCCTTGGATCTTGAAATACTTTCAATCTGTGAAAAAAATAATAAAATTATAATTCAATACAATGGTTGATGTTGAAAATTTTACAATTATGAACCAAAAAGCTTTATTTCAAAAGGGACAAAACGTAATAAAATTATTAGTGTCAGCATATGGATGTAAATTTCTTTAATACTTTAAAAATTTAAATGTATAAATTGATCAACTCCCGTTTATAATTGGGATCGAGTGCCGTACCATACTTATAAAATAGCTGTCCCGCGAGGTCGTTCGCGATAGATTAACTGCTGGATTAATATACGTAACGCTATCGATTATGATATTAATAAAAGTACACTTTCATTGAATAAGTATACCTTGTATTTAAACGTCATATTGTCATATACTTATTATACATTGCCTAAGTCTGCTCGGAATATTATACATTATACAATAAATTCCTTAATTATATACATTTCAAGTGACATTTTCTAACACTTAGGATCGCTGGCAACCTCGCAGTTGGTTGCGCCGGCAGCTTACAACTTTCATGGGTTGAATTGAATTCGGAATGCTTGGGTTTGAGTTAATTTTTTGGGTTACTTTGCTTTTTGTTGAGCTAAAAAAGGTTGCATTTGGCTTTGGATTAAGTTTAGTTGAGTTAGGTTCTGTTGGGTTGGCCCTGGTTTGGGTTAGGTTGGCTTAGATTGGATTGAATTAGGTTTGGTTAAGTTTGTTTTACGTTGGGTTGAATTAAATTGGGATAGGTTGACATTGTATTAAGATGGAATAATCTTGATTGGTTTGGGTTTGGTTGCATTGGTTTGAGTTGGGTTGGTAAGGGTTGAAAAGGTTTTTATTTGGTTGAATTAGATAGACTTGGGTTTAGTTGGGTTGGCTGGGTTGTGTTGAATTCAGTTTGCGTTTATTTGTTTTGGGCAGGGTTTACTGTCGAGTTGGGTTGGATTAAGTTGGGTTGGGTTTCTTTTGATTTGGATTAGGTTGGGTCATGGTGGGTTGGATTTGACATGGTTGATGAACTGTCAGATTAATTTACATAATGCTTTCTGGTATGATATTCATAAAACTAAACTTTTATTGAGTAAGTCAACTTTTTATTAAGACGTGAAATTGCCATGTAATCACTACACATTTCCTTAGTTACCTTGGAATTTCATACCTTTTCCAACAATTGTACAAAATTTCTTAAATATATACATTTCAGGTAATACATATTTATGTAATACTTAGGCTCGCTGACAACCGTTTTCATGGGTTCAATTGGATTCGGTGTACTTTGGTTTGAGTTAATTTGCTTTTTGTAGGGTTGAAATGGGTTGAGTTTGGCTTTGGGTTAAGCTTAGTTTGATTAGGTTCTGTTAGATTGACCTTGGTTTGTATTAGGTTGGCTTAGGTCGGATTGTGTTAAGTTTGGTTGAGTTTGCCTTAGATTGGATTAAGTTGGACTGGGTTGGCTTTGCATTAGGTTGGGTTGATTTTGATTGGTTTGGGTTGGGTTTGATTGTTTTAGGTTGGGTTAGGAAGGGTTGAATTGTTTTTTCTTTGATTGAATTAGATAGATTTTGGTTTAGTTGTGTTGATTGCGTTATGTTGCATTAAGTTTGCATTGGTTTGTTTTGCGCTGGATTTCCTTTCGTTGAGTTGGGTTGAATTAGGTTGGGTGGAGTTGGGTTGAGTTTCTTTTGGTTTAGGTTAGGTTGAATTGTGTTGATGTGGGTCGGGTTGAGTTGGTTTCTTTTGGGTTTGATTGGGTTAGGTTGAGTTTGTTTCGATTGCATTGGGTTAGTCCTCAATTGAATTGAAGGTGTATATATCCCACGTCATGTTTTGATGCCCTAAGTCATCACCATTTTTTCTATTTCCGCAATATGTCAGTAAAAAAAAATTAAAATATGGTCTATGCTCTCACTAAATGCGTAAAACGGAATGCATCCGTTTTTATTCTGTAGATGCTTGTCAAAATTACAGGTGTAAATTTGTTTTGTTTATGGCCAATATTAAGAGTGAATAAAATCTTTGAGATTTTCTATCTGACGTGGATGTTAATTTTCCGTGACGTGGATGGATGGATCTTTAATATTCCAGTGATTTTGTTGTACTTCAAATTAAATTTTATAGTGCAAAATGATTTAACTGTTATCAAATATGGGGACTAAAGTATAACAGTGCGACTGCGAGTAACGCATATTTTTCTTATTTTCAGAAAAAAGAACCCGATTTCAAAAGAAAAGGTGACGTTAAAATAGCACTTGCATTACTTATGTCGTCAGATGACTGTGCATCAGACGACTCAATTGAAGGTTTCGTCAAGGGAAGCTCCATTTTAGATGATGAATTTCTGATAAACGCAGCTCTAGACCGAATACAAAATATATACATGGATGAAGATAAATTGATGAATATTTTAAATGGAATTTGAATAGTTGTATTATAATGTTTGAAATATATTACTGTAATCTATGTGTAATCATATTCTCAATATATTTGCATTGGATTATGTACAAATATGTTTCAGGTCTTTGAAACACAAGATACATCAATTACTAGTCCTGAAATCGGAAAGATATCCCCTCAAAAGGCATTTCATTCTCCTGATACTCAACAAACATTTTCAAGAAGTAAAAAGTTGAACACATCAGGTTCTCAGTCTCCTATGTAACAGCCGCCGACCTTAGGTATCTCAGTGCCCTCCAAGGATATTACTATACCTAGCCCTGAAAGCTATGAAATAAGAATACTAAGAAGAACTAGACCGAGCAATTATGTAATGAAAAATGTAGAACGCTTGTATACCACAGAAATCGTAAATATTGATATTCTTTCATTTAAGAAGCCGCTGGAAGTAAGGAAGATTTATACAAATGGAAACACCCCTAAAGATTATTTCTTAATTTATTTCTAGAGTCTCTAACTGATATAAAATTACAAAACACTCACACTTATGCAATGGAAAAACAAAGCCATGTTTGGAAAGATATTACAATGGAAGAAATCAGTGTATACTTAAGTTTGATGCTTCTCATGTCAATAAATCCCATTTTTGATAGCTAATTTTGCCATATTGGTCAACAGACATTTTTTTCAATAATCCTATTATAAGTAATGTAATGATCATAAAAAGATTTTAAAAAATCACTGTATACATGTAACTAATATTATACTAGAATTATCCAACATATCCCCTAACTCTGACAAATTATGCATAATGGGTACAAAAACTAAATGAGACCTTTCTTGAAACCTGTAGTTCATCACAGACCTACTCAATAGAGGAATCCATGAAAAAAATTAAAGATAAAAGTTCAATAAAACAGTACGCGGCTAAAAAAGGCTGTCTTTTTATTGGGTTTTTCCTGAAGTGTGTCAATATTTGACTAAACGAGGTAAAAAATTTGGTAGACGGTGCTGTGTTTTACTCTATGTGCTGTTTGGTAGAAATATAGCACCTTTGCTTTTGTAACCTTGGTCGTGATTCTGGTGTGAATTATTCTTTCCATCAGCTTGCGCAGAGTGGTTGTTGAATATATAGGCTGAAAACTTTTGCAGGCTGTGGCGTCTTTGTCTAGTTTTAGAATTGGCACATCGATTAAAGTTTTTCACGTACTAGGTAGTTTCCCCGTGCTCCAAGAGAGGGTAGAGTTAAGACAGTTCTTTTTAGTAAATAAATAAATAGGACAATTAAATATTTAGGTAAATTAATCACTTTTAGAATGTTTTAGGCATAAATATAAATATCTATATAAATCGCCATTTTTTCATCATTCAAATTTTCAACCTTACGTTATAAGAGAACTTTACGTCTTCTAGCATACACAAATAAGCAAATTTCAAATTTGCTTTAACAACAGTACATTAAATTTAAAGAAAACAGAAGCCTCTTAGTATATCAGTGACAACAATTTCCGTTCACTAATTTTAAATAGTTTCATTGGATTAGTGAAATTGGAAGTAATGTAATAATTTTTACAAATTTATATCATTTGATGACTTAAAACTGGCTAATTTAAATTGGCTGAAAGCTTAAAAATACGTATGGTATTGGTGAATGAAAGAAATCAGTAACTCGTAAAAAAAATCGATGCAAGGCTTTAATGATTTAGCTGTTTCTAATAACATTGTGTTCAAAATTTGAAAATTTTTTCGATAATAATAAAATTTATTCACTCCTAGCTTAAAATATTTATGTAAGATTATTAAAAATAAAGCCCAAAAATTAAATCACATTTTGTCACAAATTCAAATGTTTCTTATTTTTTTTAATCACATGGTTATTTTATTTTTTCCAAATAATTGATATGTTTGAAATTAAATGGGTAACAAGTAATATATATATATATATATATATATATATATATATATATAAATATTATATGTATATATATATATATATCCAGTGGCAGATTTCAAAGTTTGAACAAACATAGTTTCCGAACGCAACACATAAGAGGGGCGCGGGGGGCTTCATTAGAAGCGCAAGCTGTGCGGATGCTTTAGTAGCCAGTGGAGTGGAGAGCACAGCGCTTTTGCCGTCGAGGCGTACATTTCGAGTGGATTTTCGCTGTCTGTAGCACGCCGTCGATTTAATAATCGTTACAGTATTCGTCGATTACGTGAAGGACCATCGATCAACCTCATTCAGTCATGGGTAGTAAGGTTCAGAGCTACAGGATCACATTAAATAGGCCCAGGCCAGGACCAACACCATTGGTAGCCACGGATGAAAATGTCGAGCGTGTTATGGTTTATGTCGTTGAAAATCGCCGTTTATCACTGCGTACACGTTCATCGATATTGGGAATCAACTTTACAAGTAATAATGCGAAAAAAGCTCAAATTCCATCTATATAAAATTCTAATTGTTCAAGATTTACACGATTCTGACTTTGAATTAAGAAAAACTTATGCGGAGGTGATGTTGTTGAGATTTCGTGCTGCTACCCGGATGGGCAACATATTCTTTACTGACTAAGCTCACTTTCACATTGGAGGATATGTGAATAAGCAGAACTTTCGTTACTGGGATGTCCACAACCCAAGACAAATGCATCAAGAGCCTTTACATAAGCCTAAACAGTCTGGTGTGCCAGTCTGGTGTGCCATGTCTGCATCTGTAATCATAGGGCCTTATTTCTTTGAAAATGAACGTGCCCAAACTGTAACTGTGAATTTGGAGAGATATGCCCAGATGTTAAGTGACTTTTTCAGAGTAGAACTACAAAATAGTCCATTTTTTAACCAAAACACATAGTTCCAGCAGGACGGGGCCACAGCTCACACTGCTAATGTGTCCATGAATGCAGTGCGGCAATTATTTCCAGAAAAAAACATATCCCGAAACGGTATCGTACCGTGGCCACCTAAGTCACCCGATTTAAGCCCTTTTTCTTATGGGGATACTTAAAATCCGTTGTTTACAAAACAAATCCGAGCACTGTGACACAACTTAAAGAAAATATTCGAGCCGAAGTCAGTAGGATACCCCAGTCGCTCTGCAAACGCGTTTTTGAAAACATGCGTGCTAGACTCGAAGAGTGTGTCAGACTCGATGGCCGCCATTTGGAAAACATAGTTTTTAAAAAATGAAATCCGCATTTATTGTTATAAAGTTAAAATAAACCTACTTTGTATTAGAGGTGTAGTTTTTTTTACAATTTTTCAAACATTGAAATCTGCCATTGGACACCCTCTACATATATATATATGTATATATATATATATATATATATATATATTTGCGTATGTATGTATATATAGTTTATTTTCTTTTAGTTAGTTTCACAAAATGATATGTATGTTTTCATCGATTTTCAATTCAATTCAATTTTTTGGCAAAAGGAATAATTAATATGTCTAAATGTAAGTTTGTAGCCCAATTTGAGACCTTCCTTCATTTGAATATTATGTAATTGCGTAATAAAGATAAATTTATATTTCTACCATTTTTGTCCATTACAAAATTTTCTCATGAAAGATATTTCTCACAACTTTTAATAAGTAACACTGATGAGTAAAATATAATATTTTTTGGCTTTGTATAAATGAAATATGGAATATATGGTCCGCTGTTTAATTTTTAATTTAGCACTAGTTGTGGTAAAAAACACCCAGGTTTTCGGGATAACTTAAAAGATGACTACTAAAAACTGCAACCTTGCTTCCTGCTTGATGTGATAAGATCATTTAAGTTATCCCGAAAACCCGGGTGTTTTTTAAATTCTACAAGCAACGACTGTAATGTTATAATTTTCTATCTTCATTCTCATGGATTTAGCCATAGAGTTCCTAATATTCTGCTGGGTATTTTATAATTTTTCCTTCTACTTATTATTTTAAAAATAAACTTCTATTTTCTTGGTTACTATGGTAGTTGTGATGTCGATAGCTCAAATGAAATAACTCTATACGAATAAGATAAAGGTTTTTTTTGCATTAATTTTACCTGAAAACAAAAATTATATTAATACGAAAACAGGTAAGCTATAGCCACCAATTTTATTACAAATACCTATTATCGTAACATATATAAGTTCAATCGGTCAGTGAGCTCATGACATGATTTTGTTAGCTAACCCAAGCAAATCTCAAGTTAGTAGTCATACTGGTCTCTAAAATAAACCTGCTTAGTTACCACAACTAGAGCTAAATAGTATAATAATAAATCAACTGTTAAAAACTTGGGTCCATTGATCGATCAAAATCTTAATTGGCGTCCTTAAATAAATGACGTTAGTCGTTGTGTTTAAGTAGAATACTCTTTGAAACAACTTCATAATTTTCTACCAACTAAAATAAAAATCTACCTTTGTCAAACACTCATATTGCCACTAATTTATAATGGAGATATACGCTATTTGCATATTGATGAAGAATATTTACATAAGTTACAACGTGTTCAAAAATTATACATCCGGTACATTTTCGGCTTCAGAAAATATGATCTTATTTCTAACTACAGGTTACTTTTCAAATGGCAGAAGACCCGCGAAAGTCGCCAAATTCACGTACTTACACTTCCTTTTAATACATTGAAAAATTCTTAGAGCGCAGACTATCTTACTGACAAATTTAAAGATATGTCTGCTCACGGCCTTGGGCTACCATCTGAAGGTTTAAACACCTAAATATTCCTCTCCCTATTACAAAAAATCTTTTACTCTCCAAGTAGCAAAAATTTAGAATCACCTCCAGGTGATAAAATACCTGATACCAGGAAAATTACATGTCTAAATGTTTCCAAGAGTCGATTGAAAAAATTTTACCTCTCCTGAACCCTTTTCCTTCTTGCCCTTATCTTTCCTTTCTTCCCTATCCTAATTCATGTTAATATAAATCTGAAAGTTTAATCACCCTACTTATTTCGAAATATTCCTCTCCGACTTACGAAAAATCCTTTACTGTCCAAGCAGCAAATATTTGGAATCATTTGGAACCAGACATTAGGGAAACCACATCGATAAATGTTTTCAAGAATCGAGTGAAAAAATCCTACCTCTCCTGAAACTTCTTACTTCGTGTCCTTTTCTTTCCTTTCTTCTCTATCCTAATTCATGTCAATATTTTTTATTCTTGTAATGTTTAAATGTTTTAGTCTTTTAATGTTTAAATGTTCTATAAATAGTTTTTATTGTAAAATCTCTTGCAGTATACCAATCAAATTTCAATACCAATTAACTCAGTAGGTAGTATATAAAATCTTACTATTCTTTTGTATAAAAATGTAAAAATATTCCTTAAATAATAATTTTTGGAGTATTACTTCTATTTTATTTAAGTTCTTTATCACGACCTAGGTTTCGTTGTATTACATGTTTAGGTGGGCTATTAGCAAAGATCTTTGATAATCGCCCACCTGAAGATATTGTAATACAACAAAACCTAGATCGTGGTAAAAAACTTAAAGAAAGTAGAAATAATACTACCTCATGTAGTTTCATTTAATTGTGAATAATATATTTCTACAAAATTAACACCAAATATATTAAATATTTTTGTGTCTGGAACTTGGATTTTCATGAATGCATTTACGTTGGAGAAAAATTGTATTTATAGCTACATTATCATGTATATATTATATCTTAAATTCAAAGCCAATAAATATTTGCTTCAATTTATCGGAAAAAGATTCACAAAATGTTTGTATGGCTGCAAAATAAAGTAAAGTTTTCTGTCTTTTATTCTCCCATCTAATTTTTATTTATCTATATTCTTTTTTTTATAATACAATTGCAGATCGTCGCACTTCAAAAGTGCGACGTAGTATTTATTATCAGGTCAGATTATTTTTATGAGTAAGTTAAAAAAATATATTATCTGTGTAATTAATTTTTCTACGACAAGAAACAGGAATTTATGTGATTCCATCATTTTAAAATTTTTGAATTATATAAACCAATAAAATTTAAAAAAATTTAAATGTAGAAGGCAAAAAAATACAAAGAATTTGCTTTCATAAAATACCATCAAACATTCCCACAATTTTCAGCCTACTCTAAATACTAGTTGAGGAGAAAACCCGTCCATCTTATGACCTTTAATCTAAGTGTACATATACCAAATTATTATTCATAAGGGAGGAGTGTCCGAAAACCTCATTATAAATAATGAGGTTTTAGGACACTCCTCCCATATAAATAATAATTTGGCGCCCATCCAAATCGATCTACTGTTATTTTCCTAGAGATATTTTTTGTTGGCGAGGGGAAGTAACAGGGAAATTTGTTTAACGGAATTTTTTTATAACATGGAACTTCTATACTCCATGAATAATTGTTTTACAGAAAAAATCGCAGTTTTTCAATCGAAGTTCTACTATCGACATGTGAAACTAATATGGGCGGTTTGCAATAACCGTTATGTTTGTTGAATGAAGTTAAATTATATATCTTAAAATAAGAAGAAAAAATTATTTCTTCTTATGTAAGTTTGTTAATTTTTAAACTTTGTTTCATTTTGCAGCCATACGAAAATTTTTTGAATCTTTTTCCGATAAATTGATGCAAATACTTATTGGTTCGGAATTTAAGATATAAGATGTATATGATAATGTACCTTTTTGTCCAATGCAAATACATTCATGAAAATTCAAGTTCCAGACACAAAAATATTTAATATATTTGGTGTTAATTTTGTGGAAATTTATTATTCACAATTATATGAAACTACGTGATGTAGTATTGTTTCTACTTTCTTCAAGTTCTTTACCACGACCTAGGTTTTGTTGTATTACAATATCTTCAGGTGGGCGATTATCAAAGATCTTTGTTAATAGCCCACCTAAACATGTTGTAATACAACGAAACCTAGGTCGTGGTAAAGAACTTAAGAAAATAGAAGTAATACTCCAAAAATTATTATTTAAGGAATATTTTTACATTTTTGTACAAAAGAATAGTAAGATTTTATATATTACCTACTGAGTTAATTGGTATTGAAATTTGATGGGTATACTGCAAGAGATTTTACAATAAAAACTATTTATAGAACATTTAAAAGAGAAAAAATAACATAAAAGACGAAAGTACATATAATACAAAATATTGACATGAATTAGGATAAAGAAGAAAGGAAATAAAAGGACACAAAGAAAGAGGTTTCAGGAGAGGTGGGATTTTTTCACTCGATTCTTGAAATTCATTTATCGATGTGATTTCCCTAATGTCTGGATCCAAATGATTCCAAATATTTGCTGCTTGGACAGTAAAGGATTTTTCGTAAGTCGGAGAGGAATATTTCGAAATAAGTAGGGTGATTAAACTTTCAGATTTATATTGACATGAATTAGGATAGGAAAGAAAGGAAAGATAAGGGCAAGAAGGAAAAGGGTTCAGGAGAGGTAAGATTTTTTCAATCGACTCTTGAAAACATTTACAGATGTAATTTTCCTGGTATCAGGATCCAGGTGTTTCCAAATTTTTATTGCTTGAACAGTAAGGGATTTTTCATATAAGAGAGAAGAATATTTAGGTGATTAAAATCGCGGCAGTAAGCCGATATGTCTTTAAATTTGCCAGTAAGATAGTCTGCGCTCTAAGAATTTTTCGACTTTCGCAGGTTTTCAGCCATTTGAGAAGTGACCTGTATTGAGAAATATGATCATATTTTCATATTTTCTGAAGCCAAAAATGTACTGAATGTATAAATTTTGAACACGTTATAACTTGTGTAAATATTCTTCATTAATATGCAAATAGCGTATATCTCCATTATAGATTAGTGGCAACATGGGTGTTTGATAAAGGTAGATTTTTATTTTAGTTAGTAGAAAATTTTAAAGTCGTTTCAAAGAGTGTTCCACCAAAAACATGACGACTAACGTCACTTACTTGAGGACGCCAATTAAGATTTTGATCGATCAATAGACCCTAGTTTTTAATAGTCAATATTTATCATTATTATACTATTTAGCACTAGTTGTGGTGACTAAGCAGGTTTAGTTTAGAACCCAGTATGACTATTAATTTGAGATTTGCTTGGGTTAAAAGAACCATAAGATCCATATCATGAGCTCACTGACCGATTGAAGCAATATATAATAATAAGTATTTGTAATAAAATTAGTTAGCTACCAATTTTATTAACCTGTTTTCGTATTAATATAATTTTTGTTTTCAGTAAATACAATTTTATTAATGCGTGAATTACATCAACTTTTTATTATGATACAAATATGGTTGGATAATTTTGCATATGGAATAGCAAATTTGTCAAAATTATAAAAGAAAAGAACTCTAGACGCTGAGTAGATAAACAACATAACCATAGCGATGGGCATCTCCGCAAGCAGCATTGTCCTGTTATTTATTTAAAAAAATATGTTAAAATATTTACGAAGGAAGTTTTTTTCAATGTTTACTATTAAGACTATTACTTGGAAGAATAAAAAAATCATTAGATAAAATCATTTACAATTTTCGTCCAACGGGCTTAAAGTCATAAAACTGTAATATGTCAAATATGTAAAATAAATTAAAGGTTCATACAAAAAAAATATGAAAACTTGGAAGTGAACAAAAAATTGGGTTCCATGGGGTCGATAGATATTTTCTTTCAGTCTCAGAAATAAAGAATTAATTTAAAAACTCGCACTCATTTTTGTTTAATTCAGATTCCGGTACCCCAAATACTGATCAAAAAAAGAAATTAAATAAAAATATGTGGACTACGACATCTTAATTTTATATTAATTAGGTAAAAGCGTATGCATGCTAGGGACCTGTCAGTTATATTCACAAAGGACATCCATTTTTGCCTATATTTCCGAAAACGTTCTTTTCAATTTATTAAAAAAAAATTGGTACAATTTATGTATTCAGACGAAAAAAGAATTGAAATTATCCGATTGCAATCCGACAAACTTTCTTCCAATTATTTATGGAAAAAGGGAACAGCGTGCTTCCTGAACCTTAACATATATAATTGCTACTAAGTACTATAAAATAAAAGAATTCGGAAGACAAATTAAAGAGTGATCAGTCCCTTTTATTTTGACAAGCCTTTCAACAAGAAGAATACATACACATATATGTAAACAAAGACATAAAATCACATAGGCTATACTTGTTCACTATCATTTATCCCTATATATAAAAAATTAGTAAAAATGCTTTATAAAAAAGAAATGAAATGAAATACATTATTTACTACGATTATTTTAAGAACAATTGAGCCTTTGCAATAATTTTAAATCTGTCTAATTTAAAACGTGGGGCTAATTCGGATTGTTTACACGTTAAATAAAATGTTGGTTATTATTATCATCATTTTATATAATCATGTCATTACCTTTTTAACTAACGCTCGTGTTGTTGCAAGGCAGCGCGGCGTGCTCATTCATTCCGTACACTTTGACACACCAAGGTAACCTACCTTGGTGTGTCAAAGTGTAAGTTAACCGCCCTGTTTATAAAAACAAGTGAACGCAAAGAAGCGCTTCATAATTAAATATGTTTATTACGGAAACAAGTACGATTATCCTGTAGATTTTTATATAAATTAATTGTAGTGCAGTGTATGTGAGATAAAATCAAAATGGGAAGTATTATCGAATAAAACCATTAAAATGGACAAATACAGAATATGAAACAAAATGCACCGTCTACATATAGTGATAGAGAGAAGGAAAATGCCTTCTAATGTACATTTAAAATATAGATATTGCATTAGATGATAAACTGAAATGTGTAGTTTGTTGTCAAGTCCTGTCCGCCTAAAGAGTGAATCCTTCAAAATTAGTCTGGCGTCTGGAAACAAAACACCCTCTTGACAAATAAAATCATTAGAATTCTTCGAGCATAAATCACTTTTCTTGAAAAACCAACAAATTTCTATTAACAAATAAAGATGTATTGAGGCCATTGCACTTCGGGCATCACATTTAGCAGCATTAAGAGTGGCTGCGGAGTCTAAATTGCACATGATTACCGAAAATTTCATCTTACCCGCTACTATTGATATGGTCGTGTGATGATAAGCTTGAGAGAAGCAAAAAAATTAAAAATTATAACCCTTTTAAATAACACAATGTTAAAATGTATTAAGAAAAAAGCCACTGATGTCAATAATACAATAATTGAACAAGTAAACTTGAGTGAATTTTTTGCCATTAAGTTCGATGAGTCAACCGAAGTATTGAACTTGGCTCAAGTTTGTATTTCATGCAATATGAATACATGGCTATTAAAGAGAAAGATTCCGTAAAAAAAACATGCTATTTGACAAAACAATCCCTAGTCTTTCCCTAGTAATCCTTGAAAGTCTTTTTCAATTTTTTATTCATACAACAAATTGAAAAATTGACAATGTATTGTGGTATGTGTTGATGGTTTGAAAGCCATAACGAGAAAGAAGAGAAGCTTAATATTTCGATTATACGCCATAAAAAAACGCAATTTTGCGGTTTTACTGCAACTTTTGATTATATGTACTGAAATTTGAATTTAGAAAATTCTGTTATTGATCACGTGTTTTAGAGCAAGAAAACGATTTTACGTGAATTGTAAGTTTAGTTACTAGAATATTATCCAAATGACAACGATGTTTTCTCGAAAAGTTCTCAATCCGTTTGATGAAAAACGTTAATGCAGCTACCAAATTACTTGTCAAAACTTACAACCAACTTATTGAAATAAGGGCTGACAAATTGTGCCACTTTAAGTTTGGCTTACACAACGCCCAGAATACGCAAGCTTAGTAAGGAAAGCTCGGAAGCTTTGAAAACATTAATCCTTCTCAATTCACATTCATGCTTTAAAAGCTTCTCGTTTTTAAAAACCGAATCCTGAAATCATCGTTTACAATAATGATTCACGTAGAGAAAACTTTTTAAAACAAAACCAATCGTCGCATTGAGAATTAGTGATTAAATATTTCAATCAACTATGGCTATTAGTTTATTTTATTATATTCGTCCTTCCTGATAATATTTCATTTTCTAAGATTTGGTTATTATTTAAAACACTTAATTTAATAAAAAGATACTTCATTGACACGTATTGTTTTCTGAACAGATTGATGATTCCCTCTGTAATTAAATGTGACTGCCTTAAGGGTCGTGCATGCCAGATTGAGAAACGATAGTATAAACCAAGTATCTAAGTCAGCTTTGCGTCAAGCTTTTCAACAGTAAACACGAATCTAGTAACTTTCCAATGATTTATTCAAAGAGAGACATCAGCCCCGGGTGTGTTGAAGGGATCGCGTCTTGTTTCCGGCCGCCCGCAAGGTGTATGCCCTAAACAATTTGATATGAGAGCAAAGTGCGAACAGACGATTGCAAAATTAATATACTTCAATAGAATTTTACATATTTATATTACATGAAAAATTTCGAAATGTTTTTGGTAACCTCTTTAAAATATTGCTCGTTTTTACTGTTTTTGGTTAATATTTTTTTTCATTACCCAAACTTTTACTTTTACAAAAGATTACTGTGACAGACGGACACACAAATGAACACGTAAGTGTCATAGAAAGACTCCATTGTTTCTCCCTTTAATTTACAGAACCAAAAACATTATTGTACACGGTGTCGGAATAAATTTCGGATAAATAAAGACGCTATAAGTTGGCTGTAAATGAAAAAATTGTCTTTGAAATAAAACGCAAAACACACCATTTTTCTAATTGAGTGCCAAAAATATTAGACATAACTCTTTTTAGCATACCTAGTAATTGCCAAGAGTGCAGTATTTAGCCGCAATAGTGATGTCTTCACTGCTGTTCGCGGTTTAATCCCCCGAGAGGCGCTGAACAATGTACGCAAGTATCGTTTGTACGAAAAAGATGACAAATAATTATGAATATTGTTTTCAATTTTCCGAAAAAAAAGTCGTCTTTTAAATTTAATTTTAAGGACAATCAACTATTTTTAGTCAAGGAATAACATATTTTCCTTGTCCGACACTTATTACCGGATACCGTGCATAACATTTAAAGTAATTTATAAATTGTGAGCAAAATTATGGCATTAGAAAAAATTATAAACATGTACAGAAAAATATTTTTAAAAAGTAAATTAACGTATCAAAATACTCCGAATTTAATTCAAACAGACTGAAAAAAATTGTAATTTAAACACTGAAAGATTGTCATTATCATCTCGTTTTCTTCTCTGACTGTTCATATCTACATATTTCTGCTACTTGAGACGCGTTGATCGCATTACCATCTTAATGAAGTAATATAAATTCCATAAAGCACGCTCACTTACATACATGTCGAATAAATTATGTATCGCTCCTAAGGCTGACTAGGTTATATTTTGGCCTATATACACACGTGTTTCTCTAAAGAGTTTCAAATGTATGTTTCACACTCAATTCGTTGCGAGAGGTCGCTATTCCATGCTATGTTAAGGATCATAATTATAACATAACTATATTTTAGTTCATAGAACCTTATACCAAACGTTTTTACTTCATTTCGGTGACGGGTTATCCAGTCAAAAATATATCATGAAACAACATTACCAAAATTTATTTGTAATTTGGAGTGTTAAATATAAATTAAATGGTCTTATTCTTTAAGAATTTTTAATTTTTTTTTTAAACTGTAATAAATTACCCAGTCAGACATTTTAAAGTTTCTTGTTAATATATTTTCCATTTTCAATACTACCACAGTCCTATTCAATGTCATTATTTCCAATCTTTCCTTTTTTGCCAATATTCATACGATAATGATTTAAACCATCTATCAAAATCATTCCATGCAGTAACTACTTTCTTTATTTTTATAACTAACCCTCTTCAACTTTTTGTAACATAAGATTTTTTCATTTTATTATGAAGATTCACATTCTACTTGCAGTTTAAACTGAAGTATTTCATTTTTGTTACAAACACAAATAAACTAAATCCTTTAAATCCTTTTAATTTTAATTTATTCCTTGACCTGCGTAACAAGATAAAATCACCATTTATCCAGTAATATCTGACTGAATATTTCGATTATAAAAATATCTTGTAATTATGTGACTGAGAACAAATTTACAACTAAAATAAATTCATTTTGCCATGAAAATAAATTTTGAGAAAGAAGGCGAGAATAACACTGAAGATAAATTCGGTTTTCTTTAGATCTTTGATGCTTTCAGAGTAATGGACTCTGAAAGATTTTTTAATTCTATAAGAAATGGTGCTGTAATTGTGGTGAATATATAAGAATAATTTAAATCATTAGCCTTATCTCTAACCACTTTATAGCAAATCTGTAGCTACTTCAACAAATGTAAATAGGATCAGGGAGATGTATAAGTGACACGCTGTTATTTTGTATAAAATATATAAAATAATGTATAAAAACTTAAAATAAATTCATTGAAATTAGAAAAATTGGAATAAAATTTTCCAAACATTTTCAAAATAAAGAAACGTAGGAAATGTAAAATTATAAGAGCAATTTATACTAGTATATGAAGTTTTAAAGGAATTGTCCGGATTCTTTCAATAGATAGTACTTTTATTATAGATAATCAACAATACTTTAAAGATTTAAAGGTAGCAAATAGTCAAAATATTGAAATATTCCCGTGAAAGTTTCTAAGGAGGCCGTGCATCAAAATGGAAAAAAAAATTTTTTACTGTTTTCATTTGGATTTTATTGATATTAAGTTTCAGGGATTTTTATTATTGGCGTATATGTGGTTGGAATAGAAAATAGTTTAGGCTTTACTACTGAAAAATACAATGTTCGCAAAAAAATATGCATAGCAACTAAGTCCAATAAACATATTTCAGTAAATAATTCTTTATATATTTGTATAATCATTGTCGATGTATAATAAAAAGGAAAATATCGTTGTGGATGTATAATAAAAGTTAGGAAATTTTGTCGCCAAAAAGCTTATCTTTCAAGAGTCTATATCCAAATAATATACTTGCAAAATTTCACTTATACATCTAAGTCTAATACCGTTGAAATTATGAGACGAGGCGGAACGTATAATAAAAAGCTTTGTCAAGTGACCCTAAATACTACATTTATATTTAGTAAATGTAAAAAAACTGTTAAAAAATTGAAAAGAAAAAGTTTAACGAAAACAAAATAAACACTAAACGTGTTGCTTGTTTTCGTAAACATAAATTATATACAGTTGCATAAAGGAATTCACACCAAATTAAGTCTTCATTAAGACAAATGCTACATAAGGAATGTTTTTGTAACTTCAGACTGCCCTAAAACGTAATATATTTACCCACTTCTCTATTTAAGCTAAACTGTTGACTAATTCCCGTACTTAAGTGCTAGTACAGTAATTTTATTTTGTCATTGAGAATTGTGGCTATTTCGTATAATTATTTTGTTAGCCTAAATTTATAGTGTATAATTTCTAGCATCCTAGCAACTGGAGACTGATAATTAAAGTAATAATTGTCAAGATAAACATTTTTTTAATACATGGAACTTTGTTCAAATTGGAATAATAAGTCATATCCAAAAGAATGAAGACTAAAAAGAAATTATTAACACTATGGACCGCAAACATATGATAATGTCTTTACATACTCCTTCGAACATCTATTTTTTGTACTGAAACTACTGAAATTTATATTTTACTGACTGTCCGGCTTCATACATTCATATCTCTATCAAGATATAGTAATGAAAAAATATCTTTATGTACCAAGCTAACTTATTCTCCTTTAGATGTCATATCAAATAGATTGCGTATTGATGTTACACATGATATATACAACTGACCAGGCCTAAGGACTTCTTGAAAAGGATAATCTTTACGTAACCAAGCTTTTTTACTTATTTTTGTTACTTAATATACCAAGCTAAATTATTCTCGTCTAGATATCAGATCAAATAGATTGTGTATTGATGTTACACATGATAAATACAACTGACCAGGCCTAAGGACTTCTTGAAAAGGATAATCTTTACGTAACCAAGCTTTTTTACTTATTTTTATTACTTAATATACCAAGCTAAATTATTCTCGTCTAGATATCAGATCAAATAGATTGTGTATTGATGTTACACATGATAAATACAACTGACCAGGCCTAAGGACTTCTTGAAAAGGATAATCTTTACGTAACCAAGCTTTTTTACTTATTTTTATTACTTAATATACCAAGCTAAATTATTCTCGTCTAGATATCAGATCAAATAGATTGTGTATTGATGTTACACATGATAAATACAACTGACCAGGCCTAAGGACTTCTTGAAAAGGATAATCTTTACGTAACCAAGCTTTTTTACTTATTTTTATTACTTAATATACCAAGCTAAATTATTCTCGTCTAGATATCAGATCAAATAGATTGTGTATTGATGTTACACATGATAAATACAACTGACCAGGCCTAAGGACTTCTTGAAAAGGATAATCTTTACGTAACCAAGCTTTTTTACTTATTTTTATTACTTAATATACCAAGCTAAATTATTCTCGTCTAGATATCAGATCAAATAGATTGTGTATTGATGTTACACATGATAAATACAACTGACCAGGCCTAAGGACTTCTTGAAAAGGATAATCTTTACGTAACCAAGCTTTTTTACTTATTTTTATTACTTAATATACCAAGCTAAATTATTCTCCTCTAGATATCAGATCAAATAGATTGTGTATTGATGTTACACATGATATATACAACTGACCAGGCTTAATGACTTCTTGAAAAGGATAATCTTTAAGTAACCAAGCTTTTTTACTTATTTTTATTACTTAATATACCAAGCTAAATTATTCTTCTCTAGATATCAGATCAAATAGATTGTGTATTGATGTTACACATGATAAATACAACTGACCAGGCCTAAGGACTTCTTGAAAAGGATAATCTTTACGTAACCAAGCTTTTTTACTTATTTTTATTACTTAATATACCAAGCTAAATTATTCTCCTCTAGATATCAGATCAAATAGATTGTGTATTGATGTTACACATGATATATACAACTGACCAGACCTAAGGACTTCTTGAAAAGGATAATCTTTACGTAACCAAGCTTTTTTACTTATTGTTATTACTGAATATTTATTTACATAAATTAAACCCGGCTCTTTTATATTAAAAAACAACTATTTATCGTTATTTACAATACTAAATACGAAACTGATGCAGTTTCGTATTTTTTTGCAGTTTCGGTGATGCAGTATTATTTCCACTTTATTTAAATTCTTTACCACGATCTAGGTTTCGTCGTATTACATGTTGATGTGGGCAATCTTAGGAACGATTAACGAGCAAAGATAATGATTTCTGGATTAAATTTCAATCAATCTTAGGAACTTCCAACAGCATTTAAGTGTTACACAAAACAATAGCGGAAGCGGTGTTTGAGCGGGTTTTTCCACTGCTTATGCTGTGTGAATTTATTATAGGGAAGCGGTGTAGTTTTTATTATATTTTCGAAAGTTATACAATATAAAAGTATTTTACGTTAGTAGATTTATTCATTAAAAATCTAGAAAACAGCATTTTAAACAGTAAATTAGCTAACAATAAAGCATACTATTATGGATACATATACGACATCCCTATCTGCTGAAAAGGTACACAGCGACAATTAGACAAGTTTGTGAACTTTGTCAACTCCCTACACAACAATATCAAATTCACTTTAGAAGTAGAATCCGACAATGAACGAAACTTTTTAGATATCACATTAGAACGCAAAAACAATAAGCATAAAATTAGTATATTTAGAAAACACACATTTGCCGACTCCCTTGGTCCCATAAGTTAACAACCTTCCATTCGATGATTGACTGAGCATTAACCATCCCACAAGAAAAACCTAACTTAGGTAAAGAAATATAAACTACATAACAAATGCTTCGTTATTGTAGAATCGAATGCATGAAATAAAGAACGTCCTTCTTTTAAAATGGATTTCTTTTTCCTATCTTAAAAATGACCTTTGGTTAAAACATTGAAATTGCATCGGTTAACTTTAATATATACTACTATATACGACTTATATTTGCAGTAATTAATTGTGTGCATCTATAAAATTATTTAATGCAAACAATTGTTTTAAGATATTATTAATGGATTACACAGAGTACGCTGAGAAACTTCTAAGATTGTATTTTTTTCGCCACTTCCTCGTCATAGGTTGGCTTATTTACACAATACACTCACAAATGGTTTACCCAAATACCTAAACCTTCCTGGAGAATAAATCGAAATTGTTCTATATGCGGTGAAAACCCGCGTAAAACTCGTTAGCAGTACAATAGTCGATGGATGACAATAGTCATCTACACTTCTAAACATATCGCTCCTTGTTCAAGCAGCGTAAATTATAAATTATATGCGCTATCTCAGTAACCACCGTGTACTGGCGTTGAGTGGCTGTGACAGGAGAAGTCTATATTTGTTGGTGAATAGCTGGTGTCAACCTCACGACCGATAGGTTAGATGGGTGGATTCTCAGTTATCGTTTAAGTGATGAATTACACTTAATTAATTTATAATTATATCGCTTTTTTATGTCTTAGTAATATGTTCCTTATAGTTAATGACATAGTTTGCATAAACATATTGATATAACGTTTTAAAATTATTATGCCAAAAAAGTTTGCATATGGCCAGGAGTAGCAGATTGTGCAGTGGTATGAGGAGGAAAACAATTATATCAAAAGACTTACCTATTCTGATGATGGAGAATAAAACAAAGTTATAGAGGGGTCAGAAGCTTCTGGAACAGGAGCTCAGGCATTAATAACTTAGAAGATGGAAGAAAATCATGCAGTACGGGTTCAGATTCAGATGCAATAGACGCAGTTAGCAATAACGAAGTAAGTTCTTATTATCAAGGCGTTGATAATACACGATGACTGAAAGAACAAACTTGGGCATGAACAATAATTCAAAACCATAATATAATACTTATCTGACCTGGATCTCGACATGCAACCAAAACACAGTCTTCCTCCTTGAATGTTTTTCTCCGTATTTTATTGAAGACGTAATTCTTTTATCACTAAAAACACTAATGAACTAATAACACTAATATATCTAATATATAAAAAAGGTCCAGAATAAATTTAAAATACTACTAATTTACAAAAAGATTATAGAATGAACATTCAAGAGAACGAGATGCGAAGTGGACAGATGAATTGGAAGTAACAAGATTATTAGGCATTTCATATATTTGTGGCAGTGTGAAATCTGGCAGAGAAAATATATTGCAAATGATTGATTCAAAACTGCGTATCCAACAACGAATTTGCAACGATTAAATTTCCTCATGAGAAATCTGAGGTTTTGTAACCAAGCCGAGGGAATAATTTTAAATAAAATTATCACCTATTCATGGACTATTCAAACAACCTGTTAGTAACTTTTAAAACAATTTTACTACCAGTTAGGAACTGACTTTAGATAAACAGCTCTTTGTTTTCCGAGATAGATGTATGATTCTTCAGTACATTGCTAATAAACCTGCTAAATATAGAATAAAGTTTTCGGCGTTAATAGGATATCAGAATCCATATACATACAATTAGAAGATTATCATGGTCGTAATTCTGGGTCATTTGAAGTTAGTAACACGAGTGTGTAGTTTTTAGAATGACTTAAATGACTTACCCAAACCAATGGACAAATTGTAACGTACCTATGGCCAACTGGTTTACCTCACTAGAGATCACTAAAAAGGTATTATATAAGGAAAGGAAACTTCAATTGTGGGCACAATGACAAAAGGTAAATGAAAGCTGTCTAAGGTGTTTTCGACAAGTAAACGTAAATACGCTGCGTTGGTTAAGACATTCCTGAAAAAAAAACAAAATCGTCCTCGCTACGTCAAATATACATAATAACTTGTTATTGATGTAAAAATAAAATAACTTGTTATAGATGGAAAAAAATGTAATCCAGAAATCATTACCTATCATAACTAAAAAAAGGAGTATACTTAGTTGACAAAATGTGCTCATTGTGCAATATTTCAAGAAACTCACGTCACTGGTCACCAACCATCGTTTTTCATTTGATGAACGTAGCTGCCATTGTATTTTGCGTGCATATAATAAATAAGGACCAATAAAAAGTATTGCGGCGAGGTTTTCTTACAGATATGGCTCTCGGCATGATGGAACCATTAATAATGAAGCATATAAGCCGCTAAATACTGAATGTTTATAAAGGATTTGGAAAATGAAAATCAATGCTTTATTGGAAATCCACAATGAAGAAACACAGATTAGAAACTTATAGACGGCGAGTACTCCTCGTGATGTAGTGCGTCTTTGCTGTTTTCTTTGTGGAGGTAAACATAATGAAACTGCGCATATGTATTGCCACATTTTTGCTTGCCTTGATCACTGTTAACACATGTGTAAAGTTTTTATCTCCGTTCTGCTTCATAAGTCTATTGTAGTTATTTAAGAGTTGCTAATTAACCGAAGTGATTTTTTAAGCCAAATAGGTAAAAAAATGGATAAAAATAAACTGTTAAGAGTTTTCAATTCTTAAAAAATAAGTTTTGATTTCATTTATTTTGTTTTATTTGTTTATGAGAATTTTTTTCTACGAAACGCCTAATATAACTTTGCGTATTTATATAATACTAAATTTTGACTTAAAAGTGGATGCCAATTTCTGAACGCGCGACCTATGTAGGATTAATTACCGAGGTAGGCCCGGACAGTCGCAACGGAGGATTTTGTGTCATACTACATAGTAATAATTTAAGAAAATTAGTATTATTTGTGCTCATGTACCTTCAGAACGTAAATTTGGAAATGAAAAAGAGACATTCCATGAACTATTGGAATCTACTTACAATTACAGCTCTCGAAATTATTTGAAAATAATATTGGGAAACTTTAATGTAAAATGTAAAACGCAGATTACCTGAGACCAATCATCGAAAAACCTAATTGCAGAGCAATCATCAGAGTCTACCTTGTGGAAGTAATGATAATGAAAGGAGGCCAATAAACTTTGCATCTGCTAATAGCCTCATCACCGAAGGCACCATGCTTAAACATAAGAACATAGTTATAATGTCACTCGGATATCTATAGATGGAAACACTACAAATAAAATTGGCCAGGTATTAGTTCATATTCGATACAAGAACAGCCTAATGAATGTATGTAGCTACAGATCGGGAAAATGCAGATTCAGACCATTATTTGATATTGTCCAAACTCAGAATGAATAAATCATCGAATTATGTGAAAATAACATTGGAAAACTTTAATGCAAAATACAGGTTACCTGAGACTAATCATTGGAGAGAATCATCGGTAAAAAACATAATTGCAGAGTATTGTCCAAACTCAGAATGAATAAATTATATTATAGGAAAAAAACAGGACACAATTAAATCACCAGAGATACATGAACTGATTAAACCAAGCATAATGGATAACTATAAATCTAAGCAAGGAAAAGAATGCACTCAAAACAAGAATCCTGGGGAAAAGATGATGGATGAAATTCATTGAAGCAACAGAAACAGCTAAAGAGACTATTCTCAGTATCAAAAAGATTAAATACAAGGACTGGTTCGAGAAGAATGTCCTGACAGTAAACTTTTCTAAGAGCATTCGTCAAAAGTTAGTTAATTTTTAAAACACATTCATAAATTATATTTCAAAACCTACCTCAGGAATCAGTCTATTTATTAGCAAATACCTGAATAATGTCTGCTCAGCAGGTTCTGAGATTAATTCGCACAGACAAAAATTAAATAGACTCTAGAATATACTGTTCAGGAGATTCTGTAGTTACGTGGAAGATTAAAATTATTAGGTACCTTGATAATTAATATTATTTCAGTTACTTATATTTACATTGTCTTCTATACGATTTACACAATATTATACATTTGACTTTTATACCGTATTCTGTTCTTATGTTTGAAATGATTGTTAGAAGGCAATATCATGCTCTCTAGAATAATCTACTCAATAGATTGTGTAGGTACATGGAAACTCAATGTCTCTTGATACCTTGACTATTAATATTATTTCAGTTAATTACATTGACACTTTTATACCATTTACATAGCATTATACATTTTATTTTATATTTTATTTCCTTAATGATGGTCAAAATGCAGGTTCATGCTACTCTAGAATAACTATTCGTTAAATTCTGCAGTTTTACAAAAAACCAAGGTCTTTTGGTTCAAGATGAATTATGTAAAATTTTAGTTACTTATATTTAAATTGCCTTTTTGTATCATATTCTATTCTTTAATGATTATCAAAAGCTAAATTTATGATTTACAAGAATAATCTACTCTGCAGATTTTCCAGATAAATGAGGAATAAAAATCTTTCGTTCCTTGGTAATTAATATTGTTTTAGTTGTTCTCATTATTTTCATCATTATCTATTTTTTAGCCAAAAACGTAAAAAAAGCGTGGGAATTTTATTTAAGAAAAATATAATCATTTTCGTTTCACTGCAGCAAAATTACAATTTGTCTTTATAAATACTTTGCCCCCAAATTCAAGGAAGTAAACCAAATTCAAAATTGATATATTTCTAAAATAAGAAATTGATATTTACGTTATAAACATGTCAAATATAACGCTTAGAGTTGTGTATAGTATGTGATTAACATACTATTTAAATTGAAGCAAGACATTTGTGAAGTTATTTAGAAGATTGTGTAGAACGTTAAGAAAATATCAAAAATATTTAATTCCTTTACGCCTTACAAAAAATGTAATTAATTCCTCCCACGAAGTGCCTGTAGATTCTATACAATTTCAAGTCTATTATACATTGTATAACTAAATAATATAAGTACTTTTTGACACCAAAACATCTGCCATAAGTTAATTAAAACAGTTGTCACTCCATTAAGTTTATTACGTACTCAATAATTTTATTTTATAACTCTGCTTCCGATATTACATTTGTTCAGTGTTGCAAAGACAATTCGTTAAAAGTTATTAAGTTTCGGTTTTCTTCGAATACCGCGCAATCCTTAATATACGAGTAAATATAGTTTAATTAACCTTACACTCATTTTATATAGCTTTGACTCGTAAATGAAATGAGAAAATTATCTCAGGTACATCAACTTAGTATCTCTTTAATTATAATTATACTTTGTTTTAATAAACTAGCATAATGGCGGCTGAACATAAAGCTAGTCCTCTTAGCGAGTTGTAAAATTCACGCGTGTATATCGTAAACTCGGTCCGAATTGTATCTACAAGTCAAAAGATTTAACTTATAGTTTATTTCAAATTAATCCGCACATTTTTTTATTTCTATGTTTACATTTGTTTATAAATTTTAAAAAAATTCTATGTGTTCAGCAATTTGACCTACTTTAAATAACAATTTACCAGTAATATGTTTAAACCTCTGAATTTATTTTATAGACTTTCATTAAGGGATATTTGGTACTTCATACAACCTGTATTTCATTTTTATCTGTTTCAAAAAAAATTTATTTCGTTCATTCGCATAACTTTCCCTAATTTTTAAATGCCATGATTTCCTACTATGTCAAATTTCAATTTTTTTGAGAAATCGTCTTCGAAAAAATACCTGTAATGGACAAACGAATAGACATACATCGAAGTTATTTCCCAATGTGCTTTACTTTTCCAGCCATAGTTTTGTTTTGAAAGAAAGAATCGGAGACCTGTTTTGAAATGTATGTGTCGGAAGAAATTCAATAACGACAATTTTTTTAATTACTTTCTTTCCTTGTTTTAGCGAATCATAAAGATTGTTTTCCTTTTTGTATTATTTAATCTTGAACTGAGTTCAAAGGATATTAATACATAACTATTTCAAAGAAGAATTTCAATGTATCTATTATTGAAAAAAATACGTATCGATATTAATTTCATTATAGTAATTTTTGTTTTAAAAATAATATGCAATATATGTATTTAATAACAACTAATTATAAATGTTATGAACTTGATATTAAGAATGTGGTATGATTGCAATTTAGCAAATGCGCAAAATTTTAGCCTTCAAATTTAATTTCACTCGATAACCAGACTTGGTATAAATTACCGTTTGGGCCATAAGGTGTAAGCTATGACACATACATTTTCAAATTCAAACTACATACCTGGTGTCTAAGTTCTTCTACCCAATAATTTTACTCGCGATACTAGCTCAAATGTTAATCTAGATCGTACCATGCCAATTAAATCTGAACTTTTTATACATTGCTGCCTTTATCCCCACCAACCTGGAAACTGAACTGTGCTATACCAGATTTAACTTGAAATATATTATACTAACCTAAATTGGATTACACTAAACCAACATTGACTTGAATCGCACCACACCAACCCTGGCTTAAACCATACTACATTTATCTGTACTTGTATCATACCAAACATAATCAAATTTAAACCATTCCACAACAACCTAAACTTGAACCACGCCGAACCGTAATAAAATTTAACCCGAACCTGAAATTTTTTAATAATTCAGTAAATATGAGGGACTTATCAATAATATCTCAATGATAGATTTAGTAAAATTTATAATTTTAATTGTTTAGTGAAATTCGAAATGAAATTAAAACAAAATATTATTCTTTTCATACCAAAACAACCTGAATACGAAGCATACTATTCCGACCGAAAACTGATACTGCATTTTTTGAGTACCTATCTTTCTATAACGATAAGTTTGGGGAACTTCTATTGGAATGTATTTCTTTCAATATAACAATAAATATTTCTCCTTTCAATGTTGTATTGAAATCCACAATTAAATTCCAAAAACATATTTTTTCCTAATCCCTAATGAAACTCAAATTCGTATTCACGATTTAAATACTTTTGCTACGACATTATGGAGACTGAAAAGACCAATGTTAACTTTGAAAGGGTATAACGTAGAAAAAGTTTTAAATAGAAATTCATTCAGGCTAAATTGAATTGAATGAAGCATTGCGCCAGAATAATATACTTTTATTCTTCGCTGTCAACCGATTCTTGACGAGAAATGGTATTAAATTCGAATGACAACTCGGGCCTTATGAAATAGTTCATTCATCCGTTTCGTGCTGTTTCAAAGAGTTCATTGTACCATGATACCGAGCGAAGCTTTATAGTAGTTAACGGATAAAGGAAATAGAATGATGTGTGGGCGTTAGACTTTTATCGGATTATGGTGTGACATTTTTGGGAGCTTTAAACTTTAGATTGTCAACGTAGCATCCTATCTATAATTTATTGTAGCTGAAGATAGGTATCTCGACATTTATTTTTATAAACGCTTAAGTTTACATAGGATAGACCAAAAATTATTTTTGCACCATAATTCTACTGTCTAAATAAATATCAAATTATCGCGTACCAATTTTAATTCCGACCATCCTTAACTAATTTTAATTATTTCGATGACCATTTATATGTACATGCGTCACTCTATTATACGATTCGAAGGTATTAAAATACCGTTCATTTGTTTTCCATAATTTTTCTTGTATGTTTAAAGATCGCTACAAGGACATTATTTTTCACCAAAAAAAATAATATTGGCTCATTTCAATACTAACCAATCTACAATTGGTATAATGAAATCAAAATTAGTTTTTAAATATAACAATCGAAAAGTCAAAAATATAATAAATTATGCTAACAACATATTTATTTTATGGTGGTGACACGTTAACCAAAGCAAACTTTTTTCCACCTTCCACTTTAACAGAATGCCGACCATTTGTTTATACAGTGTTTATCGCAGTACATACAACATTAACTGGATTATTTAAGTTCAAACACACAATGCTTCATGATACTAAAATAGGTGAATTATCCATAATTTCTCAACCTGTAAGGTTTTTACTATTAACTTACCGTCTTAATGAATAGTGAGAGACATGACTGGCTTGAAATCTTTCTTTTAATTTAATTCCCATACTTATGTGCACCGAAGTCAAAATTAAAGTTGCTTTTCTGGAATTTAATTTAACTTAATCTAGGCTTACGATCAAACTTTCATCGACTAAACTTTTTGTGACGCGTTCCCACTTTGTGAAGGTGAATCATTTTCGAAGGTCGTCCTATCACTGAATTATTTTCCTCATCCTGCAGTCAGTGGTAGCCGATGAAGAAAGTATGTACTTTTCAGTAATATATTTGATGTATCCCTCTTTTTAAAAACTAATGAATACGAGTTTTTTCCATCCCTTTTTAGCTTTTTTTTAACCGACATAGTTCACACCGTTAAAAATTGTTTTTTTTTTGTGGCTCAACAATTAAAACTGTCTTTCTCAATATTTGTATTTTTGAAAATGTCGGCATGAGCTATATCAAAATGATCTTCCAGTGTTTGTTCCTTCACTTTTCTCTGTGGACCTTTCGAGCATTTTTTGTCGTTTTATTTATTTTTATTCAAATTTTGCACTTCTGTAAAGTATTTTTCCATCTTCTTTATGATACCATTCTTTAATTTAGTGGGAATATATGCTTGTTTCCAAATTGCCACAGTATCGCATACCGTAGAATGTGCTGAACTACATCTGGTTTGCATCATTATAATTTTATAGAGGAAAAACAAAGAATTGCTGAAATAGATGGAAAATTGCTTTGACTCAACCGTTCCGGTGTTTAACCTAATAATAAAAT
This sequence comes from Druceiella hillmani, assembly GCA_039881145.1. Classification (NCBI taxonomy): domain Eukaryota; kingdom Metazoa; phylum Arthropoda; class Insecta; order Lepidoptera; family Hepialidae; genus Druceiella; species Druceiella hillmani. The sequence goes on from JAYKKI010000010.1 coordinate 21,364,341, forward strand.
CCGTTTTTAGTCCTCGTAGTTAAAGAGGAACTACGATAAAAAGCCACGGTGCAACAAAACACAACGCGCGCTAACAACAAATACACAAATAAACTTCCATTCCTAGTGCTCGCTTTGCAAGTCTGCTTCTGACTAGAGCTTTATGGTGTGAAGTTGTACGAGCGTGAGAATGGAGTTAATACCACGGAAAAGTGCACGTTTAAAGTTCAAAGTAGACATTTTAGGTATATGCATGCACGTAAGTAATAGGAATTAATTTTCCTCATATTTTAAATAGTTTTACTTGTTATAGCGACTTCTAAAGTTCTAAAGCGGAAACAGACCTACTTTTTTAAGAGGAGAAAAGATATATATAAATATATATATATATATATATATATATATATATATATATATATATATATATGTATATATATATATATATATATATATATATTTCTAGACACAATTTTACAGGGAAGAGAAACATATTGAACAGAGCTTTAAACCTGAAAATGAGATAAAATATATTATGACTACCTGGCACTCCACAATTAATATTTATATCTTGGAATAGGTTTTTGAAACGAAAACTTTTTTTGGTTCTCCTGGTCCAAAATTGTTAATGGAAAAAGATTTGCAATTTTGTGTCACGCCAAGCGCGTGATGCTCTTCGGGCACATTCGACACCATGCCAAGTATAGCCCCACGAAGGAACGCTGAACAGTTGTATTGGTAAGTAAATTTTTATTTCGTAACTTTGTACAGTTAGCTATTGGCGAAGCAGTAAAGCACTGGATTATGTACGAAACGTGATGGAAGTTTCAATTTGAATGCCGATGGTTATATTGTTTCTTCTTTGAATTTATTTTAGAAAATACTATATCTAAAATAAAATGTTTATCATTAATTGACATACTTTTCAGTGAATCCCTGAATATAGGATTGCTTCAAAAATACACTAAAAATAAGTTCACCCTCCATCCGTTCTGAAACTATTTAATCTAAAATTATAATAATTTTTGCATTACTCCTCACTAGCCTTTGATACGGTGTACTGAAATTTAAAAACAATTCGCGTACTTAATTTAACCCTTTCTGCCTTTAAATTAATGAATGTACATTTTTGAACGGATATGTTTTATTACTATGGATTTTTTTACCAACATAACCTTTCATTTTAGAAAAATACATTATTAAAAAATTACATACATACTGTTTTATTTGTAAAATTCGTGTCAGATTAAATGTGAATGAATTATATATTTTCCATTGTGACTTGATTTCGCATAAAAAGAAACCGTTGCCTATTATTAGGGTTCAACATTTCAAAAGAAAAAATGGAACGATTACAAGAAAACTAACTTTTAATTGTCCTTCTAACCTTCACAAATATAATGCATCCCGTGGCAAATCGAAAAAAGTTAGTTATAAGGATTGCGAAATGCCATGTTATATGACAACATATTTATATAACCACCATTGCTAGAAATAATTGTTTGGTTTGGTTATACTTCATAGACTAGTTACCTTCTATTTCATTTATGTTTTAAAAAATTACTCTCCATGATGTCATAGAAATATTATAGACTTTGAAAATTAAAGATTTCTCAAGTCGCCTTTTAACAAACCAAGTCCCAATATTTTATAATTTTATGAACATTGATTTTAAAGAGAATTCGTGGATATTTAGAATAATTCTAAATCTGAATTTTAAAGTGATATTAAATTTTTATTAACAACCAGAAGTTTCCTAATTGCAATTTGACTTATTTTAAAAAAAAATATTCAAGACCAAGCTTGGTCGATAATAGTTTCCATTATTGTTAGTATAAATCATTATAGGCTTCTGTAATATACTGTTGTATATTTATAATGTAGAGAACGTAACAAAAACGGACATGTACGTATTTCTTCTTGGTTTTAAGAAATTTTTATGAATTTGTGTCACCACGTTTACTTTCAAAAGAGTAACCAAGATTCGACGGAGTTCACATGCACTCACGCATGTTTGCCCTTTATCGCGGATGCCCTTTCATCCACTAAGACTAATCAAGTTACGAAAAGGAAAAAGAATATTCAAAAAAAACAAAACCGTCCAGTCCTTCAGACGCGATTGAACTGTAAACAACAGGGATCTTTTATCTTTTTATATATTGTTAAAACTTAATTTATGTTATATATATATATATATATATATATATATATATATATATATATATATATGTTTAGCTAGTTTCACTCACTGAAAAACGTTTTACAAATATTTATCCAAAATTACTGATTCCCATTATACAACAACACAAAGTAACTCTCATTATTCAAACAATATAATTCAAAAAAATTCAAACGCTCTGATTGGTCGTAGACATTTGTGAGTGTTGCCAAATAAAAATAAATTAACCATGCAGATTTATTTTAAGGTCATAATTAATATTAATGTTATCATTAAGAAGCAAAAACGAATTATGCTAAATGACAAAGGAGAAATATCGTATTAACAGTTATTCCGATAAGTATTTTTTTCATAATCTTAGATATTTGGTCGAATTATGGATGTTAAAAATTTTCAGATGGCATTAATTTTCATTTACGAACCAACAACCTTGACCATAAAATTAAATTTACATTCGAATTTAATTGTTTTATCTTTTATCCTTTTCTTTTTTCTTTTTACTGTAAAATTATACAAATGAAAAGGATAGTTACAAAAATCAAATTTAAGGTCGACCGCTAAGAGGGGTGTTTATGTAATAATTCTATTCTTACGCTTATCAAATTAAAGATATAGGTTGATGTTTGTCCAACAAACTCAAGACAATTTTTGAATTAAAAAAAACGTGGTATGATTTTTTAAAAAAATAAGTCTATGGCAATCTACCCATCATGCATTATTACGGATAATATATATTTATATATATATATATATATATATATATATATATATATATATATATATGTATATATCAGGATGTGGCACTGGAGAAAGATACTCTACGTACCATAGGACGCCCAAAGAACACACAAGTTCATCCTCTAGCATCTAAACATCGAAACTTGACTTTCAACGATCTGTTATCGTAATATTTAACGTAACCAACAAAAGTAAAATAATATGAAAAAAAGTTGTAGAAATGATAAATTACTAATAGAATATATATTTCTAGTGAAACTCGCGCAGTGAATCAAAAATAATTGCTAGTCTCAAAACTAAGCAAATCATTTCAAGTACTGGTAGCGTTGCGACGGCTAAAACTAATTGGATTTTAGGAGCACATAGTTCTTACTGACCAGATAGGAAATAAATGGTTCGGAACTAGGGCTAATAACTCAACTAATGAAAAAATGGTGAACACACATTATTTAAAATCTGACGAGTATTTTAAACTTTGTACAAACGAAACTTTCACAGCAATTTCCGGAAAAATATTTTGAAAGTAATAAAGCTCATAGTAAAGCTACTTTGGTATTAATGTGTTTACTTATAGGGAATATTTTTAGTATAATATAATCATGTTTTATTTCCTTGGAAATTAAGGAACTTATATGACGTATGGTAATTTCTTAACGAATACATAACTTTACGAGGGATATCAAGTTATTAGGCGATTCTCATTTGAAAAGTTATTTTGAGGTAACATTTTGTGCCTTTTATGATATTCATATTAATTTCAAGCCATATCTCCATATCAATAAAATCTATAGTGAAATAGGTTTAAACATAATAGTTTAAATTTAGAAACCACAAACTGAGCTCGCGCAATTGTTTCTAAACATTGAACATGTCGATCGTTATTATTGAATTCGCATATGGTAATATCTTCGGAAATCAATATAAGGGTTCCGAAACGCAAAAGCGACAGAACGGAATCGTAACAAGATAATTTATGTGTCAATATTATTATTTAAAATTTATATTATTATATAAAATCATACCAAATTGTTTTCTTCCTTAATTTTTAATCTCGTGTACTGTCGAAAAAGAGGCTTATAATGATTTCGAAACTATTCATTTAGAATTTTACGTAACATAGTCTAAGTCATAGTGTTTTTAATGTCCACCATATTTTATTTTTAAGAGGCAGGAAAATTTAAATTACGGTTTATTTATGTATATTTTAAAAAAATATGCTCAAATTGAAACATTGACAGTAACTGGCCATAAATAGGTTAACATATTTTTCTGTGTTATACTCGTCGGGATAAGTACTTAATTCTTTGTACTTTACTTAGTATTAACTAGAATAGCTGAATTTGTATGCAATCAGTACATAAATTGAAAAAAACTTTCAGTCTTATACTGTTTAGAAATGACTATAGAAATTATCTTCTTGGTCGTCCTTTTCGTTTGTGAAGGTCGTGTCTCAAAAGGTATGTGTGATTTTATTTACAAGCTTCATCCACTTTGAATAGGTTTTGCCCCTTCCCTCAGGGTGTTTGCTAGAGAAATATCAGTAATAGGGGTTACTTGGTACACACCAACGGCTAGATAAACAGCCGCTGGGTCTCTTTCCTCCTACCTTACACACCACAACCAACTTGTCGCGATTATCTGGTTGCCGACGGACGATGTGACCAAAGCAACTTGAGATCCTTTGATAGTAGATCGTCGGAAGTCTAGTTTTAATGTTTAGTTGCTCGATGATAGACTTGTACGTTCTTTTGGCAGTCCATCGTATGCAGAGCATGCTTCTCCAGCAGTACACCTAGGAGGCCTCAATTTTCTTTCCGTAGAATTTATGGATGACATCAAATATTATTGATGGTTTAGCAGCATTTATGTCAAGTTTCATTGGCAAGTAATCAAGTGTCGTATTCACAGTTATTATGTGTTATTATAATAACAAGGGCACTTACTTTATAGGCCAGTGAGCCTACAGGATGCTAATTGTTTAGTAGCAAAATAGTATTTTTGTTTCCTTTTTCGAGTTATGGATAAAATTTTAAAGTTATACTCGACAATATAAGTATACGTGGCGAAACTTGATATTTATAAACAATTTAAAAATTAAGCAACAAATTTAAGCAAAAAGTGCAATCTAAAGTAAAACTCGAATAAAAGGCTAAGACAGGTTTCATAGTTTCAAAAACGCATATTAAAGACTTATTACTCCACTCGTTCATTCGATCAGAATACTTTATTATTGCTATTACAAATGTTCTATCATTTTTCTTCGACCGATGCCCCTACCAGGTTTCTTTTAATTCATTCCTTTGTATTCAATTCCTTATTGGTCTAAAAGAAATGCGCTGTGCACATATTCCTTTGAGCATTAATTAAAAAACCGTAGTAACCCTCCCTAGTTCCGTAGTTCCCTCTCACATCTGGGCGGGCGAACGTTAAATAGAATATTTAGATTCATTTGTGAAAGTAATCTGTGAAAAGCAATTATCTGACCCGCTTAATTCTCAAATATTACACTGAGTTAAAAAATAGTACGACGTTCAAAAATTGCAATTTACATTAGTTTCCTTCCGTTTTTCCATGTTATTAAAAAAAGAAATTATTTGAATACTTGTATAATACGTGCTACAATAGTTTCAGACTCACTAGATATTTACGAAATTTTTCATAATTACAGGTACAAAATATTTATATTAAATGATTTATAAGTATAAATACAATTTTTTAGTAAGTAAATACTTGCAAGTCATAGTACTTCAGAGGTGTAAAATTATTATGAATTTGTCAAAAACTGTGCAATATAGTTTTTCGATTAAATTAAGTAAATCTGAAAAAAACCTTGTTTTTAGCATTAGTAATTTTTGGAGCTGGGTGTGGAAAAATATATTTTATAGATGTATTTTAGTAAAATTTTGAAAACAATCTTTTAAGACGCCATTTTAATTAATATCTCATGCGATGAAAATCAACTACTTTTGAAGCAAAACTTCTTTAGTTAGGTTTCAATGATTTTGTCATGTTCAAATTTTATAACGTTTTAGAGAGGGAGAGTGTGAATAAAGACTTATGTAAGAGAAGAAAAGGGAGAAAATATAAGTTCAGCTTATACGGATGAAGCTCAAACCTTCCATTTTTTTATGAACAGAAAATTTACCGGCGCCCTCTTTATGCTTACATGCCACTGAATATCTTCGACAAATTTGCATAATAATCCAGAAATCTATACAACGAGTGACACGTTTATTAGATACCGAGTTAATGTTTTAAAAGAAAAAGTATTGGATATAATTAAGAAAGTATTCCTCATATTATTAGAATTGTCGCTCTCTCACAACACGCTCTCTTCAGCTCTCAGTGCCCGAACAAAAAATTTATGTAAATGAACATCTTACGTTACATAAAAAAATACTTCACGCAAAAGTACGTGCCGCGAAAAAACAGAAAGGCTACGAGTATGTTTGGGTACGAAATGACAAAATTTATGTCAGGAAAAGTGCCGGGGATAAGTCTTCCGTAATCAAGTGCGAAAACGATATCCAGAAAATGTGACTATTCTTTAACAGCATATTTACTCTAGTAAAATTTATATACTGATAATTTTAGTAACCACATATTAATTGTTGGTGATTACAATATTCCAACCCTAAATTATCAGTTTATGGAAAATTGTCCCTATGGCATCATAAATGACAGCTCTGACCCCTTAGTTGCCCTTCTTACTGGCGTCACCTCGTTCATGAAATTGCAACAGCTTAATTACCTTAAAAATTGTAATAACAGGACTCTCGATCTCGCACTGAGTAATTGTAAATGTAAACTCTCTTCTGCGGAACCATTACTTCGTGAGGACCGCCATCATCCTACTTTCCTCCTCACAATTGATTGCTGTCCAGAGGTCGCGATGAAAAAGGCTGACAACTCAAAATACAATTTCCGCAAGTGCGACTATACTGCAATCAATAAAGCGCTAGAATCCATAAACTGGGAAAAGGAGTTCCACCAGCTTTCAGCTACCTGCGCTGTGGATAGATTTTATATTATTATTTTTGATATTATCAATAAATTAATTACAAAGAAACCACAAAAATTCAAGAAACATCCAACTTGGTACACTCCTAAATTGATACAGTTAAGTAAACGTAAAAAAAAATTCTGGGTAAAATGGAAATTATACGGTAACTTCTCCGATTACTTAAATTTCTCTAAATTAAGAAGTCAATTTAAGAAAATATCCCGGTCTTGTTTTCGTGCCTACGTCCACAATACTGAGAAACTTATTAATAACAACGTAAAAGGTTTCTGGTCATCACTAAAGAAGTCAGAAGACATTTAAATGATATGCCAAATGTTTTCTGAGTTCTTCAAATCTACCTTTGAACGGAACCCACCTCTAGATCCAAATAATATTTGTGAATCCTTCGAACAAAACCTACCTCCTCATCACAATTTAGCACTTCAGATGGATATTAATATCACCTCCATCCGCTTCCAAAGAGATGAAATAACTAATGCCCTCAAGAAAATCAATCCCAATAAGGGAGCAGGTCCAGACAACATTGAACGAATATTTCTTAAAAACACACACGATACGATTTCTGCTCCACTCACTATAATATTTAACATGTGTATCGCGCAGGGTACATTTCCCGGGTGCTAGAAAGATGCACATATAATACCATATAAATCTGGGAGTAAACAATCTGTCGAAAATTATCGGCCTATATCCATTTTGTCAACAGTGTCTAAGGTATTTGAAAAAGTGGTTCACAATAGGATTTATCTGACATTGCATCGGCATATTATTGAGGAGCAGCATGGATTCGTACGGAACCGATCAACATTAACCAACCTGTTATTGTACACGCAATATCTCTTTAAATCTATGGATTGCAGGACACAGGTTGATTCCATCTACACAGATTTAAAAAAAGTTTTCGACAAGGTTGATCATCTCATCTTGCTGAAAAAACTCTCTTTTAACGATATAAAGGGCAATTTACTTCGTTGGTTCGTCTCCTATCTCAGCAACAGGCAACAAGCAGTAAAAATTAACGGTTTTATATCACCTCGTGTTCCCGTAACTTCAGGGGTACCTCAAGGTTCCATATTGGGTCCCTTTTTGTTTATCATCTTTATAAATGACATCAGCAATTGTTTCAAACACAGCAAGTTCCTGTTATATGCTGACGACCTAAAGATTTTCTCCGAAGTAAGAGATTCTTCTGATCATTCGAAGTTACAAGAAGATCTTAAAAGACTAGATGCGTATTGCAGAATAAACAAGATACAATTAAGTCACAGTAAGTGTAAATCGATCACCTTTTCTAAAAATAAAACAATCTATTTTCATACCTATGACATAGGTGGTCATTCTTTGGAATCTGTTAATTGCATACGTGACCTTGGTGTAATGTTTGATCAAAAGCTACATTTTGATGTTCACGTAAAGCAGATCACATCGCTTTGCTAGGCTTTGTCTTACGAACTACCAAACCCTTTAAGCAAATGAGAACGTATCGCATCCTCTACACAAGTCTTGTGCGATCTCAACTTGAATATGCTGTTGCCGTCTGGAATCCTTACTATCTTACATATTCTGATATGATCGAAAGAGTGCAAAAACGATTTATACGTACATTGTAATATCGCTTCAATACACCCAAAATAGACTATTATAATGCAATGAATACATTCAAATACCGTACTCTCCACGAAACGCGTATCGAACTCGGAGCAATTGTATTTTATAATACTTGCCATAGTCGTTATGATTGCGCCGATATAGTGAATCAGTTGCAGTTTCGTGTGCCAGGGAGAGCGACCCGTAGCATCGCACTGTTCCATCTACCTACCGCTCGCACTAATGCTGGTGCTCATGTACCACTACGCAGGCTTTGTGATGATTGCGGCTTTGTGATATTTACCAGCTCAGTACTTCAATACAAACAGTCAGATAAACGGATACTATGCAACCATTAGTCCTTTGAAAGCATTGATACTACATTTTCATTTATTCAAATCGACGTGATATTCTGTTTTTTTTCTTTTTATTTAATCGACATTATTATAAGTGGGATAGTGATTACTATTAATTCTGTTATTGATAACTGTTACAGTGAACTTTAAACGAAAGGCTGATTTCAATAATTTCAATAGTTATTGCTTGATTGTTAACAATATTACTTTATTAAAGTTTAATTTAATATTTTATAAAATTTCTGAATATTTAATGTAACATGGAAATATCTAGAAAAGACTGAGGATATATGTATGCAGAATATTACTTTCATATGGGAATGTTAGGATATAAGTAAACCTTATTGTCAAAAAACTCTTATTTTATATTTCACTATGACTTGTATTTGTTTCACCTACGGGGACATAGGTGATAAATAGAAAAAAAAAAGAATTACTTTTAATCTTGCATAAATATATGTTGTTTCAAGAGTATAATTCTTTATTTTTAAAAAATTGTTTTTTTTTATCCAAAAACTTTAATATGATATTTGTTGATTTGCCCAATATGTCTATACATTAATATCAATTCTTCTCTTATAGCATACATAGAATAAACTAGCTCCTCTTGCTGGAAGATCTACATAGTACAGTATCGACTGATACTTGATTCTGAGACATAAAAATACAGTTTAATCCTTTAAACACAATGGTGGAATATTTTAGCTGCTTATTTAAAAAGAAAGAAATTTGTTTGAATAAATAATTTGATTTTTTTTACATTTATTTTTCTACAAATATACGAACAAAATACTTTTGAAACAGTACGTAAAGTTTAATTTCTCAAGTCCCTTTTATTTCAATATACTTTTTTTACTTCATTTTTAAACACTATTCTTACCATTTCCATCCAGATTGTCTTAGGGCCCCTCCTAGGACCCCTAACATCCAACCTCATACAAAATAGGAGACTTTCAAAAGTTCCCTAATAGTGTTCCGTATCTATAATCTCAGCGCTTTCACCCAACAGTATTATAGTCTGGCCCTTCTCCATGTATAGGTTTAGCATCTCCATCTTTTTGAGCCTGCATTTTGCGAATGCTCTAAATGACTCAAAGATCAGTCCATTCTAAACCAAGTCTCGGTGACTAAAGATACCACGTTCTAAGGCTCCGCGTGATTTTGCGTTACTGTTTAGACGCATGCTCTCCAACAAAACTCTACGCGCTTCGTCATGCTGACAAAATGTGACTCTGTCCTGCGTCTCAAATCTGCAGGCACATGCCGGGCTATCTCTAAGGATTAATCTATCCCAACTGGCATGAAATGTGCCATGTCCCGTTAAGAATTCAGAAATAAAATAATCTAAAACGAGCCAATTTTTGCTTAATCGCATGGACACATCGGGGAAAAACAATCTGGTCGTTTCCCCCTTGGAGGAGACCACCTATATTGCCAATGAGCAACGACGATCTCTAAGATACGTCTCTTTCTATCAACAAAGGTTTTTTTGAGCCAAAAACTCGAAGTACAACAAACTTTTCTTTTTTAAACAGTGGTAAAATAAATTATTATTATAATTTATTTTACCACTGTACTGTACTTTACTAAATACGCCTTTAATGTATTACATGTAAATTGTTTCTCAATTTTAACACATAACAAAACGTTTTAATAAAATTAAGTTTATTAACACGTTTTGTTATGTTTAATAAAATTTAGCTATATTCCAGAAACTAGATCGACTGACACCATAATAGGACCAACAGTGGTATTTAATTACGAGAATTCAAATTTTCTATGATATTAAGTGTGGAAAAACTTGAATTTTATCTGCCTCAAATTAATTCTATTTCTGCGAATGATGATTTAAAAATTGTATAAACCATAAAATCAAAAATTTCAGTCAAAAAAAGCCACAAAGTAATATTTTATAATTTCCCACATGTCCTGAAGTTCGCCCTGAAAATCTCAATTTAACTAAAATCAGTCCAATTAAAAGTTCTAATATCATAAATTTGCCAACTTATACATGAAAAAGTGGGAGGACTATAGAGGGACATATAGTAAGTACGTGATTTTAAAACTTAATGTTTTGCGAACGGAACTTTTGACCTTCAAGCTAGCATTTGCAAACGTCTTTCAAAACCTTAGGACCTGTGATGCTGTGACAGATAGATACATGAACACGTAGAATTATAAGGTCACTTCTACTGTCGGAAATATGCTAATAAATCTTGATTCCAAACACTAAAATTCTATTACGTCAATTACTTCAAATTACTCACTCTTCCTGCCGTAAGTAAAAGTTAAAATAATATATAATTAAATAATTTTATTGTAACCTATATATATGTGAATTGATTAAGAAGCTTTTCTCCGGTTTTATATAAGTATTTAGCTACTAGCTTATTACTCACAGCTTAAGTCTTATAAATGTATTTGTTTTAATGTTTAATTACAAATATATCGTAGTAAAGTTTAAAAGTTTTCGGATTGAAATAATGATATAAATGAAAATTTGTTTTCGTTGTGTTAATAAACTATTAAATAAATGCTCACAAAGATTTCACAAGTTTATTTTATTTGCTTTGTTAAGTGAATGTATTCAAAATTTCATAAAACTTGGTATTGTGAAATAATTCCTTAATAAAAAAAATAAATCTCCGAAGAAAATGAAACAACGACTAGATTCTACTAATAGGAGCTATTCGCTTTCTCATCCGTCGTTAAAGAATATGATTTAGGGCTGCTATTAGACTGCATTATCATTTAATGAGGTCATTGCACAGTTGGTTCCATATACTTCAGTTCTCATTCATAAAGTACTTCAGTGGTTCGAATAGAACGATAGGTGATACGTTGTACTAAGTTTTTGCCCCTCTATAAAAATCGGGTTGAAGATCAAACAATTTGTCGACTCCATTGTTACTGGAGATAAAAGTGTGATTTTATACTACGATTTTATATCGATAAGAGAACCAATGAACATTGTTTGAGTTAATCCTGCATCAAGAAGCAAAATGACAAGAAACAAAAAAAATTGTTGCAAAAATTTATTGGAATGGACATTTATTACACATTGTTATTGCAACAGTTCAGAGATGCCCTCAAACAAAACGTTTGGAATAGATGACTCGTAAAGAATTATTGGTGCACGATAATGCACTCATGCATATATTCGTCGTTACCAAAGACACATTCTAGGAATATTGTTATATAGAACTCGCATATCAAACCTAGATCTAACTTAGCACCGAATGAACATAATTCCCTCCTTAAATCAAAATAAGGTATAAATATTTATACACCAATATTATATAGAAATGACTGTACATTCAATACAAAAATTACAAGTAGTAAACACGGAGTAAACATCTTAAATATATAGCTTATTTACAAACCTCAACTATTGACATGAACTCAGCTTCCACTCTTGAAACAACAATAGTTCGTTGCCTTTTGTTCTCGCAAGTAATAGCTGATCGTGTCATTACAAAGCAATAGCCTGTGTGGGATTTACGATCTACAATATTACTTGCCCAATCGGCATCAACATAACCAACAAGTTCATTGCTATCCGTTTTATAATTTCAAAATAATTCTTAGTTTTTTTAAGATACCGAAGTATTCTCTTGGCATAATTCCAAACAATGCTTGCATGGCATTTATTAAATTGAGTGAGAAAACTGACACCAAAAGATATGTCCGGTCTAGTTAAAACCGGTAAATACATTGCAACTTCCAATCAAATGTTTACTACATAGATTGCTATATTTGATTTAACAATAACTTTTTCGTGTTAATACAATTAATGTCTTGTCGAACCACATGAATGTTTTTTTTGAGATAGCCATTTAAAACAGCTGTGTTCGCATCAAAATGAGTGATATAAAAATTTAGCTGTACTCGTGAAGCAAACCGTTATTTCAGAGTTAGTGATAACAGTTTACTGCAGTACAGAGTGCGTTAGAGCTTATTATTCTTAGAACTGGGGAAACGGTCTTATCATTATCGATGTCAGGCCTCCAAGCAAAGCCTTCGCTCTAACGCGCTCTGTATTGCACTAAACTGTCATCACTAACTTTTCTTATAAACACCCACTCACACTGCACTAATGTCGTATCTGAAAGTAACTCATTCACTGGAGTCTACGCTTTGTTTTATCCAAACGCTTGCAGCTCATCATTAATTGGCTTAATCCATTCTTCTCTATTTGAGTTTTCTAGAACTTATCGGATACTGACAAAATCAATGGTGACTTCTACATTTAGTGTCGTACTTGTACAGAAGTTTGCACAACAGTAACGCTTTGGGTGTATTCTCACTCATTTGTTTATTACTGGTTCATAAGCTCTTTTGAACTGCTGTAATGTAAAATCGAAGTCAAAGAAGTCCTCTAATTCTAACAGGATTATAAATATGTTCACATTTTATTTCAATACCCGTTCTTCTGCTTGGATATCTCCATCTGAAACTGTTATGCTTGCATTTTTTATATTGTCCCTTTGTGTATTTTTATACATAATTGCACCTCCACTAGTTGTTACATACATTTTAACAGAATCATAGACTTGGTACACTTTGACTTTTTCAGGAACACGAACTAGTAGGTTTTTTTACTTAGTATCCCAATTACGCTGCTTCTCTTTGGGTAAGTGTACCATTACTTGACTGCCAAATATGAGAACATAACTCAAATCTGGTTCTTTATTTATCCTAAACTCTTGTCTTCACTTTTTTCTTAAACTTTTGTCTTCACTACGTCTTACTACGAAAGTGACGGTCTCAGAATGTTCGCTCACCATTATTATAGGGAAGTATATTTCAGGTAAGCCTGCCAGTATCAAACGATAAATTTACTCGTCGTTAAAAAAAAACTAAGAAATTACTAAAATATTACCCAACGCCGTTTGTTTTTATGAAGTGAAGTGCTTCGTTATATCGCGGACAGTTTATTTATATGCATGTGTATTGTGTAAGCGTATTAGCTTTTGGGATTCACGCATTCTGATTTATATTGTATTTATAAGTAATTTAGTTTAATTATTGATAGTTTAAGTAATAAGTGATTAAACATTCAAATTGCGAGTAAATTCTGAAAGCGAGGAAGATATTCGATACGGGTAATATTTATATAAAAGAGCATATTTTTAAGAATACAAAACGTTTTATATACTTGATATTCTAAATTGTTTTACCTAACGCCGTTTGTTTTTATGAAGTGAAGATAAGTGCTTTGTTATATCGCGGACAGTTTATTTATATGCGTGTATATTGTGTAAGCATATTAGCTTTGGGGATTCACGCATTCTGATTTATATTGTATTTATAAGTAATTTAATTTAATTGTTGATAGTTTAAGTAATAACTAAACATAACATGCAAACTGCGAGTAATTTCTAATTTTTTCTATTTCTAAACATGCAAACTGCGAGTATTCCTGGGGTGGTCTCAACAATGTTTGTAACATAGTAGTCGAATCGCAATTATCGAGGCGAATTGATTAGATTACGTAGTAAAATTTATCCTCGAGATAACCCAGAATCATTGAACATAGCCTTCAATTACTCCCATAAATTTCTGGCGCTTGAAACTTCCTTTATGTGAAAATGCAAATACAGATTAATAGTCAGAACTAACTTGGTATTCACTTTTGCATCTTCTGCGGCTGCTGGAGCTGAGCTTTCTCACATATTAAAGTTTGACAAGCCCTCCAAAACCAACAAATTTTCCAATCCAAATGCAAATTCGTGATAGTTCTCACGTCCCTCCAACTTTGCAATGTTGCTCACGAATGAGTTCGATGTTATTTTTATTGGTTGCACTTTTAACAAATACTCCTTGAAAGAAAATTCGAAAGAAACAAGAAATACATATCACCATATAATTTCAGGAATATAAACTGATGGAACGTTTTTTTAGTTTTCGTTCCCAATTACTTAGAACCTACACCTTCTAAATATATATGCATGTGTATGTACATATGTGTATATTAATGTTAATACATATATATGCACATATGTATAAATATATATTAAATAAAGATAAAATTACAGTAGGAAACAGATTCCGGCTATTAAAAGGTTGTTCAATAAAATACTATTATCAATGCGATCAAAAGTTTTCCAGTCATTAAAATATGTATCATCCGCCTAAACTCGGCTTAAGACCAACTCAACGGATGAAATAGTCGATAAGACATGCAAAGCTAATTGTTTTCTAACAAAGTTCTTTATATAGTCGATGACCTTCAAGTTCTCATTATATAACCAATGCTACTAATCAAAAATTTAACGTTTTTGTTGAACATTACAAAATGAAACGAAATAAAACAAACTTTCCCATACAGAAATGAAATTAAACATTTTCCCGTACGTAAAATCTTACTATTTCAAAATAATATGTTATGACCTTATAAAACTCATGTCTATGTCAAACGTCAAATAAGATTTCCAGACTGCTTACTACCACCAGAATATAGGATTATACGCCACAAGCATAACTTACATTTTCATTATATGTGCTTTGCAAGGCGTATTATATTTTCATGAAATAAAAATTGGAAACCGCAAGAAAAATGTGATATGTACAAAAAGCTAATGCGAACTCCATTTGTCATTTATAAATTATTTAACGCACAGAATATTTATATCAAAACAGACAGTCTTAGAATATGCAATAAAATTAATATGAGTATCGAATTTATAATTCAGAAAAATCCTTAACTAGGCCCCTTTGCCGTATAAAGTTCTCTCTCTTCTGTAAAATTAACAGGTCTGCTATACAAAGCCATAAGCAACTAACAAATACTCGTTTCATTAAAAACCAGTAGGCCGCGGTTTATTTGCTCACATAACGTCAGTATTCTATGAAATATTACAAAGGACATGAGTACAAAAGCGCTTCGTCGGTTCATTTGCAATTGCTGAGTAAGTTTGCAATTGCTGCAAATTGTTTATTTGCTCACATAACGTCGGTATTCTATGTAATATTACAAAGGACATGAGTATAAAAGCGCTTCGTCGATTCATTTGGAATTGCTGAGTAAGTTTGCAATTGCTGCAATTGCCCAGTATGGCTAATAAAAATTATGTTTTGAGATATTTTTAATAACAGGAATAGACAAAACTTAGATTCAGTATTTTAAATTGGCATTATTTCAATTGTATTGTCTTTAAATAGACATAATGAAATAATTATAAAAAGATATTGTATTGAAATAGAAATCTGTGACAAATGAAATGAAATCTCAACTAAAATTTTTCATAATATGTAGATCTAAATTATATTTCAATTTGGACTTTATTGGACGATAAGGTAACTTCTTGTTATTGCAATATTTCTCAGCTAATTATTAAAAAAAATCACTTTTCAAACCACGAAACATGAAGGTAGGCACTCATCTTATTTTGATGAGGATTATTTAAACCACACCGTCGCATTTGTCCATGAAGTTCAATTTTTTTTTCGGTTATTTCCTAATCCCAAACATTTTTATGGTCATAGAGATTAAGCGGTTAATAATTCACAATCCTACAAATTCACATCCTAAGTGTACCGATTTCCTTTTGTGTATCTAATCCTTTTCTGAATTTTGTATAGAAATTTAATTGAGTAAATGAACTTAATATATGAAATTTAACTTTATATTTAAATAATTCCTAGTACGTTTATAATGTTTATATTTTTGTTTGGTTAAAATCTTGGCTCATATGCAATAAGGGTTTTAGTGCACTCAAAGAATAATGCCATCTATATTGTTGAATCGAGTTTTTAAACCAATGTATCTACATAAACATTATTTCTAAGTATTTATATATTTATATGTATGAAAATTTTAAAAAAATCGGCGGTGTGCATTTCTAATTATTTTAAACTGTCATAAAATATCTGGGTGCATATTTTTACGGCAGTAGAATTTTAGATAATACTCGCTAACCATTATACATTAGAATAAGATATACAATATTTGTTGACAATAATTAAGTTTTCAGAAGAAATTTCGTTAGTATGAAAGACTAATTCTTACAGATTATTTTTATAAGCGTTTCATGAAACAATATTAGGCTCTACAATACTCTACTCGACTAATGCACTGAATAATTAAATAATCCATTGATAAATCAACCGTAAATCCTAACCCTAATTCTATAAATTCAAAAATAGTTTTCGTTTTTTTTTGTTGTCTCATAATTACCAACTCAGCAATTAGTCACTGTAAAATTTGGCACCTGTAAAGTTCATATATTGTTCAATATATTTGGCTTTAATTTTGTAGAATTTCATTATTCATAATTAAATGAAACTACGTGATATAGTATTATTTCTACTTTCTTTAAGTTCTTTACCATGACCAAGCTTTCGTTGTATTACAACATCTTTAAATGGGCTACTAGCAAAGATATTTCAAAAGATATAGCAAAGATCTTTGCTAATAGCCCACCTGAAGATGATGTAATACAACGGTACCTAGGTCGTAGTAAAGAACTTAAAGAAAGTAGAAATAATACTACATCACGTAGTTTCATTTCATTATTCATGTATTGTAGGACTATTAATTGTGTGCATTACGAAAATTGTGTTACGATATTTATTTCTCATTCGACCTAAATATATAGGCAGATCTCTATGACATTTAGCATAAATATAGATCTTGTATTTAATTATTATCTAAACTACTCTAGCTCGATATAATAAAATTGCTAAATTTTTATTTTTGTATAATTAAATGATATAAATCAGTATGACAAAGTATCAGTAGATATATTTATAGATGAATTGAGGTTTATATCAAATATATTACTTACATATCTTGAAACCCTAAAACGTACACAATATTATTGAATACGGCGAAACATTATTTATAGGGAAATTCTATAATAGTTTTATTACGTATGGAACAAATCCCGCTTCCTTAATCGAATATTCACATAAAGGAAACTAAAAGCAAAGAGTGAAGTTAACAATATATAAATGTCATAAAAGAGTAGCAACAAAAAATTTAACTATAATATTAAATCTAAATACCAGAAATCTAATTTTATTTTAAAAAGTTTTTTATTTTTAGTTGCCGTACAACTAACAATTTTAAATGTAAATTGAAGAAATCATTAAAAGAATAAATCTTACAATCAGTGGCTTTCATATAATAAAGCTATGCTAGCTAAATATACGTTTTACCTACGATGCCGGTAACACGTTATTGTGTTTAATATTTTAACTTTTACATTATTTAGTACCGGTATTTCTTTTCTAGATTTACTTTCTCTATATTATGTTTAATGAAAGAGATATATTCTTGCCTTCTCCCACTTTGTTTACTCGTCTTTAGATTTATAAACAATATGTTCCAGATGTATTTTAATACTAAGTAACTATATGTATTCTACAGGGAATAGATGTGTATGATATGATATAGATATATAGGAGATAGATGTATAAACGTCACAGTCTCCCAGTGCTCCACGTAACGGTTTATTGTGAATCCGTCCGGACGGAGAACTATTCGTTCGCGTGTTTAGCCAACACCTAGCACTACACAAATGATACCTGCGAGTGTTGGTTTCGCATAATCACATAATGTCAACATTTTGATGAGATGCTTACTGTACTGGTCGCTATGGATGTACTTAGAACGAACTACTTAATCCCAACATATGTAAAGAAGAAACTTAAAGTTTACTGCTAACAGAGATGTGATTTTTTTGTTTTCAAAAATTTATCTGGAGCTATTAATTTGCTCGAAATATTATTGATTATATGATATGAAAAATATTGACGTTAGCCTTGATATTTTCTCCCTACTTATCTCGAGTAGGAAAATTATGTATACAAAATACGTCTACGAGGATAAGTAGTTTAACATCTCGTTCACACGTAAAAATTTTATTCAGTGATGACTGGAATTGTTATAAGTTGTATCTCTATTTGTATTTGTAATACAATCAAATTTATCAGTCAGAAATGCATGAAATTAAAGAATGGTGTATCAACACTTAATGTAAAACTTTATAATTATGGTAATTATGAATATGATTGAGAATATATTGGAATAACAGAGTGAATCATGAATATGTATTCACGCATAATTGAAGGGCGAATACTAAGGCTATTTTACACAAACAATCACCGAGTATCTATAATTTTAGATGGTAATACCAAATGAAAGTTGTCTAAGACATAAGTATTTCGATAGCGAAATTTGCTGGGTTCACCGTCCGGTTTTATAATGTTTTGTTGAGGATAATTTTTATGATTAAGTGGATTTTTATGTTTATTTACTTATATTGCTGCATGTGGAATCTACATATAATTTTATGTATATAACTGAGTTGGTGAATTATGTACGATAAAATTTGTGTCAAAAAATTTTAATAATTATCGTTTTATAAATACATAGCCGTAAAAAGGCAAGTTTAAAAAAAATCGGCGGCACCCTCGCATTGTTATATTTACACGAATAGTATTCCTTTAAGAAATCAAATACATTTGAAATGACAAATAAAAACTTCATAAGTCCAAAAATAAAATTTAAATAATTTAAGAATTCCTGCCCAGATTTATTAAATAATCTCGCGTGGAAAAGTCCCTGAAAATTGACATTGATTATTGTGATAAATAAAAAGACTTCATGAGTCCAAAAGTAAAATTTAAATAATTTAAGAATTCCTACCCAGATTTATTAAATAATCTCGCGTGGAAAAATCCCTGAAAATTGACATTGATTATTGTGATAAATAAAGACTTCATGAGTCCGAAAGTAAAATTTAAATAATTTAAGAATTCTTACCCAGATTTATTAAATAATCTCGGGTGGAAAAAGTCCCTGAAAATTGACATTGATTATTGTGACAAATAAAAAGACTTCATGAGTCCAATAGCAAAATTTAAATAATTTAAGAATTCCTACCCAAATTTATTAAATAATCTGGCGTGGAAAACGTCCCTGAAAATTGACATTGATTAAAAATTTAATTCTCTCGTATTTTGTAACCTATAAATGGTATATCTAAATTTTCATGTTATTATTATAAAATCATTTACAACTCTGTACTTTCTCTCTGTAACGTAGTTTTTTTCGTTAACTGTATAAAAATTCAGAATTTCTATCTCTAAAATTATTTACAAAATCCCAAAACTTGTTTTGTCTGATATCTTGGGAAACTTTATTTTTTTTATTCTTCTTCATGGTGAAACCACTTGGTGAGGTTTTTCGGTTGCCATGAAACGGATATTTCAATGTATGTCATGTTATTATGACATTTAAAAATTAATTTACTGTATGCTAATAAAGGAAATTCCCAATCAATTGATTGTATAAAATTTGCGTAGAATCATTTTTATAACATAAGGAATTTTTTACATAAGAAATTTCGTTCATCCATCATCCATTCTATCGCCAAAAAATTCATCAACTTATAGAAATGTTCGAATTGACAACAAACTAATTGTTTTTATAAAAAGTGTTTAATTTATGACAAACCCAGCGACATTGAATGAAAACTAAGTGTTTAAAATAGTGGTGTATTTCTCAACTTATTTACGACAATAAAAAGTGATATATTTTCAATTATACTTTAAAATTTATTAAAGCAAATAGCATGCGAACAGTAAAACTGAAGGTAAGCTCCTAATATTCAAACTTAGGTTTGACGAGAAAAGCTCGCTGTTGAGAAATACAGTGTTATGTAAGAACTCCAAATCCTGCCCATACAAAGCAGGATGTATAAAAAAATAATAGCAGCAGAAATTGAAAAGCACACAAGCTACAACTTATTAAAAAAGAAAATATATTATTTTTAAATATTCATGAAAATTTCGAACTGGCTTTAAAAGGACTTTTCATTGCATTCGCTGCACTAAAATAGGGAAAAAATTATACCCGTATAATAGTGTATAATAAGTAGTAACAAAAAAACTTTCATTTAATAATTGTGGGATTGCGGAATCATAAAAAGGTATTTTGAGAAAAAAAATAGTAAACTATTTGTCAGTCTCTATAAAAGGCCTGCTCTTACTACCAAGATCCAGAAAAGAGTAATATTATCGACTAAGAGGGGATTTATACTTGTAGTAAGACTGATATTCGTATTAAATTCCTATTTCGCGTACATTTTTTAAAGGTTGGTTTATTATATCAGAATGTATGTAGATGTTATAAAAAGCAAAGCAATCAAATTAACATCAAAGTTCTATCAATCGTCAAAATTAATGCTAATGGCACAGCTTAAAATTGAAACGTCAACTCAGCATATGAAACTATCGAACATTTATGCAAATAACCGTCATCGCTTTATAATACCTTTTAATCATAATGACGGAATACGCAGTGATTGTTCGCTTAATGCATAAGCTCGTGCCAATCAATTATTCCTTGTTTCTGTTCGAACAAACCCGTTAGCGTAATGTGGACGATAACTTGCCGCTTGCCTGTTCACTAGTTGAGTCTATGTAGATATTGGAAATATTCATGAGCGGAACACTATTCCAATACATATTCATGATCGGCACTAGCTGCTGAATCCCGATCAAAATTTTAAATATGGCGCGCAAGGTGTTTCAGAGTTATATCTTGCTGCTCTAAATTTCATACACGCCTGACGAAATTTTTGATAATTTCGCAAACAGTTGCAAATGAAAAGCAATGTATCTTCTGCTCCATTCGGGGAAATTAGTGTATATTATTTTCCTCAAATTATTGGTTTTGTGAAAATCATAGGACTGGATCTTATTTCACACAGAAATTTGCGACACGATTAATAAAATACAATGAATATACTGGAAAATGCAAGGCGGAAAAATTAATTTCAAACGGATTTTAATAATCTTTACCATATATATAATGAAGAAAAAATATAATAATAAATAGAATAAAGAGAAGAAATGTTTTGCATTTAAATAATTCAACACGTTTGAAGTGGCGAAGCAGCGCCATCTAGCGCCCACTCAATTAAAAGTTCATTTTGATTCACAACGTTTCGTGCTTAGCTAGTATAGGTAGAGCACATATAATGTTACGATAATTACAGTAATGGTGATAGACATATACAGGAACACTCCAATAAAGTAAATAATTTTTGTAGCTCAGACATATCTGTAACATTAAATAATCATCACAAAATATAAGATATAAGAGAAAATACTTTTTTTTCGAAAATAAAGCAAAAAATCAATTATTAAAGTTCACTATTTTGACATTGATATTTGCGTTCGGCTGTAAATGAAAAAAAAACAACTTTTTTGAAATTGTTGTAAATCACAAGTAGGAGAAATCTGAAAAAATTAATTATATAAATAAATATAATAGATTTTATGTTTTCTTTTGCCATCTAACCTACAATTCGGTAATTTAAATGTGTACTACTTTGCAAGGTAATTAAATTTCATCAAAAAAATTTTCTTCCAAAAATACTTACAAACCGTATTTTTGAAATGGTTAGGTGTGTGGTGTCATAAATACGTATTAGAATTTGTATTATTAGCTATAATCCACGGCTTTATCTGCGTTAATTTTTGGTTAAGGCTTCAAGATTTTTCTCTGATCTGGTGCTATCCTTATACCTCATTATGAGTTATCACGTGTTCATTTAAGAGCTGAAAATATTAGTGGCAAATGGGCATTATCCCTTAGACACTATTTAAGATTTTGAAATAAACAATATATACGTTAACCCCGTATGTTAATTTAGGTCTTAATTTATTGGTTTGCATAATTTTAGATCCCTTTTTAGTACCATTCTATATATTACGAAGTTTCAGAGTAACAAATATACCTCGCCCCTACATTCTAGCTACCTCTCTTCATCTACATATTTGCTTCATCTAATATAATACTAGGGGGATTAAATTCATAGTTTAATCCACTTATATGCCCTCGCTATATAAACATAAGTAATGCACCTCTAGTAGCAATTATAAACATAAGTAATGCACCTCTAGTAGCCATTATACTAAAGTAAATAAGAGTATAAGCAATATACACGTGAGTACATTCCTCATGTACCTATGGTCTTAAAATAGACTTTTTTGAGTATAAGTAAGCAATTGTCACAGATCAAGGTAGTTAGATTATCTACTATTAGTACCATTGAGAAAATGCAGACTTAATATATATTTGTCACTCATTTATTAATAAAATATTATTAATCAATAAACTAATCGGTCTGTAATTTAGTTTATTCAAAATATATGAAGAAAATATAATTTGTATATTATAACTATGCAATTTGTAGCTTTAAATATTATTTAATATAATAATATTTAAGTTAGTAGATTAGAGTGGTTAGAATGAATCTTTTTGTTGCTTTTGTGAATAAATAATCTTATTAAAAAAACTATCAATTGATACATTCTTTTTTCAACCTCTCTGTTTTGACTACTTGACATTTGATAGCGTGCACTCTAGTTGAATCTAGCTGTTACCTTTTTTTGTCGATGGTTCGAATACTAAAACGCTATAATTATTGAGATGGTCAGCATTCCCTTCATCCTCCATGCACAGAAGCAAAGAGAAGAGTTAGTGATAATGATCTTGTCCAAATGGTTTTGGAAGCAATCGTGGCAAATAACCAACCTGAAAATACCAAAAGAAATTAATGTTGAGAGGGAGGTTCCCATCTTTTACTAATAGCAATCGCTTCAGTTTTATCATGGTTTTTTTATAGTATATATTGAGGGTAAATATTTCAATATGTGTTCACTCATTGCTTCTATAAACAAACTTGTTTACTTACTTCACAAACATATAAGTAGAACAGCATTTCTTAACAGGTCGCGACCCAAATTCGGGTCCCGGGTGGTATTGAAATGGGTCGCAGGAATTTTTAAAAGACGTTGTGAGCGTCGGTATTGCTATCATCCTGACTCGGAACGCTCGTGTTCTAGCATGTTTGTTAATGACGACCATTTTAAGCGAATCACGTTTAAGTAGGTACTAATTACCAAAGTATATTTGTTACAAAATTGTGTTTACTGCACTTGTTATAATAGATGGTGCAACGCACATCCCTTACTGTGCTCAAAGAAGGTATGTACATTGTTTCTAATACATTTATTGGTGATAAATAGAATAGGTGTTCAATTATCGAATTGTTAAAATTCAAGTTTATATATAATTTGTCGTCGTGTGTCCGCGAATCTTCCAATAGTAAAATAATGTTTATAAAAAGTAGGTAATAAATAAAATAGTTCTTTAATCTTCAAGTTGCTCAAATTAAAGTTTATAATTTATTTATTGTTTTGTTTCCGCGAACGTTTTAGTGGTAAATTAATATTGATTCTAAAAATTCGAGATGTTGTAACTGAATGTTTTTAGTTTGTCGTTTTGTTTCAGCGAATATTTCAATTGGCGGACAGCGTATTTCCCACCCACCGGTCATGATAAAACGGATGTTAACTTATGAACAAGAAGTTTTAGCACTAGGATTTTTTGATATAAAATATCATTCTGGTATTCCGTGTCCACAATGCGTGGTTTGTATGAAACTTCTTTCAAATGAATAGCTTAAACTCAACAAATTAAAGAAACATCTTGAAAAATTCATCCGATTTATGTAAATAAACCGCTTGACTCTTGGGAAGAAAAAGAAACACAAACAAAGCGTGTGAAACTTGATGCATCATAAAATTCGGGAAAAGTTCCGTTAGAAAAAACTACCTGTGCTTCTTTTTAAGTAGCTTTCAAAGTGGTTCAATGTTAAAAACCCCACAGTATTGCTGAGGAGAGATGGCAAGAACTGTCTGTAGAAATGAATTAGCTAAGAAGCTGGAAATGTTGCCAATTTCGAACGATACCTAAAAAAAGAAAATAGATTTAATGTAATTAGATATTATAGAACAGTTAATAACAGATCTGAAAACAGCAATACAATTTTCTATTTAAATCGACAAATTAGTAGATAATGAAGACTTTCCACAGCTGTTAGTGTATGTAAGATACAAAGCTCCTCAAAATTTTAATGAAGAATTTCTTTGTTGTGAAAAGCTCTCTCTAACTTCAACTGGGACTGACACCTTTTTTCTATGACAACTTTTTTATGAATCACAAATTGACAATTTGCAATTCACAAAATTGCAAATTGTCAATTAGCAGCGTTTGCCACATTAAAGATCTTAATAGCAACCATATTTTTCTAGAGACCATGCTTATTTTTTTAGAACATTTGAGACATCTTGAAGATGAAATATATATTGAAAATTTCCATATCGAGAAAGACATTTGGGTAAGAAATCCATTTGAAGTAGATGTAATGGGGGGAGAAAATGATATGGCTGAATTATAAGAACAATTGCTTGAATTGCAGGGCGATGGAACATTAAAAGAAAGATTTTCAGGAATGATTGTCACAAAATTTTGGGCAGAATTGTCTGGGAAGCTTATTCTGAGCAATGAAGATGAAATGGCTCTGCTACAATATCCAACTGCTTATTTGTAGCAGGTTTTTCGTGCCTCGCTGTTAAGACAAGAATCAAGTACAGAAATAGATTGTTAACACAAGAAAAAACAAGTACAGAAATAGACTGGATCCTCGGTGTACACTTTTTACAAACTTCACTCTGCTTATAAATCTTCTTTGTACAAAAATACAACAG
This sequence comes from Druceiella hillmani, assembly GCA_039881145.1. Classification (NCBI taxonomy): domain Eukaryota; kingdom Metazoa; phylum Arthropoda; class Insecta; order Lepidoptera; family Hepialidae; genus Druceiella; species Druceiella hillmani. The sequence continues at coordinate 21,389,773 of JAYKKI010000010.1, forward strand.
CAGGGTAGTCACTAATTACAATTAATTATGATAATCCTCAGGCTACACATATGTTTTTTTTATGTTCTACTTTTTTTAATAAAGAATGAAAAATGTTTTCTACCATAATGCTGATATTGCCGATATATGCTTGTTTAACTTTGATTTGAATAAAGAAATAATTAATAATATTATTTTCTTAATATTTTATAATGACATCAATTTGAGCAAATCAGGGACTTTTGGTAATTCTATTTTTTTATCATCACTGAAAGATAAATGAAACGTTAGGGTCGCGACCTTCAAATATAATTATATTTTGGGTCGCCAGCCAAAAAGGTTAAGAACTGCTACACTAGAAGATAGATAGGTACTTAACGAATAATGTCAGTTGGAAATCCTTGTTACTTTTACTAATATAAGTAGATATTATAATAATTAAACATAAATTTGTTTAATTTGGTCTTAGTGTAATGGGACTGATCTAAAAGTCAGTACTAATCTAAAAATAAATTACGCTTTTAAAAAAATGTTAATTAATTAGGTACGTATCATTAGGCCTATTTTCGCAAACTTTTAGATCCACTATTTAATATTTTATACATTCATGCTTGTCCATTATTGTTTTATATTTCCGACAACAATTTAAACCAAATAATTAATAAACAACATTCAAATACTTGATGAGATGATGTAATTAACCCTAAGATGTAGCAGACCCATGCTTAACTATAAAATGTTTGCCTCGGTAGCTAAACTTAACTGACGTTTTAAATGTGAAGGTATTAAAAGATAATCGACTTAATTATTCAAATTTACATATTTATCTAAAGTATTTAGGTTTCCAATGTATGTGAATTTGCTCTTGCATCTCTTGCTCTGTTTGTGAATCTTGCTATTGGTATTTTAACCGCACGTTTTATAAAATTGAACCGATTAATTTTTGAGACTACTTATTTAATTTTACGAAATTAAATAAGTACGTTTTAAATTATGTAATATGCATATAATTTTTGCAGAATGCACATTTCTACTTACAATAAATTGTAAATTTGCAAACCCAAGGTAGATTTCTCACGTCAAAATGCTCTAACAGAATGTAATTTGAAAACTCAACAACCATTGAGCCCTGATTAAACAAGAGAAATAAGATAGAGTGAAAATAGAAAAAAGATAGATGAAATAAGATATGTTATCGATTCTCAATCTATTTCTTTTTTCGACACTCCGTACCGTTGGAATATCTTTTTATTGTCTACTCTGTGTCTGTATGTGAATGCATACGTGTCTTTGCCAGTGTGAAAAAATATGTGCAATTTCATTAATTAAATTTTTTTTTAATTTTTGACATTTTCTCCCAATATATGAACATAGGTAACCAAAGAGACAACCAAAATAGGCGGCAATAACTTTGTAATAAAAAAATTGTACGTGTCAGCTCCGACCCGCGACTGGACTTTACTTCTTAAATGTGTTTGTCTTAAAATGTATAAAATAGGTAATACTTTATATATACATAAATATTAAAATCATTCAATGTAAATGGAAAATTGTGCAATAAAAAATGCTGACAATATAATTATTTTCAAGTAAAACACAAATAAACAAGATCAAATTTATACAACAAAATTAAAAACTATTAGTAACGTCAGACTAAGAAGTTAAAATAAAAAGAGTCTTTTTTAATTTTGTAGGATAGAAGACACCAAATATTCATATATGCGAACGATAGTAATCTATGTGTGTCACATTCCGTCATTGTGATTACGCCATAAGAAACTGCCAATATGTGTGTCACACTCCGTCATTGTGATTATGCCGTAAGAAAATGCCAAATAAACATACTGATATCTCACTCTAAACATGCGCAAAAATGTTGCACGGAGAAGCCACTTAACGGTTAAAATTTTATAACGCTCTGTACGTCATACGATCAGAACCTAACGTTTACACTTTTTAATCTCTCTGAAGTCGTACACTCAGAGCGTATTTACACTTATAATTTTACTCCTCATAAAATTTGTGTTATTCTAATCTAAATGAAAATTCACTCAATAAATGAGAATGACTTCAAAACCTGTGTATTCGATACATTTTCAGCATATATCCAAGAATCGTTCATGTCTGAAATGGTTAAAGATTCGTGATCGACGCAGCCTTCATCTTCTATGTTTTGTATATAATATCGTCAATAATCCCGTTACACCTACATACCTTAAATCTAGATTCCTATACCTGTCATCCCACGACCTCGAACTACGATCCACAAATAAGTATGCCCTTCTAATCCCTCAATATAGAACGGAATATTATGATGAATCCTTCACCGTACATTCAACTCGATTGTGGAATGAACTGACTGCAAATATACAAACTGCGCCCTCGTTGTCTGTGTTCAAAAGTCGTCTGAAAATATATTATCTGTTATAATTTTGAAGATCCTAATCCCTCCCATTATAACCCATCTTTGTCTCTCCCTAGTCTTAAAGTGTCGTTTTGCTCTGGTTTTTAAATAATATTATTTTATTTCCCCATATTATTATTTATTCCATTTTTTTAAGTAGAAATAATTAATATTTAAATATCACTTACAGTCTTCCACGGCACTTAATGTTCTCATTCATTTCATTGTGGTTGGTTGTAAGGGATGGCTCTTGTGACAATAAGTCTGCCACTGTATACTTAGTTTTCTAAGCTTGCATTTCATATTGGGCGCTATATATGAATATCGATTTTTAAGGAGTAAATTCCAAAAATATAAGTTGCTTTAAATTGAAAAAATTATTTATAGCGATAGGTACTGAAAAGTACATACATATTAATTAAAATAAATATTTAAATTATTACCTCCTTTTTTTATTTCAATAAAACTAAATCCTTAATCTTTAAAAATATAAATAGCAGACTGAGAGTTTGTAACGGCAATTTGTGAAATGACTTACGTTTATTATGGGAAAAATGTAACAAACGATTTTTATTTTTAAACTTTTTGTTTGTTTTGTTGTACCACTAATTTATTTAAATTGCTTTTCCCTTTTTTCTTAAATAATATATTAAAAAATAAAATGAAAATAAGGAAACCATGTTATAAACACTTTCTCGGCGGGGAGTTTATGTATTATAAACATGTTTTAGTAAAATCAGAAATCGTATTCAATAGCAAACACAGAGATGATTTCGTACTGTCACAATAATATTTACAGTGCGATCTCAAACAAGATCTCAAATAAGTAAAACAAATTATCTAAATATTTTTACCTATTTAATATTTGTGATTGCGGATGATATGATCAATATGGCATCAAATATTTTTCAATGAAAGAATCTAATGTACTGACTGTATTGGCTATACTGGAACATCCTTAAATATTTATGTTTCTTCTAACATTAAATCCGGTCATAGTTTGCCCTCGAAAAGCCACACATTGACGTTACAAAAGCTTTATAATTACAATAATTTCTCTAAATAACAATAACAATCGTTTTTCTGAATACAATACAATGGCCTTTCTTTTATTTAATATACAATTTAGTTTATGATATTATTTAAATTTACCGGAAGTTTTACATTTTTAGTATGCATTATACTAGTTTCTGGTTATTTTCGTATTAACGGTAAAAGATTTTATTCTATTAAACTATTCAAATTAAATACATTACTTTTACCAAAATTTTATAGCAGGCATGCATGAAAGTGTACTGTTCACTGCAATTTTTCAAATGAAGTAAAGAAGCCGAACTTGCTTCTACACGGTAGTTAAAAATTACTTCAGATTCGTTAAAAAAAATTAACGGGGTATACTACCAGTTTTTCTCTCATAATCACTTTTTCTCTTCGTTTTTTTCTTTATAATGAATGACAAAGAATTTTTATGAAAGTGCTGTATTTGCTACGCAATAAAATTCTAATTAAAAAATTCATTCGAAAAAATATGTCAGAGATATAATTGTAGTCTAAGAAAGAGACCTCTTGATTTTCCATGATAATATTACATGAATTCCAGAGGTTTCACTTCCATTATAGAATTTGAATAAATATAGTGACGTCAAACTAGTGGCATTTATTTGATAAAAGAAAATCAAGATTTATTTATATATTTTGATATTTTTTTATTCTAACACCTTATTATATTCACTGTCACTACTATAAACTAATGTTTTATATACAATTGATAGATTTTGATAACAGCTGACGATTAAAACTTAAACAAACATCGTAGCTTCTCCGGATCAAAAGTTATACTAATTGCAAATCTCGATACGCAGCAAAATAACCTCAAAATGGCGGCGCTTCCCCCTCCACCGCGCTCGATGCGTTACTGTTCTCGCCAAACTTTATCCCCCGATTTTATTATCATTAGGTTTTTTTGGATTGCCCCCGTATGGTAGCAAAATTAAGGACGTATTCACGTCAAAAGGATATGTGAAAAACAAAATAGTATAATTATGGGGCGAGTGAGTACGATGTAGGTATAAGTGGAATAGAAAATCGTTAAAGCCAATCGGATTAGCTCAGTGTCCATTAATAATGACGGAAACTTAATGATACGACCGAATTCAAATCGGTATTATCGCTGTTACTGAAAAAAGGCAAGTGTGATAAGAAAAACTTTTTATTGATGTGTCAATCTTGTTATCTTACTTTTGAAGTCAAGATGATTTGAAAGAAATTTTGAAAAAAAAATTATGTATTATTTGAATATACTTACGGATGTAATGTTATTCCTGGACATTTTCTGGTGGTAGCCGTGTAATTAAAATATTCTTTCATAAAATAGGAAGGCATATTTAGTTATATTTTTAAAATAAAGTAGTGGAAAATCATAAACAAGGCATAGTTTTAATTCATGAAATAAGATGAAGTTTCATACAGTTGTGTAATATAAATAACCACACACTATATGTAACTATTGATACTAATAGCAACTAAGTAAATTTAGGATAGTTATCTTATCTTTAAAGATTAATTTTAGAAGGTTACTGACATGTCTATGTAATATAACCACAATGAGCTTCAAAATATAAACTGAAAACAAAAATAATGACTTTGTATTAGCCTATAAACGTTCGTATTTAGAATAGTATCGTTTTGTGCACTCCGAAAGTATAACGAAAAGAACTATTTTGTAAGTCGGTTCAAAGCTTCTAAAATAACTTTTAGCAATTACATTTCTTTCAACCCTATTTTTAGGCAAAGTTAATATTTTTAATTAATAGTTTAAATAAAATAGTTAATATTGATAATAAAATAGCAAATATTCATTTTATCAAATACTTGACGAAAATAATATTATAATTTTACTAAAGGAAACTACTCCAAATGAGAAATTAAGCACTAAAAAATACTCAAATTAAAAATTAATTAATTATTTTTTAACTACAATCGTTTATATCTAAACAAAAGCTTAGTCATTTTAGATATCAATATTTATATATCAGGCCTAGTTATTTATTAGCAACTATCTATAAAAAAATATTAAATGATAGAGTCGCTATATGGTAGGAAGATTATATATAGTAAAAGTCAATAGGCATGCAAAATAATGTTGTTGGTTCATAATATTACTAATAATAAATTATAAAAGAAAATTTTACAATTTTAAGAGCAAATACTCATTTTGACTGAGTATTTTCATTTACATTTTCATACAATAAAACGTACATAAGAAAATATAGGATAGATTAAGTAAGCAATTGCCGTTTACCGAATGGTCCATTGTTTTCTGTCATATTTTCAGTAATACTCATAAGTTGCCAATAATATTTTAAGAATGTCTCAAACAATTTTCTGATCTTTTAACAGTCATTGGTATATATTAGCATATATTGGCTAGATTTAGCGCTACACGATATGTCTATGATATCGATCTATTAAAACTTTCGAAAGAAACATTACATATTGAACATTTCTTAACAAGTTATATCCTACAATGTAGTTTTTGCGGCTCGGAAGCTAAATGTGACGAGAAGGGTTTGAAGCGTAGGAGGTATTTGGGCGTTCACGGAATTTTCGGGCTAGTATAGCTCGATAGTCAGGGCAGCTACCAAGCTACTTTTCCTCTCAGATAATAGATCATGATTATATAAACTTGATATTTCATTGTCAGTATGAGATATTTAATTAGTTATTATGTGGATCCAAAATATAGCAGAATTAAAAATAATGTCTCAGAATTTATTCTGAAATACATTATTACCAGTGGATTATAAGGCCGGTGGCACAAAGAATGTCCAAAACTGGAAGTCAACAGCTCGGTTGACGACAATGTGAACAGATTGTTTGAGATACGCTGCCGTAGAACCTTCATTAGGCTCTAAAAATTTAAGCAATAATTTTATGTACACGCGTCGAACTTGGTACCGCCTCAGAATTAATAAATGTTGTGTTAACTTATTAGCTAAATTAAATTCAGTTGTTTTATTAAAATAAGTTCAATATGTGTACAAAAATTGAAATGAAAAGTATTTTAATTCCATTGAAATAAATGTAATTCACGTGGCAGCAAGGCATTTGCTTTATTGAAGCGAATCTAAATGATCCGCGTAGTATTGACGCACTACTTTCTGTTTAACTTTTTTCTGGATGGGTTGCACTCGGGATTTCCGTTGTTGAAGCATCTTGTGATATACACTTTTCGTTTTGTTGTCAGGTGCGAGAACGAACAAAGTGGATGGTTTCCTGACACGTGAATATGCTACATACAATTGACCACGAAAGAAACATTTATTTTCTGGATTTAGGTCACAAACACTGAATGATTGGCCTTGTCATTTATTACATAATGAAGGAATTATCGATTAGCGCACAATCACAAATGTCATGGCCTCACAAAGTGAACATCTTCGAAGTCACAACGTTTCACAATGTGCACTTCATCAAATTTAACTATTTGAAATAACTTTTCGCTGATGAATTTCAGAAAAAATCGTTTAGAGAACTAATTTAATCGAATTCAAATGCAATAACAGTCGAAAACTACATAAAAATTGTTGAAAAATTTAATTAATTTAAACAATTATAAATTTGGTCAGTGTCTGTCATTAAATTTTTCTTTTTTTCTGTCATTTATCACATTTCTTTTGTTTTCTGTCATTTATTACTTTTTCAATGCGCGTGGAAACTCTTGGGGCCGAGATGAAAAAAAATTCAATAATCAAATAAATATTAAAATGGAAAAATATATCAGTCAATTGCTTCTCCATATATTATCAAAAAAGCCGTTCCGTACAAAATGTATGGGAAAGTGAATTTTCTTCATAAATTTTATTTCGTGAATTATTCCGACGTTTTAATAGTTATTCTGCTATTCGGGGCGGAGGCAAACTCAACAAATCAAACATCATAAAAATCCAGTCTAATCCAGTCGATCTTGAGTTTTAAAAAATGGTGTAACTAATCCGACTTTTTGTTTTATATATATATATATATATATATATACTTCAAAAATTAATTTACACATTTATCTATATCTATATATAAATATATATATATATATATATATATATATATATATATATATATATATATATAGTTATAGATAAATGTGTAAATTAATTTTTGAAGTTCATTTAAACCAGCTGCCACAAACGACGATTGACTTGGTACGTATTTAGGTCAGTCCTTCAACGGGGCATCCCTGTCCACTCTGGATTTCAAAATTAATTTTTTTTCTGGTTTACGATGTAAGAATATCAGGTAAAAAAATCTATTGAAATATTGAACTTTTGTTTTCATTTTGCTAAAATATTATTAAACCAAAATAACTCATATCATTTGATTTGTCATCATTTTGATTGTCGGCCTCTACGGGTCGAAAAGCCAAAACCAAATATAGAGATCGTATACGGCTGGAAATGGCTTCTCAAGAACAATCTAATGGTAATAATAAAACACCATATAACCATGTCAAGCAATGCCGGGAACGTAAAAGAATGAATGCGGCCGAGCGTATCAACAAATATACCAGTACATCTGCAGCTGGGGTGGTTGAAATTATGCGTTACATAGACGTATTCAAGTACAACACACGGCCGTGTCCATGACACAGTCACACCCAATTTTTTTGATCGAACATCTCAGTGCTTTATTCGTGTTATTGAATATTTGAATCTGTGTGTAAAATTCCATATTATTTATATAGTCACTACTTGGAAACACATTTTCATTCGTGTTCTAAAGTAACGTATGCATTTAATACAATTATAATATCCACAAATAAAACTAGTACCGTAAGTAATTACATTAATGGTTCATTACAAAGTACTTAAAAAAATAATGGGTAGATAATTGGCATTTATTCTATGTAGAATTATTGAGAGGAATGGAACTTTTTTTAGACTTTCGATTCTTTTCTATCTTTTTAAAATACCCGCTTACTAACCGTCACGGTAATATAATTTACTGAAATATTGAGTTCTTAAGACTTCTGAAATAAGGTAATTCTGAGTAGTCAATACTTAGAAAAGAGACAATATAACGTTATGCTGTGAAAACTTTCACACCTTTATATTATCATATAGCATTTTCTGTGCCTGTGATTTTTTTTTGTTTTTTATATTATAATTAAGATATATGTCAGAGATCATATTCGAACATAATTTTTCTAAATGAAGAGCTTAATCAGTTAGAGCATGTTCTAAATTTCTTGTATCCAGATTCAGTTAACATGTTATGTGAAAAAGTGTGTGAAATCAGGCTGTATTCTATTTAACTTGTTTTCTTCAGACAGAGTAAAGAAATAAGACTAATAGTTTAATTAGGGACGTTTTGTCAGAAAAAAATGGTATTTAAACAGATTTTAAGCTAAAATATATTCTGTTTTAAAATAATGTCACTCTTATGATGACATAACAATATTAACGGTAGGAATAGAACACGTATTCACTCACAGAGTAAGTAAGAAAGTGACAAAAATTTTCTGATATACAAAATGACAAGACATCAGTTGAAAATTGAGTAAATTTTTTTAACATTCCTCATAAAGGAATGTAATAGTGGATATTTTCATTTGGAATTCCCATGTGCTCAACGGTGTCAGGTTTAATTTTTTGTCATTCGAATCGGTTCCCGATTGTTATATTTTTCATATTATATTATTTATTCAGTCTTTTGTCATATTCAAAAACCATTCGATACTGGCTAACAATCCAGTACTCCGTTACTTCTGGTACTTACAACAATAAAATTATTGTACACAATGGAAGAATCCTAATAATCCCTTTAAAACTTTTCATGTTCAAAATTTTAAGATGTAACTACATGAAATATAACTAGCACCACTTTCCTTTCTACTCGAAAATTAAAATCAAATCAAGTTGTATATCTCTGATAATTCCAAATTTTTCCAGTTCACAACCAGAGGCATATAGTAAATATTATGTATCTTAAAATATATAAAATAAAAAGCCATTAATAGTCCCACTATATCATACACCTCTTTCAAAAACTGTATTGTGTTCCATTTTACTTAAAATCATTTTATTGAATATATGAATATAAATGTAATAATAGTCTAAGACTTTTACACAAACCTTTCTTTTAAACAGAAAAGAGCAATCTAGCGAAAACCAATGAGAGGCTATTCAACCAAGGGCCATCTATTTAACCGAATTGTGACTAATGAATCTTTAGGATTTATTGACATCATTAATTAAAGCTCTAAAGGATTTTCTTGGCTCTTTATCTATTTAGATGTAGCGTTTCTCAAATAAAGATCATTCGAATTATGGGTATGAAAAATAAGGTACCTCATGAAACCATCACGGCTACTTTGCTTTAAATTGTTACTTTTTGAAATAGCTATAAAATAACTTAATATTTTTATTAAAAAATCTAATTCCTTTACGAAAAGATACTTTAATGCTATTATATTTGTTACAAATTTTGTCCTAATTATAATTGTGATTAAAATGTAATGAAAGTCATTATTATGCTTATCTTAGATGTTAACATGATTATTATATACAAACAAAAATTAAAAAATTCCACAGATAAAAATAGAAAAATATGTGACAGCCAATGAAATATGTTCAATTCTATATGAATTTAAAATGGTTTGAGTTTTTAAATGCATATATTATTCCAATTAAAACACTTAGAAATATTTTTTTCACCACGTGAATATATCTCTTAAAACATCTTTCAAAAGGTGTGAATTTACAAAGAAACATGCTACATTTTTACACTTGCAAGAATTTCTGTAAAACTAATTTTCTTTTTCTTTATGTAAGCGTCTTAAAATTCTATTTTTCACAGTTTTAGTCTAAGTAGTTTCAGTGATAGTGTGAAAGGAAAGAAGAGAACGGAGATTTTTATTGCATATTTTAAAAACATTTCTGAGTATTGCATATTTTTAAGTACACTCCTACTCAAAATTATGAAAAATATTTTTAAATTCCTCGTAACTAGCCTACCTAAATAATTCACTACACAACAACTTAATTTAAAAAAAAAATGGCGTGCACTTATGTACCCACGTTAGAAGCTATACTTCTTTGGCATAATACAATATTATTTTAATTTCTCAGGCAAATAAAATAATAAAAGAACAGGACCATGATTATGAAAACGATTGGTAAAATTTAAATGCCATCTAATAATTAAGTTTTAGTTATACAATGAATTGTTAAAATGATTTGATGACAATGTAAATTAAGTTTCATTACTAATGAAAATAAATTAATATGCTGAAAATTTGTTGTAATTTACTAGTTTCAACTTAAATTTATAAGATAAAAGAATAATTTATAATGCAAATAAATATATACCGAAACTTTACCTGACTTAGAGAAATACACTTTACCCCAAAATTGCTGAAATGATATAAAGTAAACTTACTGTTGAATTTATCATAAAACTATAGCGATAAAACTTTTTCATGAATAAGATTATATAGGCAATAATCCACAATTAAATGAAACTACGTGATGTAGTATTATTTCTACTTTCTTTAATTTCTTCACCATGACCTAGGTTTCGTTCTATTACATCTTCAGGCTTCAGCAAAGCTTTGCTAATATCCCACCTGAAGATGTAATACAACGAAACCTAGGTTGTGGTAAAGAACTTAAAGAAAGTAGAAATAATACTACATCACGTAGTGTCATTTAATTGTGAATAATGAATTTCTACAAAATTAACGCCAAATATGTTCAATATAGGCAATAATATTAATATTTGCCAACATTTTTATAGATATTTTGTATACCTTTAAATGTTTACATGAACATATATACAATTCCATTTAAAAGTAAAATTTCGTTGCACAAGCCTTCATCGATTCAATCGACAATAATTCACATGACTTATTTTATTTCATCCCTAATATTATTAAACATTACATTATAATCACTATGTTAAATTAATAATCCGTCACGATAAATAATATTATAAACATCAATATTATACTATGTAAAATTCAGAGAAGAATTCACATTTTGAAAAGAATATTAAATATTCCGAGGACGATGAATTCTATATCCTTATGTGATTTGATTTACTTTATAATGCTAGAATAAATAGCTAGAACAAATGAATTTGAATTTGACATAGACAATATTGTCGATAGTTTTTCTAGCACGACACTTGAAAGAGACGAAAAGTGTAAAGGAAAGAGAACATCGGTGCCATAAAAACAAAAGCATACGACTAGAGATATATTCAATAAGACAAAATTCAAAATTAAGATAAATTTCACTTTTTTTAAACAATACTAACGTATTGTTTTGCGGCCCAGAATACATGTCTTATGTACTTTGTATGACAGGGTTCTTTTTTCCAATATTAATCTTTTGTTCTTTTCTGTCTGTATTTTTGCAATGATTACTTTTAGATACGTGTATTTCCAAAAAGGACGTTAGAAAGAACTTTAGTTGAATTGTTCGGATTTACAACTACCAGTTCGCAGTACAGTGGCTAAGAGTCTAACACGTAACTAAAAGGATGCCACATTATATTCATAGTAGGAAAATGAAATATACAATCACATATTATTTATTCTAGTTTGTAAAAAGAGAATAAAGCCTAACCCCATTAAAGAAAATACGTCTTCAAATCGCAAATACAATTTCTCAAGTTCAGAAATATACATGTACATGTACACAACATATATTGAGAAACAATGTGAAATTTTATGAAAATAAACTAAGTTCTTAGTATATTTTAAAAGGTATTAGATGCATTTCTCAATAATTCTTTTTTATTCTGTTATTCTATTTAAAAAAAATAATTGAAATTTTAATTAAAAACTAACTCTGAACTAATGCAATATTGCGTCAAACGCCATTTCAAAATGGTGCACACCGGTGAATATTAAAATTCCTATGTGGTTCATTTAGAATTAATGAAATTAATAATTTAATGACTTTATTAAACGATACAGTATTTAAATAAAGCTTACACATGCAAAAACAATTTAGATATATGCTATTGTTATAAAAAGTTACATAGCAACTTAAATTGGTTCCCTCTCGTGTCATATTTTGGATTCTAAAACATATACACACACACACATATATATATATATATATATATATATATATATATATATATATATATATATATATATGTATATACATATATATGTGTATACATATATATGTGTATGTATATATATATATATATATATATATATTTATATGTAAATGATAGTAAGTCTGATGCTTAACTGATTGATATTTATTAAAAATTTATTAAAAAAGGGTATTAAAAACTAGTGTATAATTAATATATTAAACCTTCCAATATTTTCTCTTAACGTACTAAATACATAAACACTCACTATAAAACGGAAACATGTGAAAATTTACACTGTAGGGATTGAGTTTTCCGGGTCGTTTTACTTCCATTAGCTACGACGTTTACGGCAATCCGCAGGTGATTAATGTTTGCGTAGGGTCCGGTAAAGATTTTGTTTACTCAACTTATACAGATAAGCGAAATAGTCAATGGTTTTATTTCATCTGCACGATGTAGTGACACTGGGTGTATTAGAAAATAAGACTATTGATTGACTGTTTTCAGTGTCAAACTCTTTCATTATATTTATTATACTGATAGGGAGAGAGGAACCCCGATTTACGTGCTAACTATTTTCAAAAAACCAATTTTTAAAAGTCTATCATAAATATGATTAAAGAAAATGAACAATAAAAGATAATAACAAAGTGATATTAGTTAGGTTTTTTTTCTTCTTGCTCTCAATAGACTGAAAAATTTTATTGCCTCCTTAGAAAAAAGTATGTTTAGTGATTAAAGATATACAAACTTGAAAGGGATAATTTAAAGGTATGTACCAGATCTGACTTATCATTAATTTAAGAGGTGTTAGTATCCAAAATTTGTCACAAAAAACTAATGTATATTTTATAGAAAAACTATAAAGTTTGCTTTAATTATAAGATAAATTAATTTACTACCCACCGACTTCTTTCTGCACATATCAAAACTGATTATGTATTCAGTAACAGAAGAGCTATTAATGGACTCGGTTAACATTTCATTTTAACAAACGTCTGCATTTAAATATTATCAGATATTTTTAAAATATTAATTTTCTGATTACGAAATGGAGATATCGTGTAAATATAGAATGCTATCGTTTCCTTGAAATTCCACCATATACAATTATACTTATATTTTGAATTCTATATAATATAGAACTATATAATATAGATTTATATAATATAGAACTTTACATACACTTTGAATGCTAGCAAACAAAATTATAATTATACCCTGAATGCTGAAAAATAGAATTATGTTTATATATTGAAATTAGATTTATCCTTTAAATGTAGTACATACAATTATACTTACAATTTGAATGCTAGCATACAGGATTATAATTTTACCCTGAATGCTAAAAAATAGAATTTTACTTATACCTTGAATGCTGACACATGGGATTATATTCATACCTTGAATGCTGGTATATAAAATTATACTTCTACTTTATATGCTAGTATATACAATTATACTATATAGTAATTGTTTTACATTTCTTCTCTTTTCCCCGTTACTAAATTGTTCAACCAAATGATTATGGTTAGGGAGGGTTTCAATCACAATCAGTGGACGCAAATATGTCGAAATATTAGCTTTTCATATACGACACGTATTAAATATGATTTGTTTAACTAATTATGTAAACAGTAACATAATACATGTCCAGAATTTCCGTAACTTGTCTGATTAGGCCATGTTTTTTATCCTAATCCATACACGTGGTATTTTAATCTAAATTAATTTAATACATGTACACAACTAAAATATTTACTAGTTTAATACAATGAAATAAAAATGGACATCCTAAGAAGCTTACAGAAAAAATCACTTGAAATGCTCTTTTACTTGTTGTGAGTAAATAAACCTCCATATAAACACATCTACTTGATCGTCCAACTTACAAAGAAGACTTCGGTCTCATTCATTGCCGCTAATAAATGGACCACATTATCACAGCGAGAGATGAACCGAGACGAGTGTGGTTTTTACAGATGACATTCAATTAATGTGATTTCAGGGTGGAGAGACAGCTGTAATTTATTTATACATACGAGCATTAAAGTGTTAATCTGCAAAGCAGTTCGTCTTATTTTTTTGTAAATACATGGATAAGTTGTTTTATTCATTTGATATATGTTGTCCTAAGCTAGATATTTTCTTTATTTTCGTTTCTATAAATAATTGATATTATTTAGGAATTCGAAATTTCTATAATCAGTACTTTTCTCTACGTACAAGAAAAGTACTGAATATAGAAATTTCGAGTTTATAAATCACTTAAAGCACAGTAGGCAGAATATCTGATAAACTCAAATAGGAACAAAAATATGACACGAAAGGAAACCAATTTAAGTTGCTATGTAATTTTTTATAATACATTATATTCAAATTATTTTTGTATGTTTAAGCTTTATTTAAATACTATATCGTTTAATAAAGTCATTAAATTATTAATTTCATTAATTCTAAATGAACCACTTAGGAACTTTAATTATCACCAGTCAGTATCAGCGTTTGACGCAATATTGCATTAGTTCAGAGCTAGTTTTTAATTAAAATTTCAATTAATATTTTTAAATAGAATACAGAATAAAAGAAGTTTAAGTAATTGTAACTTCAATTAATATGTAATAATCCTATCTAAAGTGAATTTATTAAATGAACTTTAAGGTAAAAATAAGTACTTCAGTAATTACTCAAACTAGTGTAGGGAGGAGAAATCATTTCATACCATGGTAACACTGTAAAAATAATATCTAAAACTTTCAGTTCAAATCATTTAAACACATTTGTCATACAACGAAACCTAGGTCGGGGTTAAAAATTTAAGTAAAGTGGAAATAATACATCACGTAGTTTCTTTTAATTGTGAATTAAAATTAAGTTAAATATTAAAGTTATACAAAACTCCGAAACGTGCCGATATAAACATTTTTATGAAGGCAACACAACACGTGTAAGTTTTAGTTTTATACCAGTTTTACGCACATTATTAAATTGATTCCAGTTTCGACTAATCGTCTTCAACCCTTATGTTTCAAGAACGTGATACCTGATTTTAGCCATTCGAAATTTACTTTCAAAGTAATACACGACAATACATTGGAACACATTTCCAACAATTATGAATTACCAGACCCATGAAAAATTTCGAAGCATTGGTATGTAACTTAAAAAACATGCATCCCGATTGAAGATCTGCTAATCCATTGACCTAAGGTCTGCTGATCCACTTTTGTACAAATTCCTAAACTTTGAAAAAATTATAATAATTATGAAGAATATAGCATTGTTTTGGAAAAAATATTGGTATTAAAGGGTGGTTAATTATTATTTTAAATAAATCTTTATACTGAATAAAAATATTCTTTTAGGATTTTATCCTCGATATCAGCTTAAGTTTTCCAGGTCACGGGTACTTCCTATAGCCCTATTACAACATTCATTATTTCAAAATTGTAATTAGCTCTTTTGTACTGAAAAGAAACAATTGTGCTGCTATATTGGATTTTGCTTGGGATATTGTTAATTTAAATTGATTGATTACCTAAAAGTACAGCATTCTGACTTTTCTCATAGAACTTTGTTTTTATCTTCTCTTTTACTAATTTTGCCATTGTTTTCTTTCAGAAGATATATAGTCAGCAAACCATTTAGCAATTCCAATATTATTTAAGATAATTATGCGTACAAATACTTAGCGCCTTTAGAACCTTGGTTCATATTTAATTCGACAAAATATTACTTAAACAAATGATTCTACACTAATAGGATTTGCCTCATATTATATATGGAGAAAAAAGCAAGTAGTCCTATGAGTAAATGGTTATAATCC
This sequence comes from Druceiella hillmani, assembly GCA_039881145.1. Classification (NCBI taxonomy): domain Eukaryota; kingdom Metazoa; phylum Arthropoda; class Insecta; order Lepidoptera; family Hepialidae; genus Druceiella; species Druceiella hillmani. The sequence goes on from JAYKKI010000010.1 coordinate 21,406,092, forward strand.
TATAGACCTCAAAAATTATTTATCAATTTTTGAAAACTTTGCCCTCTGAATATAAAACCCTTCATTCTAGGAATAGCACCACAAATCTGAATTAAAATCTTTATGTACTCCTTAACCGCATTTTACTGTAATGTAACTTTCCTTCTCTTCTATATCATAACTATTTGAGAGAATCCAAGTTATATATATATATATATATATATATATATATATATATATATAACTTACCTACCTATTAAAAATATTCTCATTGTGTTTACTAAACACATCATTGCCTTTCACTAAAAGTCCCTCATTACCTTTACAGTAAAACTTTGAAATCTATAGGATCTCGACACTAAAGGCTCATTTGTTACAAATACGTGTCAATGGGGATGTGTTTGATCAAGATGTCAATTTTGATAGCAAATTACTCAAAATTTAGGCTTTGAATTACAGAGTATAAAAAGCGTAATTGAAATTGTTTTTCTATTGTTTTCTATTTTTTCATGTTCAATATATTACAAAATGGTGCAAAATACACGTATGATATTTTCATAACATTAAATATTCAAGTGTTACCTAAATGAAATTATTTTTAGCAGTGTGTTTGCCTCTACTGTATATGTTCTGAAAGAATTGCTGCTTTTAAAATATTTCACGAATTCATAGTGCTATTATAATTAACGGATCTCGTTAACTAGATGCGATATCGAAAAGATACATAACTATATTATAGACCTGATATCAGTGAATGTAGGAAGATTCGAAGTAAGATATATATTATTATTTTTAAAAGGCAGGATTCTATATCCTAAGGCCAGGGCTTTTAATATTCGTAAATGATGATTCTACGGAGTTTGAAATTATTCCCTCATATTTCATGGTAACCAACCAATCACATTTTTCTTTGTATCTGATAGGAGAAAACATCATTTAATATAAACATTTTTACTTTAGCAAAATTTTGTTAAATTCGAAATAATAAAATTTATATAATTATCATTTTCTTGTACTTTTTTGGAAAGTATTTTTGACATTTATTTTGTTAAACTAAACTGTAAGCTGTTAAACTGAAATAGTGGGTCCATTTAGGTTTGAGGTTTTAAAACCTTTGAGTAAGTTGTTTTCCATATTCAAATTCATTATAAATGTAATAAAACATATTCTTTTAACAGTCATGATTATGTACTATTTTTATATTAAGTCTCTAGCCTCACGTTTGGCAGTACAATTTTCGTCCTTTATTTTGACATGAAAATTTATGAAAAATAAAAAAATATATAATTCCACAAAAAAACTTACGAAAATACTTTCAAAAAATCTACATATCCTCTACTAAACAGAAATAAAAAAAATTGTCTTCAATGAAAAACAAAAAAAATTAATACCTACTCCTAAACATAAGAAAAGTATAACGTAAGTCTGAGCCTGAGATACTATTCTAAGTTTGGTACTCGCAACACAGAACTATTTAGATACATGGCGTTTGCAAATGTATTTTAGACATCTGTCATATTTAGGCATACATTTATTATCACGTTACATCTTTTGCCACAAAAGTAACATCTTTCCTTTTGAGTGACCGTGATGTTGATGATCTTTAAACAAGATGTACAGTTTCCTCTTCTAGAAGTATTTCGTTTTTCGCCTTCAAAAAATTATCAATTCTATTTTTCAAACCTGCTGAAAATGTAGAAAACTCCAATTTTCTTTCTAAGATGAAGGGTTTTATCAAATTTAGTCTTATTTCCATTATTTATTAATTACGTTTCATACGTTTCCCAATGTTTGACGCTTTTCATAAAAAAGATGCATTGGCGCTTGCTATTGCTGAAAAAGTGACACACAGCCATCATTGAGTTTTTCTTAAGACAGAATAATTGGCACATTTTTTATCCAAAACATGCCTTTAATGTTATAGGATACAATAATTTCAGGTTTTTAACTACTTTCCTTTATTAAATTCTAATAAAGCATAGATGACAGTATTATGACACTTGGATTCTTGTTTGAAACCTGTCTTATCTTTTATCGGGTGAAAACAAAGATTTTCGTTTATTTTTCCGTATCGATTCCACTTATGTGTTACCTTTCGCAATTATTAAGATTTGTACAGAAAAGAAACACTTATCAAACGTAATGTGTCTATTTGTTCCAAATTACGGTTCTGCAAACTGAAGCGTATTTTGGGTTAGAATTGATTCCTGCTTTCTTCTGTTGGATTCTGCTTTTTCAGTATAAATGAAAGCATTATATAAATTATGTATTTTTGTATCACAAAGACACATAATCTTGATGTTATACGTGGCAAGCTCAGACTTTAAATAAATTCGGAAAAAAACATTTTCCTCTATAAGAACGAAGCATTTCGTTAATCGTTAAATACGCAAAACAGCTGTTACCTTTTGACAGTTTTCAATGAGTTTCGTAAATACTTCAGAAATGGGAGCAACCTGGTCAGTAGTTTTTCTTTTTTTTCTATTTATATAAAATATTTTTCTTCTTTCTTTTCTAGTGATATAATATGACAATAACATTATATGAAATAACTATATCATCAAATCTTATAACAGACAACACACATGAATGATTTTACTGACATCCTTATTCTTAACGTATCTCGCCCTGTTCCATCCGTAGCCCATAGACTTTCTATACCTTCATGACCTGATTCGAAAACTCTTTTATTTCCACAATACTCACATAACTACAGTAGCATGCTTCAGTTTTATAATGTTCTGAATATTTGGTTATTTTGTGCTTGGTATGATTCCATATGATTTCAATCATTTCATCTGTTATCAACAAATTCCTTGATCGAATTGATGACATATTCTGTTTTTTACGATCCAGGTAAGTGCATAATGATGTTGTGACTTCTAGCTCTGGATCTATTAAGTGGGTTTCTACTCCACTTGAGTTGATTTTTACCTCGATAACGTGCATAATTTCACACCAGAATATCTTTTCATCTTCATCTTCGGAAGAATCTGCACTATTTATTGTGTCACTGGATATTGAGAACTTCAAAATGTCATTTCCAATCACATATTTGTCATTACAAAGTTAAAAATCGTCTAAACTTCCCTTATCTAGAACAACTTTGTTGGATCCTTGTATGGAAAAAGTTTTTATAATTACCTACAAATTTCGGAAAGACCTATTTAATTATACCAATGAATGGATTTTTTTAATAATACACTCCAACTTCATAACGTTTTTAAAAGTTTTATTTCACAAATCGCCAAATCTCCGTTTTATAGCACTACGATTTAAACGACCGTGATATACAGACGGACAAACATAGAAGGACATGTGAAACTATGATGATCCCTAGTTTGACTACAAAATCTAAAACGGACGCTTTAAAAACATAATTTCACTTAAATGGACTACGACTATTCACGAACCGTATTCTCTAAACTCAATCATCGTTGGATTAACTCATTGTATAATTATTTTATATTTCATTATTTACGTGATAATATATTTAAAGATGTAGATGGTTTAAAGTTGACCTTAACAATTTTGCAATTAAAACCCAAAAGTATTTTGGAAAAAAGAAAAAAAGAATGTTTCCTGTGTATACATATTGGCTCTAAAATGATAGATAATGATAGTGCTTACATAAGTAAAGATTGATTTGATTAAATACATATAAAAACAAAATTCATGTACGAACTGAGATACCACATTTATTATTTGCAAATATTATATCAGTTCTATTCTTAAAACAATAAGCGGTCAAGACATGTACAAAAGCTTCGACTACCCTGAAAAACAGTAGATAAAAGCTTAAGTAATTTCTTTTGTACATACTGCGAATCAGCTTTCTTTTGCAATTAAACTTATTGAAAGTCGTACCTACGCATTAGCTGCAAGGCCCTTATGTGTCAGCCAACCGTTCTAAATCCTTTCAGTGAATATAACTTTCCCCATTTTAACGATCCCTCCTACTTAGTACAATACCTTGGTAATCTCTCTGTTTTTATTGTTGTCGAATATTACGGAAATTCAAATGCACTTATTTGTTTGGCATTGAATGGGAGTATTTTGGCATCGAATGGTAGCGAATACCCTTTGGATTTTCTAAAGCTCTCTTTGAAATGGACGACGTAAGTTTTTCACGCATCGTGCATTTTACCCTGTAATCGTATTTTCAATGCCTTACTTTTTAATATTCGTTTCGTAACTGGTTAACACTTACAGAGAGAAATGTTTAGTTATTAACTTACTGAAAATAATATTTGTTAACTTGGGAATGGATTGGGGCAAACTATATATTGGAAAAAAGCTTCAATTAATAAGCTAAAAAAGATTGAATTAGTCACATGTCTCTCCGTAAAACTTCTATGTACTTTCTGCAATAAATCGGTACTTTTATCGAATAATTTTAGTAAATTTCATAAAAATTTGATTATTATAATCATAATAAAGAAAGAACATAATTTTATTCTTATTATACGGAATAAATTAATACTCTCAAAGTAATAATTCGGCAATAAAGATGGTTCATATTATTCTTGAGTATTATTGTAATGACAGTTTTAATGTCGTCGCCGTTTATAATAATTGTACCATTTTATAATCTTTTGTCTCTTGTAATACTTATCTCAATGAAATATATTTTATTTATTTATTTATCGACTTTTAGAAATACAATGCGGACTTATTTCTCCAAAACCATTATTTTAAAGCCAAGCAACACATCAATCTAACCCCGCTTGATAAACTGCTGGGAATCGGAACCGGGAACTCGGGTTCACACGATGCGCTCTTAAAAGTCTTAAAACTTGTTTTCAAACCAATACGCCGTGGTGACGAGATAAAAAGAAATGATTCTTGATTAATGAATATATTTTTAATATTTCGAATTTATTATATAAGAGCTATGGACAACTAATTTTTTTCTTTCAAAAAACTTTTTTCTTTTTCACAAGTACCCCGAAACCGATGTATTTATTAGTTTATTTAGATATGTAGTAACTGCATGACAATTTTTTTATCAAAAATTATTAAGACTATCTAAATTCTAAATTAGAAAAAATTTCAAAATTTAAGATTTCAGAAAAATCTTATTTAAAAAAATTGAATGAAACGCTCTGACAAAACGTGACAAAACATATTTCTAACTCAGTGCAAAAAAAGATATCTAAATCCCACATATTCTGAAAACCATTCTTTAACTCACTCATAAAACTTATAAGGTACTTCCCGTTTACCCAACATTTTGAAATTTGGCATAATGAAAGAGCTCAACGCACTAGCAAAGGAAACGATCATTTATGATTATATGTGGAATTATTACGTGACAAGCCTATTTTCACGACTTTTTTTATATTTCTTTAGTATCCACTTGCTACGTTCACAATAAATAACGATATAGCAGTACAGAACCCTCACGGCGGGAGTACATTTTTTTATCTCGGGCCCGATTTTTTTCTTTAATTTTACTTTTAATTCCCGGCCACTCGTCGAGCGGGACTGGACTGGGGTTCTGGGTGGCTTGCTGTAAGTAATATACCCGTAGCAATAAGTCCACCGTATGTATCAATTAAAGACATTAAAATATATAATAATAAAATAATAATAACGAATCAAAACCTATAGGGTATTAAATAATTTTTGTTTGGCGTTAATTTTGTAGAAATTCAGTATAATTAAATTTTTCTCAACTAAATGAAATTAGGTTATGTAGTATTATTTCTGCTTTATTTAAGTTCTTTACCACGATCTAGGTTTCGTTGTATAACATCTTTAGGTGAGCAATTTGTAAAGATGACTTTGTAAAGATTGTATTTGTGGAAGATTGAAAAGATTGAATTTGTAAAGATGACTAAGGATCTTTACGAATTTCCTACCTGAAGTTGTTATTTTACAATGAATCCCAAGTCGTGGCAAAGAATTTAAATAAAGTAGAAATAATATTCCATTACTTATAGGGTACTTCCCGTTTACTTAGAATCACGGAATTTGGCAAAAAGCAAAAAATCCCAAAAAAGCAAAAAATCCCAAATAAAGAAAAAAATCCCAAAATTGCTAATTTTTGTTTATATTTTTAAATATACCCGATGGTTTTACGTCTGTGAAAGATGTGATAGGAAATATAATAGGCTATGACAAATTATTATTTGTAAATAGTTCAAATGAATATTTATGACATCTAATATTATATAAATATAAAAAAAAACTATGACAGTAGACATTTACGGTAATAGAAGATTTTGAAATCATACCTTTCCCCACTATATTATTTAACCCGTTTCATAACCTTCATTTTTCGAATTAAATTATGTTAAAATGTAAAAATAAATGTCTTCTGTAAAAATATATAACTTATGTATGTACTTGTATCTTTTTTATAACAAGTTAAAAAATTAATATTTATACTAGGAAACATTTATGGAAGCGACATATAATATGCTCTCACTTTCCTATTTTATCATATTAAATTTTTCACACTCCGGTAAAAGTGAAAATACATAACTTATGTAGGTGCTTGAATCTTTTTTATAACATAATAAAAAAGTAATACTATAACTAGGAAATATTTAAAGAAGCGACATATAATTTGCTCTCACTTTCCTATTTTATCATATTAAATTTTTCACACTCCGGTAAAAGTGAAAATACATAACTTATGTAGGTGCTTGAATCTTTTTTATAACATAATAAAAAAGTAATACTATAACTAGGAAATATTTAAAGAAGCGACATATAATATGCTCTCACTTTCCTATTTTATCATATTAAATTTTCGCACTCCGGTAAAATTATGAAATATATTTGCTGTACAATGATTTAATGTTCTTTCAAGTATACGTACGACTTTATTTACAGTACTGATATCAATTGTGAATTTTTCTTGGTTTCTTCGACCTTTTTCAGGGTAAAACAGAGTGAAAAGTATTAAAGATGGTAAATATTGGGTATGGAAGCTTTCTATTAACTTATAAAATAAGGAAGAATAATAAAAAAAATATTAAACTTAATCCATTATCCAGAATGGGAAACTTATTCGGGTCAAAGCTAATAAATAAATAAATTGACAAAACCGACCGTGATCACATTAAATCCTAAATTTTAGGTGTAAATTCACTCTTCAGCTAACAGAGCGATAAATTAATTATTAAATATTAAAAATGGTAAATAGTTACAGGTTTCATATGCATCATATCGCAATTCATTATTGCGTATGAAAGCCTTCTTTTAAATTACTCAGTAAAGATGAATAATAAAAAAAATATTACACATAAACCATTATATAAAATAAGAAACTTATTCGGGTCAAAGCTAATAAAAAAATTTACAAAATCGACCGTGTTCACATTAATTCCGATTCTTCGGATACAAATTATCTCTTCTTTTAACAGAGTGATAAATTAATTATTAAATATTAAAAATAGTAAATATTTACAGGTTTCACATTGAGCGTATCGTAATTCATTATTGTGTATGGAAGCCTTCCATTGAAACACACAATAAAGAATAATATTAAACAAAAACAAATTATTACACTGAAGTCATTATTCAGATTGCCAACTTATCCTGATCAAAGCTAATAAATAAATAGGTAAACCGACCGTGATCACTTTCAATCCTATATATCGGGCGTAAATTCACTCTTTTACTAACAGAACGATAAATTAAGTATAAAATATTAAAAATAGCAAATAGTTACAGGTTTCATATGCATTATATCGGAATTCATTATTGCGTAGGAAGCCTCCATTAAATTACACAATAAAGACTGACATTAAAAAAAATATTATACCGAAGCCAATATGCAGATTGGAAACTTATTTGGATCAAAGCTAATAAATAAATAGATAAAACTGACCATGATCACATTTAATCCTATACTCATATGTAAATTCATTCTTCAGGATGTAAATTCATTCTTCTACTAACCGAGCGATAAATTGATTATTAAATATTAAAGATAGTAAATATTACAGGTTTCATATCGTTATTCTATACCCAATAACGACGATAATATAGGTGCAAGTCGTTATTCGATACCCAATAACGACTTGCGATATGACATATTGATCATATCGCAAGTCGTTATTGGATATGTACAACTTCTATTCTATTACACAATAAGGAAGGGTAATAAAAAAAATTAAGCCCTAATGCAGACTGAAAACTTTATTCGGAACAAAGCTAATAAATAAGTAGATAAACCTTTACGTCGGGACCGTGACCACATCAAATCGTACATCCCGGATGGAAATTATATTTTCCCTTGGCGACCGTCCAGTCAACTTATGACGCCGAGTATATTAGTCATTGTACCGAAATGACAAATGTCGTGTTGTTCCACTTTTCCATTCTTCTAAAATGTGTAATTCTGAAAGAGATAAAAAACTTATTTGTTTCAAGAGTGTAATAGCTATATATAAGTGATAATGACAAGATAGCGTTAACATAAACGCTTTCATGTCCTACTGCCACCTAAAATGTAGTAAAAAATTTATGTAAATATGAACTTAGTTATGGAAATAGTAAAGAGAGAAAATTATGTTGTTTGAAGGAATATAAAACCTGATAACTTCGAATTAAACTCATCGTATTACGAGTTCTACTAGTAGTTAACAGGTTTTTTGCGATTCATGGGGTTTCCGTTAAATATTTTACAAATATTGTCATTATTTTTCCCCATGTTAATTTATTGCATAATGTGTATTTAAAAGTTGTATAAATGTCCTAAATTTCTCAGTAAATTTATTTTGTATGATTGGGTGATGACTCTAATTTTTTGGTGAACTTTATGTAAATTTCTTATAACGTTAATTTGTTGTAATTCATAAATTAGCACTTTTAGAGAAATTCTGACAAATTTAGTTTTGAAATTCTCCTAATTCGCAGTTTTACTTATTGCGCACACGACCCATGTAGTTAAAAAAATAAATTTGAGCTCACCATCACTTCTTTAAGGTAGTTATCGTATGAGAGTAAGATCCAAAAATTATTATAAAATTTTTTAATGAAAATTATTGTTTCTTGTTTTCCAAACTGCTGATGTAACATCATTTTAAACGTTTTTTTAAAAAATAATTTTTGTATTTTTTGTTGCGTTTTTTTAAATAAAATGAAGCGAGGTGAAATTAGAATTTTTCCTGAGTATCAGTTGTACAGTTTTTATAGTGATTTTTACTAAAACTAAACGGTAAATGTTTTTTTTTATTTCTCCAACATGTTAATATCACATCAGTTACTACTAAATTACTTTTTTTCGACGAAGATAAGATGAAAAGTGTGGTCTTTTTCTGTAATGTTAATTGTACAATTTTTAAGAACAATTCTTACCAGAACTAAAGGGTAAATTATTTTTAAATTTTAAAATTAGTTAAATATATAGTTTATATAACACATCAAAAATTTAGCAAATTTCTTAGACAAGGCATTTTACACGACAACTTTCTTAACAATTTCCATACGAATAATTTGGAGCATTAACCATTAACGTTTATGTGGATTTATATTCTCGATCAGAAACTGGTTTTTAGAAAAACAACTGTAACAGAGAGACAGACAGTCGGATAAGTGGTTGATATTATGAGGGTTCCTTGTTTTTTTCATATGGTATAGAAACATTATATTTTTACTTTAAAACTATAACACTATAGTGTATGTAGAACTCATACAATATGTGGCTATGCAAATCTTCATTTCCTTAGTTGTAATATCAAAATTACGATTAATTTTTAAATGTTTTGATTGTTAATATATTACATAATAATATTTCCTGTCTTAACTGATGTAAATTTGCGTTACTTCAACTTAGATTAAGATCAATATTTTGACTTTGATTTGTTCTATTACTTATAAAACTACCCTGTACAGAAAGTTGATGGAATATATATATATATATATATATATATATATATATATATAGATATACATATATATATATAATTTAATGAGTATATATATATATATATATATATATATATATATTTATTTATTTATTTATTTATTTATCACCTATGGAGAAAAAACAGATACAAGTCATAGTGAAATACAAAATAAGAGTTTTTTTGAAAATAAGGTTAACTTATATCCTAACATTCCCACATGAAAGTAATATTCTACATACATATATCCTCAGTCTTTTCTAGATATTTCCATGATACATTAAATATTCAGAAATTTTATAAAATATCAAATTAAATTTTAATAAAGTAATATTCTGAACAATCAAGCAATAACTATTGAAATTATTGAAATCAGCCTTTCATTTAAAGTTCATTGTAACAGTTATCAATAATAGAATTAATAGTAATCACTATCCCACCTATAATAATATCGATTAAATAAAAAGAAAAAAAAAGAACAGAATATCACGTCGATTTGAATAAATGAAAATGTAGTGTCAATGCTTTCAAAGGACTAATGGTTGTATAGTATCCGTTTAACTGACTGTTTGTATTGAAGTACTGAGCTGGCAAATATATCTAGAGAATAAAATTTTCCGTCGCAATCATCACAAAACCTGCGTAGTGGTACACGAGCACCAGCATTAGTGCGAGCGGTAGGTAGATGGAACAGTGCGATGCTACGGGTCGCTCTCCCTGGCACACGAAACTGCAACTGATTCACTATATTGGCGCAATCATAACGACTATGGCAAATATTATAAAGTACAATTGCTCCGAGTTCGATACGCCTTTCGTGGAGAGTACGGTATTTGAATGTGTACAATGCATTATAATAGTCTATTTTGGGTGTATTGAAGCGATATTGCAATGTACGTATAAATCGTTTTTGCACTCTTTCGATCATATCAGAATATGTAAGATAGTAAGGATTCCAGAGGGCAACAGCATATTCAAGTTGAGATCGCACAAGACTTGTGTAGAGGATACGATACGTTCTCATTTGCTTAAAGGGTTTGGTAGTTCGTAAGACAAAGCCTAGCAAAGCATAAGCTCGCGATGTGATCTGCTTTACGTGAACATCAAAATGTAGCTTTTGATCAAACATTACACCAAGGTCACGTATGCAATTAATAGATTCCAAAGAATGACCACCTATGTCATAGGTATGAAAATAGATTGTCTTATTTTTAGAAAAGGTGATCGATTTACACTTACTGTAACTTAATTGTATCTTATATATATATATACTCATTAAAGTTCAAAATCGTGATTAAATTTTAAATGTTTTCAGTGTTAATGTACATCGTACAAACTATTTTTACTATTCTTCAGACTTAAATTTTGGTTTTTAAAATTTAGTTCCGATTACAAAGATATAATGATGGATAAAATAATTATGTAAGGGGAAATGTTAAATTCAGATTGATATGTTTATTTTAATTAAAATCTCGAATAATTTTTCTCTCCTCTCTATCATTTATTACTCTACCCTATATTGTTGACAATTTACACTAGTACAGAAAAGTTTAAAAAATAAGTCAAGTGCGGGTCGGGCTGGCGCACGAAGAGTTCCACAGCACCAAACAATATTAAACTTATTTCATATGGAATAAGGTATATTTTGAGAGTTAGAGCAATTAAGGGACGACGCTTTAGACGTACATATCTTATCTTATCATCGCCTTTAGATTTATGTAAATTTAATAATAATTAAAATTAGGAGTAAATTTAACAATAATCTTTAGTTTTGTTTTAAATTTAGCATAGTTTTCCCAATACTAGATATATGTAGTGAGCCTTTCTTAAATTAGTGGTTTTTTTTAATGTATACTATCGTGCTAAATAACTATATGCTTACCCATATAGATTTTTATAGCTGAATAAAGAATATTCCAGCTTCACAAATAAAATTTCCAAAAAGCATTACCACGGTGTTTTTTTTGTGCGTAGTTACACCAAGTTGCAGTGTGAATCCGCCATTCAGTATAAATATAAATATTTGCTGCCGTCAGTACTGAAAATATCCATATCTCAAAAACTAAGCACACTTCTGCTACTTTAATTTTTTTAGAATTTTACACACGTTAATTACAGAGTTAGATAGGGGGAGAACACGTTTTCAGATTTTAGGAGAACATATCTCACCAACTATGTAGTTTGTAATCCCTACGTAACGTGATGTGGATATCTCATAGAAATTTGTTCTGTGGGAAGAGGATAAGATTAAACTTTTTAAACTCATATTTGAAAAGTATATTTTGGTATTAAAAGAGGTTCCATCGAAACTTTGATTCACTTTCAATTGAAACATTTGTTCCTTAATGTTTAATTCCACTTTTATACTTGAACGTTGTACGAGTAGATAAAATCAAGCATATAATTTTTTCAACAATTTGTTTCAGGGTCAAACTTAAAAAGAAAACAAAACAATTCAACGTAATACTTTCTAAGTCAAAGGTCAAAAACCCTTTCTATGTTTAGTGAATATAAAAGAAAAAATATTGTCGTAAAAATTTACAAACCAAAGGTTGTACCTAACATATACTTGAGAAGTAAAATAATTTTAAAAATTTCTTACTGAATAAAGTTTTTCGCAAGATATTTAAATAATTAAATTACATTAAAATAAAAAAAATCTTCAACAAAAAGTAACCGAATACAAGGGCAATGTCCAATTAAAGGAAATAATATCTAAAAAAAACTCATCAAAATTTTAATAACAATCAAAATTAAGGCTGTCAGACTAATTACCAAAATACTGCTTTCACCTGAATTTAGGATATGCGACATTCTAAAATTTGAGACCAATAACGAAAAGAAAAATATTCATAAAATATTCAATTTTGTAAAAATTCCATTCGATATTAGTTACAAACTTGGTCGATTAATTTACATACAAAAAAATAATTTATAGAAGAAAAAACAGTCGAAATGAATTAATAAACAAAAGAGTTACGTTAAATAATACATATAAAATAGAAAATATTTCATTAGAATAAAGAAGACGAAAGAAAGAGGATAAAGTTACAAAATCTTTCAACCTAACTGTTTATTCGATATAAGTAAGAAATGGAATTAACGTGGAAATATTATCGGCCAAAATAGAAGTAGTTAAAATAAAGTTTTCACAAATGCTATATGAAGAGACATTGGGTAAATTAAATTCAGGACTAATGAATGGACATTGAAAATAAACTACCCGAAACACAATCAGACAATAGTGCCACTTTTGCTCTTGAAAATAAAAACCATTCTGTAATTGAATGTTGGTACTAATGTAATAACCTTATTTCGAAAGCATGTTTCTAAAACGAATCAGTTTTCAGTTAATATCTTTTTACTCCTACTCTCAGCCTGTCTTTAGCGAAAGTATCGACTTATAAGCATTACATTCCATTCAATCGTGAGGTTATTTTTGAACATTTCATTAAATAATCTAATTTAACAACACAGATTAATCTATTGCAAGATACAATATTATATAATCACGTCATCAGCGCTCTCAAAATGGTTCCCGAAAGATAACAATTCTGTCACATCTTTACTCAGCTTTCATTTAGTTTGAATTGTAACTTTTAATATACGTTGTCTGCTGTCGATGCCTTATTTTAAAAGTGTATCAAAATAACATTCTGCCCCTAGAAAAAGTATTTTGTTTATACAGTAGCACCCGTAAATATCGGGGAATAAAACCTCTTTCTTAAGTGCATACAGATATTTATTGCACTTTTGATTCGTTCTGATTTGTTTACAAGCCAACAGAGAGATAAAATAGTACAACAGCAATATTTTGTTGATCTTGTTACACTTGTGATTTGTAAATAAATCTTACAAAAAAGAATTGAATACACTCATTTATCCATAAGGATTAGAACGATATCTGCCATTAGTTATGTGATATGGGCTAATGCAATTATTCTTACAGTAATGCCATTCTTTTTGTACCCGTGTCGCACTCTGTTTAAATAAGTAAACACTTTTACCTAATTTATAGAAGAGATAATTTGTTGTCTTTTATTCTATAATGATATTTTTGAAAACTAACACTAACAATTAATTAGAGTTTATTAAATTCTAGGAAAATTTTGTCCCCTACGTACTCATGGACTTGTGGTGTATTGTTTTTTTCTCAATTTTCCTAAATTTGAATTATAGAATATAAAAATATTTCACATTTTTATTCCATTTCCTATTTACAAACTCTAACTTATTTAGAAATTTATAGCATGGTTTTGAAATGTATTTCCGCACATTTTTTCTTAGTATTTAAATTTCCTGTTCAACTTAAGTAGTACGAAATTACAGAGCACATTGAATATTTAAACAAATTAACCGCCCAATCTAGTATCAGAGCTTTCAATGGATAAGATTTAGATTTGTGTTCAAAACGTAAATGTGTTTTGTACACTAATATACATGGAAAATATTTTTGTACGGTTTTATTTTACACACAAATACTTTCATTTTTTAAATTAAATATTTTCATTTTTAATTAAATATTTCAGTTTTAATTTAGTAAATTTATAGTAGATGAAAAATTTTAAACCACCAATAGATCATAAGTTTTGAACCGCCAGTTAGAGAAAATGAATATATTTACTATGCAAAAAATCACGGGCATCAGACAGTGTTTTTCTTTTTTAAATTGGGAGTCAAAATCTCAAAAAGATAACTTTTTCGAGGGATTCATGAGACGCACCTTAATTAATTTCATATATTTTGCAAGAAGAGGAGAACCAAGGGGGAAATTCTTTGAATGGTATTTAAGTAAGTCTTTACTATATAACCACATGCTTTATCTCTAGACTACTCTTATAACTTAGACTTAAATATCTGCCTTATATATAAAGCGGTACCTGATTGTTCGTCTGTAAAAACATCCCCTAAATAATTAACTAAAAAAGTTTGGTAAGTTCGACTACATCATAAAATTGACTTCACTACAAATGTAGGTAACCTAAAGCGTATGGCATCTGTATTTAGTCCATAGATAAATATAACTTTGTCAATATTTATTGTTTATGTCAAGTGGCCTTTGCGATATAATAACATAAACGGTTGTTTGACATATGGATCGAGGAACAATGATTTAATTCCTAATCATTGTTCCTCGATCCACATGTCCCTGATTTAATTTTAATAATAAGTATTCTTTTTTTATAAATGTTAATATCAAATACTAAACACCATAAAACATAATAACTCTGGCATTAAACTAACAGCGTGTATGTATACCGACACATAGATAAAATCTTCCATGCAAAAAAAAACCTCTGCATTGCAATAGGAAGCGACAAAATTTCAACGTCCATTGCATTCAAAGTGATTCTCGCGAATGAGCTGAATATAAATATTGCATTTATTCCCGTTATCCTGTCCCCTTCCTTGTCGATAAATACTCCATTATTATTTTATTTTACTTAGAATTCTGCGACGTCAGGAGCGGTTGAGTTGGAGAAGGGAAAATTAAGATTTTGAAGGAGCTGATTGTCACCCATATTTTATTTCCTCACATGTATCCTTGAAGTTGGGACATTTATGTAATATCAACGAATTCTGTTTGAGTGACAGAGGCATTGTTGCGGAAGCTTTTTTTTGTAAAAATGGGTCTAAATATTTTCTTCGACCGAAATTATTTTGACTCATATAATTTCCTTTTTATTCATATTATTTGTTACATATAGTACTTTGTACTATAGTACTTTGACATAATTCTGTATTGTGTATAGTATTTTGTCTTGAAATTAAATATGCGCCAATTTCATAACTTTCTAAGGGAATTGTATTGTAAACACACCACAAATAAATGTTAAAGAGTAAATAAGGTACTGTAATTATTCAAAATTTTGAACTTGTGACTTAGTTAAAATTTAATTACACTAAATCAATCAAGTTTGTACTATAGCAAAAACATGGTTGAATAGTTTCGCATCAGAAGTAACAGATTTGACCAAATTATAGTCGAAAACAAAAAACCCTAAACATGAAATGAGACGATAGAAATTACATCAAAGCGAGAGTCTTTAGTGTGTGGTATTTTTGTCTATGTCGCCGAAACAGCTCTTCTTAATACAATCGAAAACAATAGGTATAATGTATATATTAAAATGACAAAATTGAAATTCCTCTAGTTCGAACCCAATAACTTCCTCGAGTTTTTTGTAGAACATTAAAGTTTAAGAACTTGTATCTCAAAAATAATATAGTTTTCTGAGTAAATGCTATATAACAAAAGAAGTTCAGAGACAATTGGATACTCTGTTCAATTTCGATAAATCTTCGGACAAGACGAGTATATACCTATATACCATATATATATATATATATATATATATATATATATATATATATTATAGTTACATACATTTACAGAGACTGCTTATTTGCCATTAGATACCCCCGTTTTCTAATCCTCCTGAATATTTTGCTGGATACTGTTGCAATAATTTAATCTTTTTGTTAGAAGTATGATAACAAATTACAAATAAAAAACATATGAGTTATACGCCTGAATGTAAGTGTTTCCGCTCAACGGCTTGATACCTGGACCAATAAATTATTTGAAAGAAATTTTTGTATTTAGCAGCTTCTTATGAATACTATTTTTTTTGCATACTATTACCACTCAACTTACGCAGTAATTAGACAAAACTAGTTTATTAGTGATAAATTTGTTTGGAATATCCTATCTAACACACCTCATAAATTTACAATGGACTGTTATGCGATAAACTATGTGCGGTTTTATCCTACCGTATATTTTAGAAAAATATGAAATTACTTATAAAAAAGCATTAATTTTTGAAATTTTTCTATTTAGAAAATTATATAAAAGAACAAAAAAATTATCGAATAGATTCATTTATAAATTTGTTCATCAAGAATCTTATTGATATATATAAAACTAGGGCTTCTTAAATACACAAAATAATTTGTTCCCTTGTGTAAATATTTATAAAAGCTTAGAAATGAGAAAAAAATACAACACGTTGTAGCTAATAAACATTTAACTTTAGTCTAAAAAGATAAAATTCATTACAAATCTCGAACTCAAACTGTTGAATAAAGAGTATTGTGCCATTTTTTCGCGTCAAATCATAATTTGAAAAAGCAATGAAATCAAGATATGTGTATTGCATAATTTTTTAATTGTTTTAAATTGAAATTAACATTGCTAATGCCTAATTTCATAGAAATATGAGTTGTACATAATGTTACCAACATATGTATGTATAATATGATTACCCACAATGGATTGGAAATCTAAATTCAAATTGAGAATATTAAAATTGTTATAATTCCCACTGAGAAAAAATATAATATAAATTTGTAGATGAATATGGAAAAGATGCCTAATTGTTTGTAATCTCTACGTATTTCAGTGAAGTTTAGCTGAAGAAAAGTTCATTTAAAATAAAATAAGTTAAACCACCATAAACATTTATTAATAAGTTCTTAAACTTTTAACAAAAGAATTCACTTACAAAAATACTTTTTTCAAAACTCTGAATATTAGGCGTCGCTCCCCTATACAAAGTGGATTTGAGCGTTTGACATTAAATAAATCCTCTTAGATTGTATTTCTCGAAAAACAAAATTTAAAAAATCAGTAGTTTAGTCACAGGAATAGTTTTAAGTAGTTTATAATTTCAAACACCATGTATTTTTACCAAGAATCCGCTAGGCTATAGGTTGTCACATCGACACCTTCCAATAAAGTTATTTTATTTCTTAATTACAGGCAAATAGCCATATAATTCTTATACCGGTATCTTAAGAGTCATAATCGATGCCGACGACTGCAACACTATCGCGGATGACCGTCATATTCTCGCAATACAATAAATTTCAAACAAACAATTAATAAATGACAAAAAACAAACAATAAATTTATTCACAATTAAATGAAACTACGTGATGTAGTATTATTTCTACTATCTTTAATTTCTTTACCACGACCTAGGTTTCGTTGTATTACAACATCTTCAGGTGGGATATTAGCAAAGATTCTTTGACTCTTTCATCTAATGATCTCTTTCATCTATGAGAATCTACAACGAAACCTAGGTCGTGGTAAAGAAATTAAAGAAAGTAGAAATAATACTACATCACATAGTTTCATTTAAGTGTGAATGATGAATTACTACAAAACTAACGCCAAATATATTCAATAAATTTATTATTATGCGTGAGAAATACAAGAAACAATTCATCTATTGTTATAAAAAGTGCTACTTGGCGAGACAATGGAACATTCAAGGCAGTAGCTCAGTAATCGGCACAAAAGACATAGCATAAAATCTACCGTTGCAGCTATCACCCGCTACTTCGATTTATATATTTTTCTTCATTGTTTACGTTTTCCTTGTTTGTAGTATATTATGATATCGACAGAACACGAAACATAGTTTCAATTGTGAATGTGTAATTTTGATTACTTTTATTTATGATTGTGTGTAACAGGACACTTAACCTAGAATAAGTGAATTATTTTTTCTACTCTAAAGAGCTACTACTCATAAGCTAGGTATTTATAATGCCGTGTATAAATTTACGGCTTCAAAATACACTGACGATAGACTAGCATCAACATCAACAACTAGAATAAAATATTGATCGCGATTGATCAAATATTTAATTTGATCGCGAACCGCCTCCAAGTGATTAGGTCACTAAGATAAAAATGATTTAATCACATAACCTACCATACGCAGGTCCTACAGGAACCTGATTTCAAGCGCTCAATTGTACAATCATGATAACCCGACACCCGCAACAAAATTTTTGGATTTTATTAAATTCGTAAGTAGTTTTGTCTGGTAATTTTTCAATTAAATTAGCTAATATATGTAAACACTTCAAATTGAATTTTATTGTTAATATTAACAAATAATTAGGAACGAACGCTCGTTGCTTCGCTACCGGTGCCGACAGAGGAATCACTGTAAACCACATCGCGCAACGTCGGCATCACTTTAGGTCAGTAACATAAACAAATAAATTTTGTTTATATTCAAATGCCATTCAATTTATGTGAAAATTATTTTCTAGGATTGATTGTATTCTAGTCATAATTATAAATTTCACCACTTTAAAGTATTTATAATAACTTTTACTGACTAAGTTTTCATCTAATGTCCAACGGTCAAATCTAGATTGTGAATGGGTGAGAAGCTTTGCAACAATGAACTAGCATAAGACATTAATTTCCTTCATTTTTGCCACAATCATTGCACACGATAGCGTATGGTGTATAAAATTCGTGTCCAATTTTGCCGTCTCAGGCAAATCGTGAAAGGAAATATTCTCCTCATCTGTGGAGCTTTCAGAAACATTTTTCTTTTTATTTTTTTTTTAGTTTTTGCTTTCATCAACTCGTCACAGATTTCCTCCACTTTCAATTTATTTATTTTTTCTTTTTTTTTGACAGAGGCGTGGGTTATTTTTTTTTACTTTTTTCTTTCAATGCTTCCAGCTTTTTCGTCAACGCCCAAATATCAGCATTTTACTTTCTCGGTTAATAATAATGACTTCAATATTAGGGGTTAACAATTCAGTTGGGATATTTATGATCTCTTTTCTTAAAATTGTAGTCATAACGGAAGATGTGGAAGGTGTCAGATTGATATATATTTGTCTATTGATTTTTAATTGAGTGTCGCATGTATATTTCAGAAGGAGAAAATGACGCAACCTCTTGCATAACCTTAATTTTCCCTCGAATTTCAAGAGTTGCGAGTTCTTTCATGGTATTTAAGTATTACATTAATTCTTTCATTATATTTAAGTATTCATGTTATTACATTAAAGATAATGGACATCTATACTTGGCACTTTTTTAGGTACAACTCCCTTAAAAATATTTAAGCATGCGTACTTTTTCAGAGAGAGATTTATTTTAGCATGATTACGTTTTCATATTAATAGGGAGAAAAGAAAATGTACAGCACCTTTTAGAACTGTTAGGACAATTTCAATAATAAGTTTTATTTCCATGATTTTACAAATTACAATGAAAACATAGATATTTTCATCTAAATTTGGGATTAAAGGGTGTGATTCTGTTGCCACGTTATATTGTGTACAGAGCATTTTTAAAAACACTTCGACCTGTTGCAATATTCCTTAAATATTCCATTTGTTTACTTTTTGAGTTAGAAAAAAAAAATTTAAAAAGAAATTGAAGTTTTTGGTGTGAAAATTTCTCTGTATAATTCCCTGGCCCATATATTTTTAAAATAATTCATAATTCTATTGCAATAGGAAAAAATTACAAACAGATACCTATAATATTAGAATGATATTTTTATTAGGATAGAAGTTACCTATATGATTGCCCGGTCCACCATCTATCTCTGAACAAATAAATATTACGTTGGTCAGTTGCTCCTTTGCAGTATCAAATAAGACCGAACAGGCAAAATTTTGCATACACAATATTGGCTAGAATTAAGATAGTTAGGATATGAAGAATAATACCTTCCTGCAAAACTAAAATGAATTTTTTAACTACTAATATAATTTAGAAAATTTTCCTATAATATTACATGTAGATATTAATATCATTTATACCGATTCAAATATATTGCCTGCTATGTATTTCACAGTAGTAAACATATAGTGAATATTTCAAAAACTATAAAATTTCGAATCATCGCCATAGCGTTACGGTAAATTTTATGCAAACTTCTAGAAACGTTCATATGTTGGTGACTTCAAGAGTTTTCGACATGAGGAAAAGGAACACATTTCTTGTGGACATTCGAAAATTTCTCTAAAACCATCTTATATAAAATTCAAAAAGTGAATTTTCTTCATGCTTATGATAAAAACAAGATTTCCATATTGGTATATGTAGTTAAACGCATCATCCCTTTCTAAGAAATATTCAAATTAAATGTGCTACCACATTACATTATACTAGTTTAGTTATATTTCTGTTACCGATACATACTAAGCTTATTCCATATTCTTCAATATGGTAGTATCCACAGTTTCCAAAAATAAACATTTTGTTGCCTATCATACAATATAGATAGCTTCCACCACAATTCTTGACATCAGTCTGTACTATCTATGTTGACTCAACCGATATGTAAGTCGATTCAAAAATACATATGAATAGAAGTAATCAATCAATATCAGACAATCTGAAAAATAATTTCTAATTCTAGGTTTGAGCTTGGTAAAATAAGATATAAAAAAATTCCATAGTTCTTCTCATATTTTACACTTCTTCTCGCTATTTTTGTTACGAGTTACAGTTCAGCCTAAACATATCCTATTAGTTTATACGAGTATTAAAATCTTCTGAAAGTTTTAGACTCTTTGCCTAAAATAATCTGGAACAAACATACAAAATGATGGAAAACGAATAAACAACGATTAATATCTTCACTTGAGATTTTTAACCTGATACATCACTTTCGTTACATTGCCAATAAAATGAGACTAAATTTTTAGACAAAATATGTTATAATAGAATTTTTTGAATCTGAATAAATCTGTTCATGACATGTTTTATTTCCCAAATCCTTTTACTGCTCTTCCTCCATTGTTACTGAACATTGTTATGTTCAATAATGATGTTTAATATTCACTTAATAAATTTAATTTAAAAGTAATAAAATACAAAAATTGGAAATATCCGTTTAGATGTTTTGCACTATTATTAACTAGCACAAAATTAACTAAGCAAAGCTAATTTAGAAGGATTGCAAGAAGTAAAACATTATATATTTTAGGTAACAATGTATGTATGCTGACCTAAATATAAGTATATACTTATTTCATCGCTTTTCTAAGTTAGTATTGACACCCAAAATTCCATGTAAGAAAAGTTAGCAAAAGAATATAATCAACTGCAGAATTTTCTGTAATCGATAAGTTATTTTGAATAAATTTTGTTGCATTTGAAATAAAAACTGTAATGGCGACGTTATAGCAAGGAAACGCGTCAGTAGTGCAGAACACTTGTTGTCATTATCCTGCAAGTATCGATAACGTGAATAGGTTAGCAGACTGTCATAGTGAGGATATAAAAGTTTCACAGTTTAAAGCAGTTATAATTTAAATAATAATTCTACAGTGTAATAATCCTGTGAAAACAAACGATTTATATATAGTTTTATTAAGTTCATAATATGGGTTAAAAAAATAAATGAAACTATTAATGATAAAAGTCTAAAGTATACGTTGCTTGAATAACACTGCGATTAAAAAAAAAAAAGAAAAAATATAATTGACACTTATAATCGTATTACATTTGCAAAGATATTTGATTGCATTGGTATCACTATGAAGATTTTCTTTCAAACAATCTTCCAACCGATTTAATAAAACTCGTCATTAAGAAGTACTATTACATCCGTTAATATTATTCAATAAAACATCAAATTGATAAACGGTCAATTATTTAATAAATATGTAGTATTTTCTGGTCAGTAAATTAAATGTTTTCAGAAATATTTTATCAAATATACTGACGAATCCTTATTTTTTTGGTCTGTTAAAGAGTAAAATTTAATTAATATGTTTTATAAATTTTAAATAAAGCATCCCTTTGGAACAAAAAAAATATTTTGTCTTCATTATTATCTGTCAGCGGCACCTTATGAACGAAGTCATATTACTGGAATTTAAGGTCTCACAGCAGTTATTTGTTAACTTGATAAAGTATTTAGTAGCTTCACAGCCCTGGAATTCCTGAAGGCTTAAATCCACTGACAACATTTTAACAACAAAAACTAAACTAACTTCGATCGATAAGAGATATAACTTGTTTTGAGAACCTGGTCCCCCTTAGAAACTTAGAATACTTTGGTGTTATATTTTTCTCATCTCCTACTATATATTTAAATTTTCAAAATTAGAACGAATCGTAAAAACTTTATTATTTCTCTGTAAAAATGCAAATAATAAACATTATTATGTCCTTAAACATTACAACTCCATATACTCGTAATTCAAATTTCGTTATAAAATTAAAAATATTCGCTGGTCTTTTATGTTGCTTTAGCTCGATATCATGGTTCGTGATTGATAAATGTGCAGACTACAGAACACCTCCATAAAGGTTTTGAGTGAATGTTAATATATATATATATATATATATATATATATATATATATATATGTATATATATATATATATATATATATATTATATATATACAAAACGTATACCTATAATTTGTACGCGATGTTTAAAAATAATGCGAAACTTTACGTGTACTGTCAATAATAATATAGGGAAAGATCTAAGAACAATTACGATATCACGTTATATTCTAATATCTCCAAAAAAGGAATTTGTAATAAATTTATTCCTTTTTTTGTTCCGAATAGATCGTTGGGAGTTATTATAAATTTGAATTATCAATTTTAGTTTAATTTAGATTTGAGACATTAAAATTATTACTAAGTTAGGTTTTTAAATGGTATTTTTATTTATTTTTACCTTTGTCGCTATTTTTACCCATTAAAACATACGAAAAGTATTCCTGTCATTAAAAAGAAAACTGAATGGCTCCGTTATCTACCAGAACCATCGCGCGTTTTATCGTTAAATTTTGTGTTCGTAAAGTTAAACACGATGCCGTTTATACATTACGACAATATAGGCGTGTAGCAAATTAATAAGGAGTCCAAAGTTTTTTTAAATTAATATATCGAAGGTTGTAACAATAATGTTCTGAAACTGAGACTTTCGTATTTCCTTTAGTCAGTTTTTTGTACCGCTTGTAGGTAATAAATTAATAATATTTTAGTACGTACATAAAGATCACAGTTTCATAGAATTTATGTCCTTAAAAAGTCAATTTAGATGTATTGGTTAATTTTTACCACCATGATATATCGATATCATGGTGGGCAGTCGATAAATGTGTAACGACACTAAAATTTTACGGTGACTTTAAAATTTTGTTGCAAGCGAGATAAACATATGTAATTCAAGAATGCGGAAACGGAAAGGGTTTGATGATTTTGGGCGGAGATGGGGGCATGGCCTGCAATAAAATTAGCGTATATAAAATTAATTTGTTTTAACTGGCGACATATGTTTTTATACAGTTCCCTTCTATACTATTTATTGTTCTGTGGTGTTACTTATAATCTCTCGCCAGTGTTTATTGTGGCATAGAAGAACCTTAAGCCAACCAATATAACCAATTATAACCTAATATAACCAATTAAATATAACCAATATAATCTAATATAACCAATTCAATATAAATTTGCAATTTCCTAATTATTAAAAAACGATTAATTACAGAGAAGGCATTATTACGCATATCTCAAATTCTTTTATAACAAACAACAAAAAATCCTCAGTTATAAGTGGTAGAGAGTTGATTGCCGGATTTAAATTAATTATACATGGAGTGGAATTTATTACTTCATTAGTGTTCTTTGTATAGATAGATATATCTCTAAACTATGTGATATTATATAGTTTATACAGCTTCCTGATTAATTTTGTGATATTATATAGTTTATGCAGCTTCCTGATTAATTTTGTGATATTATATAGTTTATACAGCTTCCTGATTAATTTTGTGATATTATATAGTTTATACAGCTTCCTGATTAATTTTGTGATATTATATAGTTTATACAGCTTCCTGATTAATTTTGTGATATTATATAGTTTATACAGCTTCCTGATTAATTTTGTGATATTATATAGTTTATACAGCTTCCTGATTAATTTTGTGATATTATATAGTTTATACAGCTTCCTGATTAATTTTGTGATATTATATAGTTTATACAGCTTCCTGATTAATTTTGTGATATTATATAGTTTATACAGCTTCCTGATTAATTTTGTTATATTATATAGTTTATACAGATTCCTGATTAATTTTGTGATATTATATAGTTTATACAGCTTCCTGATTAATTTTGTGATATTAAATAGTTTATACATCTTCCTGATTAATTTTGAGAATAACATAAACAGAAATTACTATTTCATAAAACCCGACAATAAGGCATATCTATACAGTAGAGTACTTGAAATATTTTAAGTCTGTTTAAGAAATAATCTCTATATAAAAATAAGTGTTTATTGATGAAGCTGTTTTTATAAAAATGTAAATCTTGCCAAAGTAAATTTTGCTTCTCATAATTTGATATTGCGAATGCCCATATTTCGTGATGAATTTGCTATGTTTGCGAATATGTGTGAAAAAATATATGTTTTACTATTACATATGAATTTATATGAGATGATATGAATCATTAACGCTCGCTGTGAATATTATGTAGAAATTTCTGCTGTTTTTAGCGCAGTGTATTTGTACTACTAATGCCATCTAGTTAGTTTTGTTGATCAACGATTTAAATTTACCTGTTTAGATCTTGACTTAAAAACGTTTATTATTACGCCAATCCTATTATATAATACATTCCCTACATTACAGGTTTTCCAGGTACAAATGCGACTCCTTAAAATCGTTAATTACCGAAAAAACCATTATATATTGCTTTGAAAAGAAAAGGTACTAATTTCTTGGACAGTTTCAAAGATGGTTTCAGAGAAAAATTTAAGTTTATTTTCTTAATATCATTAAAAAAATAATGTTGCTGAACTAAAACTCCATACTTTCTGAGTTCAGAATATTATGTTTTAAGGCTGCGTCAATAACTCACTAACAAAAGCCACGGAATAAATGTACGTTTACATTTACTTCGACATACTTACATTACTAGTTATTAAAACAAATAATTTTCCTTTTTTCAATTGGTATATTTTAATTTAATTAGCTAATTTTCTGTTATTACATAATCCTTACCAAAATCCTCAAAAAACGTTTTAAAATTCAATAATAAAACTATTAAAATTAAGTGAATTTTCTTTTCTTTTTAAGAAGTAAAAAGAATTAAGCTTATTACTTTTAGGCGATCATTCGATTCTGGATCATTATTGGTAACATGAAATATCACACCAATTTCATTCTCACCAATTGTTACTTTGCTGTAATTGTTACTTTGCTGTAACAGGTCAAAACGTTACATTACAGTCGCAAGTAAATGATTTCTTTAATAGCAGACACTTTTTCAAATATCTTCAAAATTTCCTAGCTGTTGCCATTAAAGCTCTCCTCTATCAAAAAAGTCTTATGCTTATTATAACTTTGCGGAAATATGCTATTTATATTTTAATAAAAGTTTATCATTAAAAATTAAAATATACTAAAAATCCATACATCACCATATATTTAACCATATTTCTGATCACAAATCGCAACTCATATAAATAATTCTGATATCAGTCTGAAATGAATAGGAGGCATAATCAAATGTTATATCGAACTTCTTGAGGGTATTAATTATATTATGACTTACATCAGTTTTATAGTTGATTTAATTAAATATGTCAACACCAGCTAGTAATTTTTTTTAAATTTATAAGATTTAAAAGAAGAAATCATATCAGTAAAGTAAACTGTATATTATTTGACACTTCATAGCGAAATAAAACAAAGTGTTTTGATAATTAAAAAATGAAACTATTTAGTGTTCACGTATTCATAAATTATAAAAGGAGTACCGACACGGGACGAAATCTTATAGATATTTGAATGAAACTGTTCTAACATCATAAAGAGCATAGTAGCTTGTTTCATTTCATCTTATACCAGCCTTATATGATGTATAGAATCTAAGTTACAAGGCGTCTAGGGATACAGTACAAAAAGGCGGTGTGGGTGAAGTATTTCTGTCAAGAATACTCATTTATTTGGTACACGTTCAGTAGTATCTTCTCCTTGCCTCCTTCTCTCTTGAATTATTCATATTACTTTTCCTTTATTAAATACGCCGCATGAAAAACTGTCTGATGCGTGTAGTTATTTTGTATAGAAAGGATGTGACATCCACGTAATATATACGGGTATCGAGTTTAATTTATTACATCTGTCTGTATCTTGAACGTTTTCTAACAACTACATAGAATAATAAACGGCAATGAAAAACATACGCCTAAGATATAATATATTTGCATTTCTTTACGCGTGACATGTTACTTCTGTAACATGCAAATATATTTATTACACCCGCTTAGTACAATTTACAAAAGGACAACACGTGGCCAATCTAATGAAAAATTGGACTACTCCATTATGTAAGTTATACATTTTTTACAGAAGTCGTTAGCTTATGTTTGTGAACTTTTGTTTCAATATCCCTCACATTATCATGCTAACATTCCGTTCGGATTGATAAGGTCAATAAAATTAATTTATTGTTTTGTTCGTTTCACATCATCTTATCAATGCAGGCTCCTAGAGAATCAGTATGTTGTTCAGTCGACAAATATGCGCAAGACTTATATCAGCATCGTTTGCGTGCACGAGAATGAGCTTACGCATCCAATCGGTCACTATGCACGAACGTATGCAAGCACGCTCCCACTCACGCACCACACACGCACGCACGCATGCAAACACGTAATTACTCATGCCTGCACGTAATCACGCACTCAGAGGCACGCACGCACGCACGCACACATATATACATCTGAACACAAATCTTTCTTAATGTATTGCTTTTTCTAAGCTGCGTTCACGTGTTTTATATTGACAATAGACATGTAGATTTTATAAGTTGTATTTAGAAAAAACTACCTTTTTACAATGTTGCACAGTAGGTAACAATATTTTAAGTCCCTTCTGTGCATTTTTCCAGCACAGGGAAATACGAGTGAGTGACGATAGCTCGCTTCTCCTACTAACATATAGAAGCTTTACACAAAAGGAATGTGTATACATTTGTATTATGAAATTATAATAGAGGTACAATAGCCGTTTTGCAATACATGTGCAAAATGTATGTGTCGTTTGCAATACATGTGCAAAATGTATGAGTTATAAAAAATCGACAGGAAATTTACCGCTGTTGAATTTTTCCGGAGGAAAATTGTAAGCAACAGTGAATTTCTCGCAAATTGTTTTTTAACTTGTGTAAGAATATAACTTTATATTTTTAGAAATAACTTTTCTTAACTTCAGTTAAAATTATATTACTTGTTTTTACTTATTTCGTGTCCGTAATAAATTTAATATACCATAGCACAGATTTAACTATTTATCTCATTATTTTTAGCCAGAAATTTCTAAATATAATTATTTTGTTATCAATAGCAATCTCTAGTACTCAATTTAAACATCGACCACAGAGAAAGAGACGTGTTAAGAACTTGCTTAAAAATTGTGATAAAAATAAAAAAAATTCTGTGCACCTAATAAAAATTATGATAAAAATATTACAAATATTGCATAGAAGAGGATAAATGTTCAGTATGACATATATGAAAGATACGATTTTACCGATATCAATATTCAAAAGATCATCCATTCACCAAGAATCGTTTTTGAGATATGAGCGAACTCTAAATTCAAATTATTCAAATTATCGATATAAAATATAACTATTTCTTCAAAAAAAAAAAATTGGCTGTTTGTAACACTGTTTAGTAATTGCTCAAAATATGTGAATTTTAATGCATTGGCTCTTATATTTCACACACTGTGACAAGCTTCTATCTACTTTAGCCTAAAAGATTCACCATAACAATTACTCCCCAGTCATCTTTTTGAAATTGACTCAGTGTCTTTACAAATACGTTCTTTATTGTTCTCTCTGCTCAAGCAGAAGAATATATATATAGTATCGATAAAATATAATATCATACAGCAGGAGCATCGATAGTAACATTGTCTCGATGTAATATGATTGAGGCCCTGAAATAATTGAAATTTTACCAAATAGTGGGCATTTGAATGTTAGCATCACAAAGATTACATCGAAATCTTTACGTGTATTGTGCATATGTAGAAAAGATTATAATAAATATATATCTTTTATATTTGATGTGATAGACAATAATACAATACTTAAATTGTCACAACATGCGCGATCACCTTTATCACAACCGCCTTCATAAGATGAAAAATTTGTAGATTCATTTCTATATAAATTTACATGTGTATGTGTATGTGTCTATGTGTATGTATATGTACGTTTATATAATTTTACATGACATACTTCGTAGTCATTGTTGATAACTTCATTAGTAAATTATTTATTTCTAATGTAATATGGTGAATCATGGACCAATTCACGTATATTAACGTTTGCATAAAAATTTATTTACTTTTAACAATGTAATTATCAAAATGTTTAATTAAAATTTACATATTCATAAAGAAGCTAGTTTTATTCATTCAAAGTCTCAAGGTATGACTAATATTATAAACCTACTACACGGCACAAAGTAGGTACACACTAACGACATAACAAAGAATATATGTGAAATACAAATGAATAAATTCATAAAATGTTAACATCGATTCTGCAGGTTTGCCTTAAAAAATTGTTAATTATGCTAACGAATACTTAAACTGGAATATTTGAAATTTATTTTGACGCCAGTTTTCTCTCAATGTTTCACCAATCTCAATGAGGATCTTTTATAATTATAATATACGTATGTACCAAATTTTCTGTTTACAATTGCAAAGTCTTTTAGAGCCGTAGATTGATGCTACGTATCATACTTCATTCTCAGGGTCCTAATATTCAGATTCATTTATTAATTTATAATTAGGGTCCTAATATTCAGATTAATTTATTATAATTTTAACTTTTTATGTGATTTGCGTTTTTATAGTAGCGAATAATCCATCAGTAACTTTTAATATTTGGAGTAGACTTTGTCATAATTTCGCATATAAATATTTGATTATGGTAAAAGTAAATTTCATGAAAGGAAAAAATTAGAAAAAACAAATACTGAATTACCCGCATAATCGATATTTATTTCTGTAAAATGATCCTAGTATTCTAATTCCAATGAGGAATTCACTGTATTGAATTGTGCTGCGCGAAATACGGTTAGCTGCAAGATCTTACCTTTGCTTAATACTGAAATGGCGTATCTCGAAATAGCTTGAGATACGACAATATCTTCATAATCAACAGAGTGCATATCAGGTTGTAGATGTATATAATCAAGATTCGATTATAGTCCTTATATGTCAAATTAAAACCAAAACTACATTCCAGGGATAGATAGAAAATTATAGTAATTACTCATCTTTTTCTGTATGATCTATTTTATACCGCAATCCACGGGACTATCTCTCTTTAATTAAACAATTTTATCTTTTATTAAATTTTGATATTAGGTTGGGAAATGAGAATATCGTCATGATCAATACAGTGTGCATAACAACTCGTAGATCTATATAATCGAAATCCGATTATGGTCCTTATTTGTCAAATTAAGATCAAAACTTCACATTCCATGGACAGATAAAACATTAGTAGTAATTACTCATGGTTTTCTGTATGATTTATTTATCCCGAAATCCACGGGATTATGTCTTTTTAATTAAACAATTTTATCTTTTATTAAATGTTGATATTAGGTTGGAACATAAGAATATCTTCATGATTAATACAGTGTGCATAACAACTCGTAGATCTATATAATCAAAATCCGATTATGGTCCTTATTTATCAAATTAAGATCAAAACTTTACATTCCATGGACAGATAAAAAATTAATAGTAATTACTGATGGTTTTCTGTATGATCTATTTATCCCAAAATTCACGGGACTATGTCTTTTTAATTAAACAATTTTATCTTTTATTAAATTTTGATGTTAGGTTGGGAAATGAGAATATCTTCATGATCAATACAGTGTGCATAAAAACTCGTAGATCTACATAATCAAAATCCGATTATGGTCCTTATTTGTCAAATTAAGATCAAAACTTCACATTCCATGGACAGATAATAAATTAATAGTAATTACTGATGGTTTTCTGTATGACCCATTTGTTTCGAAATCCACGGGACCATTCCTCTTTATTTAAACAATTTTGCCTTTTATTAAATTTTGATATCCATACGCTATTTAAGTTATATAGTTATTCAAAGTTATAATTATATTGATTATAAATAGATTACAACAAGCTATAGGAACTTGATGCGCTTTCTTTGGCACTTATATTTTCCGGGAGAGATTAAAACGAAAGTAAAATATAGAAACGAGCACAATATATATTTGTAACAATGATATAAACTTATCAACTTTTAAGACTGCAAACGTATCTTTTTCAAACGTGCTTTTTGGACTCAAGGTCTTATTTTTCTGTCCATATTATTCATTATTTGAATACGTATAATATTTGTGTCACCATTAGCTGGAACTATCCCTTTTGTTCATTTTATGAGAGTAATGTAATCCATTTAATATAACGTCATTGATCGAGAAAAATAAAAATGGAATAAGTATCCATCTGTAACTGTTGTCTTCCATGACTAGATAAAAAAAGGTTTAAGTAAATTGATGTATAATTTATATTAAAAATCAATAACAATTAAATTAATAAATTGTTTTTCGTAACTCGTTTCGTAAAAATGTAAACAAATGCATTATTTTCTTTGAAATACCGCCTTTTTGATTGGATTTATACGGCTAAATATTTTATTAACCTTGCTGTCCATCAAATTTTTATTCCATGTCCATTAAACAATTTAGTCCTAGGATTTCTTAGTAAATCTATGGAAATTGTTATCATTATTAAATTAGTAAAGTTTACTTCAACATATTATCTGCTATTTTTCGATAAGCTTTACGAATACTATATTTCGCAAATTCATTTAAGCTATTCAAGCTTACAGACTATATTACCATATTGATAATTTAACAAGAAATATAAAATATATTACTAATCATAAAATTTCATTGTGGACTGAATAATTTAGAAATCGTTCCAAAAGTTAGCATCAAACAATTTTTAATTTGTTATAAAACTATTTACATAGAAAATCATCCCCTTTATAAATGTGGTTAATTTTTATATGCATGTTTACTTTTATGAATTCGACAACATCAATCATATTTAGAGACTTTTCTCGAACTAATAAATAACAATTCAATTTTGGATGATCAATCATGATCGTCGATGACGATCATGATTGATCATTGCTTAGATTGACCCAGATTTAAAATGACTGATATTGTCAAACTTTAATTAACAATTGGCTTTGTAAGATAAGACAGAAAAAATATTGAAAAGTAAATAAGTACTTAATTTTTCCTCTTAACTGGACCATTTTTCCTGTTACCATAACACGTCATAATATTATTATATTTGAAAAATAAATATTTTTTCCATCACGCCAGCTTACAAGAAATGATATTTAAGTAGCTTAAGACAAATTATTTCAAACACAAAATAATGTCCTGATATGACAATAGAATACAAATAGACGTCATCTCTTATTAAATAACAAAAATTAATTTTGCTCACTTAGAATTTCTGCTTTATACTCCAAACATTCAATCTATTTAAGTATTGAATGTTTAAAAAACATTTAATGTCAGAACATAGGGATAATTGGGAAGAAATGTTTTCATACGATTCACATTGTCAATTACTTTCTACACGCTAGTATTAAATTAATTCTAATTCCTTTTTAAAATAATTTCTTGAACAAAATAATTAAGCATAAAATATACTCTAACAAAAAAATTAAGTCATAATTAACGAATATGTTTTAGTATATAAATGGAAATATATTTCGACTTATTTTTCGAATTACTCTCTTTTGAACCAAAATAAAACCTAATCAGAAATTTTTATCACGAATATCTACTAATAATCAGTGGTTTTTCTAAAAAATATATTAACTAATAAAATAAACTAACTAATAAATTGTTTTCCTCACATTTTCTTAAAATTTTCATAAACGTTCTTAAATTTTCTGAAATTTCGTCACTATTGTATTGAAAACAGAATAAGCAACGATATTTTTCAGGATTTTTAGAAAATATAAACCAACACATTTAAATTTATGAATTCTTTCTTTAATCATTCCTTTTTCTTTACTAAGTCAAACTATTTCAGGAATTTCGGCAAGTAGTTTATTAATTAAAATGTATGAAATGCGAAGATTCCATATTTTCCAGAAGTATTTTGCTTCCTTATTGAGTCAAAGAACTTAAATGATTAAAGCATATAAAGAAATTAAAATATGTATGTGTTTATATATATGCGTGTGTGTGTGTGCGCGCGTGCGTGTGTGATTGTGTGGGTGTGTATGTGTGCGTGTGTGTGTTTGTTTGTGTGGGTGTGTATGTGTGAGTGTGAGTGTGTGTGTATGTGTGTACGTGTATGTGTGTACATATATGTTCGTGTATAACACAAATGTCAAATACGTAGAAAATTTCAATCTGACTCGCGAATACTTGAGCATAAAGGCATTTATGTCAGAACATTTTGCTATGAGCCTAGAAATTTCACTCAGCAAGAAAGAGCAACGTATTTTTAGTTTATTTCTGGAACAAAACATCTGTTATATAATATTTTTTCTGTTCAAATTAGATAGTGCCATATAAACATTTTCGCATATTTTCAAATTATTATTTTACTTATGGTTCGGTTTTTTTTCTAACTCAGAAATTTAATCACCAGTACAACGTTAAAATTGCCGTTTATTTTGTTTATATTTATTAATACTTCATTGTTACTCACAATGAATTCAATCAATTTGTATTAGTGGCGTATTATCGTCTTCTTGACCGCCTTCTTCATTTCTGAATTTTGTGCCTTGAAGGGAATTCCTGACAAAGTTCATCCACTTTGTCTGGTTTTCAGCTTTTTTTCAGGGCAATTGCTGGAAAACCCGTAATAGCAGTTACTTGGTCACACCAATGGCTAAATAATTGACAGTATGGTTTCTTTCCTTCCCCCTTACCCACCACAACCCACTTATCGAAGTTGTTTCGCTGCCGGCAGTCAATGTGACCAAAGTAGCTGAGAATCCTTCGGTAACAAATCATCGAATGTTTAGTTTTGATGTTTGGCTGCTCAAGGATAGACTTTTTTGTTCTTTTGGCGGTCCATATTATATGGGATTTTTACCAGCACCACATCTTGAAGGCCTCGATCGTCTTTCATTCTACTGTTCTTTTCGTCCACGATTCCAAGCCATACAGATATATCGAGAAAACCAGATGTCAGTCTAGTTTTATTTCAGTGATATTGGAGATTTTCTGGAAAACTGGAAACTAGCTGACAACCTCTAGATCCGAGAGCCCTCTATTCATAAGAAGGGTTCTGTTGACGATCATGAGTTTTATCTTCGACTTGGTAATAAATCCAACTATCAACAAACTCTCGTACTCTATTTCAACCGTGTTACATTTGATTAATATTTCCTAAATATTTTCACGTTTAAAAAATTGGTAAAAAGCCTTGAAACCATTTTTTTCTCTCTACGATTGATAAGATGAGAAGATTAACTTAATGTTACTTTCAAACATAGAATATCCTGTCTGAACAATTTAATTTTTCTATATAAAAAATATATTTCAGTATAATATCCCCTTTTTAATATATTGACTGTAGATAAGTAACTATGGGGCAACATGTGAAAATATATATTTTTGAAGGAAATTTTTTTAAACTCCGTTTGCTTCGCCTCTGGGAAAGGTTATAGAAAAGCATAATTACTATTTAATAATTCTGTCACAAAATATCGTAAAATTATTTATAATATCAAGTTCAATTCATTTTCATTTCTTGATAATTTTACGAAAAGTAATCAATTGAATTTGGTGTAAAAATTAACTGTCTTCGAGATTAAAGTATTTTTTTATAATAATTACATTTTTATAATCAGTATAATAGGCTGGCTTGTATTTTCATAAAATATGCCTTATGCCTCATAACATTCTAAGTAAAAAGAGCTATTAAGTACTCCATTTCATTTAATAAAAGAGTGTTTGTGAATAAAGTAAAATTATATTACATTATATATTATGGTATTATTTTTTTTTATTACAAGATTTAATAAATCACATACGATTCGATAAAAATTTCATGAATACACCCTGCTGGGAATCGAACCCCGGCCCGTTTAACTTGGTGATAAATTCTTAGCCACTGCGTTAATTATATATTAACGCAGTGGCTAAGAATTTATATATATATATATATATATATATATATATACATATACATATATATATATATATATATATATATATATATATATATATATATATACATATATATGTATATATATACATACATATATATATATATATATATATATATATTTATTTATTTATATATATATGTGGGTGTGTGTGTGTGTGTATAGGACCTCGTGATCGAACAGAGAGTACTGATTTTACCCGTCGGAAATGAAAAAAATATTATGTGTAGTTTCTCTTTGATCATTCTTTGCAAGTTGCCAGGGTGCAGGTTAGTGTGAAATACATTATATTTTATCATATCAATTTTTTTTTAATATAGATTGTTAACGCATGTTTAGATCAATTACTCTTACCGATTTTTCTTTACTTTTAACTTGAAATAACAATTATTTCGTTAGATACTTAAAGTGCAAGATGATTCAATTAACTTTCCTCGTGTTATATATTCGAGTGACTTAATGAACAAGAAACTCACTCAAAAAATTCAAATTGATTTTTAATTGGTATTTAAATGATAAAAAATATATATGCGTTGAAGGTTGATAACAAAAAAAATTACTTTGGGAAAACTTTTAAGAGATTATCCCCTTCATAACGCCAAACATGTGGAATTAATTAGCTCTTTAAGAGCCCGACTTTAAAATAAAAGAATAAATCTGGATTTGCCACCAATAAAATAAAAGAAAATTTAATTCCATAAAAAAATTATGCGTGTCAGCTCCGACGCACCACTGGAGTTTATTCCTTATATCGATATTATCTATCAATATATCTTTTAACGTTAAGGCAGCGTTCAAAAGAAACTTATTCGCTCGACCGCCTTACGTTGCTAAACTGGGATGACAATTTTTTAACGAAATAATTTACAAGCTATGTACATCCTGAAGATTCTTCCTAAATATTGATGAAAAAATTTTTGAAATCGCATGAGTAGTTTTGGAGATTATGTCCTACATCCGAACTTACAAAATTTAACTTTTTTATAATGTATGAATTTTTTCAACAAGTTAATATACAACCAATGTCTATCCTGAAGATCCTTTCTAAATATTACCGAAAGAATTTTTTAAATTGGATAAGAAGTTTTGGAGATTACCTCCTACATTCAAGCTTACAAACTGTTACATTTTTGTTAACGCTAAGAACTTCTGATTTTACTCCTCATGAAACTTCATACCGGGCGCTATATCTAAAAATTAATTCTTAAGGAGTAAACTCCGAAAAGTGTAAGAAGCATTGTACCGTATATTTTCTGTGACATTATTTTAAAATTTTTGAACTCTCTCAATTCTATAAGCTTCTCTGCTCCTTCTCTTTAATCATGTGTCAGTGCGGTGAAGATTCAAAACCCTAACCTGGAATCCTTTTTCACCTCATTCATATTTATACGTTATCTCGTGTACTGAACTCAAATATACTTTAATGTATGAACCTACCATGTACATGAAAAATCCGTGGTATTTCATGTAGAGTTGATGGCAAAAAGTGCCACCTGTACTTACCAATGAAGGAACGTTTTTTTTTTGTTAAAAGTAAATAATTTTACACAAAAATTTAAACGTCGAAAAATTCCAAAGCACGCAATTGTACGATTCAATTTACACAAGCCTTTTCATTCGCCACCCCGATAACGGGAGTGAAAAAGTGGTTGTGAATAAATAACAACTAATTGATTTTAAATGAATTTACATAGATTATATACTGTATAAATTGAACTGAAATACCCATATGAATATGGACGATACTTATGAATTCGACACGAGGGGGCCAAACGAGTAATCGAATCGATAAAGTTTTAATTGCTTCATAACTATGAACTATAAACTTTTTATATAACTATGAACTTTTTACGTGAAAAAAGTTTTGTGTTAAACATGGAATTATTTGCCACAATTAATTAGAAAAAACTGGTTGGAAGGATGGTTGATATCTGAATAAATTTTTGAAGGGTTAATAATATTTTTTTATTAAAAATACTTAGTAATTAGAAAACGCTATAAGCAGTTTCCATTCGATTTTTATATTTATTATTCTTTGATAATGTTACGAACTATGAAGTTATATAGTTTGAAATTTTAATTAAAATTTAACTATTTTAAATTGTCACTGTAACCACGAACATATTTGAATGAAAATCTTATTAAATATTTCCTTTTTAATTTAAATCCTCTCTTACCTTTTGTTTCGTTACCAAAATTTGTATCAAAGTTTTAATCATATAAATTTTAAGTCCGATGACAATACATAAACCGCCGTAACTAATCAAGAAAAGTTTAAATTATACACGAATATTAATTGTAGCTTTTCATAAAAATCGTCAAACTATTAAGTTTTTTAAAATGCAAAAATTTTAAAGTGCGAATATAATGAGGGCATAGTGTATGAAGCAAAAGCTTCTCTATCTAGACTCATTTCGATATTATGACGTTTCAGGGGAATTGGAGTCGGAATTTTTTTTTTCGATCTGCT
Source organism: Druceiella hillmani (assembly GCA_039881145.1). Taxonomy (NCBI): domain Eukaryota; kingdom Metazoa; phylum Arthropoda; class Insecta; order Lepidoptera; family Hepialidae; genus Druceiella; species Druceiella hillmani. The sequence goes on from JAYKKI010000010.1 coordinate 21,443,453, forward strand.
GATCAATTATATATAAGTATATTTTATCATTATATCCGTTTCGATGTTGCAAAATCTTAGAAGTACTTTTTATAATCTTGAAAAATTTATAGGTACAAGAATACGGTTGGCTAGAAAATGTACACATCATTTTTAGATTAAAGTTGTTATCATTATTTGCACCACGATCTACTCAATAGGTTAATATCTATTTTTATTTTCAAAGTTATTCAATGCTTATTAATATATGATATAAAAAAGTGCTACGGCTTTTCTCAATAAATAAATTATAGTTCTTGTGCAACAAACAAACAAATATAAATAGAGTTTTGAGAATAAAATGGAATAAAAGAAGATAGACTTTTGAGAAGACTTTTTTTAATATTTTTACCGTTTTATTTTATCTAAAGATTATATAATTTTTACTTTATCTAAAGATGATATCTATAATGATTTTTTTTGCATTTTTTTAACAATATTTAAATAAAAAATTGAGTACTAAAATTATTACCCGTTTATTATCTTGCTTTACATCCAATTTTCTGTATATTCTCAATACTCTGTCAAATGGTGTTTTTATTTGACAATACGATAATATTTTATAAAAACCGTTTTCATTGAAATTTTTAATTTTTTTGCTTTCTCTTAATCACAAATTTAAAAAAACATAGCCACATGCATATCTTCCCAATTTTTCATGTGTTACCACTGGAAACTATTAATTTAATAAAAAAAAAATATTTTATTACTCCAACTAGAAAAAAGATAGGTTTTTAAAAAAATCAAACTGATTGTGAATCTCATTGAAATTTGTGACAAGTGGATTTGATGAAATGATCTTAATTCCTAGATATGTACGTAACTAGAACCAAAATGATTTTAAAAAAAATGCACTGATACGTTTTTTTATATCGGGTTGGGAACAATACTGATGGTACTTGCAATATGAAGTATATGTGAGCCAGGAACAGATGTCAATATCTTACTGTATGAAAAATTAGGGGATTGTTGCACAGTTTTTGAAAATACGTTTGATTCTAGTAATGTACATATATAGGAATTAAGTCAAATCTACTTGTTACAAATTTAAGTGTCATTCACAATCATAATGATTTTTCTTTAAAAACCTGTCTTTTGTCAAATTGGTGTATGAAAAATTTAAAAATATTTCTTTCGTTTTGACTGAATAGTTTCTATTTTCAATACCTATCAGGAGATAAAATATACAAATAGAAAATGAAAAATTAATTTTTTTTTTGCTATGAATTGAATACTAGAAATACCATATAAAATTTAAAGGGTATAACGTATTTAAGTAATTTTTTTTACATTTGTTAAGTACATCCTTTTTGAATTTATGAATAGACGAATGAAAAAAAATTTAAAACTTTACGAAAAATGGTTCCCATAAAATAAGATAATAGTGTCAATCACAAGAAAAACGCACTTTGGCATAGTATTATGGATGTATTGAAATTTGGATATAAAATAGAATAACGAACTGGTAATAATTTCAGTCCTCAATTTTTTATTACTTAAAGATTTTCAGATGCCAGCCAAGATATCAGTTACGCAGAGAGCAATTTGATGCCAAGAGAACAGTTGCGAAGAGAATGAGAATAATTATAGCATATAATTTTTCCATTTAAAAACTGTAAAACAAATTTAATCACATAAGCACAAAAAAAATTGTGCTGTAACTTATGGTAAACTAGCGTACCCGAAAAAAAAACCGCTGGGAAACAGAAACAGGTATAAATATCGACATGTTCGATCATCAGGTTGTATTCAGTTTCGTGCTCAAAATAATACAGCTGACTTCAAACTTACTTTCTACTAAAATTAAAGTCATTACACAATCGAAACCTTCTGAATCTGAATCAAACCGAAGCCTTCTGAACGACTTTAGTACTACATCCCCCAAATAACCTCAAAAAGTTAGAAATACGGCCATCAGTAAATGATATATATTCATACTAAAGAGGAGAGTACGCTTGACAGTGTCTCATCACAGAGCGTTTGCTTGTATTAAACTGCAGACCTTTCGCGAAACTTTGCTCGAGAATAGCATGAACATCACCCTGCAATAACTTGCAATCTACTTTAGTTTTAATAGCTGAGAAAATCTTCATATCATCAGTGGATAGAAGCCAGTGTAGTTTTCACCACGGCACCAATATTTTTTACCGTAATTTAGGATGTTAATTATTTTAAATCCGAAAAAATCTATAAAACGCGAGTAGAAATTATACTATTAGGGCCCTGTATACAGTTAGGTATTTGTAAACATTTAACTGTGCGTAGTATTTCTATTACACTATTTACAAATACAAATTTCCGCAAGGTAAACATATTGCCTATTAGATCTTTTTTTATATGCGTAAAACGTAATGCACATTTACAAAAATAATAGATCTGTAATAAACGCTATATTGTTCTACAATCTTTGCGTGGGTTTTTAAATCGCTGTTTTTGTCATAATTTTGGATTGCATAGTTTTAGAAATAGTAGAGTTGAGGGAGGAAGGGGGTTGGTTTTTGCATATTTTACGCCGTATATCCAAAATTATGCTACCGAAAAATTATGAAAAATTACTTTGGAGAAGTATTTGCTCTTTCGAATGATACTCCACACTGCACACGACAAACCATTTTCTCTAACACTTAATTTTCTTTAAAAATCTCAACCCACTAACGCAGTTTCTCATCATCCTTAAGGTTATGTGGGTGATGCTCACGCCTTTTTTATACTTTTGGGAACAAAAGCGGGGAGTACGTTTATGTTCATATAGTAACAATAAATTTTAAATGATTTGATTTTACTATTTTTCATAAATGTAATTTTAGTAAATAGTCAGTGTTGAAACCTACATTACCATAAATGTAGTTTAATGACCAATCAAGCATGTATTTTCTTGAATTATAGTTTAATGGGCCAAAAGACCTAGTTAAAATACATTGTATAGTTTCTACATGAAAAACTAATAATCAGATAAACAATTTTAAATAAATCGTCTTTTTAAACGTATCCTAAACATTTTGAGTTCTTGAACAAATCTTTTCATATTTAATTAAAAATAACACTTTAGTGTAGAGAAATTATAAAATTTATAATACAGGTTTCGTAAACATTTTAATATACTTAAGAAAATTGACAATTATCTTACTGTCGTGATGGATTTCAAAATATTACAAATCACTATTAATAATATTGAAGAATTATTCATATTAAAAATTAAAATTTATTAACTCTAGGTTAAAAGAAATTGAAAATGTTATCCTTAAAAAAATCAATAATTTTATTTCAATAAAAACGATTTTCGTCTCCTTGGAAAATTTTTAAACATTTTTTAATAATTATAATGACATTTTATTGATTAATATTAATACCATATACAATTGATCTCATTTTGCATTATTATTTTCTAACTTTGCCCTATTTTTAGATAGTTTAAGAATTGGTCTCAAACTCTATGTAAATTAATTTTTATTTACATAGATCATTTAAGATCACCTAAAAGAGGGTGAGACGAAATTTCACTTAACTTATCAGTTAATAGCAATGGTTGTATACATAATGTACACAGGTAAATAAAAACTCAGAAAGAGGAGCATGCATGTATAAGATTAATAAATTCTTCTGACTTTCATCTAGGTGCTGAATAAAAAAGTTATAAATTTCAAAGGAAAATTTGCAATAAATTTCCTTTCACTTCTTTACTTATTTTATTTGTATAGCTGTGTGCATCTTCATAATAATATTGATATTTTTCCCACATTAAATAAAGTTCTTCTCACTTAAAGTTAAAAAATAATTACCTGATCACTGTCAGATTATTTCATGTTTTATAGTTTATTCCAGATTATTCCTCAGTAAAGACTAAAATGAATATTTGAATGCAATTTATGAAATTAAAAACAGCACTTTTAGCAATTTAAAAAAAATGGCTATAATAGTTTGTTCTTAATCTATGTTAGGAAAAGATATGTAAAATCTTGAAAATTTATTAAACCGTAAACCTGGTTTGTGAAAAAAATGTGAAAACCGTAAACCTGGTTTACGGTTTTCACATTCAAGTTAAGAAAGATACTTGGATTTTTCGTTCAATTATATATAAAATGGAAAAATTAAGAAGACATCTTTTAATTTCTACTTTCAAGTTAAAATCGAAAAAGTTAAATTTATTTAAAATAAAATGTTAGCATTTATCACTTATATATTTCTGGCCTATAAACTACGTCAATAAACATCAATAATATTATGACGTATCTAATCGAAACTTTATTCCGATATCTTCACTGAGCAATGGTAATAAACGCACCAGTACCAAAATTGAGTGACACATCCATAAACACCGGTACCGGTATGATTACTGACATTAAATATAATGTATCCAATATTAAGGTTACAATTATTCGCAAACATGAGGTAGCGTATCTATATAATATCGCGGTCCAGTCTATTGGAACTGATAAACATTACTAAAATAATTATTATAAGTAATCCGAGATTTATACTTTAGATAGGTGTAGTGCATAATGCATATATTTTACTGATAATTAATACATTTTACGTATTTATTGTGATACATTCGCTAAATATATCAAAAAACAAGTTAGTAATATATTTCACGAAAATTTGATAACTGTCCAATTTAAATACTTTTCCATGTGCTGGTTATCTCATTTTCATACCAAAAATAGGTTTTTAGATTTAGTGCAAAATTAAGCAAATAACAAAAGAGAATTACACATAAGTTATAATCCCTGAACTTAATACATTGGGATAATTTATGCCATCATGTATCGAATTAGATAGACATATTTAAGTGGTGATAGATAAATAAATTGTAATAACTTGCTGAAATTATCATCGCAATAACCAATAAAGCAATTATATTAACCATTACAATCAATCGAGATTTTCAGTTTCTCAAAAACTTGCATTACAACTTAAATTAGATGGTTTATCAAAGTTATGCCTCACTGCCTTTATTCTAGAGTAACATAATTTGATAGAACGTATATGGATTGAATAGCTGAATACATTAAAAATAATTTTGCATAAAATTTGCGATAGCCATAACAAACCATTCATTGCATATTTCATATTTCATCAATTGGTCTTTATGTCCACCAAACTGATCATGGCCTGAAACTGATAATTTGATAATTTCATGTGCCGATTTCCTTTACAGGAGAATTGTGATTACAGATGCAACTGAAGATGAAAAAGAAGATAATGTTTATGAAAGGATTTTAAAAAATTATGATCGTTAAAAAAATAAAAGGAAGCATTCTACATAGCACGTTTCATCTAGTCTTTCTTGCTTTAAGGAATAAAATATAAATGTCTATAAGTGAAAAATCTAGTAATGAAAATATTAAAATGAATTTTAACTTGCTGTAATTTTCCTGCCGTGATGTTTTCTTTTGACTTCAAGTCGAAGACTATCTTATACCTCGTTAAGAACAACTACTCATAATATCCCAATTATTCTTTATAGAGTTTCGTACCACTCCCGCAGTCACAAAACCAGTTAATCTAATTTACACAGTGATACCATATTCTTGAAAATCTAAAATTCCTTGAATTAATATAAAGTTATTGTTTGTAATTGAACTTCCCAATTATATTGAAAATATAAAATATCAAAATAAAACTATAATCAAAATATGATTCAAATTAGATTCTCTTTTATAATTCTCCTCATGTAATCAACTTCAGTCTACAGTAAACACGTATAATTAAATTGTAAAAAAAGGATATTTTATTGATGCCTAGAACATATGAATTGATAATTCATTTTGACATTTCAAGGCAATAACCTTTAATCGTAATGGGTTCCATACTGTTATAAATATTTTCCTAATATATTCGCTTGTTTGTCATAACCATCATAAAATCATTTAATTTTGGACTATTTTTTTTGAAAATATCGTCTTTTTCAAACATATATTTTTGCATTTCGAAGCACTAATTGCGTACAAAAAACGAAATTAAAACATATCTCTGTATGTGCGCGTATACACCATGAGGCAAGACCTCAAGACCTTCCTAAACCGCTAAACCAATTTGAACGAAATTTAATATTTTACTATAAAATTTCCTGTATATGATTTCGTTTAAACTTTCCAATATATTGCTTTATTTAAAAACCCAATAGTGTTACGTGATCCGCGTTTACCAAAAAAGAATTGTTAAGGGAGCTCTTATAAAAAAATTAAGCATTTTCTTAGAAGGAGGAAGAAGCTGGTATACCGTACAAAACACCGTAGATATTACTGCTTTATAAGACCAACAATACGCCGTATTTAATTGATAATATGGCCAAATAGAAGATGTTAATATTTTAAACATAACACATTATATAATTTGAACAGAATATATGATATGTAAAAAACAATGTTCTGAAATATGAGTGCAGATATACAAGGGCAAAAAAGCATTTCACATTTGAGCACTTCACACTTGATCACTGAGAACCGATAAAGAAAATTAACGGTACAATAGCGACTTTTGTCGCTTGTGGATGTTAGTAATTCTACCACGTAGCACTCACGAATAGTTAAAGTCTGATGAGACCAAATTCAGTTCCATTACATTAACAATAAAATTAAATAGCCCACAAAAAGCTCTACCTTTTCAGGTGTTATGTCCTGTTAACATTTTCCTTTCTCTTCGCTCTTGCAACATTTTGCCCAGTAGCCCAAAATTCATCTTAAATGATGCCTATCAAATCTTTCAACTCGCTACATTTAATGGCCTGAGTAAGATCGTCATAACGCCCCCGACGTAAGATGTTTCCGCCGACACGGATGTGTTTTCCGGCTCACTTTACTTTCAATAGCCATCATTTCCACGTAGCGTGATGTTAACCAAAGGAAAAGCCTTTAGCCATATTTTTATTCAGAAGTTTGTGACTTCAGACAGCAGCTAAGTAGAAATTTATTAACTTCTTTTTTAGAAATACTATTACAATTAATATGTAATCAGATTGCGACGGAATTAAATTTACACAACAAATTGAAAATCTAAACATTTGTTCACTGATATTTCAATACCTTATGGACTTTTTTAAATTTTGAGTAGAAAGAAATAAATAATGAGATCTGCGCCACTTGCTGTGATCATATACTTTATTTAAGGATAATTCTTTTTACTGAAATAATTAAAAAATTGTTTTGAGTATGGAACAAAAATGTATCAATTACAAAAAAATAGTAAATGTGGTTCGGAACCCACTATGTTCCGAACCACGAAACAAAGCGATTTTTGTCATTGATATTCCCTTGTTTCAATATATTATTGAAACAAGATTATATTTCCTGTCCTGAGATACACAACTTCAATATTAACGCAAGGGATAAACGTTAAGGAGCACTACACAGCACATCGGGTTCCCGTTGCACAATCAAAACGATACGACCCAAAACAAATATTTTTTTCGAAGCAAGAAATGTAAGTTATGCTACGTTTTAATTAAGTTTTGTTTCTTTTATACAGAATAACGAAGCGATTAAGTGTAATTAAGATCAAGAATTAGAAAAATATATTCTTTTAATGCAAATAATTTATTTCTTCCTAATAAAGATTGAAATATTAAAAGAAGGACTTTAAATTATTTCTTTCCTATAATTTAGAGTGATATTTATTAATAAACACTCATATAATAGGAAAAAAGAAGTCCCAGAAATCAGAGAGCTTATGGGATCGGAATAAAACTCTTTTTTTTAATTCCCAAACAATGAGACCAAACAGGAAGTGTTTCTATTCTTTTCTTGTTATTCCCTAATTCTCTCAATAAACTTTTGATTTTATTGAAACTATTGGCTAATGGCATCTTTTTTATACTTCTCTTCTAGTATCATTATAAAAATGGTTACTGCATCATCTTGAAAGAAATACTTTGAAGTTTATTTTGGACTTGATTGAAAATGAGAATTTTAAAATTGAACATGTTCTGTTGAAATCATCGTGTTAGCCGAAAAAATAATTGAAATCAAGATTGGCACCATGGTTGAAGTGGATACTAAATATGGAATTAGATGAAACTACATTTTAAAAGTTACGCATTGCCGCGTTCCATTTTTAAGTACTAAATATTACTCTCGTATTTGAACTGTGCAAGTTTATAAAATTATGAATACATGATTGAATACTTGATACAGTGCCATATATCTGGTTGTATAATGAAAATGCTCCAACAACTGACACTTACCACATTCGTGTAATAAACTTTTGCTAAAATTCAGTCAGCGAAAAACCGCATGCTCTTCTGTCTCACAAGTTAGAAATGTTGTCCTCAAAGTTTGCGAAAACTGAAAATGTTTTTGTGCCCGCATCTGGATTGATTTTCAATATATATTTTTTATTCTTGTTAATTAATATTCAATGAAAATATATAATCTAGAGAGAAGGAAGTATTGAATAAATAAGGATTGTAGGTTTCATAAATAAGAAAGTTTCGCTTCAGAAAACCATGGCATTGGGATTTGAAATTGTACCCATTCAGTACTTCTGTTAATTTATATACACTCAGGTAATTATACAAAACTGCGTTTCTTAAAAATACGTCACAATGAATATTATTTTATCTTCCTTGGTATTTTTTCGTATTTTTTTTTAAATTTTTGTTTGTCAAACGGCGATATGTGAAAATATATGAGATAACTTGTCTTTTTTGCAAAATTTGGTTTAAACAGACATTGAGTAAAAATGGTTCCTTTTTTAGGCAAATTTTTATTTTCTTACTGTTTTTGTTGCAAATAATATAAGTTATAATGAGAAAATTACCTTCAGTGACATTCAAAATTTCACCCCAGTTATATTTGTTAAAGTATGTAAAGAGATATAGTTATATAAAACTTTTAATATTTAGTTGATAGTATAATAGGTTCGTATAACTACAGACTATGACTATATAAACATGTTCAAATGGCGCACAAATCATTGAATTGTGAATTGGTGAAATTGCTTTGATAATTTCATATAATGATATAAATGTGTTTATTCTCATATAAGCCATAAATATGAAAATTATTCGATCTATTGTAACATCAGGTTGGCAACTAATAAACCCGCCACCTCAACTAAACCGTTGCTCAAAACCCACGTCATCCGTGCTCAAACTTTTCAACTTTTTATATCTAGTTATTAAAATCAACCGTTAATTATATAAGTACCGCTAACACTTGTCACCAACGTGTAGACAGAGCTAGAGTTCCGTCCATGTAGAAATCTTTGGGCCTTTGATTGAAAAATTTATGAAGTTTGATTTTGATATAACTTTGGTCTTTAAATTTTCTATCACGTAAATTATTAGACACAGAGAAAAATATACGGTAATTAGATTGCGAAAGAGCTGGAGAGTACGGTGGTTGAAGTAGCATACTCCATTCAAATGAAAATAGTTTTTCACGCATAACTTTGGCTACGTGGAGTCGAGCGTTGTCATGTATAAAAATAAACTTTGCTTTGATTTGGAGGAAGTTAAGCGGTGACTTTGCTCAATGGTTCACCATAAATATTAGCTGTAATTTTGCTTTTAGCTTGAAAGAGCTCCTAATGAAGAATTTAACGGATAACTCCATTTATACCCCATCATGTACTAAAAAATATGTTTTGTCCAATATTATGTTTTAGTCTGTATACATCTTTTTCTCCTGCTCCTAGCCACTGACGTTTTCACTAAAAATTAACATGTGGTAGACAAGTGGAATATTTCCATTTTTTTCTCAAAGCATGAAAATCTTTTTCCATTGTAGTATAAGAGCATGAAAATAGCTCTGTCAAATAAAGCAATTTAATCTGGAATCTATTTCAAGATAACTTTTAAAATCAATTGTAAGAGGTCGCTTTAGACGAGGACAAACAAGCGAGCGCACACACGCACGCCCACATACTTTAGTTTAATAGTAAACTTCGATTTTTAGAGATCTAAACCTCTAATATATGAATTTCAGATGTTTTTTCTTAAATGTGAGTTTTTCAATTATACTTAAATTGACGTTACTTAACCCGGCAAGAGTAAGACTAAGATTTAAAACTTGGAGCGTAGTGTGGGTGTAACAACCCCATGGAGAGAATGAATTCTTTCCTGTGATAAACTTAATTTTTATTATTTTACTCAATGTCAATGAATTATAAGATATGGTTTGCATCAAAATAAAAGACAAAATATTAACAACATCATAATATTTATTTTTCATTCTAATTAAATGAGATATACAAATTTTAGCTCATATTTGAGCATAATGGCATTTATTTAGCTATTTTCTTCTATGGTAACAGAATTGAAAAGAAATAAAGTCTATCCCTATATTAAAAACCTATCAAACAGGAGTGGAATTGGACCTAAGAGGTTAGATACACATTTAGGTATTTATAAACATTTGATGATACACAATATTAATATTAAACTATTTACAGAATATAAATTTTTAGAACGAAAATATATTGCCACATCTGAAAACAAAATTTTACAGATTAACGATTTTCAGATACACGGAGACTACAAATTATCGATTTTCAGATATTTTTCCTTTACATGTGCTATGAGACTTTATGTCTTGTAAAATTTCATGATTCTAGGTCAGCGAAAAATATTTGCGAATGTTAAGATATGCAGCATAAATAGCCGGATCAAAAATACATTGGTTACAAAACAAATTAAGTGATATAACTACAAATTAACGATTTTCGGTTTTTTTCCTTTACTTATGCTGTGAGACCTTACTTTTTGTCACATTTCATTATTCTAGATCAACGAGAAGTGCCCTATAAATTTTGATTTATTTGCGAGTATTAAAAAATGAGGCATAAATGACAGTATTTTTAGGATTTTTTTTTGCGTTGACTTAGAAGTTTGATCTCGTACGGCTCCAAGTTTTATCTTCACACGCTCCTGAGAAAAAGGGTCTTGACAGACAGACAGAGAGACGGACAACGGTGTAAGGCTGGACGTTTTCGCGTTGAGATCTAGTACAATTTTTACATTTAAAAATGACTTATTTCATGTATGAATAACAATTGCATTGATAACAAGCATATTTTGTTTTACAGTTTTTTTAGTGGGATATATTATTCATTATGTGATATATCTAAACTTAATCAGGATTTTTTGGAGCATTAACCAACTTGACATTTGATCTTTTGCGAAATTCTTTGGATAAGAACTGATTTTCTTTCCTATTTTTTAAGTGTTCGGAAATGAGACTTATTCCTAAATTTCTAAGAAATTTTAGTATGGTTATTATTGGCTTTATAGATAGTAATGCTGTTCATATCAGACATTTTAAAAACTACATTAAAGAAAATCATTGGTCATCGCTTTATATTGCGGGAAACATCGTTATTTTGCACAAAGCTCTTCTTCAACATATACCTTTCATTCTGGTTATGAAAGATAGTCATGTCTGGCTTCTTTTTTTCTAAAATTGTACTGTTTATCTTATCATCGTGATGTAACGTCGATACCAATAAAACCACCTTATTTTCCTTTGGTGTATGAAATGCTAAAATACATCTGTGCTGGGAATATCTTTATTACGTTTTCCGAGTATTGTCTTTGGAAGATGAGGTTTATTTTGTTTTTTCAATGAATGTAACATCAATTGATAACTCATAAACCGATTAAAAATTATCACAATATAACATTACGGTCACTTGTAAACATTGGGGTCACAAATATGTCAACAACATCATGAGCTTTGTTGCTGAGTGCGGACCACCACAGCGGCTGCTCTGCGGACTAAATTTCAAGATTGACAACGTAAAATAATTTCGCGTCTACTAAGGTATATATTTTCAGACTATATTTGTTAGATTTATTTAACCTTTACTGACAAAAAATGCAAAGTCCAGAAGGATGAGTAGCTCACAGTAGCCAAATTTTCAAATTGTTTTAGTTCTTTAAATGCACTCTGGTCATCAAACCAGAAAAAAGGCAATTTTGAATGAATTGAAATCTCTTCAAAGGAATCATAGTCCTAAATATCTCTATATCCGATCCATTACTTCTCCGTAAATCTTTCAATTTTAACTTATTCGCTATGAAATGTGCAATAAGCCTATAAACGCATTTAACTCCGACATTGTCAGATCGGTCATGACATATTTCTTTATGTTCATAAGAGAATTTAATACACTTATGGTAACACTTATGGTTCATAAGATAACTTAACAAGAGAATTAAATATACTTATGGTAACACTTATAGTTCATAAGGTAACACTTATGGTTCTTAATTTAATACACTTATGGTTCATAAGAGAATTTAACACACTTATGGTAACAATTCATAAGAGAATTTAATACACTTATGGTAATTTGGCCACATTATTAAAAGTTCAATTTTGATCCTAATTTTTATTATTTAAAGTCCATGTAAATATCTCTCAAAGGCTCTTCTAGGATATTTCTGATTAAAAATGTTTTTAATTTTAGTAATAAAATATTCTATATGGGAAATCACCGTCATTTATTAATTTATATCTAAATTACTGGTATTATAAATGGTTTCTTGGAAAGTTTCAATAATTTGGTTATAATATGATACGTTATTCTCAACTTTTCTCATTTTCATGGATCATATCTCAAAAACCGTTTCTATGTTTAACTCAATGATGTTTTTATGTAGATGCCGTATTATAACATTATATTAAACTACAACTCATTAAGAAACGTTTTCATCCCCAAAATAGAAAAATAACCCTGCTGTTTCATGTCATGCTTTATTTATCGCCTGATGTTTTTTGTGAAAATTTCTTTAAAAGCTCTGTATTTATACAAGTTTCCCATTTTTTCCGTTAATACGCGATGTTAGAAATTTCGTATTTCGTATTTCATTATATTAACGCATCAGCATACACTTTCTTTAATACATACACTTTTTATTTGAATTAATATGATATTTCGACCAACTAATAAAGAAATGAATAAAAGATATCACAAAGCTTCTTACCTTAGCCTATAAAATATAATGTTTCACATGCATTCTGACTTATTATTGTATAAATGCCCATAAATCCTTTGTGGTCCTGGCGAAGAGGCTTGACCCTAAAGCCGGGATGAAAAACGATCGTATTTGGTTAGGGCCTTCCCAAGAGAACTAACAGATGGGACTTAAGTAAAATTACACACATATGGACATACGTTTGCCCTTTCCCAAACAACTACTTAGATAATAATTAGAAATTACACGTTACAGTTTCAGTTGTATCCAGCTGATTAAACTAATAAATGATCGAAGTTATCGACGTTAATATTTTGTGACTGACAAGTAATAAACAATGACTTGTTTTTAGTCTATCAAAGTATTTAATCTAATATTAATGATATATTAATTAATGAGATACTCATTTAGTTAGCTAATTTACTGAGAACATTTTAACTGACCTTTTGATAGAATATAGTTCTCAATTCTCTTATGTATATATTAACAAACGTACGTCAATTAATCTGAAACACATACAAATCTATTTTAATGAAATTTAGTTTTTTTGTTTAAGTAAACGTAGTTGTAATCACAAATGTTTTACATACGTAAGTTCGTAATTTTTACAAAAAATGTAATTTCCTATATGATCGTAATGATTTGTCCGCAAATTTTATGTTTCAATTTAGTAATCCTATTTTTGACGTGAATGCATCTTTAAATTTGCTACCATACGGGGGCAATCCAAAAAAACTTAATGATAACAAAATCGGGGGATACAGTTTGGCGTTGCAGATTCGAATCGATTACCTACATCAAAAATGAAATTATACCACTGGATAGGTAAAGGATCAAAGATTCATTACGATAAGCGAGAACAGTGTTGCATTGCACACAGTGGAGGGGGAAGCGCTGCCATTTTGAGGTTATTTTGCTGCCTATTGAGATTTGCAGTTAGTATAACTTTTGATTCGGAACATTTGTTTGAAACAGTGACAGTGAATATATTAAGGTGTGAGAATAAAAAATATTAACAAAAATATATAATGTCGGCCTATACGCGTCGAAAAGCCAAAACCAAATACAGAGATTATATACGGCTGAAAAGGGCTTCTCAAGAACAATGGTAATAATAAAACATCATATGACCAAGTCAAGCAGTGCCGGGAACGTAAAAGAATGAATGCGGCCGAGCGGATCAACAACGGTGCCAGTACATCTGCAGCTGGGGCGGATGAGATTATGCGTTACATAGACGTATTCATGTACGACACACGACCGTGTCCATGACACAGCCACACCCCATTTTCCCTAATTTAACTTTATAGTTTTGGAGATGGGGCAATGGAACATATTATTTGTAAACATTTTCAATAATATCTGATTTAATATAAAATTGTGAAAGATGGACATTTGTGGAATTTTTTTAATTCTCCCTTTAATTGATATTCTAAACGACCAAAGGAAAAAAAAATTTTTTTAGCCAAACTTCTCAGATTTTGAAATATTATATTATTTTCTAGGACTCTTGTGGAAACTAGGTATCAATAATCTTTATAGATATGCTAAAATCTGCGTTTAACGGTTCAATTCAAATTCCTACATCTGACGGTTTCTGAGAAAAGCTACTACATCATACTGACGTGAGTGATCTTCCCTTCCCGATCCAACTATACCTCTTTTACCGTTTTTTTTCCTTTTAAGGTTAAAAATGCAAAAAAAGGGAACATGTGAATTTCTATAATGGCTGAAGTTAATGCCAAACAAAGACAGCTGACTTAGTTTTTCTACCAGCTATAATTTAAAATCAATTACCTCATTAAATTCTTATCTCTTTCTTATATTTATTTGTCCATACATTTTGAATGGATTCGTGTATATATCCTTTTTATCAGACTAAATTTTATGTAAATTACTGTATTTGGTGAAGAATAAAGTAGAAAATTGAAGAAGACTACAGTTTATTCAAGCTATTTAGTCATTCATACTAAAAGAATAATTAAATGTCATGTAAAAGGACCATTTATGTTTTAACAGATATAAATTTTATTCCATGAATATATATACCTAGGTGCTTAATTACTACCATCCTTTTCTCTTTCATTAATATAATCATGTAAATATTAAAAAACTTTTCATGAGATTTGACGGTATCTTAGCCACGCAATTTGGAAACTTTTAGATATGCTTATTTTTTAGGCAATATTATTGTAACTTTAGATAACACTAAAGTAAAGTTTAAAATATGACAAAACATAATTCCATGTTTAATATTTCGCTAATATATTTCTCCCCTCAAAAATTATGTATTAATTGAAATCTCTATCCAAAACTTTTCATGAGATTCGTTTTGGATGGTGATTTCAATTAATACATAATTTTTGAGGGGAGAAAAATATTAGCGAAATATTAAACATGGAATTATGTTTTGTCATATTTTAAATGTGTATATTCTCTCTTTAATCCTTCAAACGATCAGAAAATCTGAAAAAAAATATCTGAGTTACATTTTTTTTTATTACATATTTTTTATTTTTTACATTTACTTCATTCCATATTAAACAAAATAGAATAGGTATTTTTAACTACTTATTAATTTTAGAATATCGTATATTCACATTCTACTCTGTAGAGAAAATATTTTGCTTATTTTCGTGTATTCATATGAGAATTGAATTTTAGTTATTTGGATGTCCTCTATTATTATAAAATTGCTATAATATTATGACTATTAACAAACTCTGTCTAATATGTAAAGAAAAGAGAATGAAATCGTAAGTTAAAAATATATATTTAAACATCTATTTATAATGACTTTCCAAAGAAGTAATTTTTCCCACAAAATAAAGTTATAATATAATTAAGATTTAATTAACTAAAGTAAAAGAGGAAAAGCATAATTATAACATTTATCGCACAAAACTATAAAGTTGCAAAAGAGTCATGAAATAATACTCGTGAGACTGGATTTCATCAGTTTTCATTCATTTGTCTAAGAATCTCTATTGAAGAATTAAACTATGATTGTTATAATCTATAGAGAATTTTTCCATAACATTTTAAATACCATTAAATGACGAATAAAATATTTTTGTATCATTAATTCTTAAATGATTTTGGATGAATTTTGAGGGATATCATTACATGTTTGTCGCTTAAGTTCTCTAGATACCAAATCTAGCATTAAAGTTTTTATGCATATTCACATATAAAAAAATTTGCAAGTACGAAAGTTTGCAAGCACGTTTCTTATTCGATCGGAATAAAACTTGGAACTAGATAAAAATATAGATAAATCCTAATCAGATGGTTTAACAATTTTAAAATCGAGGTGGTTTAAAGTTTAAAAAAATTTGTTAGGTATTTTTAAAATGTCATTTTATTTTGATAATTATTTCATTAATATTTATTTCGTCTAGTGTAACCTAGGTCTCTATTTAGTCTAGTGCGACGACAAACAAGTTACAATAAGTTTCATTTTTCTACAGACTATGAATACAAATGAAACTCACGAGTACGAAGATGAGTACTATTTCGTATTTTGCACGTACGATTACTATTTATGATTAGGAATTAGGCTCTTTACCGCTTCAGTAGAACTCTGAAACTAAGGGGGGTGAATCTTAATGAAATAGACTAGGCTTCCCGCAAAGAGTTGCTCCCTGATTTTGGCAGAATTGTTCTTTCCTTCAATGATGAAATGCCAAGGCCATTCAATATCAATATTTTTGAATGCCTTGTCGTCGATAGGAGGGTCTTCACCTGCAAGCATTCACCGTTAGCGAAATTACCATGAGCTTTTCGTCATTGCCATGTACTTTGTGTTTGCCACATTTACGTATATCCTAGCCTCTGCGAATGCATTATCTAGTCTGTAGGTGTGCACAGTACCCTGCCTGTTTTCCTAAGAGTGCCACGTCATCGTCATATCTTAAGTATTGTATCAGCTACTTTAGAGACTGTAACTGCAGAATTTAAATTAGATACATAGATTTCACATTTTTCTTCATATATTCCTTAAAATGTAACTAATCAAAACTCTATTAAATTCATGTTTTCAACGGTGTTTGCGGCCGATGTTAGTTTCTATTTGAAGTTTGTTTATCTTCTCTTCCTATTTATTTACTTCGAGACATAAAAAAAATAATTGTTCATAGATTAATTTTAATATTAGATTGATTAAACTTACATACCACACGAAATGGTTCTTGATCTCTTTTCTCAAATTGTGGAAGTTCGGAATTTCCTTTTTAGTTTTACAAATATCTGTAATTCAGTTACAATCATTACATTGAATAGTTTTGATATTATATTATTGATATCTCTGTTTGTGTTTTGAAAAAAGTTTCTGGCTACATTCCATGGCCAAGTTATAGGAGCAATATTGGTACCGAAATTTAATATTTATTTTTAACAGTATTGAAAACCATAATTAAAACTAGTAAATGTTTTTCATTCTTTCGGCACTTTAGATGTTTTTCATAAATTTCATAAAATGTTTTATTTGTGATTAATCAAAATAAATTCGAATATTAAATATATTTGGCGTTAATTTAGTGGAAATTCATTAATGATAATTAAATGAAACTACGTGATGTAGTATTATTTCTACTTTCTTTAAGTTCTTTACGACGACCTAGGTTTTGTTGTATTACATCTTCAGGTTTATTAGCAAAAATCATCAGAAAATGTTTGCTAATAGCCCACCTGAAGAAGTTGCAATACAACGAAACTTAGGTTTTGTAAAGGACTTAAAGAAAGTAGAAATAATACTACATCACGTAGTTTCATTTAATTATCAAAATAATTTCATCAAATGAAGATAAACAAAGGTAAAAAGTTACAATTTTAAGTCAATAATAATATTGACAATTTTGTACATTTGTAAGACATAGGAGTAACAGAAACCTAAATCCTAATCGTTCTTCATCTTTGTTTTTATTTGTAAATTCGTTTTTATTTTGTTTCATGATATCTATCTTCTACTGGAAATTCAGTGCAATATTTTAAATTAACTGGAATACTATAAACAGCGATTTCACATATCCGCATTCTACGTAATTCCCTAACTAACCCAGTTTTTCTCGTCAATATGGTCCAGTGACTGAATTAATGCGTGAAAATGATGAGGGTTCGACAATTAGGTTCTGTTGTTTAAAAATGTTAAGAAGGATTATTGCGTTCAACATAAATCAATTTAGGCAGAGTGGATTTTGTTAGCAGAGAAATAATTGTCATTTTCTCTTTTAAAAATATCGTTTTAATTTGACCAACCTTTTTCATTTAAATTTTATACCAATATACCTTTTTTTTACAAGATTTACACTACCTATCATTATTTGAGTTATAACCGTAAGTGACATTCAACCGAGTGAAGCTGGTAGCAGAGTATATTACGTAATAAAAATAATTTGGATGTCTACTTTTATTTTCTGGTATGGTAACAATCAATACAATAAATATGTTTGTTTTTGATATTTGATGAAACAATATTTCGTCAATATATTTTCAATTTAATTTTCATTTCTTTGCAATATATAAAGAACGAATTTATTGTCAAGTTCTTGAAAAGAATGGTTTTTAGCCCTATTTAACTTAAATTATTTTTTTTTCAATTTTTAATTTATTTTTTGTTCCGTATCCGGTGAATAGTACAAAAAATTGCATATCCTTTCGTATAATGTTATTTTCTTTCTTAATATGTTTAAAAAAACGTAATTAAAAACTTCACCAATAGTATCAGTGTATTTCAATGAGAATATCTTTAAATAAGTGCATAAATAATTAACTCTTTTCATAAATCTAAAAAAATCTATTCAGTTTTTGGTTTTTCAGTAAAAAATATCCACTAGGAAAATTATAGGTATAAAAAACAGAAATTTTTCCCTAGTATTGAATATAAAATTTATGTTCTCAAAAAATTAAACAAACAACTATAAAAGCAATTCTTTTGCACTCGTAATGGGTAAATTTAGATATGAGTCGCATCCTTTTAAGACAAACGGTTTTAATCAGGTTTAGGCTGTTGGTGTTATGGTATTTTGGTTTTTTGGAAAACAAAACAAGATGTGACACTGGTAAAGATCAGAAAGCTACCTTTAATCATTCATGTCGCTCACCTGTATAAAATATATAAGTTCACGCTTAAAGAAGTCAAACTGCAATGCTTCCATCGTGTCCCCTAATACGGCCTGAGAAGTTACTTCGTCAGCCACGCAAGCCACACTAAAGTTACCTAAAGTAAGAAAAAGGGACTTAATTATTCTTTGTGTTAATGACATCATGTCGTCCGGTTTTGGGTGAAATGTCTGGCTGAGTTCACCCCTCCTTCTGTCAACACTTCCTGAACGGTCTCTGTTCAGGAAGTGTTGACAGAAATAAGTTTTTAAGGCAAAAATAATACAAGACAAAACAAATAGGTTAGAATAAAAATATTCGTCCATAATGCCAGTTTACCCGTCTAACGTGTCAACATACTAGAAGATAGGACCTCTCATCGCAATCCTCTAAACAAAATCAATATGTAACTGGGTCGTATTTCATTTGCTAGTGAACGTGACAAACTTGTCAAAGAAGCAATATTTCGGGTTCCCATTATTTACTTTATTAGTCATAAACACTGTTAACACGCATGTGACTATAAACACTTGTATCATGTTAGGAAGATACATTTACTGTTTATCACATTATCATATTCAATACAAGCATAATTTAGGCCATTTTTACTTGCACAACACTAGACCAGTATGGCCACATAGTTTTGTGCATTGTTCATAACAGCATCTTTTTGGGTTAATTTACAGGTCAATTAACTAATTTAGCTAAGTTTATTGGAACATTTTGGAAACAGCGACAGAATGTTAAATTCTGATATAATTTCTTAAGCCTTCCTTTCTAAGTTAACTCTGATAGGGAACTAAATATTTATTCAGAAACTATTGTATATTGATATACATTTTTCTCTGGCCTTGTTTAATACATTAACTTATTAGCTTAGCTATTTTTTTAATATTTATCTTCAATTAATATAATAATAAAGACTGAAAATTACTACAAAAATAGTAAAGTAAAGAATGAATGAAATAATACGAAATGGAACTAACGAACAAAATAAATGCATAAAAATTTCACAAACTCATGTGAAAAAGAAAGTCAAAAATTAATTCTAATTATTTTAAGTTGGTTCTTTCATTAATCCCATTGTTGGTTACATTATTACTATTATTACTTACAAGGCACTAGTACCAGCTTTGTACCAGCAGGCAAGACATTCATAAGTTAAACGTTTAAACCGTCCTCGCAAATCAATATAGCTATTAATGATAACAAACAAAATTTATTTAGAAATTATTGAGAAATCGCGTATATATATATAGATAAACGCAGCGAAGGACTTTGTTTTACAACATACACTGATTTCATAAAATATAATAACAAATTTGGATAAATAATTCACATTTTTTTCACTCCCCACCAAATTCTATATCCACAAAAATATTTTTTACCATGTGATTAGCTGATAACTTGTTGGCAAATATTTGTTTTATTTTTTAGATACCCGTTCTAACAACATATACAAGTTTAGTTTAAATGTCTACCAAATATAATGAATTTGTAAACTAGATCACATATTATATATGAAATTAATAAAATTAGAATATGCTAAGTGTGCAAGAGTATTTTTTTAAATTTTAACAGTCTCCAATGCGTGATGAACCTGTCAAGAGTACTTCATAAACGTTATTGTTAGATCTTTATAATATATATGTTAGATCTTTATAATATAACTTTACGTTTACTTTTGTGATTAAACTATTTATGTGTGTTTATACAGTG
This sequence comes from Druceiella hillmani, assembly GCA_039881145.1. Classification (NCBI taxonomy): domain Eukaryota; kingdom Metazoa; phylum Arthropoda; class Insecta; order Lepidoptera; family Hepialidae; genus Druceiella; species Druceiella hillmani. Next base: position 21,464,205 of record JAYKKI010000010.1, read on the forward strand.
AATAATAAGTATAGTAGGTTTTTAAACTGTTCACTTAAAATTTATATATAATGATGTCTGTGGGTGTCATTCATGGTGAGGTACTAGAAATATTCAATTTCACCTAGCATACAGTGCTTGAGATACATTGGAGCAGCATTGGTTGCAATTAAATTATTAATTTTACTAAGTACTAGCTGTGCTGAGGTGACTTCGTTCGTGTGGAATTTGATATAAGAAAAGTTATTAGGAATTCTTTTCTTTTTTCGAGCATAATATTTCCTAACAACACCAATAGATGGCGTTGGTAGTACTAATATCGTAACATTCAGCGAGCCGTAGTGTTTTGTATATCCGTAATATCCAGATAAATATATCCTATATGTTGCCCTAGTGAACAAACCTATTGCCAGACTAAATTTCATTACAATCTATTCAATAGATTGCGCGTAATTAAAAAACAAATTAACATACAACCAGACAGACTAATAAACATAAATCATAAAAGCTGGTTCTTTGGTTCTATTATCTTCCGTATACTAAATTGATCAATGTACAGATGTAATTGATGTATATACAGAATTTACATTTTTATAACTGTATTATATATAATGTATCAAAATATTATTGATATAATATGATTATATAATATGATTTAAAAGTAAATTTAGCATCCACATATATATATATATATATATATATATATATATATATATATATATGTATATATATATATATATATATATATATATGTGTATATATATATATATATATATATATACATATATATATATATATATATATATATATATATATATATATATTATATCTATATATACAATCATGTTTTTTACTATATACCATACACTTTAGACATTCATTCTGTGCATTGCGTCATCGACATTGGGTCGCATCATTAAGATGCGAGGCAATGTTCGTAATATTTTTGTTGTATTTTCATTAAAATGTTAATTTTTTACGGGAAAACTCATATACTCACATCAATCTTCGTCAGAGTAGTAAAGATTTTATAAAAGAACGTGGTACTGATTCAGTATTCCAATGGAGCCTGAGCAATAAGCTACATTTTAATGTAAGCCAATATTCAATTACGACATATTCCCGCTTACTTATCTCTCTTGGGCATAGTTACGAACTGGGCGGATCTACCTTCTAAAGGGTTTCATCTGTGCGTGATTTCGGTGTAATTATCGCTATATATATTTATATCATTGAAACCTGTTACGAAGCATACGAAGTACTAGAAATTAGTCATACATCATGCTCACGATTTTCAAGATATTGAATGTATCATTGCTCTATTTAAATCTTTGGTCCGTGGTAATCTTAAAATCAAAACAGTCATATGGTCTTCATATGGAGCTGCGTATATCTTCATGCAGGAGAATATATCAAAAAATTTCAGTCGGTTTGTTACAAAATGTGTGGATATTATCCTTATTCATTTCCTTTCAAATTTATAATTGGCATGGTCGGATGTAATTCTCTTTAATTCCTATGGGAATTGCTTTTGATCACGTATTTTTTGTAAATTATTGGATCATAACATTGACAACCCCTCGATGTTGAGTTTAGCTGCGCTTAATGCTCATGGCTGGTACACAAGATGATGTCATTGTTTCTTTCGCCTCCCTAGATTGATTACACTGTAAAATACAGTATTGCGAGATGTAAAAACTCTAGACATTTTTTCGAATCCGTTGACTACTTCAGGAATTAAGTCATTGGACTTTGCTTCAGGTTTGGGGTTACGGAATTGCTTGGTGGTTCACGACCGATTAATATTTAGAATCATATTTATTCGCATTGTTGTGTGTTAATATGTTATTTGCTGCTGTTATTGGTTTTGTATCTTATCAGTTATTATTCTTACCTGCTAGTATTGAATTATTTGTTGCTACATTCTTTCACATGCCCAACACTTCGGAAAAATATGTAAGTTGGACATATAGTTTTTAAGAAAAAAATAAAAAAGTGAATTAATTAACTTAGGGCTTAATAAGCCCTGTTTTTGGTATTAATAAAATACGCACAATAAAGAGACAGGTAATACTCCACATAGTATTAGGTCGTATTATTACAAGAATAAAAATGCTACTTTTAAGTAGGGAAAATGAAAAATAAGCTCCTTAAATGTTTTATTAAATTGCCAATCAGAGAAAAGTGAAATTTTGTATTTTTAGATAAAGAGTCAGGATATTTTTGATTATAATTTGTATACTATATTTTTATCAAAATTAGCAACTGAGAATCAAATACAAATGTCAGTTATAAGTGTATTTTTATTAAATTTAGTCACAGACAATGTTTACAAAAAGCAATTACGTTCTTCGTTAGATATTTATTTTTATTTTCATTTCTTATTAACATTCTTGATGCACTAAATATATAGTATACGTGAGTACATGAATACAATTTTCAAAAAAAAATTTATATTATTTTTTTTCTCTTTCCTTGTTGTCAATCGCTGAATTGTTTGTTTCTTTTAATTCTAAAAATACGCACTTTTTAAAAAATGACTCGCTTTTTGGAAATCGAGACTCATTTTCACCGGCCTTTCTTTGTGGGTAAAAGTGATATTGGTATCTAACAAGAAATAATTTTAAAACTACGACGTGTTGTAGTACGCCATTGAGCAAATATTTTTTAAAAATATTATGTGTACGAAACAAATACCCGAAGAAATATAAATTTGAAAGTAATAAAGAAATACTTTTGGCTTTCTAAAATTTTATAATAGTGCACAATGTTAAATACAACTTAAAAACAACATACAACAAATTTGATATCTCTCAAATTTTTTCTTCGTTAAAAAATATAATCCAAAATAAATTTTAAAAAATCAAAAAAAGTCTAGACATAAAAGAATGTGAAGTCAACTTACAATAACAGCAAAGCGAGGTATCCTCCACTGCCGACTAGCTCAAATATTTTTCAGGAAGTAATGCGAAGGGGTGATCTCCGATATTGAGTGGCTATTTTTGACAACAACATACCCATACAGTCATTTTGTGCTATGGCCCTAGATGCGATTTGCGAAGTGGAAACAATATATATATATATATATATATATATATATATATATATATATGTATATATATATATATATATAATATATATATATATATATATATATATATATACATATATATATATATTTTCTTTTTTTAACTAACAATATAAAACGAATTACTCTATTTTTATGAGGTCAAAACAATATCAATAAAATATTATTGAGATTTCTTCTTGCGCCTGAGCCAGGAGCTACTTTGATATTTTGGAAATGATTGAATATCAAATAGCTCATTTTGTTACCTTTTTAAAATATGCCATTTTTATCATGAACGTGACGTTTATGATGGATAGTTTCAAAGCCAATTTAATATTCATTATCCTTTTTATAATTTCTACATTCTAATATTCGAGCATCCGGTGTTGATAAATATAAATAAATCAAAAATAGATTTGGCAAAAATGTTTTAAATGCATTAACACTCCCGAGAAGCTTGAGATTTATATAGACAAATATTTATTATACTAGTTAAGGAAATAATGGATAATTTAACAATTCCGTAAATACTTATCTGATTCTTCCAGAATTTCTTTAATAATTATAAATTCATTTGACGGAAGCAAGCTGAAAAGGAAGAGAGCCAAAAGAGTTATTTCGCACACACATCTTGATTTTCTAGCGAAAAGAAAAACATTTGAATATAAATGAAAATTACGTATGTATGCGACTAAAATATTTCCTACGATTCCGTTTCATTAATTCGCGCAATCGAGATAAATTTGAATTTGAATTTTTTTCATGAAATTACGTATTTATTTAACTTACTAATATTTTAATAGTCCACAATTAAATAAAATTTAACACAAGGCAATAAGGTCTTCCCTTACGAAGTGGAATATATTGAATTTGAATTTTTTTCATGAAATTACGTATTTATTTAACTTACTAATATTTTACTAGTCCACAATTAAATAAAATTTAACACAAGGCAATTAGGTTTTTCCTTACGAAGTGGAATATATTGAATTTGAATTTTTTTCATGAAATTACGTATTTATTTAACTTACTAATATTTTAATAGTTCACAATTAAATAAAATTTAACACAAGGCAATAAGGTCTTCCCTTACGAAGTGGAATATATTGAATTTGAATTTTTTTCATGAAATTACGTATTTATTTAACTTACTAATATTTTACTAGTCCACAATTAAATAAAATTTAACACAAGGCAATTAGGTTTTCCCTTACGTAGTGGAATATACTGAATTTTAATTTTTTTCATGAAATTACGTATTTATTTAACTTACTAATATTTTACTAGTCCACAATTATATAAAATTTAACACAAGGCAATTAGGTTTTCCCTTACGAAGTGGAATATACTGAATTTGAATTTTTTTCATGAAATTACGTATTTATTTAACTTACTAATATTTTACTAGTCCACAATTAAATAAAATTTAACACAAGGCAATTAGGTTTTTCCTTACGAAGTGGAATATACTGAATTTGAATTTTTTACTAATATTTTACTAGTCCACAATTAAATAAAATCTAACACAAGGCAATTAGGTTTTCCCTTACGAAGTGGAATATATTGAATTTGATTTTTTTTCATGAAATTACGTATTTATTTAACTTACTAATATTTTACTAGTCCACAATTAAATAAAATTTAACACCAGGTAATATGAACTAAATAAAATATAGGATAGTTTACGTATATAGCACTTATGTATGGATATTTTTCAAATGTAATATGCATGGAGCAATTTAAAACTGATGTTAAAGATCTGCCGTTAGATTAAACTACGTTTCAATATCACCACATTCTATAAATTTTCAATCTACTACATTATACAAGTTTCTAATCTAATTAATAAACTTCTTGTTTATATTATAACCATAATGTGCACTATCTAAAGTTATTAAGTAATTTTCTATTTAAAGGTAAATTTAGCATCCACACATATATATATATATATATATATATATATATATATATATGTATATATATATATATATATATATATATATATATAAAAGTAGTATCCAAAAAAATCTTCCTTTTAGTAAAAGTAGTTCACGAGATCTTAACGAACACAACATTTAAAAAATATTATTCATAAAAAATATGACGACTTCTGTAAATGACTTGTTTGTACGTATGTTCGTACTCTAGTCATTTAACTCTATGAAATGAACATCCGATATTCATCACATCACACATCTGATATTCCGAACATTGTAATAAACTCTTCTCTATTTAAGCTTTACGTCTACAAATCCAAAATGTTTATTTTTCCGCAGCCCTCTTTTTTTACTATAGATTCTATGCCATTCGTTCTCTATTGTCTCTTCTGCTTGAATTAAACGTTACAATTGCAGGCATATGCAAGTATGAGTATGCAAATATGAGCGTGGGTTCAAACTAATTTATATTAATTAACTAATAATAATTAATTTATAATAAAAAAAAATTCTCTAATTATAGGTAATACAAGTAGGCGTTTGTTTCTTCGCTACGATAAAAAAAATATCTGATACCACCAAACATATGCATAATAATATGTTTTTTTATTCTCTGCTGTTGAGGGTCCTTATGGTTTATTTACAGAAAATTTTATTGTGGTAAAACTATTGTGTATTTTGATTGGATATTAAAAAATGTTAATTTTCCTTTTGGGAATGCGACGCTGTGAATTACTCGTATATGAAGATATAAATAACACGTGATACTACCAAACATATGTATAATAACATGTCTTTTTTTTGTTTTCTACTGTTGAAGGTTTCTTTAGAGAAAAATTTAATTTCGATTAAACTACTGCGTATTTTGAAATCAATAATTTTATAAATGAAAAATTTAATCCTAATTAATTTCTCATTTTTTATTGCAATTTCTGAATTTTAATAAAAGTAACAAATAAATGATAGATACGTCGATAGACGTACGTCTTAATTTGTTTATTTCTTAACTGTTGGTTGTACTGTTCTTTATGAAAACTTTATTAGTTTTATTTTAACCTAAAAATTTCTTAAATATAGAGTAAAAGTTTTATAAATATTACATTCGATTTAATAGCGCAGTATTTTGTTTTCTTCTTTATATTATTAAAAGATATACTAAAAAGTTTTAATATTATTAATTGTAATGATTGTTATCAATTATCACTTTTTTGTCTTCTTTTTGTCTCCTTCTCATTCACCAGTTATCGATGACTGTGGTCAAACGTTAACAAGGATGATTAATAGACTGAATTTTCCTTTTGAAGGTTTAAATTTTAATATCATGTACAATAAATAAATTATACAATACACACACACACACACACACATGACGTCACTAAAGAAGTTTCAATTCAAAAATTAATTATTAAAAATTATTAAATTTACCGAAGCAGGTTATATATTCTAATTTCATTTAAAGAGATTTGAGACCAGAACTCAACAATTATGATATGTTATATATATATATATATATATATATATATATATATATATATATATATATATATGTCTGTGTGTGGGTGGGGAGGCATACTTCAGTTTCTTTCTTACACTCCATATAATAAAATAATGAAAATTTTGTAATAGATTTTGCGTAGTATAAATACAAATGCAATCAATTAGACGTTAATTCTAAATTCCATAACTTGGTATCCAGTACTCTAATTTAACCCTAGGGTTTTAAACTGTATAATATGTGAATTTAATTCAATAGACTGACCGAAACTTCGAAAGCGGTTGATATCTTCTTAACATCGTTTACCGTTTTGATTACGATATTAAGTGAAAATTTAGTCCATCTTCGTTAACATAACGTATTATCGGAAAATCGCTGGTACTGCAGTTTACATGAAAAAAATGGTTGTTAGACACTTTTTCTTTATGATTTTAAAAATCTCACGCGTAACCTCGAGGTAATTGGGACGTCGGTATTATAATTCGCGTTGTTGTTAACCATAGGTATTATAACTAGGTATTATAATTCGTGTTGTTGTAAGTTGTTAGGCTTGGATTACATTCATTTTATGGGAACTTTATTATAGTTAAGCTGAACGCACTTTGCAGTGATTATCTCTTTTAAAACAAGACGACATTACGAACAAGACGTGCCTATAATAAGAAGCAAAATGAAAAGAAACTTCGTTGAAGACAAATATCTCTCAACATTATTTTTTGTGGAGATTGAAGAAAAAAATTCATCAATTGTAACTTAATAGAAATAACCATGAATTTATAGGCCATTTTAATTTAATTCAACAAGATTAATTTCTTTAATCGCTTGCTAGGTCATTTGGTTTTTATTTTCATTTACACGTTAAAAACGCGGCCTAAAAATTATTCAAATTCATGGATAGCGTGTTTTATATCACTTTTTCTATATAACACTGTTATAACTGTATAATATTCTTAAGCTCGTGACTTAATTTTTGAATTACATATTTAACAATTAAGAAGTATTAGATTATTGAGTATTAGTTTGTATAATTGTATGCCTTATTGTAAAAATATATTATACACACACACACACACACACACACACACACACACACACACACACACACACAGACACACACACACACACATATATATATATATATATATATATATATATATATATACATATATATATAAGAGCAAGCAAAAGACACCGAAATAAACAAGAGATAACACTGAATGTGTTTTTAGGATATAATATTAGGAGCAAATCAGAAGATTGAAATGTACTTACTACTTTTCTTTATTGCTTTCCATCATAATATTCGTACCACTCCATGTGTCATTTCATTAGTTGGGATCATGAGATATGCTGTCCATCCTCTCTTGATTAGTGGTCTTTCCAAGGCCTTTTCACTTCTCAACACTCCTTCGGCGTCCGAGAATCGTAGTCCTCGCAGTTTATTTTTATTGTTAATCGCATAGTTTAAGGTCAATATTGTATGGTGGAAGATCCAAAATTTCTTGAAGCTGTTAAATATTCGGTTATTCAGCTGACTCAGTGTGCAGAAGCGTGTTTGTGATGAAAGATTTTACTGCAAGAGCGTGGCCCTCTGACTTTAAAAAAAATCATAAAAATAATTACTGGTGTATTGATCTAAGGAAACACTTTTTTTTAATTTCCCAGAACAATCGTCGCATAATAATCCAACCGTTCGAAGGCCGAAGCGATCAACTTTTTTTAACACTTCATCCTTTCTTCGTCTTTATTTGCAACTGTTTTGGAAGGATATACTCACTACGCAGACTGCCTATTAGTTTCAAGTTCATAATAGTATATCCAGTCTTTGTTTAAACAAACATATTCTAAATTGTGACGAAGTGACGAATACAGGATTTGAGTGAACTGTGTCAAATTTTCTACCATTTCCTGACACCCATCATCGTATCATTTTGATTTCCATTAAATACAGCTTTCAATCTTGGGGTATCCATTAAATTGTTTGTATATGATTTTCTGTACCTGACTCTAACCAATGCCGAGACTTATTCGATTCTACTGATAGGTTACTATACGATTCTGCTAATAGGCTACATGAGCTTCACCGTATTAATGTTATATCATTTGTCGCTGTTGCTGAACGTCCCTAATGGAAATAATCACTGAAATTGACACAATCACGCTTGAACAAATACAATTTGCTGTAAGGAGTAGTGCGGAATTCGTCATAAAATGAAAATGTAATCGATCGGAGCTTTGTAGTTGATTGAGGCCACATTTATAAAAAATCATTGTACAAGAATTCTCCCGTGTTAAACTTATCTTAAGGTAATGGGCACAATTTTCAAATGTCTGCTAATTATTAAAAATAAATAACACATTCAAGCAAACCACCCCACGGATTACTGAAGAGATGTATTAATAAAATATCAATTATTTTTTTACTACAAGTAATACAAATAATCATCTCAAAGAATTTCATGTACTACTCTCGTATCAAGGCAAAAATTAGAGATTATAAAGAAAGATTAATAAAATTAGAGATTAGTATAGGAATTTAGAAAATATTGAACATATTTGGCGTTAATTTTGTAGAAATTCATTATTCACAATTAAATGAAACTACGTGATGTAGTATTACTTCTACTTTCTTTAAGTTCTTTACCACGACCTAGGTTTCGTTGTATTACAACATCTTCAGGTGGGCTAATAGCCATTTAAAATAATAAAATATTATGCCATATAAAGTAATGAAAAGTTAACATTTATAATAATAAACCAAATAATAAATTTTCAAATGATAACTCCCACAACTCACGAAAAATTCTAGTGGAAAAATTTTTAAATTTTAATTGTTTCCACTACAATTTTTTTTTAATTATTTGAAGCTCTTTCTCTCTACTTTCTAAGAAAAACGATTGTTGCAGAAATGCTGACGGATAAACATGCGAGTGACAGAGTTACGTTTTTTCCATTGTAAGCTACGGAACCCTGAAATTATTGAATGAAAAACTGTATTCATTATAAAATTATAGCGTGAGTAAAAAGTATTTTTTTGCAGGCAAGTATAACTTTGGCACCAAAGCTAATGAAGCTCTTTCTATTCTGAAAATAATAAAAAGCCTAAAAACGCAAGTTTATCTACACCTGTTTTTTTAATCGAATAAGCAAGAAAATATTTCTAGCTTGCAATTGATTTCATAATTGAAAAATTTCCACAATTTTAATTTGAAATCGATTCATTTCTAATCATAAGCAAAAAGATTGAGTGAAAAATTAGGATTGAAAATGTGAGTTAAAGGAACTAAACTTTTTTTATAGTTATTTATCATAATTTTTTTTATGATTACTACTGTAAATCACTATTTTATCTTACTGAATGAATTCTTACTAATATTTTCGACAAGGCAATAAACCTTTACAATTTAAAGCAACAAAAGAAACTAGAAGAATATGTACATTTGTATTCTATGGATTAATAAAGAATTGATGTAACCACATTTTAACTAAATTTCAAAATCCCTATATTGTCATGGGAACATATTAATGTGGGCCCGCCCAAAGTAAAACAGTAACATGAAACATCTGTAAGTCCTCAGCGTAAGCTCATAAATCGGAATAATCGTGCGCTACGCAGATCTGTGTTTGTTCAAAAGTAGGTTGTAGGAATTAATGCCAGCTCGCGGGTCGACCGCGGTCCGGTGTACACATGAGCTGATATCGGTTTTAAATTTATTACGGGGTATTGAGTTCATGCTTTCGGTCGATTTCTCGACCGAGTGATGCGTAATTTATTAAACTGATTATTACTCGCGAACTTTGAACACCAGCGTATTTTAGCTGTAGGTTGAAAAAAATATGTTTACGGAACTTTGATGATATACGTCACAAGGCATAAGATTTGAGGACATTATTTTTTTACTTATTTATTTACTGACCTTAATGTATACATTTGGTACATATGGCAATCTTATTATTGCGAGGACAATCTTTTACAACTAAATCGGAATGTGAGTCCAGTGCTGTCGACGAGAAAACCAGGAATTGAACCTGGGGCTCATAAGTTCACTGCGACAGACAAGAAACAGACATAAGTCTGCTGACACGCAGACCTATGTCTGTTTGTGCCGGTCCTTTATTTCAGGATAAGTTCTCTATTAAAAATGTCTTCATAACTTACCTTGGCAGAACTATACTGAGTGAAAAACATATTTTGTGTTTTAAACTAAAAGTTTTTTTTCTCATGTTTATGGACGTTTCTTATGAATATATTTTTCTTGGTATCTTTCATGTGCGTTAAACTTCTTCCTACTACTGTACTGCTTCCTTCTAGATTTTCAAATACTCACATTTTTTTTTCTATTTACGCCTTGGTGTATTACCAAGGTTGTATTACCAAGGTGTATTACCAATTTTGTCTCTTTTATAGTATTTTCATTAGAAATAAAGCAAATTTAGCTATTATTTTTTCTTGTTTCAGAATCTTCAATATTTGGTAAAATATCTTAAAAATTAATACATAGTTTACATGAAAATACCTTCTTATTTTGATCTTATAACATAAGTACCGTATTACTTTAAAATTTTTATTATAAATAAATCATCATCACGAAGCTGTAAGAAAAGAAAAATTTATTTATCTCGTGTCACACTTTATTTATACGTATAGATGGATGTACACTTAAAATATCATTAATTATTTCAAAATTTTCACTGCATACCACAGTTTGCTTCTTTTATCTTATGGAGTTTAAATTCTTTTAAAGTTATAAATAAAAACATAATATTATTTTATTTCTTTTCGTTTATCGACGTGATCTACGAGAATAAAGATCACTAATTGAAAATATTTCCTACTGTCGCATCGACCCTTGTTTACCACGACCACCAAATACTTTAAAAACCAATTCAGTTAGTAAGATTTGGTTTATAAAGTAATAATACTCCGTAAGTAAATAAAATTTATTGAAAAAATAATGATCCCAAATTTTTCAACTATAAAGTGACAACATATTCCATTTTTGTCATTAAAAAACCATTCAAATCTGATTGATTTTGACCGGTTTTGAGATAAGCATGTAACGCTTCTTCATTATCACTTTGTGAATGCAATGCTTAAACGCTTTGACTGAAAAGAGAGAAAGAGAACGACCGAATGATGAGAAAAATGACTGCAAATTTTTCAACTATAAAACGACAACATATTCCATTTTTGCCATTAAAAAACCAATAAAATCTGATTGATTTTGGCCGGTTCTGATGATAAACATGTAACGCTGCTCCATTATAACCTTGACAATGTACTGCTTAAACGCTTTGACTGAAAAGAGAGAGAAAGAGACCGATCGAATGAGGAGAAAAAGAATCGGAGGAGAGAATATGGGAGGTTGATTGGTTTCTGTTGTAAGTTCTAAAAAGTAATATTTTTTAGAGTAAATTTTAAAAGTGCCTTTTTAGAATTGATAAAATTACTTGTACGTTTCATAAAAGATTTTCGTAATTAGACTTCGTTTTAAGTCCCGAGAGGTCTTTACACAATAGACAGTTCAGTTGAAATATCCATCACAGATTTATTTTTCTAAAGCAGCTGGATTCAGTTTTTTTATATTTCCGTTACCATCCCTAATTTGTCTGCAAATAAGTTTCTGAAACATTTTCAGAGTTTCATAAACTCTGTAACATATTTAAGATACAAACTAGTAACCAAAATTTTAAGATGTTAGTGCTTATTTTATCAATAAATTAAATATTGAATATATTTGGCGTTAATTTTGTATAAATTTATTATGCACAATTAAATGAAACTACATGATGTAGTATTATGAAGATGTTGTAATACAACGACACCTAGGTCGTGGTAAAGAACTTAAAGAAAGTAGATATAATATTACATCACGTAGTTTCATTTAATTATCAATAAATTAAAATTGAAACTTATCAAATTTTTGTCAGGTCTTTATATACGCCTTCTTGGTCACTGTTCTATTATGCCGCTAAGCTGCAAAAATTGGAAAATAACTATGTAAGTTATTGATACAAAAAAAGTAAACAACAGTACAAATAATTGATACAAACAACAGATTTTTTACAGGCTGGTGTAAATTTTGCGAAAGGTTTGCTTTACAAATTTGAAGTAAATCACATGTAATAGATCATAATTTCTGTGATGTGAAATGATTGAATTATTTTGCAACCACTGTAAATGGCTAGATGCGGAGAAACAATTGAAAATATTATTAACCTTAGATTGAGAACATTTGAAATATAATATGATCATGTTAATCAATGTAATATTGGCCGTTATCAAGATATCGTGATTGGCTGAATTATTATTTCGCCAAGAGACAAGCGACCTAATGACGCATTGATTTATGGAGTAAAGGAGATTGGACCGAGAGAGAGTCGATTTGCTTTTGAAATACCGTCTAATTGAAACTCATAATCCGCTTTGCTATATGCGACTTCCGAAGTTAATGGTGTCTAATCTTCGATTAATAAATAAAACTAGTATATAACAATGTTGGTTTATTGTGACAATATCCGTTTATTTTAAATTACGTATATAATATATATATATATATATATATATATATATATATGTATATACATGTGTGAGTGTATGTTGTGTGTGTGCGTGTGTGTGGGGAAACCATTTGTTGCTAAATATGTTATACTTTTTAATATAAACAATTCCAAATTAAAATAAAATCTTAGTTCGCAATTTTTTTACCTAATTACATGTGTTAGGATCCATAATCTTTTAAGGAAAAGAAAATTAAGAGTTTTTGATTTCATTCATATCCTAAGCGATTCCAGAATCTTATCATAAAAAGTTTGACATGTAGTCTTAAAATTGCCTTTTAACTTCTTAATTCTAATTCATAATGAATAACGTCCTTAATATTCCGCCAGCAGTTCAATATTTCCTTCCTGATATTGAATTCATGTTTGGGTGCCCAAATATTTATATTTGCACTGCACTAAATTATTCAGGTTTGTGTATGTGATTAACTTAAATAATCCACTTCACTTACTAGGAACTTATTGCTTCGACTAATTGAAGTAACGATTTAACGTTAATCATTATTGGCAATCATTAATTTATGGAGTGTAACAGCCCATACTTGAGGTCGAATAAAATATATTTTCTTTATTGTGATTCACTTGAGGGCTTGGCATTTACTATCGTAAACCGAGTGTAATTCGACCTTTTTATAACTTTAAATTTTCTAGAAATATTGATAAATTTTCCAAACAAATTCAAACTCGCGACTAAAAAATAATTTGCCAAAACAATATACCATACTAGTTATTCTGTAGTAAACAGTTTTCTTTGCCAACGTTAATAAATTCAAATAAAAGAGAGATGAGTGAGGTAGTGGATTCTTTTAACTGTCAGCATTCTCATAAAGCACTTATCGCTTTGCAGACTATCGTAAGACGAGCTCAATTCGACCATTTGATAAACTTTCTAAAGAAATTCAAACTCGCGACTAAAAAATTATTTGCCAAAACAATATACCATGCTAGTTATTCTGTAGTAAACCGTTTTCTTTGCCAACATTAATAAATTCAAATAAAAGAGGGATAAGTGAGGTAGTGAATTCTTTTAACTGTCTGCATTCTCATAAAGCACTTATCGCTTTGCAGACTATCGTAAGACGAGCTCAATTCGACCTTTTGATAAACTTTCTAAAGAAATTCAAACTCGCGACTAAAAAATTATTTGCCAAAACAATATACCATACTAGTTATTCTGTAGTAAACCGATTTCTTTGCCAACATTAATAAATTCAAATAAAAGAGGGATAAGTGAGGTAGTGGATTCTTTTAACTGTCAGCATTCTCATAAAGCACTTATCGTTTTGCAGACTATCGTAAGACGAGCTCAATTTGACCTTTTGATAAACTTTCCAAAAAAGTTTCAAACTCGGGCCTAAAATGGATTTACCAAAACAATAAATGTTGTTAATAATTTGTCGTAAATTCTTTTCATTTCCTGTAACCTTAGTTAACACAAATAAAGGAGACGTACAGTAAAGAAGAATTATTTTGACTGTAAGCATTCTTCTAGACTCAGACAATCTGTACCAAAGGATTCTGAGTTACATTGATCACATTGCCAGCCTGCAACCAGATAACCTCAACGAGTTTGTTGTGGTGGGACAAGTCGAAGGAAAGACACCACGTGGTTGACCAACAAGCATTTAGTGTGACCAAATAAACGCTATCACTAGTCTTCCTCTAACAACCACCCTTGGGGAAGCTGGAAACCAGAAGAGGTTGGAGAAGCTTTTACATTGAGCTACAAAAGCCTTTCCAGGGCACGACTTTCGGAAAAGAGGAAGACAACAAAGAGAGAATCATTCGTATAAACTATTTAACGTTTTTCAAACAGTTTTCAAGTAGTTTTTCCTTAATTCAAGTTTTTCAATTGCACCTAAATATGTTATTTAAAGTGCTTTAAAAATAGCGGTTACTTAGAATTTTCCAAATATCAATGCTTTCCTTCCCCTAGCCTAATAATATGATTTGGAAGATTTTCCAATTTTCCCTCTTAATTTTTTTTTAATTTTTGATAAAAAGTAATGATAAATTTATTATTACATAAGATTAGGTGGCAGCATACTTCAATGTTTTAAACAAAGATGCTATGTAACTTGAATGTTGTCCTATCTCTCATGGAATTTTCATTTCCTTCCCATATACAGATAAAGTTTTAATGAGTTGTGTCAATTTAAATCTTGAGTGAAACATATTCCATACTACAAAAATTAGGCCGATAACTTAAAAAATTTAAGATGACATATAAAGTGCTAATAGAGATAAGGCAGCTTAACTTGAATATAAATTTGACATACTACGACGTAAGTCTGGTTTTCATATTTATATTATTCAAGCCTTTGATACAATACTATTATACATTAAATCTCAGGATCTGCTTGAAGACACAATTAAATGAAACTACGTAATGTAGTATTATTTCTACTTTCTTTAATTTCTTTACCACGACCTAGGTTTCGTTGTATTACAACATCTTCAGGTAGGCTATTAGCAAAGATATCTTTGCTATATATATTTGCTGTAATATTTCCCTCTTATCTTGCTATATATTTGCTATAATATATAGTATATCGGTACTAATGGCCCACCTGAAGATGTTGTAATACTTAAAGAAAGTAGAAATAATACTACATCACGTAGTTTCATTTAATTGTGAATAATGAATTTCTACAAAATTAACGCCAAATATATTCAACATCAGCTTGAAAAATAAAGAGTTGGTCAATTTATACCGAAGCGAATATAATAAATTTATATTCCTTTCCTGGTTACGTAATAAACTTAAAAGAACTCTTAAATGTACGTCCTGCCACTAAAAGGAATTAAGCTTCATAGGTATAAAAAATTATATAATTCAACATGTTGCACCATTGATTTGTTTCTCAAATTACGTTAAAATTAAAGCACAATTTACTATTTTAGTAATTGTTAATTTTTACATTAATTACTTGATAAATATTGAAATTATATTAACAACACAGCGTATTACTTCTCCTAAATGCTGTCTACTATTTAATGAAAATAACTTTGCATATGGTATAATTAAACGCAGTCACGAAGATCATTCCTCTCAGAAAAAAAATCGTACCCTAAATGTTAATAAAATTAACATATTCTCACAATAGAAATATATGACAATTACTTAATATGAATCAAGATCAACTTCAAAGTCAATTTTAGAGTTGGAAGGGATATCCGGGTTTTCCTATTGTTTGTTCAATGCTTTCAGTAATTTTGTTTTGGATGCTCCACATAATATTCCACTTTAATTATAAAGGATACCCATTACCATTTTCTCGCTAATCACCGTAACAGCTAACGAGGGAGGAAGAATAATTAAAAAATTAGGTTAACTGCTTATAAGTTAACATTGAAAGTAATTAATGTCAAGGGGAAAATCTTAAATTTTGCTTTTAACCATTATTTATAAAATTTCCTTTAAACATCTTGCAAAGACTATTCTGGATGCTCGATCAATCAAGTTATATATTAATAATATAAATCATGTCTTTTTTTATAAGTAAAATTACTTGTCATTATTTAGTAGTTACATTACAAATGAAATTAACCTTTCTGTAAAAAGTTTTAATAATTTAATTTTTATATTATGCATAACTTTTACAATTCATATCTCACTACGATAATTTAAAAATATTCGATTCGTTGTTATTGTCGTGTCCACATAAGATGAAGAATATCTCATATGGAAAAATGGTGGCCAGAGCCTCGAAAGGTTGGACTTCTTCCAATCCCGCTTCGATGAGCGGCCGGAAATCGAACCCGAGTCCTCGCGGTGTGCGGTCATGCGCTCAACCCAACACACCACGGAGACGACTGATTTCGATTCCTTGGCGGGCAGAATAATTCTACTTTTAGAGAACATTATTGGTGTATCGTCTGAGATATTGTAAATAAAACATTATTATCTCCTAAGTATTATCTTCACACACGATTCCCATTATTTAAAAATTATATAAATTACAATTTACCTTTAATTATTTTAATGAAGCAACGTACACTTTCTTCAGAATATACATATATCCGTTTGATAATAACCCAACATCTTTCATCTAAGCCCATATTCATTATATGGATTCATATGCTTTCCGACTTATTGTTGTATAAAAGCTTATAAATCCTTTGTGGACGTGGCGAGGAGGTTTAACCTTAAAGCCAAACTTGTTTCCCAAAAGGACTAACAGATTTGGTGTAAACAATACTACATAAATATAGACACACGTTCGCAGCTTCCTAAGCAACTACTCGAATAATATGTGGGAACTACAAGTTTCGTTAGTTATGAGTAAACGAATAAATGATCAAAATTACGAGGAACTTATCGAATCTCTAACCAATGATAGTAATAAATATGGATTCATATGCTTTCCGACTTACTGTTGTATAAAAGCTTATAAATCCTTTGTGGACGTGGCGAGAAGGTTTAACCTTAAAGCCAAACTTGTTTCCCGAAAGGACTAACAGATTTGGTGTAAACAATACTACATAAATATAGACACACGTTCACAGCTTCCTAAGCAACTACTCGAATAATAAATGGGAACTACAAGTTTCGTTAGTTATGAGTAAACGTATAAATGATCAAAATTACGAGGAACTCATCGAATCTCTAACTAATGATAGTAATAAATATGTATCCATATGCTTTCCGACTCACTGTTGTATAAAACCTTATAAATCCTTTGTGTACGTGGCGAGGAGGTTTAACATTAAAGCCAAATCTGTTTCCCAAAAGGACTAACAGATGTGATGTAAACAATACTACATAAATATAGACACACGTTCGCAGCTTCCTAAACAACTACTCGAATAATAAATGGGAACTACAAGTTTCGTTAGTTATGAGTAAACGTATAAATGATCAAAATTACGAGGAACTCATCGAATCTCTAACTAATGATAGTAATAAATATGGATTCATATGCTTTCCGACTTACTGTTGTATAAAAGCTTATAAATCCTTTGTGGACGTGGCGAGAAGGTTTAACCTTAAAGCCAAACTTGTTTCCCGAAAGGACTAACAGATTTGGTGTAAACAATACTACATAAATATAGACACACGTTCACAGCTTCCTAAGCAACTACTCGAATAATAAATGGGAACTACAAGTTTCGTTAGTTATGAGTAAACGTATAAATGATCAAAATTACGAGGGACTCATCGAATCTCTAAGTAATGATAGTAATAAATATGTATTCATATGCTTTCCGACTCACTGTTGTATAAAACCTTATAAATCCTTTGTGTACGGGGCGAGGAGGTTTAACATTAAGGCCAAATCTGTTTCCCAAAAGGACTAACAGATGTGGTGTAAATAATACTACATAATATACACACATTCGCAGCTTCCTAAGCAACTACTTGAATAATAAGTGGAAACTACAAGTTTTCGTTATAGTTATGAGTAAACGTATAAATTATCGTAGTGAGACATGAAATGTAGAAATTACGATTAAGTTATCGAATCTCTAACCAATGATAGTAATAACGAATTAACTATATGAATATTATATTCCAAATTAAGTCATGTTATTATTTCCCGAATGATGAATAACAAATAATGGCTCATTAGCGTTATGTAGGAAAAATAACAGCCGATATATAAATCCTCCTACTTGCCAGCTTGTGTCTCAAAAGATTTAGGTGGTTTTTTAACCAAAACAATAATTTAAATCCTTTGGCTTCTTAAGATAGTGGGATTTTCTAAGTGATTTCTTAAAAGAGGGTTGTATTTAATGCAATTAGGTGTACATTTATAATTATACTTTAATTAAACTAAACCGCCTACAGATGTTACAATTCCAATTACAATTGGGTGACAGATGAAAACATTTTATATCCATGCTGTACTCACTTTTTATGCGACTTATTTCAGTTAATATTTGGTTAAAATATTGATCCAGTCATTAATTGAAGGATGATTAAATTTCATATGAGCTTTTTAGGCGAATTTCGCTGAAATACATATATTGTTAAGATGTTAACTTTTGAATATTGAGATGATATCATTACATCTTCATCCTAGATACCAAATCCAATTTTAACAGATGTGAATCACATGTACACATATAAACACACATATGTAAGGGTTAATGTCATGGAAGATTATTAGTTTCAAAATGGAGATAGTTTAAAATATTAAATTAATCTTTGAACAGAAGTATGTCATTTACACTACGGTAAAGGGAGTTTACCAATATTGCAACTTTGGCATAAATTTTTTTGATTTTTGGATAAACTTAATTCAAAGTATTTCTCATTCATACACTGTTTCTCACTATCATTTTGTTCTTAACAATCTAAATCATATAGATAATCCGAAACCACGAAATTCTACTCTGAAATTGGCGTTTACTATCAGTGTGATATTAAGTTTTTTGATACTTAATTGATTTAAGAACATGTAGAAGTGTAATAATTAATGTTATCCATTAAAATAAAAAGACAAATTTAAGCGGACCATGAAATAATTATATTCACATTCAGAATCGATCTCTTTTTTCAAATAATGTAACTTGAAAGTTTTTTTAGTTTCACATGTATTATTAATGCAGTTATCATCATTACATTGAATCGCTTTACTGCTTTAATTTTAATATTTCCATTTATGAATATAAAACATTCAATTATTTTATCTTGTTTCTGTAAAAATAGTCGGTTTCTGCTGGCTACTTCCCTAGCGCATATATTAGAGTAATGTTGATACTCCGATATATAATATATTCGATAAATAATAGTAAACAATTGATTAAATCAAACTTTCTTCCTTCTTCTGGCTTTTTAAAAAATTATTACCAATATCCTAAAACATCTGGCTCAATGTTGATCAAAATATTTTTATGACGTAAAGGTTGAACAAAGATGAAATAAAATTAAATCAGTTATATTATTCAAAGTTATGTGTATTTAGCAACGTGTTATTGTATGATAAGAATTTTGTATAAATTTCCATAATTTCTAACTTAGAAACTTAAAATTTTAAACGTTTAATTTGGTATACAATCAAATTTTAATTACCGTTTCAAAATATAATTCTTTTTTGCGTGTGGGACCCAGAATAATATTAAAAATCTTAAAAAATTATATACTCATCCAGTCTTGGAGTATCAACAATTGTTTCCATAGGTTTTATGTAGAAGATAAGATAAAGTGTATTAATATGCAAATACCTCAGTAATTAATATTCAATAATATTTGTATGAATATTCTGGTCAGGGAAATATAGTTACCGAATTGTTTTCCTCTTGTATCATTTGAAAGAGTAAGTAATTATGATCCCAAAACTTTTTTCAGAATTTTACGTAAAATAGTTCTAGGTATTTGATTGAAAATCTCCACAAACCTTTCCCTCCGCCCTTAATTGTAGATTACAAATTTACGAGTTATAAATAACTACGGATCCTTTCTTTATAAGTGTTCCAACACCTACTTGGCTGATTTTGTCGCGTTTTATTAAATGATCAATGAATATCATTGTTTTCTTATATAATTCCTATTTTTTACCGGGAATTCAATACAATATCTTCAATTAATCGAAACGTAGTAAAGATCGATTTCACATGTCCATATAGTTCGCAACTAGATCACTTGTCCAGTTTTCCCCGTAGATGCGGTCCAATGGGACGGTACTGAATTAATGCGTGGAAGTAATGTAGATTCAACAATTTAAGTGTTTTAGTCTCTCAACTCTGTGAGTCATTATTATTTGCATGATTTCCTTCATTGTATCGGTTTGTTTAAAAGGATTTAGTACGTGCATGTACATTAGGAATTATAAATATATATATATATATATATATATATATATATATATATATATATATATATATATTACTTGACGGCATATTGCGTTTGAAGTTAATTATTTAATTTTTTAAGTAAAATAGGTGTTGTTATTACGGTACGAATTAATAATATTTAAATATTAAATTATTTTCAGTCATAAAAATTGTGGCAAATTTTTCCTGCGCATTCAATTTTAATTTTGTTTTCATCAATGATTTTGGCGAAATTTACGTCTCCTGTCGTTATGGAATTCGTAATAATAGTTACCTTTAACCGAATGAAATAAGTTGCAGTATACATCATTTAATAAAAATTATGCGCATATGCATTTTCCTGTCTTTAGTAAGTTTGAAACAAATCCAATATTAAAAAACGGTTTAAGAATTACTATGATTCAATATTTTAATAGTGACTTTTAATTTTTATGTTTCTTTCTAGTAATAATGTTATACTTCTCGAATTTATTATTCAGTACTTAAAATAAAGGTTTTTGAGTACTTTAGAATTAAAATTAAACTTTTTTTAAGTTTATCTTTTGTATTTCTATCGAACAGCATGAAAAATACACGTAACTTGGAAATGTCCCAACAAATTTAACACAAATGTAATTCAAAATTCTACTTATTTAGTACGAACAATGATAATCTGTTTCAATGGCCTTAATTTTAAATAAATAATTAAGTAAATGGATCTTGTCAGAATTATAGAAAAATTGTTATAATTTGTTTTTAAATGATGGTACCGTAAAAAAAACGAGTGTGCTTTAGACCACACGACTTAAGAAAAACTTCAAATTCACAAAATATGAACTTTAAAATGAATTTACAATTTTATTTACTTTAAACGTAGAATATTTAATGTATTGAACAAAAAAAAACAATAAATGATAATTTATAAAATTGTTCAAGAACAAAATGAAATTACAAAATAATCAAAAAATCACCGTTCGCGTAATACTAGCAAATTCGTATATATATATATATATATATATATATATATATATATATATATATATATATATATATATATATGTATGTATGTATATATATATATATATATATATATATATTTCATGCACTGGCTGTGAGAGGAAAAGAGAAAGGAAATGTAGGAGCAAGAGAGAGCAGTGCGCGCGCACTACTCTCTCTTGCTTGTACAGACAATAGGCTTGCACTGTGTCTTAGATATACGAAACATAACTGGCTATGAGAGAAAGAGAGAAATAAAATATGTGCTCGCACCTCTCTCTCGTCTCTACAGTAATATACGAAACGTAACTCTCTCTCTTTCTGTCTTCACTAACTTATATCTCCCTATCAATTCCGTTCGCCTCGCCCGATCACACTTTTCGTAACGCTCTCGTCACGCATTCACCAGCTTACTCCCCAAGTCAAGCGTGCGTAAAGAAGTTTTACTTCAAAAAGAAGACTATATGGACTCATAGAACAATGCGTATAAAAAAGGAAGAATTATTCACTAATAGAAAAGTTAAGAACCATCTTTTTAAAAAAATTAATGCTCCAATAAAAACCAACAGCCCATCTAATTTTTTTAAAAATAAAAATAATAAAATGCACATGGATCGACTCGCCGACACTTACTCCAAACAATTTTTATCGGGTTCAGTCTGTAGAACTGCGGTACCTTAGTTAAGTGAAAGACAAAATAAGGCACTACCTTGTCAGAAAAAAAAAACAATTGTTTTCGATACGATTTTGACCTTAAAAAATTTGACCACAATTTCATCATCTTTGTTACTCCTTTATACCACAGATCCAGATTCCAATACCTCCACAACCTCGAACTACGATTGAAAAACAAGTCCAACCTTCTAATCCCTCAGCATAGAACTAAATTTTATGGAGATACTTCACAGTACATCATACTAGATTGTGGACTGAACCGACCACAAGTATATAAAGTGCGTCATTATTTGCGTTAAAAAATCGTCTGAAATAATTTTTTATTAATTATATAAATTTTTATTAATTATATAATTATATAAACAATATTTATCATCATCGGCACATAGCGATCCCTTCTATAACTCATCCTCTTCCCATTCCTACTTATAAGGTTTCGTTTTACTTTTGTTTTGATAAATCTTATTTTACCACCATTATATTATAATATATTATCATCTATTTTATATTGTAAGTATGAGTTATTAGTGTTAAAATCACTTACAGTCTGCCACAGCACTTAATATTCTTAATTAATTCAGTTCAGTAATTAAGTTGGTTGTACGAGAGGGCCTTTGTAGCAATAACTCCACTAATTTTCACTTAGTTTTCTACGCTTGCTGTATAGTTAAATGAATAAATAAATAAAATAAGTCAAGTATTAAGTTAATCACAAGTCAGTAATATTAAACGACAAATATATGTTTATGAATTTAATTTAGGGATAATTATAATAATGTGGATATAGTGATATATAACAGCGCTGTGGTTGATTCAGTTCATTGCTCTATCAAACGAGTATCTTGTAAATGTAACTTTTTTATTGTCGCATCATCAATTTTATTTAAATATGCCAATATATAAACTATATAGCTCTAGATTTATTCAATTGGTAACGACGGAAAACTTAATAAACGTAGTGAGACAAATTTATAAATTGTAACTCTTTGCACAATTTCATATGGTCATTCAAATAAGAGTTAATGCTCATATCAGTGTTCTTACTTTTAGCTAAATTTTTAAATGTACAGGTAGAAGTAAAGTCATATAAAAAATAAGGGTAACTTACTGTAAAAAAATAGCATCACTAGTTTAAACATAAATTACACTAGTTTTTTAATAAATTAATTGTACCAAACATTGGATAATTAATCGCGTTAACGAAACGTAGTTCGAAGAACATACTTTTATAATTGTGAATTTGAATTGTCTTCAGAAGAAAATTTGAGAAATACACACATGACGATGTGTGTATACAATACAAAACAAATTTACATGACTGTGGGTCCACTATACATGTGTTCTTGTGTTATTGTAAGTTATATGGAAGAATGAATCGCAACAGTAATATTGTCATTTCAAACCATTTGATGTGAATATATTTAATAACAGCCTGCTTTATAATGTCACAAAATGGACTATTTAGGGCTCATCAATTCCTAAAACATCAAAGCAGTGTCGGGAGCTGTAACATAAGAAGAAATCTCAAAAATATTTTAATAAAATTGTTGATATCGCAAAGAGTAGAATAACTTATTTCATCTAGCTTTACTTTGTACCAGTCTTAAAGTATTTATGATATATATATTGCAAGGCATCTGGGGATGTTGCGCAAAAGGGCCGTGTGAGAGAAGTGATGCTGCCAAAAATGTTTATTTAGCTGATCCACGTTATTTAGTAGTATATTTTCCCCTTATCTTCGTCTCGCTTTGCTTCATTTAAATTTTATCTTCTTTATAGAGAGGTACCTGGCATGAAAGGGTTGAGTGTCAGATATTACTTTTTGAGAGACGTTATGTCGACACAATATGATATATAAGAGTAAGGAGTATATATAATAAGCAGCAGATAAGATAGAATAAGCAGGTTCAAAAGAACGTATTTTTATCAATTTTCTCACACGTAACTGGTGACATTCACAGAATGCAAATATTTTTGTGGAAACCAGGTGATTAAACACGAAGAGGAATTTAATTATTTATAAATTTGTCTCAGTTTTAGGTTTTGTCAACTTTTTTTCAACTACTCTCATGCTATCAATGTCAAAACCCTGTTGGGATTACCGCTGTCACTGAATTAATTTATTGTTGTATTGCCTCCTAATATCTTTTGCCTATACGGGGCTCACACTGTCTATTGCCTACACTATTATTTATACCCAAAAATAATATGTTCTCTTTGTCTTGGAAATAATCCGAAATTGCAGACTTGATTTCTTCATGATCCCTAATGTTTCCCGCGAAACAATTTTTTGGTGAATACATTTTTGTGAACAAATAATAGCCGCAGGTGGCCCAGTTAAAGATGCATTGTCGTGTAACACCAGCACACCTTTTGCTAATTAAACTCACCTTTTCTCGTTTAATGCTTCTTTAAGCTGCTTCAGTAGGCCATCGTAGTAATTTGTTATTACACAAACACCCTTCTTTTTGAAGCTGATGATCAGGACACCATCCATGTCTCAGAAAATCGGCGCCATGTTGTCTAGCCAAGTGCAACACCTTGAACATCTTAAGGGGTGTTTTATATCATTACAAGGATTCCTGCTTGGCTTAAAGCCTTCCCACACAGGCTTTGACACCCTTTCCATCCAAACAGACCATACATATACATGTGTCTGGGTATCCCTCTCTGAGAGAAATCAGTAAAAAAATCCCACTGGATTAACCAGTTAATTAATTATCTAAAAAATCAATATCTAATTAAAAACAGTTTCATTCTTTTGACCTATACAAGATACAGGTATAGAGGAAGATAATTATATGATTGGCAGTTCTATTTCCCACATAACGCTGACGATCCATTATATACTATTCGTTATTCACAAAAAACTAACTTTATTATTACTATTTAGGATATAATTTTCAAATCATTAATTGGTTTCAATATATCTACTATTAGTTAGGAATACGATAACTTGACAGTAATTTTGATCATTTATATGTTTACACACAAACATAAATAAAACATGTAATCCTCAAATATTATTCAAGTAGTTGTATAGAAAGCTGCAAACATGTATCCATGTTCACATGAACCACATATCTTAGAACTATTGAGAAAGTAATAATCAAATGTGATAGTTTTTTTATTTTATTAGACCTTTGTTCCGCTACTAGAGTCAAACTTGCCCACTAGGACTACAAGAAATTATAAAACAAATAGTTAGAAATCGTATAATAAGATATATTGCATGCGCTTAGACAAAACGCGTGGTGATATCATTTGTTCATATATCTATTGTTTGTCTAAAATATTATAATAATTCAAATGAAAATATTTATGTTTGGAAAAAAATGTACGTTGTATTATTAAATTACTGAAATGTAAAATGTATTTTATACAAAAATTTTTTTAAAAATTGAGCTGTCTCCGTGGAACTACCGAATAAAAAGCGTAATGAAAAGTACAAGATAAGAAAATGCAAGTACTCAGTTGAAACTTTTGGGGTAGAATTCCACGATAAATCTTCGATTTTCGTCATCAAATTCTAAATAAAAATAAAAAACACCCTTCCAAGTAATTAAAAATAATCAAAATTGGTTCAGAATAGCTGGAAATATGCGGTAATGTAAATGAAAAGGTGTATTCGAATTCATTATTTCCTACTTTTTTTAAATCGGTTAAAAATAAAATAATCATGGGTAATACCAGGAAACATGTTGAAAATAACGCTTAGTAAAGTTTTATTTACAATATCTGAGATGATAAACTGAGGATTATCTCTAAAAGCGAAGTTATTTTACAAGTCGAGAATCGAAATATTTTTGAATTGTTGTGGGCTAAATGATATATAATTGAGCGTTAATTTTAAAAAAATTAACTGTTACATAGATTTTTGAGAAATCAATTTCCAAGAACATTCATAATATATTACGCATCATACTATAATTAAATTATTAAAACATTCAACAGAACGGTATTTTTCATACGAAATTAAACTACTAAATAATAAAAATTCTATTTACTTATCTAAGAAGACATAATAATACAATATTAATATATAATGTAATTCATAAAGTTTCTTAAAAAGCTTTTGTTAACAATGACTAACCGCAAAATTTAAAGTTTTGCACTTGAACTTAATATACCGTCAATATTCAATTATAAACAATGAACATAATTTCTCCCCGTTATCTGTTACCGAGCGCTGTCGGTAAGGGTCCAACAACTGTGCTGGCAAGATTATGAGGATCATCTTAACTTAATCTCTCAGGATATTGAGGATTAGGGGAATACTTTCCACGCAAAGGACTTATTTTTGAAGAGTAAAAGCATTATTCGAGAACCAAAGCCAAACACATAGGCAATTAAAGACAATGACGGTAATTTGCTAACTGAAGTAAACCAAGAGGTAGAAATATGACGATGAAAAATGACTGTGAAAATTTATATGCAACAATATCTGGAGACCACGACAACCAGCCACTATCGGTGTGCGTCTTCATCATGGAACCAAACATCATTACGTTAGAGGTCAAATACGTACTTGGAAAACTAAAATGCAACAAATCACCCGGGAGAGGCAGAGTATTCCCCAAAGACCTGAAAAACTTGGGCGATGAAAGTATTAGAATCTTGCTTGATCTTTGTAACTAAGTCTGGCAGATATGTAATTGGCCTTTTAACTGGAGGGGTTCTCTACTCGTGCCCTTCCAAGAACTCGAGCAGGTGAAAACTACAGGACTGTGGTCTTGATATTTCATGCTAGTAAAATCATGCTGTAGAGTGTCAATGAGAGACGGAAGTTATACTCCCAATGGCAAATACCAAGCGTGCGAGCTAGGTTTGTAAGGGACGTGGCACTAGAGAACAAATCGTGAACGTGAGCCGGATCATTGAAAAGATCCATTGAAGGAGTTCAAGTTTACTATGCTGAGGTGCTTCATTGATTTTTTAATGCATTCGATTGTGTACAATGGAATTGCTTATAAAGAAATGGATGTATTTGAGCACTTTTAGCTAGTAGACCTGTACAAAAACGGCACCTTCAAGATAAGAGTAAATTATATTTTTCGTCTACCGCGCCGTCTTCTATCTCCTATTGTGGAATGCCTTAGAAAAATAAGAGGGTAGCATCTCAGTAAGTGGCACCAAAATTAGCAATTTAAGATATGCGGATAACACCACTCTCTTTGCAATGTCAAAGAAAGAACCAGCTGATTTGCTCAAACGGATCGAGTATGAGAGCAAGCTGGTCAGACTCTCGGTCAACGGAGTTAAAACGAAAGTCATGGTCATAGTCTCACAGACAAGAGAGCTCTTTGACCTACGCTTTTCAGCGAATTATGTGTCTGGTATCGCTACTCACTGACCAGGGAGGAAATGACAGAGAAATTCGAAAAAGAACGCAAAAGGCCAAATTTGCAATAAGCAAACTAACATGATTATGGAAAAACAAAATAATTTCTAATAATATCACAAGAATAATGGTATAATGGTTCTCGATTTTCCTGCATGGCTCTAAGTCATGGACAGGCCGAACCGATCGAATAGATCGGTGGAGCGCAGGAAGATAGATGCGTTCGAGACGTGGTGCTGGAAATGAACACCACGCATATTTTGAAAAGCAAGAAGAATAAATATGTCGACTCGAAAACAACTCAGAATCAAAACCGCACTATGAAAGAATACCTAGCTATATGGGTCACATTGCATGCAAGGAACCATATAACTTAGAAAAGCTAATGGTTATCGAGAATGTCAATGGTAAATAACCACGTGATAGATTTCCTGCTCGATGGACTGGCCAGGTTACTAGCCCATAGGCCTCCCAATCACATCTTCTGTTAGGAAGCCGAGGACAAAGCTGAACGGAAAAAAACCTTAAGAAATGAAGAATGCGACGTTCATGATGATCCGTTACGGGTAATTAGTGAGAAAGATAGGTGTAGGGACAACTCAATATTTAATCAAACATAATCCATTTAAGCTCTGTATTTGAAAAGAATACTTTCTTTTCACATTCCATTAAAAATATAGCAATGCTTGAGTTACATAAGATGTTTGTGTAGCATATTCTAAATTAATTTAATGAAAATACCGAAGTGTGCCACTACCGAATTAATTTCACACTTAATTCTAATAAAAAATGCATTGAACTCGCAAAATTATTACGTTAAAATTTCCAAAAATATTGTTGTCGCATTCTTCTGTTCTTACGTGATAATGGCTTCAGAGATACATTTGATTTTAAAAGGTTTTTGTTCACCATTGCTTATCGTTAAAAAATCATATAATTAAAAGGGAAAATCGCCTATCATATACACCAGGTTATATAGGGAAGAAAAGCGATAACATTTCGAAAATGTTAAGCAACTGGTATTTTTAAAGTATTTTACGTATTTTAACATACATTAAATATATGTTATATTTATGTACGATCAAGAAATTTATATTGCGAAGGCATCCCCTGAAAATCATCTGCAAAACGTTATACGTTTTATAATAAAACTTATAGGCAAAAGAAGTCATAATCCCAATTAATGTCGTAATTCGTATCTTTAAAGAGAATGCAGCAAAATGTTTTTGATAATAAAATGGACTTATTGCCCTTACATTTATTTGTCACCGAAAAAAATCAAAAATGTAATTTTAATCGTTAAAATCTAAAATGAGAGTGGGACAAATTTTACCAAGTTATGAAATTAGCGAAAAATTCTAAAAATTTGGCTTTTTGATGTGACGTTGCTTACATATAAAAGTATCGATGAGAAAATATTAAAATTGTTACCGACAGGTTTTCCTAACGTTTCAATATTTAAATCATGAGATTTTTTAAATTTTCGAATAATTTTCTTACAGTAAAATAATCAAAAATAAAATATTAAGCATTAAAATAATATTCAAAATATTATAAATAATTATTTAAAACGAGACCCGTATATGAATATGTATGTTTATAAGAAAACCCTTTTATTCGTCAGGTAATTGTAGAATAATATTTCGTCATAAAAAACACTCGTGTATTACATATCCGTTTTAATACGAATCATCACTATTTATTAGCAATTGTATCATGTGTTTTGGTTAATCTTCGTTTCCAAACTATTACAGCGTACGTTGGTTAATATGGTACTTTAAAAGAACCGTATAATTGTATCGATAATAAAGTTTGTGACAAAATTAAACCAAGAAAATTACTTTCAAAGTGATCACTGCCAAGCCATCAAAAAATTATGTACAGCTGTAAAATATGTTTATTAATAACATTTAGTTTACAAGAAATACAACACGTAGAGGAAGCGACATTAAGAAATCTAAGAACGTCCTTTTAATGTATCGTACAGAAAATTGCGAACATTTTTGTCAATTAAATCATTAAAAATGTATTATGTGTATTAGGAATGTATAAAAAGAAGGGGGGAAAACCAAAAACGGATTCTTCGAATATTAGATTCAATGGAGATGAAAAGTTCTATTTCTTCTTATAATTGATATTCTTATCAAGTTTACATTGATATGCACAAAAAACGTATTGTTATAAAAATCTCTTATTTCCATTGTATTCAATTGGTCCGAGGTTCCATTAATTTCTCTGTATGACAAATTTTCCCATTCAAATCCACACTTTATTTACATAATATCAGTAAGGATAACAGTATTCAAACCTGTCATAATGTCTATTAAGAAAATTTGCCAGAAGGTATAAAAATACGTCCTGATTGCTTTAAAAATGAAGCGACCATGGACCGGAATTTTACCTTCCAGTATTAACATTAAAACGGACGGTTAGCCTGCTTTCCATTATCTATGCATAATAGCACCGACTATTGTTTATCGCAACACAGCTTGTGTAATGAAGATGAAGTGGGATGAATGAAAAAGATCATTGCGTTTTAATGCTATATTAATGAGATAAATTAAGGAAGAATTGAGATGATGAAGTTAATTGGAGAAGCTTAAAATGAGTTCGTCGATTTAACTCAACGTTGGTTTAAATCACTCTGTTTCGTTTTTCATGCCATTTTAAATGTTTCCCTTATTAATTTAGATACGCTGTTCACATTAACACTAATAATTTTGCTTGTCCGTCTGTTAACTCTTGCGTGAATACTTTCCAATGAAACTTTCCAAAAATTTTTTTCAGTTGAATAATTTTAGTTAACCTAAAGACAGAGTGAAGATAATTAATTAAAAAAATAAGTTTAAAACACAATACATTTCTTAAAATTAAATATTTTTTCAATTACTTTTAACTATGATTCATGCCATAAATATATTTTAATTCAGTAGCTTTAATCGTTAGATTAAACATACGAAAGCATGTGCAATACGAATAGCCTTAATTAAATAATTTAATAATTTTGTAAACGTTAAATAACAAATGAACGCCATTAAAGCATTCCCTATTCAAAACTTTCTAATCGACCAAAAAAAATTCAAC
Source organism: Druceiella hillmani (assembly GCA_039881145.1). Classification (NCBI taxonomy): domain Eukaryota; kingdom Metazoa; phylum Arthropoda; class Insecta; order Lepidoptera; family Hepialidae; genus Druceiella; species Druceiella hillmani. Next base: position 21,495,101 of record JAYKKI010000010.1, read on the forward strand.
TTTACACCAATAGCCGGTAGCGTAAGGCCCAATTCGAAATCAATTCCCCTTTTTCCGTATCAATAAAAAGTAACAAAAGACAGCAATGAAAAATCCGTGGAAACTCAACAGCTGTTACGACCATAAAGTGAAAATTTATAGCGCCATTTTCAGACCGGATGAGTTCCATGGCGAAACCGATAACCGGAGGCAGTTGATCAATACGGGTTAGGGTGAATTCTGACTTACTGATTTCTAGTGATAATTTTTAATATATTTCTTCGCTATTTTTATAACCCCATCCATATTTATATAAGTTATATCTACAAGCAAAGGGTATTTTACGATGAATAAATAAGGAAACCTCATAAAAAATGTAACCATATTTCAATGTTTTAAGAAAAAATTATCTTCCTATTCCGTCAATATAATTTTTAATGTCTAACATTTTTCAGTTTTAATTATTTGTGAGTAATCTAAGAGCATAAGGGTTTAATAATCTTATTTGGGATATTGTATTTTGTCATATATTGCAATGTTCTGTTAAGACTATTTTCCTTTTTATATATATGTCATGTACAAGTAAAGTCCCAAATTGAGTTGCAGAAATTCATATATTTAATGGTTATATCATTCATCAAAATGAGTTAACTACTATCTTTCTATGACATTATTTAAATTTGTTTCGAAATAAAATAAATCGTTAAAATTTTAACCAGATTTGTCACTTTTTCTCTTTTTTGCTTTACTACTTATTCCTCTATCCATTTTGATAATTGAGTTAAATATAAACATAGACCAGTCAGACAGTCAAAAGATAATATTTGAAAATTACAAGAAAATTTGTAAAATGCATGCTCAAAACGAGATTTACATTTATAACAGAGAGAGTTTTTTGAAAAATTTATTTAAATTTTTGCAAATTTCGGGATATAAGTATTTTCTTTTATATATATATATATATATATATATATATATGTATATATATATATATATATATATATATATATATATATATATATGTATATATATATATATATATATATATAATACGTCAATTTAGAATAATGCTCGAAAATTTGTTATTCCAATGCTATATGTAATATAACGTATCATTTCCTATATATCAATTTTATGCGTAACATATAAATTTTACTGGAAACCAAAATTTAAGGAAATGAATTTTTTTTTAATATTTCAATCCAGCAAATATATTTTTCAATTGCTTTATGTTTATAGGCACGTTCATTATTTTAGTAACTGCTCTTTAATTTTTACTTTTACAGGCAACATCACGGGCATACATAAAAAGTGATGTCTAAGTTGAAAAATTAAGTATTTTTATCCCAATGTATATCAGTGTTATACATCTTCATATTTAATTTTCATATTTTCCAGTTAGTTCCCTATTGATAATTCCACACACGTAAACCCGTATAATAAGTAGTTTAATAAGGATCTAAAGTGGAAGAAAATTTTAAAGTCCTAGAAATAGTTTGAATGTCCCAAAAAGTTTAATAAATCCTATTTTTATTGTAAGTATATATATATATATATATATATATATATATATATATATATCCTGCGTAAACGAAACCCTTGGGAAAAATTCGTCCTACTACATGTGGTTACACATGATAGATAAACAAACATAGATAAATTTGTTTTAAAATATGAGAAACATGTCAATTTGCCAATTATGATTCTATAATTCAGATAATTACAGATTGTGTCATCAAGTATGCAGCTGTGTTATTCTAAAATTAATTGTGAATTAACTTTCATTTAGATGTTCCGGTATTCCACTTGATTGATGACGTCGTCCTTATATATTTAGAATGCAGAGGGGATATTTAATTGAATCTGCTTTGTCCCGTAGTCATGACGTACTAAAAGGTCGTCCCCGTCTTCTTAGTACGTCATGACTAAGATGCGGGTCGTGTCCTTAGTCATGATGTACTAAGAGGTAAATATAAATAAGACCATATTAGGCCGTAATGGGTAGCAGTATACAAATAACCTTTCTTCTAGGCTTCGGTTTTCTATTGGTAATAAGACGGTATTGAGGGTTTTAATTCCTATATTAGGCCGTAATGGGTAGCGGTATACAACTAACTTTTCTTCTGGACTTCGATTTTCTATTAATAATAAGACGGTAATCAAGGTTTTAATTCATATATTAAGCCGTAATGGGTAGCGGTATACAAATAACCTTTCTTCTGGACTTCGATTTTCTATTGGTAATAAGATGGTATTGAGGGTTTTAATTCATACATTAGACCGTAATGGGTAGCGGTATACAACCAACCTTTCTTCTGGACTTAGATTTTCTATTAATAATAATACGTTAATGAGGGTTTTAACTCATATATTAGGCCGTAGTGGGTAGCGGTATACAAATAACTTTTCTTCTGAGCTTCGATTTTCTATTGGTAATAAGACAGTAATGAGAGTTTTAATTCATATATTAGGTCGTAATGGGTTGCGGTATATAACTAAATTTTCTTCCGGACTTCGATTTTCTATTAGTAATAAGACGGTAATCAAGGTTTTAATCCATATATTAAATCGGAACGGGTAGCGGTATACAACTAACCTTCCTTACGAACTTCGATTTTCTATTACTAATAAGAAGTTAATCAGGATTTTAATTCATATGTTAGGCCATAATGGGTAGCGGTATACAACAAAATTAAGACTTCTATTGCACATTTATATTATTTCCACGTTTCCATGAAATAAAATTTGTGTGAAAAACTCTACACATCCTATTATTGACTCTCTGCAATTGTTTTACGCAAAACAATAAAATTAATAACAGCGATTTTATCAATTTTTTGGTCTAGTTGCAGCTTTACGTGGTATCAAATTGCCTGTAAATACACAGACGCTTTTATTATTGAAGCGCAATTTTACATCACGTCGTTAAATCAGTCCAAATTTAATCCGTTCCATATTCATATATCATTTCATAAATTGGACGTAAAAGCATTAATCATGTATGGAAATTATATTAACGTAGTTTTAATACTTCTGAACATTTTACGGTAATGTAGGTAAATCAAGGCAGGAGGATTTTATCAATTTTGTGGTCTAGTTGCAGCTTTACGTGGTATCAAATTGTTTGTAAATACACAGACGCTTTTATTATCGAAGCGCAATTTTACATCACGTCGTTAAATCAGTCCAAATTTAATCCGTTCCATATTCATATATAATTTCATAAATTGGACGTAAAAGCATTAATAATGTATGGAAATTATATTAAGGTAGTTTTAATACTTCTGAACATTTTACGGTAATGTAGGTAAATCAAGGCAGGCGCTGTTTAATTTAATTAGAGCCTAACCTTTTTTAAATGTAATATATATATATATATATACATATTTTTTTGCTGTAAAAATACAAATAATGAAATTAATGTCTTCGTAAAAAATTGGTTTTATGTTTTGTTTGAGATCGGTTTTAAAACATGAAATATAAAAATATAATTATTTGTATGTCCATCATAACGTCTAGGGTCTAAACTATTCATACCGAATTTGACGAAATTTTGTGTTTGGATATTTTTAGTCCACAGGCAAAAGCCCTACTCTTATAACTTCTCTCTCTTTTAGGGTGTAAGTCACAAGATCATATTTCTTTCAGTTTAATTACTGATGAAGTTAACATTTTATGCTAAGACAAATTTGTAAATAAAGAAATGGACACAAAATATTGACCTTAGAGCGAATCCACCTAGCGGGATATCATTGAAGGAATGTTAACATGTTATTTGAAGTGGTTAGTCATATTTGTTTATTTAATTTATTTTTATATTCTTCGCGATATATTAATCCCAATATATTAATTCGATACAGTAAATTACAAATTAACCCTAAATATTTACCCAAACGCAAAGCCAAATTTTTTCAGTTAACTTGTATTTCAATTAATATAAAATAGTACCAAATATTTATTATCTTATGAAGATTAGTTAAGTAAAATATTTACAGAGTGAATAATAATACTAATATTTTTAATATTTAAAAATTAATATTTTACACTATCTAAATGTTTAAACTTTCTTGTATAATTAAGTGTACACAAAACCCTAGTATTTTCAATTAAATTTGACTATTTTGTAATATAGAAGACTGCAAAAGACACTAAAAATAAATAAAACTAATTGTGGTATTAACAATAAACACAAAATTTTATAAAGAAATGTAATAATGTCCAGATTGCACCAATTGCGGAACTCCATCCCTTTGAGTTGCCCTCTAAATTCTAAAACGGTATCATATTTTTTTCAACCCTAAACATAGCGGGTGCAAAAATTTTGAAGGCGTGTTAATTTTTTAACATGATAGTCTGGATAGCATATATCTCTATAATCATGCAGCAGAAAGAAAATTGTTTGACAGGGGTGAGTTTTGGTTTGAACGTCTAGAAAATTTTGAAGATGCTTGAGGGACTACATTTTAATGAGTACAGTGACTAATATCATTTACTTGAGGTTGCCAGCTAATATTTGGATCGATAAGTATACCCAAGTCTTAATTGTTGGCGTAAATAGGTATATCATTTAATATTAAAATATACATGTTGCAAATGTTTCAACTTTTTTACTTTCAGGTAATTTTACTGCGTTTTTATTGATTTTAGAGCAAAAAAAGAAACTCATTGTAATATTTTTGTTAAATTAGTAGACCAACTTAGCTTCTATGGATTCTTGAGTATAATATAAGATAATTAATAAATATTTTGTATCTTATACCGTTCTCGACAGACACTGCTTAGACATAAACGTCGTGCTTCAATACACTATGCAATACGCTATACAGTAACGACCACCATCACAATGATATGACGCAACGCGACAAATCCATATTGGGGTTTGAGATTTGACCGACACTTATGTTATTTGGAGGAAAGGAAAATTAATTAAAATGTTAATTTAGTCTTTTTCTTAATTTTTTCAGGAAGGTTCTATATATAGCAACAAAAGGTTTAAATGTAATTATGGTTGAGAAAACGTTGAAAAAGAAATAATTGTTATTAAAATATAATTTAATTTATACCACCGCTATCACTCAGAATTTTTTTTATGTTTATTACCTTATGGATGAACTGGCCAGAATAAATTATGAAAAATGTAAGTAAACAAGCATTGTGTTTAGTAAAATACACTTTTCTCATGTTCGTATCCTAGCGGTTCTTTTTAATCTTCCATACCTTAAAAGGAAAAACTAAACCCTTGTAAATTCACTCACGTTTATGTCCGTCAGTCCGTCACAGCCGTTTTTTTCTCAAAAACCGTTTCTCGTAAAAAATTGAAATTTTTCTTAGAAAACAAAACAAATTCGCTACGTATAAATACATACGTCAAATTTATTGATACGAAAATTTTTGGAGATAAATAAAACACTCAGTAAAAAATTTTAATACTGTGGTTAGTATATGGTATCGTTTGATGAGACTAGTTATAAGTATTTCAATATATTTATTTCATGGCTTTAGGTATTGTGTCTTCAGAAATATATCGAAAAATTATCCAAAAAAATAGCCCACCCCCCATTTATTTCCGAAACTACTACACCAAAAATTATAAATAAAATATAGATTTTTTAAATTCCATGTAAAGGTTGTAAGAAAACTATAGCAATGCTTGCAGAAATCCTAATTTTATAAATAGGAACCATGTTTTTAAGCCTATGAAAGATACAGTATTTACCTTTTCTTATGTTCACCAATTTTCTCAGAAAATATGCGACGTAGAATATTTTAGTTTTTAATTTTGTTTACACACATATTTTTATTAGCTAACTTTTCAAAAATATTCGTGTAAATAATAAAGAGGGGATAAATAAAAGTCTTCATTCTGTGTTTAATTTTATTCATTATATCAGATATCATTTGAAAGGTCTTTTTGTAAGGAATCCAAAAACAGTTTGTTTTTTAAATTGCATATTTAAAAAGATATTAAAATGCATAACAATATATGTGTGTGTGTATATATATATATATATATATATATATATATATATATATATATATAATTTGAAAGGATAGGAAATTCTTTATCATCATCAAAGTGGAACTAGTGTGGGATGTGATTTTCTCGATGATTCTATATGGCTCTGAATCGTAGATTATTCGATCGGTAGAACAAAATATGATTAAGGCTTTCGAGATATTGTGCTGGAAATGGATGTACCACATACCATGGACTGCCAAACGAACAAACAAGTATATCCTCGAACAAATAAACATCAAACCTAAACTTTCGACGATCTGTTACCAAAATATTCTCAGATTATTTGGTTACCTGCCAACGACCAGATAACATCGGCAAGTTAGTTGTGGTTGGCAAGGTGCAAGGAATGCGACACCGAGATCGATCAAACAGCCGTTGTTGAACAGCTATATCTGGTTTTCTCGTATCAACCACCGTGAAGGAACCTGAAAAAAGGACAAAGTAGGGGAAAATTGTGCATAAAACTACTAATGCCTTTCAAGAATACGACCTTAATAACTGAAGAAGACGACAAAGGAGAGAAGAGAAGAAATAGGATTAAGTTTTGCTATAACGAAAATTTCTCAAAAATAAAAGTGATACACGAAATATATTATTATTATGACAAAATCAAATAAAACATATTAAGTACGTCTGGAACTCGTAGTATGAAAATCCATACATTTAAGACACATATTTAAGATTGTATATAATAGTAGTTCTGTTAAAATGTTACATATCTTCTTATTATTTTTAACCGCATTGCTTTATAAAATATAACCAAAACTGCGAAACATATCTTTTACTAATGTAAAATTATTGCAAATTTATTAGGTATTTTGATATTTAAAATTGTAGTTTTGCAATGTACTTTTGAATAATATTCCAATGATGATGTTCTTTCCATAATTTTAATTTTAGCAATCTTGGAGGTAAGTAGCAAATTTTTCGAGATGATCTGTCATGAAATTCTCGCAATTCCCTTTTTTCTATTGACACACCACAAAATAGAGGATCCTAAAGATGTTACAATTTTTTTCGAGTTCACTTACGATGTAAAATACCGCAAAATTTGTTTTCAAAAAGTATTCCATGCTATCTACCTTCACAGCACGACTTTATAACACATTTCATAATAAATGTGTCCCGATACCAGCCGGCACGTCCAATTTAATTAAAATGTACTTATTTACATTGTTTTACAACATCAGCATCCTTTATTGAAAACAAACAAGAAAAATACAACAAATTATTCAGCGGGTGTCGCCGAGCTTTCTTACAAAAAAACGGCAAAGAAAAACTAATCGCATAGAATAAATTTGCAATTAAAATGACGCATCTTAATTAGGGAAAAGCGTTTGAGACGAAAATAACTTTAAAATGCAAAACAGATTGAGAAATCAATATTCGAGTCTCCCGATATAAATTAATTCCTTTCAAGTTGGTAGAAGTTTGACAAACATCCAAGACTTCTCTTTTGAAGGAGATATATTAAGATGTAGAGGAATAAATTGAAACATTTTTAAAAACAAAAATATAAATATGTTTTGCACGATACAAAGGTGACAAAAAACAGGGAAGTTTACAATTAAGAAAGGCTTATTTTTATAGTGTTCCAAACCTACAATTGTGTCAAAATTTACAATTGTGGGAAGAAAAGTGTAACAATATTAGTTATGATATTCCAGTATAAGAAAATACGGTATGCTGCATATGGTCATCTGTTACTTCTGCCTTATTTGAAGGAATATTTTCAGCTACTATAAAATAAAATCTGACTGTGAAAAGTAGATTCATGTGAATTTATCACTGGCAGAATGTTTTGGGAAAATCAACTTTAAATTTATTTTAACCAACCAGCAGATACAAATAGAAACTTTTGGAGAAATGAACCAAATTTTTTAACTCGTTACCAACGATCTTTCTGAACTTTAATCTCACTCGTTAAGAACAATTATATTTATTATCTTTTTCAGGATATCAATAAAGACATTTATAGAAATCTCAATCGCACCTTGTAGAACATCACTTACAGAATACATTTTCATAATTAACATTTCTTCCTCTAACATTAGTTTTAAAGTTTTGCAAAATATATGTACGTACAAAAGCTTTCAGACTTCCGATTTTAAAAGCGGTAAATATGTTTTTTAAGTTAAGAGATTTTGTAGGATAATTGCTCCATCTTTTTGTTTACGTAAATAATTTAGTGAAAAAAATTTGTTACAAAAAAATTTTAAAAAATTTGTTACAACAACATAATTTCATTTTTAGTCGAAAATGTTTTTTTCAAGTTTTAATTTGAGTCAATATTTTTTTTCAAAATTATATCTCAACATTAATATACAAAATAACAAATTCTGTCTTCGTGTTGAGTTGCTAATGAAAGCATATTAAAATGCGAATTCAACAATATATAATTTTACATTGCATCTTTGTTTCTAATGAAATTCTTAAAATGTCTTTGCCCCTTCATGATCCCCAAATTTATCACATAGAGGAATCTGAAAAAGTAACGATAATATTCAAGAAGATCAAAGAAGTTCATTGCTTAAATATGAATTTCACTGTTTAGATATGACTTATTAGAGAAATATATATGATAAAAAATATTAAAACTTTTTCCCATATTACAGCTTATAAGAAAACGTTACAATCGTTGGTTTTCATATTTTATCACTTATTAGATTATAACAATAGTAATGAAACGCGGTTCATAAAAAATTGTAAACCCAAAAATCACATGCGTCAAAGTTCAAGTACATTTTCGGTACAAAGTACAATGATACAAAACACTAATTGCCCAAGTTCGATTCAAACTTAGGGGTTATTATTATTAGCTGTACAAAAAATTAGGCTTACGACTCTAATAGACTGACTTGGTTATCGACTAGTCGTCCACTATTCAAAATTTAAAGTTTAGTTTCTAAACAAATAAAGTTTAGTTGCCTGGATATATTTAAAGATATCGAGTTCTGAAAATCAACCTGGCTTTTCATTTTCAAAACACAATTTTGAAACCACTTTTTATTTTCAAAACATGAACGTTTTCATTTTCAAAATATGAAATTATGAAATTGATCCTAAAGTAAAAGAAAGTTAAATGTATATATATTTTCAAGAGTCCTTGGGGACAAGTTTTAAACTCTCTCAATTTTAGGTGTCATGTAGCCCGCACATAAGATTGTAAATTTTTTGAAATCTCATCTTACTTTACAGTTTCGAATCATTCAAACTACACATCATTAACAATTGTAGTGTTAGTTGTAATCTATGCAGGTAGCAAAAAATTCAATTTTAGCCTGTTCTGTTTTAAAATATAGCAGTAAAATGTTCATGAGCATCTCTTTTGCTTTCATACCTATTTAACGGGCATATGCAAAATTAGGGTTAGAAATAGCAAAGGCTTTTTTATCAGGTTAGTAATTTTGCCAGAACTTTGTTTTATATTTCTGACGATAAAAAATTAAAGCACATAATCTTTACTTTAAAATAACTCAGTGATAAAGATGAAATTATAATTTAAAAGAGTGCAAGCAAATGCTTAACATTCTGAAATAACAGCAATATAAAAATTTTTCGAACCACGACATAATGACCACCGATTGGTCTCATCTAAATTCTCCCCTAAAAAGCCAGTTTATTTGAAAACTATGTCAAATTAATTGTATTCGTTTTATGAACTTGGCTTTTTTCTAAATTTTAGGCCTAACTTTGAAACTTTGTAATTGTAAACTGTCGTAGTCAATCTTTGAGTTATTTATATAAAAACTTAAGTGGTTAAAATATTCTACGATTAATTTAAAATATTTAAATCTGCCTACATTAAGTGCAAAATTTAGAATGTGATAATACGTAAGTCATTAAAAGAACTTCGAAATGCGCATAGTGTATGTGAATATATTACTTATGATATCGTTCCTTGGCAAATATATTTTAAGAAAGATCGAGTTATAAAAAAAAGGTGAATGAATAGAACATTTTTTTTTCCTTTGGAATAATAAAAAACTGACACACGAAGACACACTTTATGAAATGAGATGTATTTGAAAATGTATATGGTTTCACTATAAGCAGTTTCAAAAAGACGATATTAGGCATAAATTATCTTCATATCAATAGTCACCCTCATTTAGTTTTTCTTATAAAGGACCTCAAAAAAAATTGTACAATCTAACAGCGCCGGAACAAAAGGGCTTAAAGAACATTCAAAAATGGAGTAATTAAATATGATATCAAAAGGAAATTACTTTCTTCATTAATGTTATATCACTGCAACACTATTGAAATTTTGGATACTATTTTATTAGTTCTTTCAAAACGTTTGATTCCTTTGCTTTAAATTAAAAGCAACATGTTATTCAAGCTCCTATCAGAATAAAAAATACAACATATTCTAATAAAAGGAACGATCGACGGAAATAAATTAATTTTCTTTGGCCAAAAATACTGATACATCAAAGATAATAAAGAAATGAATAAAACATATCCGTTCCAACAAACAAAATCTGGGGCATTTATATTCGTGTATATGGACGTAATAAACACGCAGCAAATTCAATTAATAACAAAAGAGCTTTCAATAACACGTCCATCTTTTCACGGCCCAAAAGTCTACATCATTATAAAAAAGCCCCTTCGTTGTCATTTGCTTGTGGAGATACAATTTTTGCTTAAAAATACGACCTTATTGTGAAGTTGGCGGTCGGCGACGGTTTTACGACGATCCCGCCGCCAATGTTGTTACGTGTTGATATATGATATATGCCGTCAGTATGAGGATACATCTATACAGGATGTAACTGGGCTAGGAAATACCATGAAATAAAATGAGGAGAAAAATCCGGTTGGTGGAATTTGTGATATATCAATCTAGCTTGAAATAGAAGAGGTTTTTTTAATAGGACGTTATGTTTGGAGTAAAATATCAAGATCCAGGACGAACGAAAGTTACTTTTCAAGGACAGAAACAAAGTGAAATGTTTTTTTTTGTTCGGCTCCCTTTCATTTCTTCGTAATTTCAAAATATATTTCCTGTATTATTATTTGTCGTCGACAGAATCGTTAATCTATTTTTCCAAATTTCTAAAAAAATAATTTAGGTACGTAAAAAGTTTTTGACATTTAATTTAGATTACGTTGAGAAATTAATAATAATTCAAAGAAAAAGGAAATATATGAAAGAAATATTACTGCAAAATAAAAACTTTATAAATCGTATCTAATAACAGTCTCCAAATTACTTAAATTGAACTTTAAAAATAATAAAATTGTTCATTAACATTACATTTATACTCTTTCCGTATGTTAATTACCGAACTTAAAATAAAGATTAAATTTTAATTAACTTCATACATGTTTAATATTAGATCGTCAATTAATTATTAAACAGGTATTTAAAAAGTTATTACATTTTTAAGTTTAATTAATAAAATCAATCTACAATTACATAAGCACCGTCGACATCTACCACTTGTCGCCAGTATACGTAGAGACAATTTTTTTTTGCAGTATTCGTTAAAGTTTTGATTAAAAATTAGGGTAAGTTTAACCTTAAGAATTGTCTATGAATTATTTCATCACATAAGTAAACAGAAAGCAAGTAAAAGAAATGATAGTCGGAGGGTGAAAGTTCCGGAGAGTACGGTGGTTGACGAAGCACAGTCATCCAAGTGAAAATATTTTTCATAGGTCACGATAGGAACTCAGTAGCTCAAAATATTGGCCTCCTCCTGAAATCGAAGGGGTGCTATCTCATATGAAAATCAAACTAAGTATGTTTACTTTTTTCTCAAAACATAAAATTTGTTTTACATAACAGCATGAGGACATGAAGATAGCTTCGCCAGATAACATAAAACTGACCCTAGATTTACTTCAATAAAGCTTTTTACTTTATCCAAACTTAATGTACTCTCCTGAATTAAAATTATAGGAAAGACGCAAAATTTCCTTCGTTTAATATTTGGAACCATGCTTGGCTGTATCATTGTAGGGTAATACTTCAGTAATCATTGTTACAATATGGTCTGTCATTATGTTCGATTTTTCTCCTACGGATATTCATGAAACAAGATACTCTAAGTTACTTCATGAACAAAAATGTTAGTACTAACCTTGTAAATGACTTCACTTTTATGAACTTTTGGGTAGGTTTAGACATATTAAAAAAAACTATAGAAAAAAACATGAAAATATATAATTAATCAAGAGTTTTCTACTTTGCCATAAATTATGCTCATGAAATTTAGTCGAAAAATGTTTGCTAATGAAGGATTATTGAACCGTAGAAACTATTGAACCTATTGAAACTATTGAAGGACTATTGAACCGTAGAAAGGTCTATGAAGAATTGAATTTGCTACATTACCATAGATTAAATATAAATATCGTCTTAAATAACTATTATGCACTTACTAAATTATAAAGTAATTATGTGGCTTCATACAGGAAGATTATACTGTATTTTAATACATAATTTGCTTTAGGTGTATAGTATGGGTTGCACAGTACATAGGTGTAGATACCAAAAGTAAGATTGTGTAGACACGTTTCATAGAATCCATGCCAACATCATCATAACTAAAAATGATATATTCGTAATTTCACTCACTCGATATCACAAATAACAAATCATTTAACAGAATAAAATATCACTAAACCAATGAACTGACATGTCAAACTAAACTTTGAAAAACATTCTAACCAGAAGAAATGTGTGAGAGTTGCCATATTAAATAATAAATAAGCCATGAAGATTGAATTTAAAATAAGCAATTAAAATTAATATTATTTTATTATTAAGAAGCGAAAAATAATTTATCTAAACGACAAAGGAAAAAATATTGTATTAATTGTTATTCCGACAAGTTTATTTTAAAAATCGATAATAATATTTTTAACAACCTTTAATATTTGAGGGAATAATGAATGGATGTTAAAGATTTTTAAATGGCAATAATTTTGATTTACGAAATTGAAACAAAGTTGGCCTTGAAATTAAGTTTGATATCTTTTTCTTTTTTATACTTTTTATGTAAAATTATGCAAATTGGACAATTCAAATTCACTGACGGTCGCTAAAAAGAGTAATCATGCAATATTGCCATATTTCTTACGTTTATAGAAATATAAAATGTAGGAGATGCATATTCATGTTATGACCATTTTTAAATATCAAAAAAGTGGTATGATTTAAAAAAGAAATAGGTGTATTGCAAATATACCCGCGATGCACTATTACAGATTAAAGTCCCGAAGTTTCCTTATTTTGCATAGTGTGTATATATATATATGTATATATATATATATATATATACATTCACACACGTATGGACAGAGTATCTTTTGAGTAAAATCCATGCATGTAGACAAATCGACAGAGAAACAGACAGACAATTGAATTATGTTTGTCTGTTTACGGGATTTAATGGGACATTATTTTATTAGCAAATTTTCCGTATTTACATACAGAGATGAAAAAATAATTCCACTGCTGCCAATCATGGATTCAATAAGATAATAATGATCAAAGCGACATACGTGTTCGAGAATAAAAATATTTTGTAAACATAAATGCATCTATCAGAACATTTATTAAGAATCTAAAAATTCGAATGAATCAAATGAATTTTGATTCATTCGACATTATTTTGTGTGTAATGGGACATTATTTTAATAGCAAATTTTTCCATATTCGCATATACAGATAAAAAATATACTTCCATTATTGCCAATCATGGATGCAATAAAGATAATATTGATGAAAGTGACTCACACATTTGAGAACAGAAATAAATGATTCGTGACGTAGAAGTAAGTCTATCCTGTTATTAGACGTAGATCAATTGAAGAGCAGGATGTGATAAAAATATATCACATTTTGCGCGCTTGCATCTTCGAAATAAATGTAAACTAATCAAAAAATATTTCATTATATTGACTGTACATTCCAATAAATAATAATTTAATACATTAGTTGTTTATTTGTTTCCGTTTACGAAAGTCTCAAAAGCTCTTTGAGATAATACAATGCTTTCAATTCCAATACCGGTGAAAAAGTTCAGTATTAAATATAAATGAAAATTTGCAGTGTCGGATTCAAAATACTAACGGCTTGATAACACTTATATTATGCAAACAAAAGTGTCTCATAGACATTATATTTACGAAACCATTAAAATGGTAATGGCAACTTCTGAAGCGAGTGCTAAGGCAGTATTTGTGAGATGTAGAAGTCGATAAAATGTAACAGAAGTCCATGTAGCGAATACTGAATGAATTCGATTCTGTGACATGCACTATTATGCATTACCAACTCGACACCAAGAGAGAGAGAGTGAGCGATATATGAAAGCCGCTACAGAGCGCTACGACAGAGACGGACGAATGCCGAGCGAGATAGCACATACCCAACGAGCCCCACGCCTGGACCGCAGAGTCAACAAACGGCTTTTCCGCTAGCGTGTTTCACAGTTTGCCGTTGACCGTCGTGGGATACAGAGAAGGAGCTCTTCCAGTGCTGCGTTGCAATGCGTGGGCTGCAGCTGTTATTTAGCATTATCTTGAAAATGTATCTTGATAAACCATTGTATTGAATTTCTTAGGTATTTAGGTGTTTATTAGGTAGCTGTTAATGCAGCTAAACTTCTAATTAATTAAAAATTAGTGGTCTTTGCTCTAAAACTTATAATATAAATAGCACTAATAAAATGCCGTCTACTTCTACTAATACTACTCTATTCATGAATCATAAATAAAAGCCTCAAATATGCTCAACCATTTTCAATATTCTCATTAATATTTTCAAGGTTTTCAATATGTCCATAAGAAAAAATTATTGCTTTAAAATATTGTTTGCTAACCTTTGAATACATCTAATTTCGTTGCATCTTTATCAAAATTAAACAAAATATATTTTGCTTTATTTCTTCATACTTGTATAACATTAACATTTTTGATATTTTCTAATATTTTGTTTGATTCAGCATAACATACGGTTTGCTAAACTATTGTGGTTATTAAATTAACTGTAGAAATCTAATGGATTAACAATTTTTTATAAATTTTAAATTTGAAACCATCTAGACGTCTCCCTCGTGGATAGACTTAAGAAAAATATGATTTGTTCTCTATTAAATAATGTACAAAACATAAAACTTTTACTTGTAGAATGAAGGTGGTTTACCAAAACAAACGTAATAAATGTCTAAATATGACTTTATGTACATCTTAACATATTTAACAAGGTTGTAACAATCTTTTTGAAAAGCAGTCACTTTACTTTGTAGTAAATATATGAGTATAATGCTAAAATAATTTTTATCATCTTACACTTTTATTAATTATTGACAAAAAAACCCCTGGTTTCTGTTTACTTTTCACCATTTTCACATAACGGCCTGTATACAGTCGCACATACATTATTCACATAAGTCCATACATAACACCGTACAATCATAATTTCGCCGACGAAGGCCAAAGATTTTTTATGATTGTAAAAGGGTAAACAGCGTGGCGGCACTGAGCCTCTGGGGCAGTGGTCCTCAAACTGTGTCACTTTAAATATACTTTTTAATAATTAGAGGCAATAAACGTTATAGCAGCTGACGTTGTCATATTCGATGAATAATATTGGATGTTTGGTTAATGAATAGAATTTGAACCATTTCAAAGAGAGTAATTTTTTTTAAATATATTGGTCGGGTGTCTCGCCCTGTTTAGAATCGTATTTACGCCCTAATCAAAGTTACAATATTATTGAATTGAAATATTAAGAAATATTTAAACTGTAATATATCAATATTACCTATTTTCAATTCATTTAATTTTCTTTTACTCTTTCTAGAATCAATATGGTTATTAAGCAAAACCTATAAATTGTACGCTTTGCATAATATATTAAAAAGTCTATTCCAATTGTCCTCCAAAGTTTCTCATCATAATATTTAAAAAATAAAAGGGAACCTTTATTTAGAAAGTTACGTGTCTGTTATTAGTACCTATATGTAAATCGAAAGAATTTTCTTCCTGATATTTGTTACATTTATAAAACTAATTAACCTGTATATCCCTTAAGTATGGGATGCGAAATATTCATTTAAAATGAAAAATATGCATATTCACAACAAAAAATATTTAATTTTTTTAAATTAATTTTTTTGACCACAACTAGTCAAATATCGTCGTTTAAAAATTCTCTTGACATTTAAAGGTGACGTTGATTTTAATTTTAATCTGTAAATCATATTCTGTATATTAAGTTTTTTAAGGCATAAAACCCAAAATTTATTTTAGTTACATACATTAAAAACCCAAAGTTTCTTAGGAAAATGGAGCGACTTTGGAACAATGGTCCCATTGATCTTGATAACTTAAAAAATTAACTTTTCGTGAGATATCTCACACAGTAATGGAATGTACCAATTTTTTTTTTGTTGGCTACACTAATATTTCGGCCATTTTGTCATTCAATACTAAAGTGCCGACGCGTCGCAAGACGTGGCAAAAAATTATTAAATACTACTGCCAAAGAAAGAAAGTAAAACCATACTTATATAATTTCTATGTCGTAGAAAAAACTATTACATTTATCTATGTTTAGATTATATTAGTTTCGTGGTTCGTTGTGTATTATAGTGTCTGATATTTTTATTGTGGCTACTTTGATTGAAATCCAAGTTGCCCTGCTATCTATCTACCTTCAGTGATAATTGTTTTTATATTAGTAATCGAATTCGCTTCATTTTCATAGGAAATGCGATGATTAGAGTCTATAAAAGAACTACAGGGACGCGGAATTATAGAAATTATACCGAAGAAACGCTAGAAGAAGCTACACAAACGATTACAGATGCTGAGATGGCAATAAGCAAAGCATTTCCTATTAACATAAAGTATTTTATTTGTATATTCTGCACACCTATCAAATTCCCCCTTCTTATCAATATCGCCCCAATATTATAAAATGTTCATTACTCACAAAGTGTTTGCTGGAGAAAAACGTTTCTTTTCACTAATTTACTCCTTTTTTTCTTTACTTTCAAATGCAATAGAAAAAAAACAGATGCTATCAATGTAGCCCTAAGAATACTTTAAAATCTATAACACATTTTTGTTTCTTCGAAACTACATAGTCCAAAAAAAGTATTTTAAATGTTTACCTAATCTACACAAAAAAAACCTACACTTAAAAAAAGACCTAAAACCTTACTTTAAAATTCAAAGAAATAAAGAACAGTTTAATCTAAAACCCTGTCGAAATCACCCCAATTTAAAGTAATTAGGAAACTGTCTTTTTGGAATTCTTAGCTTTTCAGTCAACTTGGTGTATGTAATGAAGTGTGATAAAAAAATCTTGAATTAAAACCTTTCTAGTCTTATTGTTATCGATACATGTTAAAGATACATAACATCACAACTTCAACCGAGGTGTTATTATAGGCAAGTGAAATTTGAATTTTTTGGACGATACCATTATTTTTTGTTGTTCTTATTTATGTATCCTTTAGCAACGATTAGGTATAGAGAAAGGATATGTGAACTGAATAAAAGTTTGTAAGAAAATTTTCGATAAGTAGCTCGCTGTCTCTCATATGACAACTTTCATATTGAATATATTTGGCGTTAATTTTGTATAAATTCATTATTCACAAGTAAATGAAACTACGTGATGTTTCGTTGTATTACAACATCTTCAGATGGGCTATTAGGAAAGATTACATCTTCAGGTGGGCTAATAGCCCATAAGATGTTGTAATATAACGTAACCGTGGTACAGAACTTAAATAAAGTTGAAATAATACTACATCACGTAATTTTATTTAATTGGGAATATGTCAACTTGTTAAGTTAAAAGTTAAGAAAAACCTTTTTCTTCTTTTAACTCCAATGGTTTTCGCTCGACTGGCTTGCCGGTCACGTTGCTATAGAAAATTTGAAATATTGATATGCTGCAAACAGTGAATCTATTTAAGAATGATTATTTATGAACTTTTAACGTAAAATTAGCTTCTCCTTCTTGCTCTTCTGGGTCTTACTAATTTTATAAACGCAAAAGTTTACTTTTTTATTTATTACCTAATATATCTGATCTACTTGACTAATTTTTACCAAATTCACGCACAAACTGTGTTACAGACTAAAATATATACAAAGTAATTTCCCCTGGGAAATTGAACAATTTCTTTCTGAAACAACAATCTATTTTTGCCAGGCCACCAAGGGCAAGGAAAAATTTTTCTTCCTGATAAAGGACATTTTTGCGCGACAATATTTTATTTTTATATTTTTTTATTTTTTTTAAATGTTCAATATCTGCGAAGGCTTCTTTGCGACTTAAAATTTATAGAGATAAATTTATATATCATTCGATAAAAGTGAAATTTTATGAAATCAATTATTCACTTCATTCGAACTTCTTTTTACTTATATATTAGATTTTGCTCGCAGCTTTGTTCGCATGGCATTAGAAAATTTATTGTAAAACTACAAGAAGTCCGATATATTATTTAAGATTTAGTATGTGAATATTCGAATGCGTAAAAAACTCGACGTTTGATCTGTATTTAAAAACTTTTTTTTAAAAATTATTTTCTAAACCAAATTTCATAAATTTTTGTCTGATAGAAAAACAAACAGTTAAAAGACGTAGTTCGGCTATAAGGGTTCTGTTTTTAGGCACGGATATACGAGGAAAACATTTAACTAAACTTTGATTGACCTATCAATATGTAGCTGTATATCCATTGAACAAAGGTGCAAAAATTCACAAAACAAAAGAGTTTAAAATATAAAAACATTGATACTGAAAGTTATGAGAACTACTGTAGGGGTGTACCTCTGTAATTCTTTAAGCCACCAAATGTATCATTTTAACACTCTTGGCTGTAACTGTAATGTAGCTCACTGGCATGTATCTGCGTTATACATCATATATGAGATGGGTAATGAGATATGAATTCATACACGACGTGTAAGTATATTAAAGCTTTGTTTGGCGTGCGACTTTTTGTTTTAAGAGTTCTTATCTCTTACCTGGTTGTATCCGCGATTACTTACTCCTCACCATTAGCGTATATTTCGTTAGAGCAAACTATGTTACAAATAGTATTAGAGCTATTCGAGAGCGGTATTAAAGTATAACTATTAGTATTTCTGAAAAATAATTTCATAACTTTTTCAGTTTACGTTTATCACAGGTTTTAAACCTCTGAACAATATAATACTGGGAATCGGATATACCTAAAATATTAAATTCTAATACGCATACATACAAACGTGATATAGCTACACATACATACAAAGATTTTAAGACATCGCGTCATGGTGATACGTACCTCATTTTATTGTTCGTATGCTAATCTGTTTCATATTATTTTCCGTACCGCAAAAGGTAAAACGAAACCCTTAGAAAATCACTTACGGTCGGTCTGTTCGTCTATCACAGAATTTTTAAAGTGAAAAACTTCTTTGGGCGCGTTTAGCGTTAATTTTGTGGGTTCCCGTTACCAACAGCTTATCTATAGCTATGACTATGACGTGTTGCGCTTGGCCCACAGTGAAAGCAAATATATATATATATATATATATATATATACATAATATACATAAATATACAAACTCATCGACATATTTAGAGGAACGCAAAGAAACGAAGCAAATTTACATAAAAAACAGATTTATTCTTGTTGAATGGAAATTGAATATTGTTCTACACACTAATTTGTTCTCTTAATTAGTGACAGTCTGTATTTATCGTTACCTTCTCTTGCTGTGACTAACTGCCTGCATCCATCATACTTTTTTTTTACATCGTCGACGAAACTTTGCGAATTAAGTACCATTCTTCCATTAATTAACTTTTGAGATCCCTTAAATTGGCTGGTGCCGTATATCTTCCGTACTTTCTCCTAAGGAAATACCGGCCCATACCATTACTGACCCTCCACAATAAGGCCCCCTTCATACTTTAACTTGACTTAAGACAGAATCTGAGCCCATCAGTAAAGTGTACCTTTGCTCAAGTGTCAGTTTGCAAACGACCAAATTTGGACCGAGCTCTTGATGACCTGTGGTGAGTAATGGTTCTCTAGTGGGCAAGTATGCCCCTATTCCAGCCGCCTTAATCCTTCCTTTAATGAATTTGACGCTAACTATAACTTGTCGTGCTTCCTGAAGCTTGCCGTGCTTCCTGAAGTTCTTACTTCGGAAGAAGTCGAAGTGCGGTTTGTTAAGGCACTACTTACAACAAATCTCTCATCCCTCTCTGTTTTTATCCTTTTGCGACTTTACCCTTTAAATCTTGTAGACTCTCCGGTTCTACCGGTATAGCTTAACATTATGAAAAATCATGGATTTGGAAACTAGGAATGTTTGAGCCACTTTATTGTAAGTGTAACCATATTAAATTGACAACAGCATCAGAGAAGTTATTTTGTTCTGTCAACATCTCCATACTACAGACGAAGCGATATTTAAAGCTTTAAAGTACTTTTTCTCAACTCATAATATTAATTGGGATAATTGCGTGGCAGTAAGCACAAAGGGTGCATATGCTATGACAGGAACCCAAAGAATATTTCAAAGTAGTCAGAGGCGCCTAAAAGCAATGAACCTATAATAATCCGGTATTATTGATACATTTATAGGAAAGCTTTGGCTACTAAAAATATGCTGACTAAATTAAAAACTACTTTGGACGAAATTATATAGGTGGTAAATTTGATAAAAGCTAAGTCTTTAAATTCTCACATTTTTCGTGTGATTTATGAAGGCACGAGAAGCATTCATATACAGGTGCTATTGCACGCAGACGTGCCCTGGTTATCGTGTGGAAAAGTGGTGAGGTGTGTTTTTGAGCTGTGCGACAAAATTATTATTTTTTTTTAATAATTCGGATAAGACAGGCAACGCCAAGAAGCATGCTGATCATTTTCTTGATTTTGAATCGCTTTCCATGGTAGGTTACTTAGCTGACATATTTAGCGCTATAAATAAACTAAATTTGAGCTAACAAGAAACAGTTGGTAGTAATATCATTTTTTTAAAAGAAAAAAACGAAGGTATGTTGAAAGAACTTGGCTTTTGAATTAGTCGACCTTTACAAGATAATTTGGAATATTTTCTTACTCCTTCGTCATTTTTGCTATCATCTAACGGGCTATGTTGCAAAAGGATGATCGAGAAGTAATCATTGAGCACCTTCGATCCTTGAAGTCATAATTTCGGGAATATTCTCCAAACCCAGACCACAATGAAAATTAGATGTGAACGTAATTGACTTCACCTATAATATGACTTAATATGACTAATATTAATATGACTTCACCATAAAAATCAATTAATTGAAATAATTTATAATTCGACTTTAAAAACAATGTTCAAAGGCTGTACTTTGACAAAGTTTTGGCTAAATTTAAAAACTGATTATAAGAAATTATAGGAACTGGCGCTACAGCAGTTGTTGCCTTTGTCCACAACATACTTGGGCGAAAAGGATTCTTCTACTCTTATACAGGTAAAAAATTTATTAACTTTTAACGTCGTATTTAATTTATGATTACAGCTTAAACCAGTCGTCAATTCCGAAAACAAATTCAACGAGCTATGTTATTAAATATAAACTTAAGTTTACTTTGAACGTAGAAATTTAAATATGCTAATTAAAATTCAACTCCACAAATTATCCATTCATTTCATATTAATGTATTCTGTTTTATGTTCTCCCGTAATTATGCATAATAAAATTGATTCATTCATTGTTATGAGCTTGCAAATTGAAAGATATGTTCACTTCTAATTTTTATATTTTTTTCCTGTTATTTAGACTCAATCTCAGAGTAAAAACCATAATAATTCACGAGCAAAATTTAATTACTAACTTAGGTTTAACAAAAAACAATATCGATTTGATAGCATCTATACTAAACATAGACATTCAAGATACAATTATAGCCAAATGTGGTTTTAGGTATTGAGATTAATTAATATGATAGTAAGTTTTTTTTAATATTAACACCAAAACAAAATATTTTTTGATTGTGTAAAATAACAATATAAAAAAATAATGGTGAACTTTATCTCAGAGTTTATTTAAATTAAAATAATCTAAATTATAAATCTTCTATAAAGTTTATGTTGGAAACATTCTAGATGAGTGTTTATTTAAAAAAAAAACATTCTGTATTTAGTAGTTTTACGCACTACTGGTAACAAGTCATAGAAAGTTAATTAATACAAATTTGAAACACAATACTATTTTCTGATCATGTTCAAGAGCGACATTTTGAGTAACGTTATTTCCTGTTATAGGAAATTCCTTATCTCGTACATGCTATTTATGTTACAGTGTTATTATTTGTCTGATGACAAATTATAGCGAAATACAATAAAAATTTTAAATGAGAGAACTTACACTACTTCACTTTAATCATTTCGGTTACCGACCATAAATGGAAAAAACTTTAAAAGAGCATTCACTATCCGTTCGTCTTCTATCACATCCGTTTTTCGCAAAAATAATTTGTTGAATTTGGTATAATGTTATTTAAAATTACATTTTTTACTCGGCGGTAAAATTGAATATTCCAACTTCATGTATCATTTGCGATATCAATTACAAAAACGATTTACAAGAATTCCAAAAATAAAATTATGAAAGATAAAACAGTTTTAGTTGAAATTTTAAATAGAAATATGGCGCCAATAATATCCCAGGTATTTTATATGCAGGATAAATAAAACATATCACAAATATATTGAACTAACTACTATTAAGCGTTCTTAAAAATTATTTTCTGATATAATCCACATACGGGGACAAAAAACGTTTTCAACTTCATTACGCAATTTTCGTTACGATTACGCCTTTGCTGGCTTGACGAGAGAGTTCAAAATTTAAACACGAGTAAAAAATTTATTACTTGGTTTCACAAAAATAAAAAAATACGTTATAAAAAAACGACAAATATAGGCAATTTGTTATTTTCAAGTCGCCTACGAAAAATAAAAAAGACTGGATTATAAATATCAAAATTTATGAAAAAGATCTTGTTGGTTTGATTCGGAACGTTCAACGTCATATTGACGTACGTGTCTTTTTTTTTAAATGCAGGGCGGTGCAACGCATCAAAACGTCATTCCAACAACACAACCAACCAGCCTGTAGTTTTGTAAAAACCTATACAAACCACAAAGAAGTACACAAATACGACAGTGTTGACAAACCAGTTGCCGTCAAGAATGTAAAAAAACATTTGGTTTTGCAGGACAAATAAGAGGAGATGCAATAAAAACTGCAATAATAAAGGAGACGGAAACTGTAACACTTCTAATATCTTCACTAACTTATTTGGTTCATTTCTAGCTCCCAGAAGCAGAAGGCCTAGATTTAAGTATCAATCTTTCTATACATAAATTTTCAGCGGCGAAGTTAGTTAATATTTTATTGTATATTATTACTGATCTTTTGAGGCTTGAAAGAATACTAACAGAAATCAATCCACGGCCATCAAATTATGCAGGAAACAATGTGACAGGTTGTCATTAAAATTTTTTTTTTATTTGTCTGAATTGACTAAAATATACTATTTATATAGTAAAGTAACATATTTCGTATTTAGTAAGAGATGCTATAACTTAGCGTAAATATACTATATACTTTTTTTCATTATCACGTGAGGCTCAACCAACTCTCACTTAAGGTTTGTCATGTATACGTTCATAAAGCATTATCTAAATGTTAATAAAAAACCTGCAATATATGACAGGAAATATTGCGAAATATGACTGACAAAAAAAGCCAGAAAGCCATACCTGTACCCGCACGTGCACAAAACGCCCGCCATTGTTTTAATACAAGTTAATAGATTTTATTAGGTTCTCTCCCAGGGCGTAGAAACTGTATTCTCAAACTTTTAATAAACTTAAAAACCTAATTAATTAAATAAAAATAATTTCAACATTTTTTTCTGAGTATACTGATATTTGATCTGATTTCTTCTCTTTTACTACTCCTGTCGTGTACTATACTGTTTAATTTAATTTAAAAATATAGTTCATTGAATCGTTAATGATGCCGTACTATTAAAAATAGACTCGGTGGCTTCTGCAATGAAATTAGTATTATATTTTTAAATTCATCTATAGTGAACGTATTTCTAAGTTTCTCTTTTTCTATCATTACGCTATGAATACATTCATACTCAAAAAGAAAATGTAAACCACTTCACAGTGACACAAATTTATATATATATATATATGTATATACATTTATATATATACATATATATATATATATATATATATTTATACATATATATATATACTGGACTAACATCCTAGAGATAAATAACGTTAACAAAGCACCTGATTTATTCTATGATACTAAATATACCTTTATAGATACCAACACCTCAAAAGTTAAAATAAATCAGAAGCGGGTAAAGAGAAAAAATTGGATTACAAATAGGGTGGTAAGTTGCATACATAAGCGTAATCATCTCCACCAACCAGTTATTAAACACAAATAAAATTTGAATTTACTTCAATATTGCAAAAAATACAGAAATAAATGCAACAAGGCTGTTAAATATGCAAAAAAACAATGTAATGAAGATAACACAACAACATAATTTATATCTTCTTTTATAATTTATATATATATATATATATATATATATATATATATATATATAATTATAAAAAAAGATATAAATTACATAAAAAAATTAAACTAAAAATATTGACTCATTGATTTACGACAAACAGACATTTACAGACCGAACTGATTTAGCAAACAGCCTTAATAAATATTTTGCTGGTACAGGCAGTTAAAAAAATATAAAAGTATTATGGAAAATTAATTCAAGAAGACCTGACGGAATTGATGCACATTTTCTTAAATCTGTCTGTGATGAGGTTGCAGTACATCTTATTTATATTTACAATTTAAGTATACATACTGGTATTTTCCCAATCTTTACTCAAGGAAGCCAGCGTAGTACCAGTATTTAAGAATGTGACAACTACCTTCTTTAAATACTAGTACTGGTGGTGGACCCTAACAACTACAGACCTGTTTCGTTGCTTAATATTTTAGGAAAAATACTTGAAAAATCTGTAAACAGCAGACTGACTAATTGTTTAGAAACTTCAAAATTTTACTCTGGTAGACAATTTGGATTTAGGAATAGAAAAGAAACGCACGATGCTCTAAAGACCGTCAACGACTGTATAACAAAGCACATGGATGCAAACAACAAATGCCTAGCTGTATTTCTTGATATTTCTAAAGCGTTCAACTCTGTATCACAAGACCTTCTTTAAAAAAAATGCAACATATACTGGTTTGGTAGGTACTTGAAAGATAGAACACAAACCGTTAAAATGAATTATACAGTTAGCGATAAAATATCACTATCGTTTGGTGTTCCCCAAGACAGCACATTAGGATCGACACTTTTTTTAATTCTTGACTTTACAAATTTAGACATAGAAGGAACCATAGTTACTTATGATGACGATACTGCCATACTATTAAATTACAAAACGTGGCCTGATTTGACTATCAAAACTAATCGGACATTACACAAAATCAAAACTTGGTTAAACAACAACCTACAGACACTAAATATACGAAAATCCATGTACATTCCATTCAGTATTGATAAATGACAGCAACCTATTGACCAATTTATAACGATTGATGATTGCATGGATGATATAACGTGTGAATGTAAACCGTTTGAAAGCGCATGCAACGTCAAATATTTAGGTGTTTACATCGACTGTTTTCAGCGGTGGAATGTTCATGTTGACAAACTGGCCACAAAATTGAGGGGACTCATGTACATATTCAAAAACATACGCATACTTGACTCGAATACTATAAAGACAATATATCACTGGTTCAATCAATGCTTAATTATGGTGTATTTTCTTACGGAGCAGCAGACAAAACAATAATTAAACGCCTCTTCAAAGCCCATAAAGCTCTGACCAGAGTGATAAAAATAAAAAGCAATATTGGTATCCTATTGACTTATTACCGACGGACTTTCTTCAAGTACTTGACATTCAAAAATTATTTATTGGATCGTTGCTGATATACCTCTACAAAAATAAAACCTATAGTAAACCGTTCATCATACCTACAAGACTCAAGCTCATCTCCATGATGACATGCTACTAACGAATACAAGGACTACTTACGGACATGACATTATGCATTTCTTGCACTCAAAATTTACTATGTACTAATTTCTGATCTTTCAGAAATTAAAATTTCTACATATAACTCATCTATAATATTAGTCACCCGCTGGCTTCTTAACAAACACAGATCGTATACAGAAAGGCTTGTATCATCACCATATAGGATATTGTTTGGTATACAGTTTTGGTTTTTTTATACAGATGTATTTTACTCTATTAAAACCGTATAATATGCCCAACATACAAATAAAAGTGTGTGTCTACGTATGTATGCGTATATATTCATATATATATATATATATATATATATATATACACATGTATATATATATATATATATATATATATATATATATATATATGAATATATACAATGAAAGAAAAATTCAGTTACACGCTACATATTAAAAAACAAATATAGGTTTAATTGAAAACAGATACCTGTAGAATAAATAAGAAGTTTACTCAATGGTATACGTACGCAAAATAATAATAGTAAACAAGAAAATAATTAACCGAATAAGCAAAAAATATAGGCCAATACCTAAAGCTGTATATTGAGATCGGTTAGAATAAAGGTATATGTGAAGAGTTGACGAAAGTATTGTTATAAATTAAATAAAATGAGACCTTTCTTATATTGAGGAATACTTCTTGAAGTGCTTCTCTACTATTTCATACTTATATTTCAAACCTTACACTACGCTACAACGAAAAATTGTAATAATTACGAGTTTTAACATAATTAATTGTGATAGCTTATTTTATCCGTAAGAACAGTATGAACTTACTTTGTTTACTATTGATAAGTATCTGACAAATTTAATATGCAAAACAAATTTAATACTCAATACGTGTTTCGTGCTAACAGTAATCTATGTAGGAAATTGATCTATTTTATAACTTTGATATATTTTCGAACCGCGTTAATGGTGACAGCCGGTGCCAACGATAGACTTCGTGGAAGGTATTTCAAAAGTGACACAATTCACGGCATAAGTCCATTAATATTCACGGAACACGCACATTGGAGAGAATATTGGCTGGAAAGTAATTTACATTATTTGTCTCCGAAATGTTGATGTTCTAAAACAAATGGTTTTCTGTGGTTCTAAAACTAATGGTTATCTCTGAATATTTATCTGGACACGTGTTGAAAATATAGATATTTTACATATTCAAAAAGTACATACAAAGTAATCCATAATAATATAAGTATACTGGTATAATAATATCTGCATATGGTTTTAACATTAATGCCAGGGAGAAATCGTATCAAAATATTTGTGAAGTTTTTTTTTTAATTTTAAGATTGTTTTTTTTTAATAAGTTAAAATAGCCTAGTAGTAAAACCAGTAGAACAATAAATAAATCTAATTTTTTTAATCGACAGCGAAATTTTGTTTCCAATGTATTGTTTTTTCTTTTTCAGTTATCACAGAAATGCGTTTCATCCTTAATTAGAAAAATAATTTCAGTGTCACATATGTTTCATGTAGACTGACATTTT
Source organism: Druceiella hillmani (assembly GCA_039881145.1). NCBI lineage: Eukaryota > Metazoa > Arthropoda > Insecta > Lepidoptera > Hepialidae > Druceiella > Druceiella hillmani. Next base: position 21,522,802 of record JAYKKI010000010.1, read on the forward strand.
AAACTTATTTACATTTCTAAACCGCCCATAATAAACAAAATATGACATTGTTCACTTTTGTGTATTTTCTTGAATATTTATTACTTTTATTTATTCATGAAACACATGCTGCTTTTTACTTTGTAACGTTAATACTCATAATATACAAACTTTAAGCAAGATATTTAGAAAATTTTAGACTAGTCCTTAGTAATTTTATTAAATTGTTATGTAGTAACTATGATTTTGATATAAATAATTAAGCAAATTGCTCCTAATAAAATGAATGAAATATTATGTTTAATATTTTTTTTTCAATTTATAAAATAACCAGCATATAAAACGGCATGTTTATTTGGTATCAAAAAATATATTACTCCTTTTCTTTTGCTATAATATTTTTTTAGTTATTTTGTCAAAATTATGTGTCCACAATTAAATGAAACTAAGTGATGTAGTATTATTTCTACTATCTTTAAGTTCTTTACCACAACCAGGTTTCCTTGTATTACAACATCTTCAGGTGGGCAATTAGCAAAGATCTTTGCTAATAGAATTAACTTAAAGAAAGTAGAAATAATAACTTAAAGAAAGTAGAAATAATACTACATCACATAGTGTCATTTAATTATGAATAATGAATTTCTACAATATTGACGCCAAATATATGCACATAGCATTAAACATAGAAGAAACGGATTGAACCTATTTATTAATTTTCCAACTAACTTATTTCTAATAACTAACTTATTTCGATATTCACTGAAAGAAGAAGCTTAAAAGATCAAGAAAAGATAGAGAATATAATCTAAATCTTAATAATACTGCTTCGTCTTCTACGCCTCTTGATGTGGTAGAGTTACCAAAGCTATTTTTAGGACCATTTTCACTTTTGCCATTTTTTAAAAATATTTTCAACGTTTTCAGTAAATTTCTTTAGTCCGATTCTTGTTTGTCGTAACTAACAATATTCTATATTTATCTTACCTCCATACATATTTTTTTGACATAAATTCATAACCGTCGTAAAAAACTGGTATTTTTTAATTTGAATTCCTCAAACTAAAATCAATTATATGAGCATCTTATTTTGCTATTCGCTTTTTTCTACAGTCGCTAAAAATCATTTCACAAAATAATTCATCAAAATTCCATTTCAGAAATATTTTAAAGTGAAATTCACGTTATTTCTTCATCTGGAATTTATTGTACTAATTTTATGGGAATATGGTGACGGTATATGGTATTGGGATATGGTATTGGGTTTCATTTAATAAATAAGTTTCAATTTCTAGGTACCAAGTGGACTTATGGATTTATATTCATAATAATCTACTATATTTTTTTATTCCGTTCATAATTTTTCTCAATAATAATTGACGTGTAGTCAAATTTGACACGAGATACAAAAAAATAATTTAGGATAAAATTACTTTTTTGAAGTGTAAATGTAAATAGGACGTCAAACTTTTTCAAAAGTGCATATTTGAAACATAAAACTAAATTTCCATCTATAAATTTCTATGTTAACTTGTCCATGTTCAGCTGTTAGTTTTATTAAAATTAATAATGTGGGTAGTTTTTAACTTTATACAGATGATTAAGAAAGATAAATGGAAAATATTTTGAAAAAGAAGGAAAATTATGAAGTGTGTATATTTTACTAGTTTTTTTCACAGCTTTGTTCGTGTAGATACTTCATATATTCCCTTCAGTAGTAATGTTTACGGCTTAAAAGTACTTTAAGCTCAATCACTGTGACAGTCTCAACAATCCATATTAATTAAGCTCACGTACTCTACTCTTACTATATGAACGACGGTAATGAAATTTTGAATCTCTGAGAGTAAATTAAAAAAAATAAAAATTAAACATAAAAGTAGATTTTAGTCTGATTTTTTATATAATTTTACCAAGTTCCATTTAAACAAATTTAGTAGATTCTTAGTGATCCTCCTTCAAACATATAATTAAAAATCTCGTAATCAGAAGAGAGTTAAAAATCCTCAAATGTTGATAAGGTAATCTTTACGCTATTTTGAACCCTCTATCATCATCCTAATCAAAGCAGTGATCAAAATAGTCTAAAATATCATACTGGGCTAAAAACGACAAGCAGACTAAAACATTTTCAATAAAATTGTTTTAGTTCCGACTCGATCCCGCTTCTAATACAAAATTAATAAATAGTATAGAACTGCTTTAAAACTGTTTTTAAATATTCAAAAAATTTTAAATAATCTATACACTTACACGTCCAATATTTTTTAAAAATTAGTGAACGATAATATTCACCGCACTCTGAATACCTAAGTTTCAAATATATGTCCTAATATAAAAACCAAATTTTCTTCCGAAAACATATTTACCAGATTCTTAATAACAATTAAGTCCACGAAATATAAATTAACAGACGCTCTCAAAGCTATCCGGGCGCGTCAACAGCTTTATTACCGTTAATTTACGCTTTACAACTACGTGAATTCTACTGGGAGCTTTGCGCCATACTGTAGCTGTAAGCTCTTTGTTGAAACAGAGTGTTACTTTCATTATGGACCAGCTTTGCGTAGAATTTAAAATATCGTTTGAATTTTAAAATGTATTTTCTTGTGTAAATTTGGTAATCGTTATATAATATTACTTTATCTTAATAGGCTGTAGAAAATTGACACTTAACTAGCAGTTTCTTTGTGCTTATTAAACATAAAAGAAAAAGAAAACTATCGTTAAAATAATTCAATTTTATCTTCTCTTTACATATTACGTTTCTCATATTTATGTGTCTATTTTCAATTAATTTTATTAAGCAAATTGAATAATTAATAGATTCTTTATTCACCTCACCATATTTTTATTATTTTCTAAATACATTGCATATTGAATTAGTGAGAATTCATGGTTATCCATTAATGTGTGGAATAATGATAGTGAAAGATGACACCGGATTCAGAAATGTTATAAGTGCTTAAGTGAAATAATTGCTAATACCTAAAATGAATACTTAAGTTAAAACAATTCTAATATATCTAAATATCAAAACAGTTCTAAAAATTTTCTCATTTTTAATCTTCTTTAAGTCTCAACCAAAACTCTAAAACTCATGATTTATTTGTTGAATTTATTGGTCGGTTGGGTCATTCTAGTCAACTCCACGATAAGTAACTGAATCATCATCATCATCATCATCATATCATCATCATATATATTAATACGCTAAGGTTAAGATGTTACTCTCCCTTTTTAGAAAAAACCTCACAACTAATCCACATAAATTATATATCATATATATATTAATACGCTAAGGTTAAGATGTTACTCTCCCTTTTTATAAAAAACCTCACAACTAATCCACATAAATTATATATCATTTTATAGATAATTGCTTGCTCTACCGGCATCCACAACTAAAAAATTTATTATTGCTATTGTATTTGCAAATTAATTAATTATTAAAATTATATACACAAAACAGCAATGCTGCCATCTAACGGCTCGACGTCAATATGATTGACGGTCGGTAAAATTTTTGTTTAATTTCAAATCCACTCACGTATAAATAAAGTGGCGCTTTAGCTCAATGCTTTTGATACTTGCGCCTCTATATGTCAATTTTAGTAAAATATTTCTTTGATCTGTCATCTGAGCTTCATAATGGAATAAAAACGTAATAAGCAGTGTGCAAAATTAGAAATTTATTGAATACCTGCAAACAATTTTGATTTATTAAATTGAGTTGAATAATATATAATGCGAAGACTTCGCACGGGTCACGCTAGTCTTTTCTTATAACACAAATCAAGACAGAAATGTGTAATTGTATTTATTAACTCGACGCCTTAGAAAACTGCTGGGCATGTCCTTTAGATGGAAATCTATAATTTTTTTATAACTTTTAACTATACTGACTCGTCCGTAAATTCCTTAATGAATAGCTGCGTTCTTTCTTAAGATGTGCACTAATAAAATATTAAAGTTCTGGATTAAAAATGGTCATTAATTTTCTTAACCTTATATATATATATATATATATATATATATATATATATATGTATATATATATATATATATATATATATATATATATAATGTTTAATATACTCTATTTGAGGATGTAAAGAAAATTAATGCTTTAAAAAGAATTCCACATATTGTATGATGTAAATATCTAATTTAAAATAGCTTTAAAACATGCAAGATTTTCACATTATTCGTTAAAGGTTTTTGACAAAGTATGTCATTCAATAGGCATTGAAATATTTTCTTTCCCTGAGTTAACTCAAGAGGTCGCGGGGTTATTGGGTAAAATGGCAACGGTCTTAACAGTCACTTCGACTTTATTGAGTTTTAGGTAATATTATAGTCGTTTATTCTTTATAAGTTGTCAACTTACGCTTGGGTACGAAAAAATTTTGGTAACAAAAATCTTATTGAAACGCAAAGAAAAAACACAAATTCATTGATATATTTGAAAAGGTGGTATCTCAATAATTTCATTGCTTACGAATAAACATCAGATTTTTACAAAAACAATAACTCCCATTCCATTTTCACGAACGACAGATATAGTTAAGGGTAGTTTATGGTTGATTTCTCACCCTATCTTAATTAGATTTTCGTCACCTTATCACGCCCCGTAAAAAGATAGTTTTTACTGATAAGGGTGGATATATATTCTTAGTCTGGCTAATTGCCTAATTTTTAAATTTAAACTTCTTTTACATCTGATAAATGACCTAATCGGATCAGGGTATCGATTTACTCTCTCGATCTCCCACTAGATGTTTTACGCTATGCCATTATCACTAATATGTGAACATAACCATACACAAAAACATGAACCTTGTTATGGAAAGGAACAAAAAACTTTCATCATTTCTTCAGCTTCTGAAAATATGCTTATTGTAAGAAATTTACAAATATCAAATACGTGAGCTTGATAAGAATACCGGCCAGATTTGTTTTAATCAAAACTATTAATTTAATATACAGGAAGATTTCTTCCGAAGCAGCATCGTATATTTTCTGAAAGCATTTTAAAACCGCAATATATTTCAATATAGTAAAAGATACAAAAAAATTAGAATAGAGAATCGCAGAAATAAACAATTTTATTGCATTAAAATATTTGCTAAAATAGTAACTAATTTAAGATAATTACCAAAACAAAAATAAACCTAATTTTTATTCACAACCAAATGAAACTACGTGATGTAGTATTATTCTATATTATTTAAATTATTAACCACGACATATGGACGGTTTCGTTGTATGACATTTTCAGGTGGACAATTTGAAGAGAAAAAAAAATTAAGTGTTAATGAACTTTTACAAAATTAACGCTAAATTAATAATTAACGTTCAATAAATTTAATACAAAAACAAACCTAAATGGTTGACAACCTTAAAGGAATTTTTTCAAGTAAAAAATTACTTTCGCACGATACTTTTACAAAGTTGGAATGTTGCCATGGAATGTTACCTTCGTCCTTTTTCACTTTGAAAACGAAGACATTCTCGCTTATCTGCAATTAACATCATTAGGTTCTTGGAAAATACTCTGGCTTTATTACATTTATTAAAACTCCTCTAGATGTTTATTAAAGATAATATTTCATTTTATTTTAAATCGCGCCGCGCACTTTGAGGTGTTTTTAAAAGCATTTTTTACATATTATTTTGCCTTTGGAGGTTTACTGAAAATAAAATTTCGTTCGTTCTACATTATATTATAAATTATCCACTAAAACTTTTCATTTCATAAGAACTTTTCTTTACATGCTTAATCCCTTTGTAATCATCGGTATATTAAATTTCGCAAGTGCAGCTCAAAATTTTAAAGTTATTCTTTAAAGCTAAGAATTTTTAGGTTGTTATGAAAATATTACTGACAATTTCAACGAAATTGCTCATAAAATTAACCACGAATAAATATATTTCATTCAAACTTCTCTTACTTCTTGCCCCATTTTAAATTAAAATTAAAAATATTGAGACTCCCTTTAATTTCGAAAAACAGCTTTTTCTCCAACTTTTACTTTCCACTTAAGTTTTTTTATTATATTCATATTGGAAATATACGACAACATACCATAATATCGTGAAAGCATATATACGTGTGTGTGTGTAAGTATGTATATATATATATATATATATGTATATATATATATATATATATATATATGTATGTATATACATTGATCTATAAGGTGTTGCTAGTCGCCATAAACTAGTTGGGAATACTATACAAGTGTAAATATAGGAATTATATTTATTAAGCTGTTGATTTCCTTTCTTTTCGGCTTCCATTTTCAGCTATACAAAATTTGGTGTCGGATTTATAATATTATTAATTCATGACCACAATTGTTAAAAAATTGGTCTTTTCACAAATAACATTACATAGGAAATATTATTGTGTTCATTTAAAAAATTACCGCCAGGGATATTAACTTGCTTATCAACAATATTTTAGCAAAAAATATTTTTTGTGCCAAGTAAAATTTTCTGAGAAAAAAATATTGTGTCTCAGTTGGATGGATGCACATCTTGTCACTAATTAATTATAAAGTTAAATATCACAAATTATCGAATCTAATATGAAAAGTTTCCATATAAACTTTCTCATTTTCTCAAAAGTAATAACAGCTTATTTTTGTTGGCGGATTCTCAAACTTAGAATTCAAGTGCACAATAACAGATTTGTTGTAGCGAAAAGTTCAAATTTTCTTGTTGTTATCAGCATTGATCTAATCTTAACCATTAACGTGACAAATTCAAATGCGCACAAAGGAAATATATACTACTTCTGTAAGAATTTCATATTGCCAGCAACATTATCTTATTTCCCTCATAGAAAAAGTAATATAAGGGTTATGTAGTAAAATCACCACTTGCTCATTTTCTTCTTTGTACAGAAGTCTGTATGTAAATACATTCTTCATTCCTTGTGGCTTACATTTTACTATCTGAAAAATTTCGTACTGAACTATCTGTAAGTTATTTGGTTTTTAAAAATACTCTAAAAGCAAGAAAAATTATTTGATTATCCAAAACTTTTTAAACAACTTTATTTTCTGTGTTAGAATTTCTTTTACCTAACTTTAAATTATGCATATTCGTTCCTAAATCTCAAATTAAAAATATGCTCATCATCCTTTAAAAATGCTATCTAAAATTTTACTTATTATTACTGTTTAACTTTGTGTTGATAAAAATATTTATCTGTCTATAAAACAATAAGCATTTTTTGCCTTATTAATATGAAAAATTTGATATCCCTAACATTATTGACATTTAGTTGTTATATAAGTAATTAAAACCATATTGATTTTTTATGTATTTGTACTGAAAATTTCACCGTGTAGTTGTGTTTATGTAAGTAATAATAAAGTAAGGGAAAAATTCACTTTTCATTTTCTATAGAAATAAAAAAAAATTTATTTCATTTCATTACATAATCAGTATAAAACTTATATTAAATTAAACCAAAGAAGCAAATTAAAAAAAAATCAATTCCACTGTATTGAGAGCAATAATCATTTTTATTTAAGCCATTCATGGCATTCACCAATTTCATCGCATTCATGAAAATTTGATAATGATGCATGAAAATTTATCCTCGAAACATTGTTCCTCCAAGCCAGAACTGTTAATGGGAGAAAAAGTTGAAGAGACCACGGAAAATACACATATATTAGAAAAAGTATTTCCGCTACTGAACTTATAGTATTACACAAATAAATTCACTTCTCACTATTCTACTATCAATTACATTTTGGAACCTAATTTTTCAATACTTTAGCATTATTTTCATGAACATATTTGCAGTTTGACTCGTAATTTTCCCCATCTACACAATCGTCTAACAATATTAATTACACGACATATTCATATTTTCCAAGATCATAATTTTTTTGAAAGCATGGATATAAATGGCATCAATCTAGATGTATAAATAAAACCTATTAAATAGAGTAGAATCTGCACCATGAAGTTTCAGTACCGCTTAAACATATACATGTGGTCCATTCAGTGGTCCCACAATTTTTCTTGGGTAGAACACATCGTGATAAGTCGTATAAAAAAAAACATTAGTTTTGCGGAAATCAATATCTTGGAAGTTATGATTTTTTGTACTTTTTTGAAAAATGTCCACAATCCACAGTACATCCACAGTGATCCACCTACATCCAAATTTTCAAATCACTTTTGTTCGAAAACTATTCAACAAAATCACATGAAATGTTATATGGAAGTAATCATATAGTGAGTGTGCAATGACTTTTGTGTTAATTCTTAGTTTCTGCTATTGTTTGGAACTGTATGTTGATTTTTTTATGCTCAAAAAAATACTAATAATAGAGATTTACTTATAATCTTAAAAACTACTTTGGTAAATAGTGATAGTTTAGATAAAAACTCTTAGTGATATTGCAACATTTTCAAAATTAAACATCATATACACTAAGTCATATCAGTATATGCATTAAGTCACCAAATGTCAAATTTCTGCCATAGTGGTGAAACAAAATTAAGTGTGTTTCTTTTAAAAAAGCATTAATTCTAGTAAATTTACCTAATTTAGTCGAAAATCTATGTTTATGTCTATGTTAATGCTAACATAGACAAACAAATTTTAGGTGTATCAGAAAGCGAGCGTCACACCATATTGCCATTGTTTAGAACCTGTTTGACTAGTTGCCGGTCGACGGTCATTTAAACTAAGAAAAATATTAAATAACTATATACATAAAATACATTTTTCTAATATGAGTTCCGTTACCCATCCATGTGCTTATTATAACTTGAGCAATCTAAAAATTATATAATATATATCTATATATATATATATATATATATATATATATATATATATATATATATATATATATATAATCAAACAGTAAAGGCAGAAAGTATTTTTATTATAAATTTCTTCGAAAAATTTGCTTCAGGGGCTACGATTTTTTTTTAATTCTAGTCTTTTGGTCTCTCTGAAGGCATGTCACGTAAAAATTAAGGAACGAACATAAGAAATTTCACTGTTGCATTAGTGCCTAAAAAATAATATGAGATATAAATTATATAGTTAAAAAGACCATCAAGTGCAAGTGGGACTCGCGCCGTGAGATTTCCGTGCCATAATACGGTATTATCCCATACCTTAATAAGTAAGTAGGTGCTACACAAAAATATAAAGGAAGGCAAAAATTTAAAAGAAATGTCACATGGTACTTTTTAATATATTTTCTATTATTTTCTTTAATATTTTTTTACTTATCTTTTTAGAAATGGAAGTAAAACGGTTTTGTAATTTTCCCCTATATATGAGATTTACATTCGTGGCAAATTTCGAGGTGTAAGTGTCAAATTAGATGATATTTTAAATGTTGTATCTTTTCTTTGCAATTATATTGAATATTATATATACATACATACATTAAGTTATATATGTGAGTGTGTGTGTGTATATATATATATATATATATATATATATATATATATATATGTGTGTGTGTATATATATATATATATATATATATATATATATATATATATATATATATATATTTGCCCTTTCATTATATGGTGTAAATTTTCTATGACACACACCAACCATCGCCTTTTATCAACGTTTGTCGATATTAATAATAAACCGTTTGTGTGTTTTATAAACATTCAAACGTTTAATAGCCCACACAGATGTTAATGGTTTCCATAGAAAATTTGCATCTTATCTTTGTTTTGACAAAGTGTCTTACTAACTTTCATAACTTTCTTTTACTTATTTTGATAACTTTCTTTTATTTATTTTCATAATTTTCTTTTACTTACTTTCATAAGTTTCTTTTACTTATTTTGATAACTTTCTTTTATTTATTTTCATAATTTTCTTTTACTTATTTTCATAAGTTTCTTTTACTTATTTTGATAACTTTCTTTTATTTATTTTCATAATTTTCTTTTACTTACTTTCATAAGTTTCTTTTATTTATTTTGATAACATTCTTTTGTCTATTTTCATAATTTTCTTTTACTTATTTTCATAAGTTTCTTTTACTTATTTTGATAACTTTCTTTTATTTATTTTCATAATTTTCTTTTACTTACTTTCATAAGTTTCTTTTACTTATTTTAATAACTTTCTTTTATTTATTTTCATAATTTTCTTTTACTTATTTTCATAAGTTTCTTTTACTTATTTTGATAACTTTCTTTTATTTATGTTCATAATTTTCTTTTACTTACTTTTATAACTTTTTTTACTTATCTTCATAATTTTCTTTTACTTATTTTAGTTCAATTTTCATATAATTATTTATGTACAGTCCGTCATCAGTTTTTCTTTGCAACGACGCTCGTTTATTAAATAGCATGTAACCAAAGAAAATTATATGTGAAATTGTTCAATTTATTATTTTATATTAAAATCAATCAGGTAATTTATATATTTATGGACTTTGTGCTGATAAACAAGTTTTTTTTTATATAAAAATATAATTTCATCAAAATTATCCGACACTTTTTGTTATAATTTTGATATTATCCATTAAATATTATAAGGTCCACAGAACTATCTAACACGCATGGTAACTAATATCATTGGTATGAACTTAGGCATGTCACTGAACAAAATTTACTCTTTTTCTTGTTACTTATATTATTTGCCGAAAGAAGTTGTAATGAAATAAAAATTGGACCCAATAAATGCCCAAAAAAGCACAAAGAATTAAATTTTCCAGTTGGTTTTTCACCTTATGTCGTTTAACGAAATTAAATTTTAAGGAAGTAGGAAAAACTTCAAAAACAAACAATAAAATAAATATGTATATTGTGAGGTATTTTCAAGAAGTATAATGGACTAACAGCATAATAGAGTGTGTCTACTTCTTCTTCTTCTTTATCGTTACACTCTTTGTAGAGTGTAACGTTGACATTAGTGGCCTTTTTCACAATGCGACTCCACTCTTCGCGAACTCTCGCTCCCTAATACATTCGTGCAGTGGTCCGTTGAAGATCTTCTTTATTTGATCAGTCCACCTCATATAGAATGTGTACAAATTAAAAATCCCAGGCCACGGTTTCGTGAAAGAATTTTTTTTCATAAGACCGGTATTCGTTATTCATTTAGAATTATTTCCGACCAAAGGAAAGTTCTGACCGGAATAGTTGTGTTCATCTTCGAACGGATGACGACCTTGGCAGGTGAACTTTGTTAAAATTGGTTTTATAAAATACACCCTCAACCTTTTTCGTTGAGGGTACATTATCTATCTTTGTTGAATATTAATTAACAAAGATAACAAAATATATTGAAAATCAATACAGATGTTGGCATAATAACTTAATTAGTTTTCACAAACAAATTAAGTTATTATGCCAAGGTCAGTATTTGTAATTTGTGGGACAGAAGAGCTTGCCGTTTTTTCACTAAACAAATTTCAACAGAAGTTTAATTATGCAAATATAGAAAGCTTCAGAGGTTGAATAATTTAATTATTACTAATAAGTAACGAATTAAAACAGGATATCCATTTTATTTTTAACTAAATATTTAGAAAAATATTAAACATTTTGGTTTGTTAAAACTTGTATCTTTATTTTCAAGACTACTTGTGTTTATTTATACTCTATTCCATTTGAAAAGAGCACCTCTGTCCACATGTCAATTTGAGAGTTCAGGTATTGTAAATATTTTTGTTATATTGAGGTTAGTAATTAAATTTGAATTTATTTTGTATTTGTCAAAAAAAATAGAATTTTTTAAATATCCACAATAATCTTTATGTGCATAATATCAAAAAAAATTGTAGATTTTATAAAAAAATACTTATGATAATAAGTATATTTTATTTTCTATTTTTTATTTTTTAATGGATTCAGAAAGATGTTGTGATATTTATGTTATGAGAAAATAAAACCAAAAATAATAGAGAAGTTTTTCGATATCTTACTCTCCAACATGTAGGAATAAACAACCGTGTCATAAATTGTTTATGAATAGATGTTTATATAATCATCAATCAAACGCTGCTCGAAAAAATGTACTAAATAATCTGTAACTCTTAAATATCATAGCTCGTAGCATCGAAATACATGTTCGGATCTTATTTCATCATTTGGCTATAAGTATTATGATTAGACAAATTATTAGATATTATTTACACTTTTTTATAGCACCATACAAATTTCTACCTTTGGAAACCTATTTTATTTTGAAGACAAATTTCTGGTTTACTTTTGTGTGATTTTCGAAGGATAATATAAATTTATTCTAGCTCTTTTGAGCTATCCGATGCACAGATATTAAATACATCTACAGCACTCTAGAATAAAATAACTTTAACAAACATCCCACTTTCAGTTAAAATGTAACCTTTTAAGAAATTAAAACACTCAATTGATCTTTATAGTTTACTCATCAGGATATATCAACACAGGTTACACCAATTTCTTAAGGAATATATCAGGGATTATAATTGTAGATGCGATTTAACCCTTCTTTAATTTTAAGCAAGCCTAAAAATTCGCTTTTGGTATGAAAATAATATGACTGATATAAAGTACGGCTTCCTTATTAAATATATACCAAACTCTCATGTGATATGATATTATCTTATTTTTTTATATCTAATGAGTTGATGTAAATACGTAATATTTATAAAATAGCAGTTAAATCTACGCACTATAATTTTATATGTAAACATCTATAAAGTTCATAGACTAGATTACGAGATCATGTAGATACTTTACTTTATATTTACGGATAATCAATATTGAGTGCAAACAAATTATCATGATCATAACGTCAGGAAACATAACGCTACTGGTGTTCACAGCATGTGTCGTTAAGTTTTGATACTGATTTTTTTTACTATTACCTCGTCGTGATATTAATTACGCACATAAACACGCACACATACATAAACATATACACGCACGCACACATAAAGATAGATAGCGCACAAGCCATATGTATTCACGTCCTACACACACAAAAATATATACGACATGAGCAGAAACTCAAACTCTGAGTGCGTCAAATACCCAAAAATATATATACGAACAAACAAGCATATTTGACTAAAGTTTTTATTGGATAATTCGTAATGATCTCAATTTTGACTGACGTTGCAAATCAGCAATATTTAACCAAATAAATTCGACATTTGTATTTATATAAATTGATCTTTCTCGGTTTTAACCGTGAAAAGAAAAAATTACTTGGATTTCTTCCTTTTTAAACTGCATATTTGATCGAATTTTATAAACACTTTCCTAACATTGATTATGAAGGATATATTTCAGCCAAATTTTATTATATAACACAATATTATAATATTATTAAAAGGGCTTTGTTGCACACTATTAAAAGTTTATACAAGCTTTTATTTAATGAAAATGACTTGTCCTATGTTGTTCGCATTACCATGTACGTTGTTTATCCAAACAAACAAGTTCCTCTAGTAAATAACCTTTGTTGTATTAAAAAAAATTGTGGGTGCTTATTACTAAATGTGCCTATTATTATATATATATATACTTATATTATAACGCGCGTTAAAAGTTATATTTCTTTGGAATAATTCAAGAACAGCCATATTTTATTAATATCTAGGAAACTACTGTCTTTCTTAGCAATGAAAGGTAAAGTCTTTTCTTCAAATTAGACTAAGATATAATAGATATAAAATTCTAATCATACGAATATTAGAGTAACTTAGCCATTGCGTAACGATTTATATTAGTAGATAATGGTATGAAGTAAAATATAACGCCAGAATAAGGAATTTTATACACCTCATATTACCAAGTATGAAGCTATGAAAGGATTAAATTACGCAGATTTATTCAAGTTAAAATGACATTCAATAGTGCAGCAAACAGGTATATGTGTATCAATTTGCGTTAATTAATCAAGTTAATTATCTAATTTATATTTCATAACAATAAAAATATTTTTTATGAGAACATAGACTAGTTTTATATGATTCCCAGCCATGTATGTAAAAATACTAAAACTAAATGGCAAAGTAGCGTGCTGACAAGTTCTATACAAAACAAGTGTGCATACATTTGACGAATTTTTGTAAATCACACCGCACTGTCGTATTTAAACAAATCTTTTATAGATTATCAACATACGAGAAAGACCGTTGAAGAAAATATCCGAAATTAAAAAAGAAATTAAATTGTCATGTTTATAAATAAAATAAAGTCTGTAATTCTATATTATCTGCCGATAGACTAGTTAAAATATAGCTATAACTTTAAATTACTGTAACTAGATGAGTTTGTTCATAGCTAGAGCCCAAATAGCACTATAATAAAATAAAAGCCTTGTCCGTCTGTCCCCACCAGACTTCTTTTTCTTAAACCGACTATATCATAGACCTAATTTAACATATGTTACATAATCATATTTGACTGAAAATGTCCTAAATCCTATTTAAAATTATAAATAATTTTACTTCGAAGAAGTGCTCATGATGAGGAATAGGAGAGGAGAAAGAAGTTCTTTTTACCTTGGCTGATTTCGAAAATTTCAATACCTATGTACTTGGAATTTCCGATCAATATTACAAATATCTGGTATTTAAACAAGAAATATTAAGATTATGTCCAACTGTAATATTATACAGATTATAAATAATTCAAACATGTACTTTTAAATTATTGCAATACAATATTATCGTCACATATTCATTTTAATATACATTTTTGATATAAGTAAATACGCCTAAGTTTGATATCCACATCAGGCTTTCTAAACAAAATATGTTGATAATTTGATTCGTAATAAAAACTATTTCGATTTGTAGGAAACGTTGTACGTATAGTTCGACACTTCACACAAGCTTATAGGGACGAGGAAAAACTAGTTTACCAACATAAACAATAGAACGTACGTTCCGAAATACCGCGCCAATTGAAGTTGCTGCGTTCTCAATTTCAAACCAAATATTATTTTAAATAGAATTTTAATATAATTTTTTTTAATAGAATTTTCATACCACAAGCTCAATTAATATTTGAGCATTTTTTAAAGTAGTATCGGCTGGTATATATTCGGGCTGACATATAAACTTCTTGTAATCCAAAGAAGCAGTATTATTATCGTACTCTTGGTCCAGTTGTCATGTTAATTTATAAAGTTGGAAAGTTTGACAGCTTTGGATTACTTGAAATAACAATTTTCGCCCATTGTCAGCAGATTTATTACGAGATTAAAGATCATTAGATAAGAACAGATTAGGTACTTCAAAACTATATTTATGGATATAATTTTATTTACATTTAACTAGTATTAACATCAATATATATATATTTCTAATGTTGTGTAGCCAACATATTCAACTTTATATAAACAAAATTTCTCCTCGATTAAATGAAACTACATGATGTAGTATTATTTCTACTTTCTTTAAGTTCTTTACGGCGACCTGAGTTTCGTTGTATTACAACATCTTCATGTGGGCTGTTAGTAAAAATTCTTCGTTTAGAAAATCTTTCGGTGAAAGAAGATTTAAAAAAAGATTTCGCTGTTGGAAAATCTTGAAAAAATATTTCGCTGTCAAAAAACTAACAGCCCACCTGAAGATGTTGTAATACAATGAAACCTAGGTCGTGGTAAAGAACTTAAAGAAAGTAAAAATAATGCTACATCACGTAGTTTCATTTAATCGTGAATAATGGATTTCTACAAAATTAACGCCAAATATATTCAAAATTTCTCATAATAAAGAGTCATTAAAAAATCAAAAAATCCACAGCCTCTTTTAAGCATTACATCTGGCAAACTGCCAGAAATAATTTAAATATCTCTTTATTATTTTCAGACGTAATACCCATTGTTGCCTGTAATCACGCTTGCTTAGACAATACATTGTTTGTTTCATTATTTGAGTAAACCAGCTCACCATACACATCCTCATTTGAATTATTTTAATATTTAACCATATAATAAACCAACGAACAAAATATATCTCAAAGCCCCCGACATTATCTCGCATAATATATGATTTTGCATACATTCTGACTTATTATTGTACAAAGCTCGTAAATCCTTCGTAACCTAAGGGAAAAAGGCTACACGTAACAATGACGCAAATAATGGCCGTATTTAAAAAGGACTTTTCCAAAAGAACTACATACAATATACTAAGCCATTACTTGGACGTTTACGATAAAGATACGTAATATATAAACAATAACAAAGATATTATGTATAAGGACGAGCTTTGAAAATTTAAAAAAAAGTGAGTTCCATCTACATAAACTCAGGAATTAATGAAATTGTTTAATGGTTCATTTTACTTAACAAAAATTGTCATTAGTTATCAAGACGCATGTGGATATATATTGATTAAAACTGCATTTTCACTAATTTAGAATAATCAATTTTAAACATTTTAATTTTAAGCTATTGAGTAAATGATAATGCTGTAGTTACCCACTTTAATTTTTGCATTATCGCTACACAAAACTAAATGTCCGATTACCAAAATCGGTGCTGATTAGTCTACTTAATGACAAATTGGTCTTTGAATACACTTTTCGACATTCTCGAGCGCCATGTTGTTAGCGCTCAGTCAGTTAGGCCACCGGTCGGATCGATCACGCATTGCTAAAGGATCAAAATAGAACAATTAATTACTGTATTGTTCTATATTACGTCACATTAGTATTTTTTTGGGTAACGATAAATAAATAATAACCTACTTACTTAGTGTGATAATAATATCAGCCAAATGTGTAATCATTTTTTTAATTTATGGCATGTTTTAAACATTAGTTAACGCGTTATAAGAAATCACGTAAAATAGAATATTTTATAAGTACGTGTATATGGTAATAAATAAAGTCAAGTTGATATGTGGTGATAAACTATATATGTTCGTTATAGTTGTTTACCCCTAGAGTTTTCCAGAAAATATTGACGTACAGATATATAATATCCAATGAGATAAAACTGCCAAAGAAATAATAGTTACGATTTCTTTTATTCATCTTATTAGGTGTCATAAATGCTGATACGGCTTATCATATTAACATATGCAATATGTCCATGCTTTACACTAGAGTTACTTAATAACGGACCGACCATAGTTCTGTTTACAGTCCATCTTAAACTTCGTATCTAAAATTGCGATGCGAGACAGTGATACTATCATTTTGGGAAATTCGTTGGTCAGTTATCTGTCCATATCTTACGTCATGTTATTTTTTGCGAACTCAGACTAGATACCGATGAAGTAAAACCACTGTGTATTATTGAGTCTCATTACGCTATCTTCTCCACATTGATTTCACGAACGTCGCAGAAATGCAGACTTTCATTAATTATTTGCTATGCTTTTCTTTTAGTTCTAAAAGCCATATTACAAAAATACTTCTCATTTCGTTGATCAATCTATTTTTACCTGCTTTCGGGTTCCTGTTCTCTGTCTAATACAGATTTTGCGTATGTATTATTTTATGTATTGAGCTCGTTTCCAGCTCATTCCTGTCGTTCATAACCCTTCATTGCAAACTCCTTTTCATTTAATCCATAATTGTTCACTTTTAAATTTAAAAATAATTTGTTCAATGATTAATATCATTTTGATTTGTCTAGCTAATATAGGGATAAATTTAGTTAGTACTATTTATAGCAAAAATTCAAAAGTTTTAATCCTTTTTTTTTTCTTTTTAATAGTTTTATTAACTCGTTTTACTTAAGTAATTGAACAGACATCATCCTTGTTATAATCATAGTAATAATATTCTCATATGTGTGACTGATATTAGTCGTGTATCACTTATTCATTCAAGCAGACAAGCGTACAAACCAAAACAACGCAATGTTCATTTAACTGATCATATTTTATCCACTTTGATAACAATTATTATCATAATAAATACGACATATTGACGCATGGAAATATGTTCAGTTAATTTACAACAGTTATGCAACTACGTACAAAATATACCTCGTAATAAATAAATACATTTTTGTAACGAAAAAATTTACGACTTCATCATAAACGTGGACTTTATATATTAAGTATACACCTAGTATAGCAGAAAGGGAGAAGTTAAAGAATATGTATGTGTGTATGTGTATATATATATATATATATATGTGTGTGTGTGTGTGTATATATATATATACACTCTGTTTTTGTGTCATGTTGCATGACGTGAACTCGTAACTTTTTCCCGACCGCAAACAATACTATACTCGACCGCTCAACATTTCTCTCATTTGGTCGCACTCGGCCTATAGCTGAACATACCCAAATATAAAGTAAACGCTCAAATCATAATTGCGTGATGTATTTTGCCATAATATTTGCAATTAGTTTTTGAAATTCAATATGGTTAATCTGTGTAGCCATCACGTTGCTTGTTTAGATTATATTAGTAATACGGAAGTAAGAAAAATAAATTTCGAAGTGTAAAAAAAATAAACCGAATTATAAAATCGAATTATAAACTTCATTACAAGCCTGATCAATAAATTAATAAATTTATGAACATTTGTTTAGATCGATGACAATTTTCATAGAAATAACAAATTATTAGCCGCCTTATCACTTCAGATGTTGTCAGTAAACTTTACAGCAATTAACCAAATATATTTTAAAGCACGCCGCAGTATAAAGCAATACCAATCAAATTAAGATAGCCTGAAATTAATTTGTTAATAAATAGTGATTTTAAATTATATTCGTCCTAAAGCAACGAAGTATCTAAAATGGGACCACATATAAAACTATAAAATTAAGTCATTTCATTTTGTCAGCATTTTGTCGCACGAAATTTATTAGTACTCTTAAAGACAAAAGGTAGCAGTCAATATTTAAATATGAAATAAAAGGGTAGTTTTAAACAAAATTAGATTAAATTTAATTTTGAAGCGACTCCAATAAAAATTAATTGGATTAATTTTAATTTTGAGATGCAGTTGTTTCCCAAAGCAATGATATTATTTGATACTGTACTGGCAACGAGTAAAGTGGAAGGTGCGTCGATGGAGTGAAATAAACACGATAATACGACACGACTGAGTCGTTATTAATAAAAGTATATAGACAACGGAAATTTCATGAACAAGGTTACAGGATAACATCATTTTAAAATGAAATAATGTGCTCTTTAGAAGTATTGCAAGCTCTAAAATATGATTATTTAAACAAAGAAATACACATATTAGTATATTTTTATTCTTATGCTTGTGAATACGATTTTCCCCAAATTTCCCGATGAATTAATTTTGTCGCGATCAATCCCTTAAAACATATTTCTATATTCCATATAGTGCAGTGAATTTTTTCTAACATACTCAAGTTCATTAGAACACGTAACTTAAGTCCTTCTTACGGCTCTTATATATTTATGTACAAACCAATAGTTATCACATTAAAGAACGAAGTTGATTAAATATATAAATTTTGACATAAGAAAACAAAATGTGGTATATTTTTTATCAATGTACTGGGAAAAGTAAATTTTGTTTTAAATAATTGGGTTGTAAATTTTATTTTAAAAAAACGCACTGAAGGCATCTAAAGAGCGAAGTTGATTAAATATATAAATTTTGACATAAGAAAACAAACTGTGGTATATTTTATATCAATGTACTGGGAAAATTAAATTTTGTTTTAAATAATTGGGTTGTAAATTTTATTTAAAAAAAACGCACTGAAGGCATCTTTTCACTCAAAAAGAAATAAAAGATAGAATTATATTGAACAATTACATAGAAGAACACTTATCTTCAATTTCTACGAAAGAAAAGATTTACCATTAACATTTTAATAAATATAACATTTCATTCTGACTCAAACAAATAAAATATATTAAAACGGCCAATATGACGATATGCAAACTGAAGTTTTGTGCATATCCTTTTCAGAAAATTTAAGGGACAATTTATCCGTTAAATCGAGTAGAATCAATTTCCTGAAATACAATGCTGTGCGACGCCTCTTCTTTTCAATATCTTTAATATCCTGAACAACTCGTCAGGGAAAGTTTATAATAAATAGAACTTTCACCCTTTAAATCACTTTTTTTCACTTTTTAACTGAATCCATCATTAAAAAGTAAAGTCGTATAAATGTACAAAATTATTGTTGCGAAATAGCAATTTCGGCTACTCCATCATAAGATGAAGGTGGCAAGAATCACGTATTTACGTACACTCACTATAGAGGTGCATATCTATATACCTATATACGTATGTGTGGGAGGTGAACTAACGAGCGGCTCTTCACCGCAGGCACGGTCGAGGACATCTCATCACCTATTCCGGTGCGAATATACTATTTCGGCGCTATACGTTTTAAATATAAAGCAGAGGTAAAACTGAGGTGTTTTATTTTGATTATAACACAAATATATTCAGGAGAATAACAGATGTACAGATATTTCTTTTTCTAATCAACAACTAATAATCGTAGATGAAATTTTGATTAGGTTTGATTATAAAATACTCTCAGAAAATGAAAAAATCGAACGTCATAAAGTCTGCACATTCCTGCGTGCATGCGCGCCTTTGTGTATGAGTGCCTGTATGTTTGCCGCCGTGTTTAAAGTTTAGTTTAAACCAATGGACTGATTTAAATTTTGTATTTAAGATTTTTCTATAAATGTCGTCAGATTTTTTTTTCTTTTTATTTACACCTAAAAGTGGAAGTAGTTTATTTACAAAAATAATAAAACTGTTAGTTTAAAATGTTTACATAAATCTAATAATAAAACAAAACTGGTACCTTTCATTGCAATATGACAAATATTGAATATATGACACTACGTGATGTAGTATTATTTCTACTTTCTTTAATTTCTTTACCACGACCTAGGTTTTGTTGTATTACAACATCTTTAGGTGGGATATTAGCAAAGATTCTATCTTTGCTAATATAATACATACTACTAATAATATAATACTACATCACGTAGTTTCATTTAATTATGACAAATATTATTAATACAGGTTTGCGTTTACAAAAAAGTATGTGCAATATGGCTGTATCGTTTTTTTTGTTGACACGGTTTTATTACCTCGAATTTTAATAAAATTTTTATACGAACAAATATTGCTACTCAATTTTCACACAGTTTTAATTTTCAGATTGAGCTGAAACTTTGCATTAATATTAAAATCTAGTGAGAACTTTATGATGCGGAACTTTTAAAAAATATAGAACCTGATGTAGAATTATAATTCCCTTCTGAACATATTTTTTTGAATAGTAAACTCGTAATAAATTACTTTATTTATGAGTTTACTATTCAAAAAAATATGTTTAGAAGGGAATAGTTTCTACTTAAGTCTTTATATGATAAGAAACGTGCTGAAGACTAAATAGTATCAGGTGATTAAAAAAAATCATGCAATATATAGATTCGCAAGTTTTTGTCTCTTGATAAGTGGCTTAAAGTCAAGGGAAGCTGATAAATAGTGTGTCAAAATTAATGGGAAAGGCTCGAAACTAATGGGAACGACATAAGATAATGTTAATGTAAATATGAAATAAAGGCAAGCTCAAACTTCTAATGAGATATTTATGTCATGAGACTAGAAATGAGAAAACTGGATCGTTGTGTTCAAAAAACTAAAATCCACGCTTTACAGTGCTCTATAAATTTAATAACAAAATAACTCCATATCTTTTTAATATTATCTTGTAATATGTAGCAATAGTATTTTGGTTTCCAATAGTATTAGAATCCATTGTATATTTTCTATATGGAAACCTATGCATAATTTTTTACGTTTAAGTTAAAATATTATATACTTTTTACCTGAATAGTGTTAGTTCAGACAAAACACACCCATATTAAGTAAAAATAATTCTTTTATATTACAATTGCCTCGAAAATTTCAAAGATTCTTGCCTTATAAATCATTCTAATTTCGTCTGGATAATGCCAGCTCAACTTATCATAATTTTCTTAAATATTTCCAGTTGAAAAGAGTAAAATTATCCGAGATGACATTGAAAATTGAAATGACATTGAAAAGTCCAATAAACAATTGTGATAATATTGGTTTAGACAACATTTTAGAGTTTAAATTTTAAGGTTGGTAAATACCCAAGACATTAAGCCCGATATATTATTTTGAATTTGAATAAAACGATTCACTTTTGACGTATTGTTTGAGTTCTAATAAAGTGTTTATATTAAGATGATTGAATTAGATTATATATACTGTAACTTTACCAACATGAAAAAATATAGTTTATGCTAACTGTTAATGGAAAAAATGAGAAAATGGAAAATTGAAATATTTTTACGATTTTTTATTTATCTTATGAAGTTATTCTGCAAATAGATTTTCCCACTAATACGTCACTTCATTGAACGTATCCTAATTTTTGTTATGAAAATAGATACATGCAATACTTATTTCAAATGCTGTTTAATGTATATCGCTATGTAATATATGAGCAAATAATATTGTTTAATTATATTGAAGTAAAGTCGTGGCAGTGCTGTGAATTTTGTGAAAAAAGTAAAATTTGTCAGATTTATGGCCTTATCACAATTTTAGCTTACATTCTTAAAATCTCAACAAATCTAATTACTAAATATTTTTTGGTAGTTTTTATGAATGGATTTGTAATTTCTTACTTTCTATTTTTAAGGCTGGTGCCGCAATTATGGTGTAAATTAGACAGTAATTACGGCACCAGCATTACCAATTTATGGTCTATATACCAATCCAACTGTTATTTCATGTTTTAATAGACTAGTAACTTCAAATAGAGCCTATATTTGTTTATTTCCCCACAGTAGTAATCGGTCAGAATTTGGAATCAAAGAGAAAAATTGTGATATTTTCCAATGGTAAATATTTTTGGCAGAATTCAATAGTACTCGAAAGGGTGGTGGAAGTCTGGGTTGCTGTTCTATTTGTACCTCACATAATATGTAAGACGCACTGCACGGGGCGACGGACAAGGGCCACTATTCTATCTCACACTGAGCATGCATATAGCACAATATGGGGAAGCAGAAATGGCTAATATAGACGAATGAGACCTAGTCGGTGCAAAGAGAAAGGTACATGGTCTCATGTAAAAAAAGCTGCATGGTACATACTTGCGAGTGCTTAGATCCTGGGTGTATATTTTACAATACCATTTTCTCCGTCATTGTTATTTTGGTGTTTTTCATATTAAGAAAATTAACTCTTGAAAATATTTTCGTATTTTGAGGTTGTATTTTATAAATATCACCATGATGGTTCTAATTAAAGGTAAATAATTGCACATCAATTAGTTTATTAATTGTTATTATTAATAAAGATATTTATGGGTGAATCTACATATATAAATATTACTGTACATTACATAAACTTCAATGTACAGCAGTTGCAGTTTTTTTTTATTATCCTTCCTTCTTAGCTCTTTATCAAATTTTGAAGTAATATAATTAATCTCTATAGTTGAGGCTCTAGGGGTGGATGAACCAGAGATTCAAAAGGATACTTGACTAGAGCAGTCATCGCAAAATTGCTATTATGAACCGGTTCCACGTCTCACAAAAAAAATCTTCCAATTTTTCTAATAATATAGTGCAATACTCTCTAACGATAATGACACCCTTTTCGTTGTAGTTGATCGTCAAATTTCTTTCCGAGTCTCAAAACATCATAGTTGTCATCTTTTCAGCCAACACTTACATATTATTCTTTATAGGGGGTGGTGTATCCTTTTTATGTCATTGAATGAACTCCCCACTACACCCACTTTGCACTAACTTTTAGTACGCTGAGATAATTGTGCAGTATTTTTAAAGTGGTAGAATCAGTCACTACTCCTCAAACAGAAACTTGTTTCTTCTTTAGATGGACGTTTTCCAAAACAAATGTTTTGACTTTTTCGGCTCAACTTTCCTTCTGGGTGGGGATAATTTTCGATTGAAGTCAGGATTAGAAATATTATTTTACTTTTAAATCATTATAGTTACTCAGTCATTATACTTGAGCAATTTTCTTTGCTAATTGAGAAACATTTCTGGTATACTGTATTTAATCTCCACCATAACCGCAGTTTTCTTCCAAATTGACATCTTTGTAGGGCGATATCATGTAAACAATTCATATCTTAGAACTGACACCTAACATATATACGGTATAACTCACTCTGTTCCTTCTCTCCATTTTGCAAATTTTCAAACTGCCCCTAGTTTGTGGAATAAATCAATCCTTAAATATGAAGATACACTTTATATACCTAAGACAAAAATGGAATTAAAATAAATTTTTTCGCAAGTATAAATGATTAAACCACGCAGGGCGTGTAGCTTAACAAAATGTATATAATTATGAAAATGTATTTAGTATAAGCACCAATTCGGCTTTTGAAATTTCTCCGACTAAAAGCTATTCTGCGAAACCAAACTCTAACAATGCGCTTGAACAATTTTATCAAACTCGTGTGATTAATGTTAGCGGTATACTCAACCTTGTGCCTTATGTTTGATTACTAAGTTAAATATAACGCGTGTAGTGTACATATTATATATTTGTGTATTTATATATTTGTAGGGTCTTTGCGTTCCATTGTGTGGGTGCTTTCGTTAAGATATTTAAGTTCTTTTAACTTAAAATAATGACAGATATCTTTTGGTAAATGGTAAACTACCTCAATAATAAGATTTATTTTAATTATATTTTAATGTATTATAAAAAAGATTCAAACTTTAATATGTTAATGAAGCTTTTATAACTGAGATTGTAGTAATATGCCTTCGTAAATATAAATAAATTTATAATTTAATTTTAATTCTGCATTACAGTTGTTTTAAGTATTGTTTAATTTTTCAAATAATGAAACTTTATATGAAATTAAAATACGTCTATATCATGCCCTATCGAAACAGTTCATAAGCGTATAATTTTTTAAACATTTTGTAAATATATTTTTCTTTCTTCTCTTTGTCTCTTCCTTCCATTCATTTAGGTCTGTGCAATTTTTTTTCCATGTAACTTGTGCGATATCAATTGAGAGACTTTTAAGAGTTAGAAAACTACTTTATTTATGTGCTACTTCCAGATAAATTATTTAAAACATCCATGCGTTCCATAGTCTCTGTCTCCAAAAATGCTGAAAATAGTGGAAGAACAGCGTTACTGAATTTCTGCATAAATTTTATTGAATAAATATGTCTATGATTAAAAATTTTATATTTTTTTTTATATTCACGATACTTTATATCCGTCAAAGATATACCAGGTAATATATTTGTATGGTTAAAAATACTAGTAGTTTTTATAAAAAAGAAAAGGTATAGAATTTTCTTCTCTACAATTTTTAATTTCGTATGTTTCTCTTAAGTATAAACTATCACCATAACAAAATTCATTAAAATCAGTCCAATAGATTTTGTGTGATCGACGAACAAATTAACATATAGACGGAGAGACAAAATTTCTAAAAACAAGTATTCTGGTTTCTATTCTCTTTCTTTACGCTAAATCAATCACTCTTTCTATATACAGAATTTACTCTTTTATAAATATATATATATATATATATATATATATATATATATATATATATATATATACACACACACACATATATGTCAAATATTTTATTTTTTCATCAATAAACATAAATTTTAAATATACTGTAAATTAAATTAAATAATTATTAATTCGCTTTATATTTATAGACACAAGTTATATTTAATCAAATTTCAGTACATGCACAGTGAAAGTGATGAACGCATACTAATTACTAAATGCACAAACACACAGTAATTATTTAAGTCACAATTATTGTGTAGTTCAGAAATGAAGTTAGTGGTCAGCGCAAAGGATAATTGTCTGTTTTGTTCAGGATCGTTCCATTTGTATATGCGTGAATGGGAGAAAAACTGAGACCTGAATAATTTGTACATTGAATTTGGAATTAAAAAGTGATTCCACGATTCTTAACATTGGACCGAACTGAAAAAAAATTCTAGGTATATAATTATTTATAGAACATAAAGCACTAGCAGCCCTTTAATTCACGAAGCATAAACAGTAATTTTTTATTTTATTCTACTGTACTGTTTACCAGACTGACTTTGAACCACGAGTTCAGTAATTTGATTGAGCATCGATTATTTCCTTTATACTACTGGAAAAATAAAAAGTGACTTCGAATTAGATACAGGCTGATACACACAAATACGTACAGATTATATCTAGTATAATGTTGTACCCTAATATGTCCATACACGCCTGTATTAACTGCTTTTTGCTAACCCAAAATACTTATTGTTTTTCCTGTTTATCAGGAAACATTTTTTTCTTAATTTTCCCCGTCGCGTGTGTGTTTATTTACGATATCATTAAAAATTCGAGTTCAACTTTTAAAAACATTTTTCGCGTCTAAATATACACTTTTAAAGATTACATCTAGTACATTTTTTAATCTGTGTTATGCTACTTGCTCTAAATTAATATCTTTGATCCACATAAAACAAGACCATACTTTCTGAATTCAATAACATTAATTTACATATTTAAATTTTATGTATATATTTTATTAAACCATTCCGAAATTATTAAGATTGAAATGATATCATATATTACAAAAAAAAGGAAAAAATTTAGCCTCTTTAGGTACAATTCAATAATTGTCGAATAATGACATTTAACTTCTTTTGTGTAACTGTGTTTCAATATTCAAATCTTTTTTTTTTCTTTTTAATCTTTAATATTCGTCGTTTCTATAATCACGCAAATGTTTCTTTATGTTTACTTTAGTGTACGAAATAAAATGCTGTAACTAACAAACAAAATAGATCTCATATATCATTATCTCGACAAAAACCGTGTACGTTTTCGTAGCTTTTTATGTTTACTTTAGTGTACGAAATAAAATGCTGTAACTAACAAACAAAATAGATCTCATATATCATTATCTCGACAAAAACCCTGTACGTTTTCGTAGCTTTTTATGTTTACTTTAGTGTACGAAATAAAATGCTGTAACTAACAAACAAAATAGATCTCATATATCATTATCTCGACAAAAACCGTGTACGTTTTCGTAGCTTTTACTAATGAATGGGAACGCATTAGTCCGGGAGTAATGAATCAAGCAGAGGGTTGACAGTTAATATATTAAACCACAGAGAGCTCTCAGAAGACTTTATATACTTTATGCATACATTTATGAACCAACTTGATATTATAATTACAATTATATTTAAATTTGTATGATACGAGAGAAGTTCCTTTTACAACGAAGTAAACAATAATGAGAATGTCGCTCGCATCAGAATGTCGACCACATCGAATGACTCTGATACCTCTCCTTTTCTATACTTGTTATATATGTATTTAGTTCTGCTATATTTATGTCTTTCTATATATGTGTTTATGTCTTCTATATTTTTTGTAAATTACTATTTACATTTGTAAATTATATTTGTAATTACTATCTATATGTGCAATATCTATATTTGTATTATTTTTTTATGTGTTTTAGGACTTATTCTAAGAAAACAAGGAAAGGATATTCTAATTTTTCTTAATTTTATTTTTTCATTTCAAAATAAAATCTTATGATTCAGGGTACAATTATACAACTATATAAAGTATATATATATATATATATATATGAAACAACGTTTGACTCTCGAAGAAGCTTAATCCATCGCCAAAGATCACCAATTATGAAAGAAAATCGTCTAAGAGGTTCCGAATGGCACGACACTAACAGCAACTTCCCCCAAAACTTTGTGTTTTCTTCAGTTATTGTTTTATTTTTTAACGACAAATTATGATAAACAATAACTTCTATCATTAAATATAGTAATGCATGAATGTCATAAATATGTGAGATTTGAATGATGTAATAGTAATAATTCTTTTTATATCTAAATACAAAATAGAATATATAATTGAATATGTTTGGCGTTAATTTTGTAGAAATTCATTGTTAAGAAATAAATAAAACTACGTGATATAGTATTATTTCTACTTTCTTTAAGTTCTTTACCATGATCTAGGTTTCGTTGTATTACAATATCTTCAGATGGGCTATTACCAAAGATGCTTCTTGATGAATCTTTGCTAATGGGCCACCTGAAGATGTTGTGATACAACGAAACCTAGGTCGTGGTAAAGAACTCAAAGAAAGTAGAAATAATACTACATCACGTAGTTTTAGTTATTTGTCAGCAACGGATTTGTTAAGGAACGTCTTTTGTCCATTGGACGTCAGCTAGGGATGAAATAAGAAGAAGGAGAATAGAAAAGAAACATGTGCCGGATGTACACTTGTTTTAATTAAAGTTTATTCTCATAAAGAGTGTATTGTGTACCTGATACAGTTACAACAAATATGTAGAGTTTTAAAGTGCGCTGCGGTAGTATGCATTCATACAAATTATTTACGTTAAATTTGTGATCGCGACATTGCCGCCATTAAAATGTTTAATTCTCAACTTATGTCAAGTCCATTGCAATAAGTTTATGAAATAGATTTCCAAACTACAACATTTATAATCGTAATTCTTTGCATTATTTGAATAAATATTGTTTTACCCATCATTTAATATTACGTTAGGGAATTTATTTCCCATTCCATGTGAGGTAGTGGCTTTTAATTAATGTGAGTGAAAGGGAAATTTTAAACTAAGAGTGAACTATTTCAAAATCGAGTAATCGTAAATATTGGATTATTGGAATAAATATTGTTTTACACATTATTTAATATTGCGTTAGGAAGTATATTTCCCATTCTGTGTGAGATAGTGGCTTTTAATTAATGTGAGTGAAAGGGAAATTTTAAACTAAGAGTGAACTATTTCAAAATCGAGTAATCGTAAATATTGGATTATTGGAATAAATATTGTTTTACACATTATTTAATATTGCGTTAGGAAGTATATTTCCCATTCTGTGTGAGATAGTGGCTTTTAATTAATGTGAGTGAAAGGGAAATTTTAAACTAAGAGTGAACTATTTCAAAATCGAGTAATCGTAAATATTGGATTATTGGAATAAATATTGTTTTACACATTATTTAATATTGCGTTAGGAAGTATATTTCCCATTCTGTGTGAGATAGTGGCTTTTAATTAATGTGAGTGAAAGGGAAATTTTAAACTAAGAGTGAACTATTTCAAAATCGAGTAATCGTAAATATTGGATTATTGGAATAAAAATTGTTTTACACATTATTTAATATTGCGTTAGGAAGTATATTTCCCATTCCATGTGAGATAGTGGCTTTTAATTAATGTGAGTGAAAGGGAAATTTTAAACTAAGAGTGAACTATTTCAAAATCGAGTAATCGTAAATATTGGATTATTGGAATAAATATTGTTTTACACATTATTTAATATTGCGTTAGGAAGTATATTTCCCATTCTGTGTGAGATAGTGGCTTTTAATTAATGTGAGTGAAAGGGAAATTTTAAACTAAGAGTGAACTATTTCAAAATCGAGTAATCGTAAATATTGGATTATTGGAATAAAAATTGTTTTACACATTATTTAATATTGCGTTAGGAAGTATATTTCCCATTCTGTGTGAGATAGTGGCTTTTAATTTATGTGAGTGAAAGGGAAATTTTAAACTAAGAGTGAACTATTTCAAAATCGAGTAATCGTAAATATTGGATTATTGGAATAAATATTGTTTTACACATTATTTAATATTGCGTTAGGAAGTATATTTCCCATTCTGTGTGAGATAGTGGCTTTTAATTTATGTGAGTGAAAGGGAAATTTTAAACTAAGAGTGAACTATTTCAAAATCGAGTAATCGTAAATATTGGATTATTGGAATAAATATTGTTTTACACATTATTTAATATTGCGTTAGGAAGTATATTTCCCATTCTGTGTGAGATAGTGGCTTTTAATTTATGTGAGTGAAAGGGAAATTTTAAACTAAGAGTGAACTATTTCAAAATCGAGTAATCGTAAATATTGGATTATTGGAATAAATATTGTTTTACACATTATTTAATATTGCATTAGGAAGTATATTTCCCATTCTGTGTGAGATAGTGGCTTTTAATTTATGTGAGTGAAAGGGAAATTTTAAACTAAGAGTGAACTATTTCAAAATCGAGTAATCGTAAATATTGGATTATTGGAATAAATATTGTTTTACACATTATTTAATATTGCGTTAGGAAGTATATTTCCCATTCTGTGTGAGATAGTGGCTTTTAATTTATGTGATTGAAAGGGAAATTTTAAACTAAGAGTGAACTATTTCAAAAACGAGTTAGTATCGGGACACTTTATATTATGTAATCTACAGTATAAAAAAATGATAATTTTATTCAAACGTGTGTTAAAATTTACTGAACGATTAAGCTTCGTTCTAAATAGCCTTGAGGCGCAGGAGCGTAAACATGTACGGGTGACAACATACATAGGAAAATTAAAAGTTAAATTGTTTTTAATGCTTAATTTTTAAAAGTAGCATAATTGCCTGACTTTCAACATCCATCCCTTTATTTAACATAACGCCTTCCGGTAATAGCTTCTTTCGATTTTCACATTTTGGAACATGTATTTCGCAGAGACGAATTAAATTTGTTTTTGCCTTAAACACAATAGAAAAGTACGAGGTACATTAATAGTAAAGGGCAGGTCAGGCAGGTATCACAATACTTTGTAGATGGCCCATGCAACAATATTTTGGAATCAACAAATTTATATATTCGAAATACAATATTAGTCAAAATTCTCCACGATTCTGTTATTAGCCAAATTCGACCATTTTCTCAAGTTGCATTACATTTACATAAAGACACAACGTAAATAATATACACAAATAATAGACACAACGTATATAGTATACTTTACAAAACGTGAATAAATTTTCCAAATAGAAAAATTAATTATACGTTTCCGCATGTCACCACTTTAAAAATTACATCACATTTACGTTAATTGGTAAAATAATGCTGATAGACATTTTACAGTATCATGTCAATATTATGCGTTAAGTTTTTTATACTTGTACATAGGCATACATTTATGTGTATATATATATACATACATACATACACACACATACACACATACTCACATACACACACACACACACACACACACATACACACATACATATACATCTATATAGGTACTGGTGTTGATTAATTAATATAGGAATATTTTTAATTTAACCGTCTAACTTTAATTAGGAGTACCGGAGGGGGGCCATTCCATTCTCCTCTTAGGTAACATTCCTAATTGTAATTCATGAGAAACAACTTTACAATTTTTAGAATAGAAATAAAATATAAATCAGTGACCAGCAAATAATATGGAAACTTTCTCTCATCCCAAGAAACGTGCATTGGCTAGTTTAGGACAACAAAATAAATACGCGTTTCAATTTGAACTTCTTTATACCTTTTACTTTATTCACAAAATCTGTAATTAAAAATTTTATAAAGTTACAAATGTTGTTTTGAATGCATTCTCTGATCACACCCATGACAGATTTACCCATGTTAATGTATCAAGATGTCTTGATAGTTATCGATATAAAAGTTATCGCAATGCTAAAGTTCGTAAAATTGGCAAACCACGGAGATATTATCGTGATTCTAGAGCGTTTACCTAGCATATTATAAATATCAAGCGCAAACAATCTAACTATGGCTCAGTTGACTTACAATATTTGATTGAGCTATAGTTGAATTTAAATATATGTTAGAATTATTTTTAACTTCTATTCAATTAGTCTACCGTGATCGACTAGCAGGAACAGATGGAATAAACTTTATAAATTTAATCTTTCTAAACCTTATTTTTAAAAACAACTAATACTTTTAATAATGTACGTTAAGAAATACTAATGATGTATGAGAATAGCTTGTAAATAGGCAGCATATATTAAATACTAATAATTATTTGTATTCTCCTTTTTTCATCGTAGAAAAAACGTAAGAACGGGATATTAGGTTACAAAATACTATTCAATATGGAAAGATTTTCGAATACAGTTAGGTACGATATATTCGAAACTTTTAACTGCAGCGTGTTTAAATCCGGTTGATCCTAAACTATAATGGACCAGGAGTTTCCATATTTAAAGTCGTACATCGATTAATCAGAGTTGATCAGGACAAAAAACGTTAAAGTAAAATATATGGCGGATCTTGGAAAAACAATAACGTATAAACGGTTTCCATGCACAATGACCCACTTTCCCACTTTTTTTAGTTTCAATGTGTTATGTAAACTATTAAGTGAAAGTACATATACCCATAAAATATATCACAAATTTATAAAATAACAGCTAATATCAGAGGAGTTTTAAATAATATAAGGAAATAATTTGTTCTACGTGATTTCTTAACCTCACATATTGTTTATAGGTGCGTCTCGAGTCTATTTAAAACATAGCTTATTTTTTCAGTTTCTACAAATATTTAACATATTTTTTAACAAAATTTCTATTTCATTATACGTCACAAAGGTGTGAAATGTTTCTATACATATCTATTTTTAAAATATTTGATTTCTCATTTTTATATACTCCTTCAATCATATAAATCGAAAAGTAGCACCTTGTAAAAAAATGTCAAATATATGAACTCCCCAACTCTATATTACGTGACTTGTAACACAATAATTTTTCCAATAATAGGATTAATTTTTCTTTTTAAATTTTATAGTTTTGTTAATCAACTTATTCATATTATGTCTTGTATTAAATAATAGTACAGAAGTTAAAGTTAATACTAGTACAGAAGTTAAAGTGGTAAGTACAGAAATATTGCATAGCCAATTGACAAATTCCAGACTTACATATAAATATAGTTCATTTGATTACGATTGCATTAACTATTAGAAACTCAATAACAAATATTTAACTAGAGGTATTGGCACAGATCGACAATGAACTAACACTCAGAAGTAAATTTTTATCAACATTCTGTGGTAATTACAAGCTGTTCAGTTTTAAAAGGGAATAAGTTATAAAAATAAATATAAGAAACGCATTTTCTTGGTTTCGCTAACTAAACCGTCAAATATGCTATAAAATAATGATTTTATTGATAAAGATTTCGGTCCATAGTAACTTGTGATTGAGGTGCTGATGACGACAAGGATATTAAACTGATAAACAGGAATGGCTAGTAAGGGAGTTTTTTTAAGAACACCAAGTTTACACAAGCTAATTTATTCATTAGTTTCTTCCTAATTTGAATTACTTACTTCAACTCATGATAACCCCAGACTCAACCGGGTGCCAGTGCCCACTAGACTCCACCCTAAATATGTTTATTTCTAATAAATTTATAAAATTTAGTAAATTTGCATACTAATCAACAGGGCCATAAGGTGTTTTCCCCTCTTGCTACTTTATTCCCAATACACATTTTCGTAATGCGTTTTGAGTAGATTCACACTCTACAAAGTGATAAAAGATTCACATAAAATACATTAGACACGTGGTTATTTTTGGTAATATAAATCAAATAAAGATTAGTAATATGCCTCTATTCCACCGTTAACTTAATTTTTTGACATCAGTTGTTTTAGATAACTTATTCTGTTCCGACATTCACGAGAAAATCATTTACTTTAGACCGTTATTGTAGAAACGTAAAAAATAAGTACATCCATAAATCTTACGTTACGAGTCTGTATAGATTGTTATTGTAAAATGAAATATTAAATAAAATAAATTCGATTAGGCAGTAATATAAAAATAACTGCAGGAAAACAAGCTGTACAGACTCGTTACGTAAAATTAAACTCTCTTAAGTTTCGATACACAGTTATTTTCACGAACTTCTACTTTAAAGAACACCGCTTCAAAATGCCAACAGATACAAATCTTCCATTATGTTATTACTGTGCGGCCGTTATCTCGAATGAGTTTGGCAACAATAACATTACGCCACGCGGAGGCTTTTAAAATAAGCTCGACCTCGTTTAATTTTAAAGCTCCATAATGCAATTCACGTCCCGTTATTACGGTAAAGCTTTCAATTTGTCGACTTTAAAATTAACTTTTCAGCATAACTATTCTGGGACCTATTTTGACATGCGTTGTTAAATTTGTTACTAATAAGTGATGTTGTTTTCGATATTTTACTTGAAAGGTATAGAAGAAAGTAATACTTTTAATATTATTCAGCCCCGAAAAGTTGGTATCAAAATTATTTATGAACAATAAAAAATAGAATTAATTTTTATTAGTAGTGACATTCAAACCTGGTAGAGAATCTAGAACAAGGTTTTCAAATTTCCTCTAAGTATATTTATATATATTGGTTTAAAACCGTAAGTGAATTAAGTTTATTTTAGTATGTTTTTCATTTTATGTAAAAATTATTGCACTGATATCCATGTATAATAGGGGACACCAAATATTAATTCAGTAATGAAAAATTTAAAAAGTTTACACGACTCATAGGTTATATTATCCATTTTTTTCCATAATTTTTGTTTCATTATATACTCAAGCTGTCTCTATATATGTGTTACTTTTATTTTTGAAAAAATCTACATAACTCTTCAGTCTCCAGTTGTAGTTCATTGCAATACAATTATCTCACTTTTTATTCTTTTACCTTATTATAATATCCTTTTTTGCTTAATCGCTGATTGCAATATCTAAATTCATTTATAATATTATAAATATGAATAAATTAGTATTATTTTAGAATAATAATTAAAATATACTTCGTTACTTAAATGTTTTTGATTATACTACTAAATTTTAATACGTATTTGCTTAATAAAAAATCAAATAACACGTACCATCCACACAGTAGTAAGTTAGGTTCAAATTGTCAATGTTTCATCTATACTCAAAATACACCATTACCAAGAACCGTGTTCGTAAAATTACCTAATAAGTCAAATGAAATGATATATTATATTATGAAAAAAAACATACATATATATATATATATATATATATATATATATATATATATATATATATATATATATATATATATACAAACACATTTCAATTTATTCCTGTTCCTATGCACACCTATACCAAGTATGTATATGAATGCCTATCTTGCATTCATATACATACTTGGTATTACTTGTATTATGAATGCCTATCTACAATTGATTTGTGGCTGACCTTACATTATCCAGGCAGAATTCATAATATTTGTCCCAGTTCCGACATAGTCGCTTCAGTCTTCATGATGTAATTATTTTTAAAAATATCAATAGTAGAGACCAGTATCCCGGATAAATATCTAATCAATACAGCGTATAATTTTAGTCTATAAGGTGCTAGCATCTCTGTCCCTATTTAGTGGCCGTTATGGATGGTAGTAATATGCGATTGACACAAGAGATTTTGTTTAATTATTCTTCGAGACGTCGTTCTAATGCAGTCTTGTAAGTTTAAGTGCAGTATGCAGTTGCCAATATCCAAAAATTTGAAATTCTGCAAACAAAGTTTATCAAATGCATTTCTAAGCTTCTTTCATATAAGTACAGCCCTTATTAAAAGAAAAAAAGTACAGCCCTTATTAAATAAAGAATTGATTAAATATTTGATAAAACTACGTTAAATTTTTATTTCATATATGATTGTCGATTGGGATTCATATTATTGAACAAGAGACCATTCACACTAGTGTCGACATAAAAAAAACACCCTTCCTCTGGTGATTACCATAAATTATCCTTATTAAAGTAGTCGTTGAATCAATGTGCACATCGTGGGATCATAGACTCAATTTCACTTTATTTGAATTATTTTATTTACTGAGTTATCTAAGTAAAATAAACTGATTATTAGTAAAGATAATGAAAAAACGATATTGTTTCTTTTTCATGAAATTATTAATTACCGTTCAATTCAATTTTTTACATAAATAATAATAAAAATTTAAATAATTTTACGATCAGATTCAAAATAATTTTAACTAAATATATAGCCCAATTAAACGAAACTACGTGATGTAGTATTATTTCTACTTTCTTTAATTTCTTTACCACGACCTAAGTTTCGTTGTATTACAACATTCAGGTGGGATATTGGGAATTGGAATTGGGAAATATTTATTTATTTATTTAAAAATTTAATTGTGAATAATGAATTTCTACAAAATTAACGCCAAATATATTCAATAAATATATAGTCATATAATTAGTGGGATAGTAACAAAAAGAGAAATTGAATAAATAATTTTAAGGATCCATATTTATTTAATATATATTAGAAACCCAAACACAAGTACCCAGTGTGGAAGAAAGGGAAAGAAGAAGAAAAATTGTATGGTATTGGAACTACAGGATATCAACTTTTCATTAGACAGTTTAACAGAGTATTTCCTATAACAGAGTCTAACTTTTTCCATGATCTTTTTACATAAACTTTTTCCATAGTAGCAGCTGTATTCAAAGTGTGTGTTGACAGAATGATTAATCACACTTGTTAATGAAATGAGTTCAGAGGTTTTATGAAACTAATTCGAAATGATATTTAGGGTCGTATATTTAAAGTTAAGGTACAATGGTCTTTTTTATAATCAAGTTGAGTCTATCCTGTGCTTAGATAAGTGAACAGATTTTCGAAATACGAATATAACAAAATGTAATTATGACTATGTTGGAATATGTATATATTTTATTGTACCTTGTTATATTTACCAAAAAACTGAAAACCTATTTATATTTTATGCACAAATATGTGCGTTTTAATGAATGTAGTTCGGAGTCAGTAAACCGATTAGTCACCACAAATCAATTTAAATTATAAAAATATACTTAAACGTTTACTTCGCATGAGAAAAGCTTTAGAATTAGGGCTACTTTATAACAACTTTCTAACTAATTATCATAAAGTTTGTGATATCGGTTGTTACCAACAAGAGAAAATTTACCATAAAGCATACAGAATCATGACCACGAAATATACAGAACTATTTTTGTGTTAACGCATAATTTTTATAAAGGTACGTCTTTTTCTTTAAATGTGAAATGATTATTAGTAACAGTCTTTACGAATAGGCTTCCTATAAAACAATAAAACGGTACAAGGGATAAGATATTATGATCAATAGTAGGATAGAATGTAAAAGTTTTTTGTCAAAGTGAAGTACGTAAGAAGACCAAATACTGGCAAAATTTCAGAATCTAAGTTTAAATTACTGACAAACCATAACAAAAAACCACACAGAACAATAGTTATTAAACATCGTAACAGTAAATTCAGTAACAGTAGTTAGTGAAAACAAGTAGTTATTAAAATGTTGGCTTTATAAATATTTTCTGAAAATATTTGAAACAAAAAGAAATGTTAACTTCTGTCATTAAAATTTATTCAAACTAGAAAAATGAGTTTTTCCAGACGGTTATTTCTTAAGTACCGTTTAAATTATAGAGTCGTTGCTGAGAGTTAAACAGTCCTTGAAAATCTAAGTTTTTAACTGACTTCAAATAAGGAGGAAGTTTTCAGTTCTGTTATAATTTTTATTTGTTGATATTACCTCATATTTCCAGCATTTATCAACCGATTTGGATGGTTCGTAGTTTCATTTGGATGAGTATACGTATGTCATGAATTTTTCAGTGCCATTTATTCATTTATATTCATGGTCATACATGTACCTGAGAGGAAACTAATAACGTCCATTTCACACCAATTTTAAAAATCGTGGTCTAAATGATCACATGCTTATAAATTATTTGATCCAATGTTAACACATTTTCACAATTAATCGCCTAATTTAGAGAAAATATTTTTAATTATGCGCCTAAACCATCCTAAGGAAATCGACTTACCCACTAGTGAAAATTGGAACATAGTTCTTAGAACAGTGACTGAGAATAGCCCGTACAGAAATACAGACGGACATACAGATATGGCGGAGAAACTTCTTTTATACTATGAAACAATTTTCATACTTAATGGAATTTACTGTCTTTTAAAAACTATGTTCAAACAAACAATTCTGCAGTGTTTCAAATCAATTGTATATACACAGCACCAGTTCAGTTCAAATGTTTAAATAAAATTATGTATAACTTGAAGCTCACCTTAGTTATTGTGTTTTTTCTTGCTAATATTATAATTGTATTTTATACAACTATATCACATGGTACATCCTATGATGATCGTAATGGTAATGGAATTAAAATACGTTTTGTTAAAATTATAGCAGTCGAGAATGTGTCTTTCCGAAATGTCATACCAGTTATTCAACTCTTAAAATAAATTTAATCCAAACGTATATGATAAAATAACATAAGTACAAACGCTAGATTTTAGGGCAAGGACTTTCATCTCCTGCGTCTTACTTTTCATATTACCCGTAATTGTATAAAAATATACACAAATCGGCTACAATAAAATAAATAAATGATATTTTTCTTCTGAATTAAAAAAATGTGACTCAGTTTTATTTAAGAATGTGATGACATTTGTAAAGTATCATGTTTCACAATTTTCACGAGACATTATGTACTGTACAAGTGATATTCGCGAATATTACATACAATCTAATATAGTGCAGCTTGTTTCTTATAGTAACAAAAGTTTCTTTTTTTGTTTTATGAGTTCCCTAAATTAAAATACAAAATCTCTCTATCAAAAGGCAAACATCGGTACTTTGTTAGCTTTTCTTTGTTAAATTTCCTATTACGTTGATAAATTGATAAACGGACTGGCACGATCTAGATCGTACACGTTGCATATTCAGATGATGGATGTTTAATCTCGCGTAATTGTAAACCATAGTTGTTTCTATATTTATTTACATAAATATCTCTCGCACAAAGCCCTTCCTGCCAGCTTCATCCTTTCTTTCTTCCACAATTAATTTAAAGCTCTAAAGCTCTGCTTTCGCTTATATTATATTTTATGTTTAATTTACAATTATACAATTACTTATATGTTGCATAATATATTATGTTTAGTACTTTAATTAAATTATTTATTTACCCGTTTGTTTCTTTGCTAAATTTGAAAATACCCAATCCCCATTTCCAAGTGAAATTGAAAAACGACTTGTTTATAGTAATTAACCAACACTACATAAGTTTGGTATAGAAGTGTGAATTACTAAATACTAAATATATGCAGAATTTAATATTTATTCTATATAATAGAATATGTATTAAAAGTCAGAATATTCATTGCACCTGCATTGATAATGCTTAGACAATTACGTTGTAGCACCGCCAAATTTTTTGCCATATCGATGAATAATTTTTACCTTTAATAATTATTTTGCAAATATAAGAGACTATAAATACGACAATTAGACAATGATTGATTTTAATACAACTGTTTATGGCTTATATTTCATTCCTTCATAATTAAAGTTTTGTCATGCATAACAAAACACTTTTTTTCAAAAATATTGTTTTCAAAAC
Source organism: Druceiella hillmani (assembly GCA_039881145.1). Lineage (NCBI taxonomy): Eukaryota > Metazoa > Arthropoda > Insecta > Lepidoptera > Hepialidae > Druceiella > Druceiella hillmani. The sequence continues at coordinate 21,562,128 of JAYKKI010000010.1, forward strand.
TCATATTAATTGACTGACTGATGGAGTCAAAATAGCATCACACGTTGGTGGAGTATTATGAATTTCACCCTTTCATTTATGTCTACAGATACTTCTACTTATAAAATAAAGTTCAGTAAGATGGATGTGTTCCTATTTATATTCCACTGTAATGAATGATCAATAAAGTAGTAAATGAATTATTTACAATTTTTTGGTAAAATGTCATTAAAATTAATTTAGTTAATTTCATTATAATTTAATTTCATTATACTAATGGCTTCCTCATAGTTTCGTGAAGACGTTATCACCTTAATAAAGCTTATTTATAATGGTTAAACGAAATCTGAATAAACCCAAAGAGCACGAGCTCGGCGGAATATGAGCGATAACAATTTTGATTGAGGAATATTCCATAGCAAGCAAACATAAATATTGCTGGTCATCTTAAATTTCCTTTATTTTTACAAACCTTGAGAATAATTTTGTTAAAGTTAATGAGTATCTCTGGAATGATGTTTATTTATTTTTATAGTATTAAAAATAAGTTAATAATAATAGAGTACCATGGTTGAAATTGGAAAAACATTTAAGCACGAGTGACAATCATGCTATGAGAAGTCGCGATCCTTTTGTTAGAAACAAAAAGGAAGATGTTAGTTCATCTAAATTAAATAAATGTTTATCTTAAAAAAATCCAATTAGTGAATACTTGTAAAATTATTATGTGACGTGCAGTTCTACAGTGGTTCGTCTGAGTATTGCGTCGACTGGCTTAAGCGTCGCCGTCTTCGTTGTTAGAACATATACAATGTTTACAATACATCAATCATGAATATAAATATATTTACACAAACACATGTACACGCATATAATCTCATGGTATACATTAATATACTCGTATCATGTATCAATAAACACACACACATTCATATATGTGTACGTGTCTGGAAATGCATACCCATACTATGACATTTTCGAGTAAAATGTTTAAACAATAAATCACAACAAGCAAAACATATTACCGAATAATATACTATATTACAAATAGTGAAAACATATGTCTTTTCGTATCGATATAGACATAAAAAGTGTGTCATTTGGAATCGATGTATCAGAGTAAGATTTTTATTTACGACTAAGGAGATCGACGGACAAACGTCTGTTCAACATAGTTTTTGTTATTAGGATTCCAATTCAAAATGTTGGTTAATATATAGAAAATAATTCTAATATATTTAAGAGGAAATAAGTAAAGATAACAAAAACATAGTTCACATACTTGGATCAAAACAAAAAAGGTAAGATACGGTACACTCGTACTTTATGAAAATACAAAACGGGTATAGGCACAACTACACGCATACAAATTGTCAGAGCTGCAATCACAAATTGTCCACGTATAAAATTAACCGAAAGAGACAAAGCGATCCATTGTGACTGTAGAGCGAGTGAATTAAAGTATTAGAGCAAATTAACAATTTGCAACGAACGCACTGCTAGTACCACAGCTTCTCACGGTTCGGCGCTTGCCCATGCTGCTGTCATTCAAATGTGACGGTAATAAGAGAAAATATATTTTCGAAAACTTATAACATTTTTACGTAATTACGCATAAAAAATAACTCCATGTGTCCTTGTGCATGTGATAAAAGTACTAGAAGGCATTTTTGGATCAATTTGACTGAAAATATAGGCAATTTTAATTCCAAGAACCTCACGTCGATGCGAACTGTCGGTTTGCGTTCGACTGAAGTGAATAAAACACAACCAGGTCCAATGGACCTGGTTTTCGCAGACCGCGCAACGTTAAAGCGCACCGTATCTTCCATTTTTTGTTTTAATCTAAGTTTATTTACGATTTATCAACATGTGCTGGTAAGAATTATTCACAGAAGTAGTAATCATAAAAATTTAAAAAAATAGCCCAAGGCCACAAATAGTCATATAGATTATAACTTGAAGTAAACTGACTTTTTTTAAAATGAAACTGAGGTAATACTCAATCAGAGCTTTAAGTTCAAAAGCTTTATTGACTTAAATGAATGGCGCAATTTACGTTTGTAAAACATGTTATACTTCATAAATAGGTAAAGTGTAAATTGAAGTCATTTTTCTCGCAACTTTGCTGATGCACTTGAAATGACAATTTTTGTAGATTTATTATAATTTAAATTAATTATTTATTTAAATTAATCCCTCTTTATTTTGAAACGTTTAATAACACTGTTGCATAAAATTACGTACAAATGTGTTGAAGCTAAATTTAAATTGTTAAATGGTACCATTTCATTTTTCCTCGACAATAAAATTAAAAGTTTCTAATTATGAATTAATAATTTTGTAGCGAATTGAAAATTTATTCTTCGAAATTGAAAAATTAAAAATTACAGAAATTGCCTTTATTCGAAATTTGAATAAAGGCAAGAACCCACATTCATTAAATTTATTAAATTTGTGTAAATAGTTTGGTTTGTTTCCTTTATTTTGTACTCTACTTATATTTTATTTATTTTGTACTCCTATTCTCAAACATCAATAACACTATAGCTATTAAAAATTATTTTTTTACCATTATTTCATTAATATGGAAATTCATAGGCCTTTACAAATTAATAACCATTATCAGGCCAATGTGGCCTGATAATGCGGTTTGAATCCTGTTCATACGAGCTTCATGTTTTATTATGATGATATGTTTCTTAAATGCCGAGAAAGTGGGATATTTTCACCTTTGATTTAACACAAAAGGCCCGCTTATTACAAAAGGCTCTCAATGTACGAGTATAACTGGTAACACGAGGATTCAGTTCATATTTATCCTTTTATAAACATTTAAGCATATGTAACATTTTTTTTTCAAACAATTCACAATTATAAATCTATCAAAACGTAAACATATTGCCTACTATAGCTTTCTCAGCAGTAAACGCATGGTACATATTTATATATTATACCTCACTACCTAAACATAAATATACATTTTAAAATACAAAATTATTTTAGCAGTTGATTTCAGTCTTTTGTGTGGAGTTTTGTAATGTGAATGATTTTCAATGTAACGGTAAAGCTTCGAAAATAAAAATTTAGTTGGTAGGGACTGGGGGAGTGGGGTGGGTGATTTTTTTTCTCATAACACACTTTGTAAAATGTCAGTGAAAAAATTTTCCAAAGATATTCGACCAACTCGTCGATATGTAAGTGTGTAAAATTTTGTAGAAACTGCATATAGAAACTGCTACATAAGTGACTTAAATTGACTGCAAAAAATTTTTTGTATTTTATAATTTGAATATCTATGGAGGATATACTAGACAATGTATTAGCATGGTGAGAAAAAATATCATTTAAATAAGCTCCATGTTTTCACGCCTGTAAATGATGTAGAAAGCGATATATTTACATTGTGAAAAATTCTCATTCTGCTCTAGTAAAAGTACTCTCATATCCTACCTCTTGCACTGAATCCAGGTGAAAGCAAAATTTATCCAACCATTGAAGCATAATATAGTACTGTTGTAATATATCAGTGTTAATGCATATTTTCCTGCCATATAGATAAAATTAATATGGAATTTTGAACATAATCTAATTTACGTACTAACACTGCCGACAAAATTTTAAATTTTTGAATAAATTTAAATTTCCAATCAAATTTGAAAAAAAATTATGTCTTGTATTTATTTTATTGTATATTTTTTTTGTCTACCAACCCTTCGTGTAACAAGGTTCCGAAGACGTTCCTCGTTAGGTCTTATCATCGTATTAAGTCATCAGCTTAACTAATTCGTATGTATAATAATGAATCGGTTTGTATGATTACCCTTTATTCCAATTTGGTTACTATTATATAGAATAATTTTGGTTATCTTTAAATTATAGATAAGTAATAATTTTATTTTAATTCTTTTTAACGTGATTCTTATTTGCATGGACCTGATTGAGGTTAATAAAATTGCGTAATTTAAGTTGTGACGGTTAACCAATTGCGAAATGTTTATTATATTTCTCATAATATATTAAAATTGTTGAACGATTAAGAACAAAATTTTAAAACAATAAATTATTACAATTGGGTCTATTTCCACTTTTAAAAACATTTCGTGTTCTACGCAACCTAAATATATTTATTGCTTACGGAAAAAATGTCATTCTTTAAAAAAAAAATTTAAAAGCCACGCAAAATAACATTTTAAGAAGATACGTAACATTTCAAAAATATTATCAAATATTACATGAATTTTCGTGTCACGAGAGAAAATCTGTTGTTTTCACATAGGTCGTTATTACCGATAATTAAATTTTTGAAACGACCTACTATTATGTATAAATCAAAAAGTCTCTTCTAAGCACATCGTGCAAAAATAACTTAATTGGTCAATTTGAACAAAAATATTGTTTTTAATAAATGTTACTATGTTCACCTTGTAACAAGGATTCTACAATTAAGGTTATCAGGAAGACTTGTAATACTTCTTTATTTCCGTGATATTTACTCAAATTAAAATAAAAAATGTTGAAATTAAGTTCCACGTAATTTCTAAACATACTTTTATAAGAAACTAACTAGGAACAATATAAATGTGCAATGTGGTCGTCATAGGAATAAGATACATTATTTCGTAAATAGAAGTATTTATTTCGCTGCGAGTTTTATTTATTTCAATATTTCGTTATATACATTATACATTTCGTTAAAGTAAAGATGTATAATATTTGCGGCCTTAATAGTATATTGCTGAACTAAGTTAGGCGAAAACACTGTAGTAACGCAAATCGTGAACGGAATACATTAAAGTTTGTTTGAGAAATTAATTTAACAAATTTTAATATAATCTCCGAGAAAGCTTTCTTCAATTTTCCTAAGCTTCTTTAAAGTTAAGGTCAAAGCTAGAATCAATATCAATAAATTAAAACTAAATTGTTTCTTAAAAACAAGTTTTTGCTTGAATGAATTAAGCAGAAGAAAATAATTATGTAATTACAGCATTTGTAGAATTTACAAAACAGGCACTGACCGCCCTAACAAACTTACTAAATTAAACTTGTGTATCCATGTTCACTAAGTGACTCAAGAATTAGTCTCCATATAGTATGTCGACTTCACTTGCTTGAGACTTTTGACTTCTTACGACAAGTTTTATATTATTAATAGGTAAAATTAATTTTGGTTTCTTTTCTTATTTATTTCCATCAAACCATAGTTGTTGCTTGCTACTTTTTCAGATAGATTGACTCAATCCATTTTGTCAATCATGAGGTCATTCAACGAACGTACCCCAATAAGGGTATTATAAGTTTAATTAAGAACAAAGTGCCTTGTTTAATATTCTAAATATTATTCTTCAATTGCGCGACTGTTCAGAATGGGCAATGATTCTCTCAAGCAGTTTCCTCGAGAGTGACTAGTTCTTGGCAAGCTTGTTCCATACTTCTATCCGAAGAATGTATAAATAATTTTCAAGGAAGTCAGTTTACTCCTGTTACTGTTTGCCATTAGATCTGGGATCAGAACGGAATTGACCAGATTGGCCGCTCCGGCATCTCTCGTATATTATATATAATTACATCCTTCATAACTGGTTTGAGAAATCCTGTGTGTAGCTGCGCAGCCCACCAGGCAATTAATACATGCAAGCTGGATCACCACAAGTATACGGTAACGGTAATATATGGTAACGCTAAATACGGCATGGCATAGTCTGCCTTGTTACCGTTGATATTATACACTGAAATTATGTAGTATGTTCTTGCTCTGGAAGAACCTGAAATCGTTCAGGCAATTCGACATAAATTTTCTTAATCTTTCATTCTCTGTCAATTTAAATTTTTTAATATGTGAATTCTTGAAGTTCTTTCTAGTTCTGAGGTTTTTGTTTACTTGCCGTTTTTTGATATTCTATTGGTCACAGAGTTCCCGAGTAGAGAAACAATTCATTTTACAAATTGATCCTTTAGGTGCTAAGAAGTTGATACGTCAGCTACAAAAGCATGTTAATCTACCTTGTGACATCCAGCTTATTTACATGACTTCCGACCTTAAGCTTGGGTTACTCGCAAAATGGTATGATTAATTATCCTTATTTCATTAAAATTGATAGTGATGAAAAGTCTTTATAGTATTTATGTCATATTTTACTCCATTACGCTAATGCGGTATAATTGCGAAATATGTCTAGTTTCTTACGGATGTTATTCTAATGGGAGCACTCTGATCAATTTTTAGTTGCGTTATCAGATTCTGATTATCGCTATCAGTCCCAAGACTAATTTACTATCAGAAATCTCAAGCTAGGTAAATCTACGTAAGCCAGATCGGAGGAACTGTTGCCATCGTTCTCCTTCTTCGTCAGATCCTGGTAAACATTAATGACCCCGTACTCATTGATGCATTTAATGAACCCAATCTCGGTAAGTGTACGTTTGCCAGAATGGATAACCTGCGTGTCAAACTTCAAACTTCAGTTATTAATCACTGTCTCTGACTTTTTTTTCTTTTTCCTTTTTCAGTTATGATTTTTAATTTTTCAGTTTTTTCAGTTACGATTTTTAATTTTGCAAAAAATACTCATTATTACGCGATTTGTATTTAATCACATTGAGTTAATAAGGTTTTAATATATTTTGTCTTTTAAAATTTCAAAATTTATTTTTCAGGAAATGTTTGTTTTCTAATAATGCGATAAAGGTAATATTTAAGTTGTCAAAAAAAGTTTTCCGTATTTTCTATGTTTGTATATATATTTAGTTTTTACAAATGGAGCAACACAATCTGAAGCTAATAGCTTCTAAATTAGACAGGAAAATTGAATTTTATAATGAGCTAACGGTAAAATGTCTGATAGAGAATGTACTCTGCATACAGTAATTAAAAATATTTAAATAAAACTTTTTCTTATAAATTATCTAAAAATGTCTGAATTTTGTTAGAAATTAACCACTTGACGCATGAGCCACCTTTGCTCATGAAGTAAAAAACGATAAAAAAATATAAAAAAGTATCAGTAATATATAATCACGTGAAAACATTAAAATATTGGGAAACAAGTAATATGCAAGTTGTGTAATCAATTTTTTTTTAAATTTACCTGATTGTAAGGACGACAATTTTTTATACATCTATTACAAAGAAATGAAAAATTTTAATAAAAAAAATTACAAAAATAATTAATAAAAAAAAAGTTATTAAAAATAATAACCATGATATAGATTAAATGATTACTTTAAAAGCTTTCAGATTAAATATGACTTGTTTTTAAAACAAATAATAAATGTTTGTACCCATGTCAATATATATAAATTACGAACCGATTAAAAATTTAGGGATGAAATAAAATAATAGTATAACATTTTCGCCATTATCTGTTAAAAATCTTACTATTATTTCATTTCTACTAAATCTTTTTATCGCTGAGTATTATGGGTCATATATAAAAAAGGCAAAAATGAAGTGTACCACAATGTTTATTTAAAAAAGGTTCTTTGGGGTGTACATCGAATCTTATACATTAAATTAAGGGTAAATATCATTTAATACAAAAAAATTGACCGAATAAAATGTATTATTGTTTTATTTAATTTATTTTTCATAGGATTAAGTAACATAAACAGTACTACATTATACGTAATGTAATAATAATAAAGAGTAATGTTTTATTAGGAAAATATACAAATGATATAAATAAAATATATTAGTGAACGCAATGCTGAACTAATCCGTGTATAATTATTATTACCGCTCACTGCAGTTATATCTTACGCTTTCTTAAATAACTACATTCCCATATTAGTGTACACATATACGTATTGACATATCTATATAAGTATTCATGCTTTACCATATATTAGTAGAGCAATACTGAACTAATCCGTGTATAATTATTATTACCGCTCACTGCAGTTATATCTTACGCTTTCTTAAATAACTACATTCCCATATTAGTGTACACATATACGTATTGACATATCTATATAAGTATTCATGCTTTACCATATATTAGTAGAGCAATACTGAACTAATCCGTGTATAATTATTATTACCGCTCACTGCAGTTATATCTTACGCTTTCTTAAATAACTACATTCCCATATTAGTGTACACATATACGTATTGACATATCTATATAAGTATTCATGCTTTACCATATATTAGTAGAGCAATACTGAACTAATCCGTGTATAATTATTATTACCGCTCACTGCAGTTATATCTTACGCTTTCTTAAATAACTACATTCCCATATTAGTGTACACATATACGTATTGACATATCTATATAAGTATTCATGCTTTACCATATATTAGTAGAGCAATACTGAACTAATCCGTGTATAATTATTATTACCGCTCACTGCAGTTATATCTTACGCTTTCTTAAATAACTACATTCCCATATTAGTGTACACATATACGTATTGACATATCTATATAAGTATTCATGCTTTACCATATATTAGTAGAGCAATACTGAACTAATCCGTGTATAATTATTATTACCGCTCACTGCAGTTATATCTTACGCTTTCTTAAATAACTACATTCCCATATTAGTGTACACATATACGTATTGACATATCTATATAAGTATTCATGCTTTACCATATATTAGTAGAGCAATACTGAACTAATCCGTGTATAATTATTATTACCGCTCACTGCAGTTATATCTTACGCTTTCTTAAATAACTACATTCCCATATTAGTGTACACATATACGTATTGACATATCTATATAAGTATTCATGCTTTACCATATATTAGTAGAGCAATACTGAACTAATCCGTGTATAATTATTATTACCGCTCACTGCAGTTATATCTTACGCTTTCTTAAATAACTACATTCCCATATTAGTGTACACATATACGTATTGACATATCTATATAAGTATTCATGCTTTACCATATATTAGTAGAGCAATACTGAACTAATCCGTGTATAATTATTATTACCGCTCACTGCAGTTATATCTTACGCTTTCTTAAATAACTACATTCCCATATTAGTGTACACATATACGTATTGACATATCTATATAAGTATTCATGCTTTACCATATATTAGTAGAGCAATACTGAACTAATCCGTGTATAATTATTATTACCGCTCACTGCAGTTATATCTTACGCTTTCTTAAATAACTACATTCCCATATTAGTGTACACATATACGTATTGACATATCTATATAAGTATTCATGCTTTACCATATATTAGTAGAGCAATACTGAACTAATCCGTGTATAATTATTATTACCGCTCACTGCAGTTATATCTTACGCTTTCTTAAATAACTACATTCCCATATTAGTGTACACATATACGTATTGACATATCTATATAAGTATTCATGCTTTACCATATATTAGTAGAGCAATACTGAACTAATCCGTGTATAATTATTATTACCGCTCACTGCAGTTATATCTTACGCTTTCTTAAATAACTACATTCCCATATTAGTGTACACATATACGTATTGACATATCTATATAAGTATTCATGCTTTACCATATATTAGTAGACGCAATACTGAACTAATCCGTATATAATTATTATTACTGCTTACTGCAGTTAGTCTTACGCTTTCTTAAATAACTATTCAAGCATATTATTGTACACATATAAGTATATACATATCTATATAAGTTTTCATGCTTTATCACGCGGCAACATTTAATCATTTATTTATCACTTTTTATTTTGTAATATATGAAACAAATTATTTTTACTTTTATTTACATTGACAAGTAGTCCGACTTACCAACTTTACTTCAACGAATTCCCTCCTCCTAAAACATACATTGATATCAAACGAAAGGTATTTTTACAAAGAAATAAATGCCTAGATTTTAACATTTTATAATTAAATAAAATTAACATACAATATTGATAAAAAGTTATTAAACTACTCGATTTCGATATTTAAATTTGCCGATATGTAAAAATCATTAATTTTATTTGTGAAAAAGTATAGAATTATAAATTTCATTAAATCGGTATTACGTTCGTTATAAATATTGAAATTTGAAACACTAAATGGTTGCGAATAATTTATATTATAAAACAAAATCAATTACACAGCTGTAATGGTAAAATTATTAGAAGGAATTATGGATCATTTCAGAATTATGGATCATTGTGACTTACATTCAAATTAAGAAATGTTTAAGTAAAACGCACGAAAAGGAGAATAAGGACAAGATTATAAAATAATTAATAACGTGTTTTTAAACCGTAAATAATTAATTAAATTTTAGAAGCCACTTGAACTTATTTAAGCATCAGGGGAAAATTGTCAGGAAGATTTAACTAAGGGCTTTCAACTTCATTAGAGCTTAAAGCTTCTGGCTACTAGCTCCTTTCCGGCTAGCGGTCCACATAATCGTACAAGATATATCAACAGCAACAAGACTGTCGACTCATTCGGATCTCTTTAGCATGCTTGCTAATTTATTCTTCGTGGGTCTACCTAGTTTTCACACTTCAATTAATTCTCGAAGTTTTTGGGTTTTTAAATTCTTGCATATTAAACTTTGTTTTTTCAAGCCTATTTTCTTACATTAATTTTGAGTAAATTAATGGTTAAAGAGCTTTACGACATGACGGGCGAAATTCTTTTTTCATAAATTCTTCATCACTGTTTTTCCTCTTTGGTTTTTCTTTTTTTCATATTATTAACATATTAATAATATATTTTCATCAAATTATTTCTTCAATTTTCTTCAATAAATTAATTAAATAAGAGAAATTATATAAAATAGTGTAAGTTGAAATTATTAAAATATTGTTTTAATTATAAAAATATTTTTTTGTTATTAAATTACTTTTTTAAATTATTAAAATATTATTTTACATCTAATAAAATGAGGGACTCCATGGAAATCTGAGGAAGTGTTAGGAGAGTGTTGTATATCTGTATTAGCATGTGAATATATATGTCTGTTTTTATGCACGTAAATATGCACATATGTGTGTATTAAAACATTGTGAGCTTTTCAATATTGAACGAAATATATATTCCATGAACTTAAAATTTGTTTCGCTATAATTTCATTGGTATATACATATCCAAAACGGTACAGAAGCCATGCACATGCAGTCGAAAGACATCTGTTGAATTGTTGTCACCTTTATAGCAACGTTATCTGACAGCTCAAGTTTGTGTGTTAATTTTGTGTTAAATGATTTTTTTGGCAAGTCATTATACTCGCATTTGATCATTTCCCTACATTGGGTTACTATAATAAATCAATTTTAATATTAAAAGATGTAAATTTATTATGAAAACCCAATATTGCAAGAATTTAAATAACTCTATAAAAATACGTGATATAACCAACCACGCGCGTATTAACTGTTTTTTTTTAACTTTTTTGTTACAATCAAGACAGTAACAGTAGTATTTTCATAATTCAATGTAAATTTTGTATTTTGTTTGTCACCGGGTCACCAGTTTTTAATGAAAGAAATTTTAATTTTAATTGACCTCCATGCTCGCAATAAAATTTATATATAAATAAATGCTACATGTCAAATAACATTCCTAAATTGATAGAATTTCGATTGAATGCGTTTTATGTATAAATTTATAATGTTATTAATGTTCATATTTTACGGCAAGTGAAGAAGTAGAAATCTTTAATATCAGAGCATCTAATTCAAAAAAATATTGTTTTAGTTATACAATTTTTTTCAACACGCTAATGAAATCATAAGAAATACATTGAAAAATAAACATGCATAAATTTAATGTTTTATTATTTTAACAAAAAGAAAATCTTGTCCAAAATGAATCTATTTTAAAATAAATATTAACAACCTTGTTAATTTTGTTTTTGATTTTTTTACTTTCTTTTAAAGAAATTAATCTTCTAAGTCACGTTATGAAATACGGTTAGTAATCGTATAGAAATACCGTTTGTTTCGACTCAGCCTCTTCTTTCATCAAGTTGTTATCGGCAGTAGGAATTGATTAAAATTATCACGACAGTTAGTAGACTGATATTTACTTTTAATGTTACAAAATTTTATCATGTCTAATTAATAAAATATATGTTAAAATAAACAAAACTCATTTCAATTTCTTACTCAGATTACATGCAATACAACGATATAAATAGTAAATTTTGCATCGTATAAACACAAAAACTAAGAAATGGAGGTTAGTGCTTCATTTTATGACATCGTATCGATACGTACTTCAATTTATTTTTGGTACTCTAAAACTTACAATTTTAAGCTAGTACCAATTGTAAGCTAATTTAAAAAATAGACAGCCGACTTACAACTTAAAAACGAACGATTATTTCTTTGTAATTTATTTATAACTTCTCGAACTCATTTCTTTCAACATTTATTTAACATTCTAGTTACATTTTCATGTTCTACTTTTCCGGTTCTATTATACGTATAGATGTTAGACTTGTTATTAATAAACTTGTTCAATTATTATTTCTCATGGTGTTATATTGAATTATACATAGGAAAAATAATTTTTTAAAAAATAGAATTAATGAATCACGTTTAAAAAAGACACGCAAGATATTAATCTCATTATCTTTTATGCGTTTTTATTTAATTTCCATAAAATTTTCCATAGTTTAAAAACCTTTTCTCCTAAATACTATTTCGGTGAGCTTTTCACCGTGTAACAAGTGTAGCAAAACTCTCGTGAAAAGTAAATATGTCTAATCGCAACATTAAAAATGAAAGTTTATTCGCATCCAAGAAATTTCTATTTTCTTTTTTACTTCCTTATTAGGGGTAAATGTAGTTTTCCAGCCCATTGTGTTTAAATTTCCACATTCATTCACCCATTTGTGTTTAAATTTCCATATTTATTCATTTTACAAATTCTACTTGTCAAGCATTTGAATTAAAGTTCCAATTATACCTACTTTCCAGGATCGTATATTAAGCCGGATATAGAAACCCAACCTTCAATAAACGTTGGGTTTCTGTATCTATATTTAATCTTCATTATGTACTCGCAAAGGAAGATTTATTTAAATCGTGAAAATTAATTTCCGGTGTCCAGTATGTAATTAATATTAAGTATAATAACAATAAATTAACTTCATATTTCTCATTTATGATGCTTTTAACCTGTTTTTCTTCAGTATTAGAGGGAAGAGACATAGCGGTGTATGTCAATATAATTCCTAATCATCTTGTGAGAGATTTGGCTTCCATAGTATAGAGAGTAAAATGGTTTCAGTTTTCCAGCCGCTAGTGTCCAACTACTGAATAAATATTTTAGCCAGAAAATAAACATTTTTCAGTTGTTATGATAATGAATTTAATCTGTCAGTGGAAAATTAATAATTTAAATTAAGTTAATAAACAAGAATGATCTAATCACATGATATCCTACAACGTTTCTTTATTCACCTATAATATAGTTAAAAGTAAGTTCTAATCATTTTGCCATAGGCTACCAGAACAAATTTAATTACTGAAGTGTCGTTAGGTTTGTTTTTTCAAGCTTTGTTAGGTTAAGTAAATCTATTAAGTACAAAAATCTCGTGAATCATTCCGTTCACATATAAATTTAAACTTTTAGGAGAACAAAGTATTTCTATTAAATTATTTACAAAAGTTAATGTTATTTTCCACTACACAAATATAATGCCCAGCATATCGTTATAGGCTTAGAATAAGGAGTACTCCGGAAGGCGAGAATACGTGCAACAGTGTGTCCATAAAAACTACGCATAATATGCTTAGTATCAAAACGCCGCTGTCAGTGCCATTTAAAACACAGCTCTGAAGGGTCGTGTGGTTATGTGACAACATCGCTTAAAATTCCGGCCGCAAAAGAAACAAATGTGCATTACTTTTCGTACGTAAATACTATTACTTAATTTCATTTTCAATTAACTATGCAGTTTTACAATATCGAAGTGGATTATTATTAACAGAAACGAGCCATTTTCATAGTTGTTTTTACGGCTTAAAATATTGTGTAACCAAATTACAACGTCTTAGTTGCTTGATACTGAAAAATGTAAAATTTAATTTGTCAAGAAGTCGGAATTTGGGAAATGTTGTTGGAGAATTTCAGTTGTTATTCAATTTTAAAATATTTTACCTATTGCATATATAATCATCGTATGTACGAAGACTCACGAAAGAAACAAATGTTACATTCATTCATTTTCGCCGTCTTTAACTTCCTGAAAATGGGCACCGGTATTGTTTAAAATAAGTAGAAATATTATTACGACATTAAACGCTAATTCATATAAATAATTTTGTCCGTCTTTTTTCAATTGCTTTAGTACCAAACAACCGTAGGATACCAAAAGTAGGGACCAACTTTCAAATTTTATAACGGGCTAAAAAGCCCTCCTCTCTTTTTAATTTAATACGCTAATCTTGTTTATTTTTGTATTAACAAAAAAAACAAAAAATGATTGACAAATGTACTAAAATAATTTTGAAGGTTAATGTGTAAGCACACACATATTTAATGAGAATGTATTTTAATACTCATTTTAATTAATAAAATGGTAAAACCTATAAATAAAATTGTAAAATTTAACCTAAATTCTTCGACAATTGGTTGTGGTGGGAATAAACATTTTACAAATTTAAGATGGCAGCTATAATAATACTTCATATACGAGTAAGTCAAACAATGCACCGCATAAATCAATAATCGTACTACAGCAAGCAGATACTTTTATATGTGTCGATTTCCCGGAGCTGGTTGGTAAAATTACTCTGCTGGTAACACTGTGTGCGTAAGGCGGGGTGAAGGTGCGTGGTGGAGGGGGAGATTTTTGGCTTCAGGCGGCCGCTAAGAGAATTTTGTGCGTATGCGCCTTCTGGGCTACTCTATATTCCAAGTTTATAGACTTAAAAATATCGTGAAATTCCGTAAAATATTTTATAACCCACTCAATTTTTAAAATTGGATATTTTTTAAATATTTTCATTTAAATGCAGATTACGAGAATTTTAAGAGTACTTCTAGTTGCTATCGTTTTTTTACTTTGACTTAAGTAGCTTTTATTCAAAAAGACTGCAAGTGGTGGCATATTTCTTGTACACATTTTCAAAATACCTAGAATTAACCCACAAATTTCTCGAAAAATGATATTAGTTATAGATTTGGAAAATTACATATGAAAGTAAAACAATTCTACTACTCATTTGTCATCTCCATATAAATATTTTTGAGAATATATATATATATATATAAATATATATATATATATATATATATATATATATATATATATATATATATATATGTATATACATACACAGACTTAGACACATATATTGTGGCTATGACAGAGAGACGAGGGACAAGTGCTTAACTTACAAAGGTTTCGGTTTTTCCTTTTGAACAAATGTGGAAGCCATGTAGATAAAAAATTATTGATTATATATATTACAATAGTAAATAAATTTAGTCCAATTATTTTTCACAAACATACTTCGACTATGGAAACTAATCAGAGAGAATATAGGTTTTACTTAAAATTAAAATGTTAAATATTTAGTTACGGAAAAAATGGTATGTAATGGCTTACATTATGAGTACATAAATTTTGAAATTTTTTCTCAAATATATTTGTTATTACTACGGTAATCTGTACAGAATCTGCAATGGACTTTCAGTGCTGGAAGAAGCTCGTGCAAGAAACCATCTCCCTTCCGCAAATTGATGCATCACATATAGAAAATATTAAGGGATATTTGCAGCCTACATTCTCTCGATTAGATTAATAACCTAATTTATTAAAAATGATTTCTGTACTTTGCAATGCTGACCAGGTAGCCACTTCGGAAAAGGTAAACATTTTTGAGCGTTATTGTCACAACCGACACTGATCTCGGGAGGCTGTGGGACAATCTAAACTGTATGCGATGTTTAGGGTTATTATTCGTCTAAGGTGTCAATTTGTAATCACCGAGAAACTTTTCAAGCAGAATAAATTGTTTAAAAAATTAAATTCTTTGACACATTAAAATTTACCTAATTGCAACGACAATATTATCCACTTACACATATTTTTTGCTAGTTCCTTACACAAATTATGCGGAGAATGCTTTTTAAACATTTCTGCAACAGTCTCTGCTAATAGTTGCCGCGCACTTTTTAAAATAAATTGTTTAAAAAATTAAATTCTTTGACACATTAAAATTTACCTAATTGCAGAATAAATTGTTTAAAAAATTAAATTCTTTGACACATTAAAATTTACCTAATTGCAACGACAATATTATCCACTTACACATATTTTTTGCTAGTTCCTTTCACAAATTATGCAGAGAATGCTTTTTAAACATTTCTGCAACAGTCTCCGCTAATAGTTGCTGAGCACTTTTTACTTATATCTAAAAAAACGTTGTTGATTGTTTGTACCGATTTGCCTGCTTCCGTTCTGATTTTCACGTGTATGCCATTCAGCAACCGTATAGCTAGTTTTTGTTTTATTTTCATTGCATATACAATGACAACGTTTCATATGTGTTGGTTCATTTTAGAATTGCCTTAAAATTTCGATATAATATAATTTACTAAAGAAACCTATTAGGCCCGTGTGGAACTTGCACCTCGAGGGTTCTCTACATATTTAAGCACTTGTAAACGTTTAAGGCACATGGTATTTCCATTAAACAATTTATCCATATTAATTTTTCACAAATATTTTGCTCACTATATATTTCACAAGCTTTAAATCATGGAGCATATTTAAAAAATATAGGATATTTAATAATTTCTATAGCTTTCCTATAACTTTTCTGACTTATTAAAATATTATTTTTCATGATTTTAGGTTAACTTAATTCGGGAAAAAGAGGGGAAGAAAATTTTTTTCCCCCATTTTTGGCACATGCCTGAACATATACTATCCAATTATGGACCCTCATAACTAGTCCTCTCAAACCACAAACCTAAATATATGTGGAATTAAATATAAATGTTTCGTGTTCCTACTTTGAAATTCACCACCGCCCATCAACATCCTCTCTTCCCCTAAAATTTCAATCTGAATATTTTTGAGTGTTGACTATTGAGATTTGTGCAGGTTGATGTGTTATTTTACTATGCCCCATTCCAAAGTTCAGCGTCAAGCAGTTTCTGAGAGAAACGGCTATGACAAACAGACATGCAGAAACGTGGCAGATCATATAAGAGTATCGTTTTTCTCTTTAAGATACGGAACCCTAAAAATAACTTATGTTGCATTGTGTATCATGTTCTTCTTTATTTTACCCATACACCTTCCTTTTCTTCAATAACGACCGTTACACTCAATGTATATGTAAATGTAAACTTTTAAATAAATGTTATAATTAAATTGCTAAATTAACTTTAATGTATTATAAAAGTGTATATATTTATATATATATATATATATATATATATATATATATATATATATAAATATATATATATATATATATATATATATAAAACTTCTTGTTAACTTTTAAATTATATTTCTATGTTTTAACGTCCAGTATGATTCAACCAGCACGATGACATGCACTGATTGTAATATACCAAAATAAATCATGATTCGTAATTATTCAAGCATCAACTTCGACAATTAACAAGTGATCGATCTGAGCTTTGGTGCGATACTTCCTTCAGTGTAATACTTTCAAAATGCTTACTATTCTGTAAACATGGATTTCTTGAGACTAAAAGTTTAAAGCCAACCCCGACCAATAATGGTAAAAATAGCGTAGTGTTTGGAAAATTATAATTTCTTATTTAATTTTCATATTTATGTTATTTAAATATTTGAAGTATATTTTTTTTTAATTTAAGAAATTTTGAAACTAGCACTCTTTCTGTCATGATTTGAGATTATCTGTCAATATTTATACCCCAAGAATAAGGAAAATAGAAAATATTGAATAATATTTTTTTTCCGCAATTTGTAATCAGGTAATCTGTCGGTTTTGCATAAACATTCCTGATATGTAATCGTCCTAATGTGTTTTATCAAAAGCCCTAAAGAAATGGAATTGGTACCTACTACATTTCTAATCATGTCAACAGAATTAGTCCCCAAAAATTTACTCGATAACAGTCATGGTAATTTAATCTGACTGCCAAAGACGGCACGAATTATGCTATGAGTTTAAAGTATTCATATCCGTTTATAATGTCGAATTGTATTTTATAGTTCTAATTTTAGCAGTTTTGATTATAGGGTTGATAAATTCACCCGTAACCATTAAGGGCTTTACTACACTTAATGAAATACGATTAAACTTATTTCTATTACATTATAAAAAGCCCTGCTTAAAAAATACATTTTCGAGCTATTAATGAAAAACGTATAAAATGTATGATTTGTCAAAATATTAAAAAACTGAAATATTAGAATATAATATTAAGTTATTCATTCATATTTTGGTTTTATCTTAATTAAGTGTAAAAATTTTGTTAAGGTTTTAAAATATTTTTCATTATTATGATTTATTTCTCAGCAGTACACTTCAATTGGGAAATCAGAAAAAAGAAATACTTAATATTATGTAGAAAACTAAATATTAAAACTGTGTAAAGTTACAAATACCACTTAAATTATGAAGTGTTTCAATATACACATAAATAATAACATACTAAAAGAAGTCCACAAGATTTTATAATGTTACAAATATATGCGTTAGTAAAAATCACGCAAAAAAATATATCAGCAGTCAGTCAGTATATTGTTTAAATTTGTATTTTTCTTATATTTACCTAAATGAAAATTGTAGTAATATCTGTACGAATTTTCATCTCTCTCATATTTTTATTAAACAAATATTTAATTACAACTTGGATAGGACGAAAAGGAAAGACGAGAGAAAGACAAAGGCGAGTTTAAACTATGGTTTATTTGTACTTTCAAGAAATCGAACTTTTCGTTACAAGTCGATATAAATTTTTAAATAGGAAACGAACGCTAAGTTTAAACAAACAAGCTGTGAAAAAATTGTTTGTAACTGTATGAAGTTTGCAAAGTCTTAACAAACAATTTTTTTCATGGAAAAACACCATTTCAAATAAAAGAATCAAATATAGGAAAATAGAAAAGAAAAAAAGACTACAGAATAGATATGAAAAACACGTTCAGGAAATACGGATCAGATGACTCATTTTGAATTGATATTTGACAACATTCATGACAGTGAAATTGTGTAACCCTTTATTAAGCTCACTGCAATGGTTCAGTCAATTTATTTTTACAAATTGTTTTCGAAGAAAAGTTATTTAAATTTTTTGCATTTATTGATTGATTTCGGGACTTACTGTTTATAAAAACTTATCAAGTCATGAGCTACGCTGTTGGTAGGATTTTATACACTCAGATCATCTGGATAACAAATATCAAACACTTTTATCTATGTCTTTGAATGTTGTTGCTTTAACCTATTCTCTATACCTCTTTAATGAAATAAAGCCTTAAACATAAAATAATCATTAGTTACTTTAATCCTGGAGAAAACTAATGACAATCTAGTAACAAAACTATCGACGGTTATTATATTAAAATTATGAACTTAGTACTGTAAATATCATGACAAACAGCTGGAAAATCAAAATAAAAAAAGTTTTGAATACGCTTTTATTACAATTTCTGTGACATAAATGTTGAGTTTTCCTTTGATTATTACGGATATTTTTTAAGCTTAATAGTATTGGTTCAAACTCTAAATAAGTTGTTACCATTTTGAATTTATTAGTTATTTTTCTGCAAATTCTTAAAATTTTCCCATTTTTCGAGGTTGACATGGTATGCATTAAATTATTCAAAACTCCCGTATTTTCAACGTCTTTCAAGGATTTTTACACCTACTTATTCTACGGAAAACATCAAAAAGGAAAATCAAAGTACGAAATATTGAATTCTTCTAACACACTTCATGATAATGTTTTTATTAAATGACTGCAGAACATAGAGGAATATTTGGAAATTAAAAATAACCCTCAGCTTGAGAATGCAGCAACAATCCTTACGCGGATAAGAACGTGGTTCTAAACCAAATTCATGCAAATGGTGATAATTTTTTTATGGCCGGGACAATTTATAATTTTTCTGGGTTTTATATTTATTAAATTCACATATTTCATTAAACAGTCCGATTATATGAGAAGTCTGCCATGATCTGAGTTATTAGCATAAAATAAGAAATAAGTAAAATCTAACAAATGGAAACAGGAAAACTGTGTCAAGCAGTTTTGGCTATAATGAAATATATGGTTATTTTCCTTAATTTGAGAACCATGGGGTTAACATTTTTTCAATCAATAAATCTAAATCTTTAAGTTTTGATGAAAATAGTACTTTGGAACCGTTTACTTAATTTGTGATAAGTCAGCCAATACAAGTTTCGAGTTAGAATAACATTAATACTATAGACGTACAACTAATTTTGAAAATCTGTAATGCGTTCATCATAACTTTTTAAATACTTCAATCTGTTCGTGCCCTTAGCACAGTTTTATGATTGTACCACTTACTCAGGCATAACATGGCAAGTGGCGTGCTATTATAGCGTATTGCTCTAATATTTTTCCGTATCACAATACTGTCGACTACTATTTTACTGCTAGATAAAGTTAAAATTTACTCCTTAATCATATTCATTATGGGAAAATTATATGGCGAATAGCTTAAACAGAAAAACTAATGGCAGATAGATACGTTTTCCCTATTATTATTACAAGTTTACACGTGAGCTCGACATATTTCGAGCATTGGGAATATAATCCGTGACAATCAATCTGTCAATCTAACGCAAAATATTTGTTTTTAAATACACCTTATGGAGAGTGTGACACGTTTAAGTTCGAGTTTTAACATATGTACATTGCATTTGTTACCCCATTGAAAATCAAAAAAGGAACTTCTTTAGAAACATTATTATATGAATTAGATTTTTCAATGCTATTTTTTCAACACCATATAAGAAAATTATATAAATCATATGTCGCTATATTCACCTGTGTATTTTTATACCAGTTTTATTTAAGTTATCAAGTGGAACCCCTTTAATAGTGCATTGATCATAATGATCTTTATTTACATAGACACGTTAAGAAAATATTGGATTTTTGAAATTATCACTTTCGTATTGTAATTATCTTTTCAGCAATTTAAAAATAAATCTTTGAGCACCAGTTTGTTTAATCGTTTGTCATATTGTACAAATACATTCTGCCACAAAAATGTACACATAAACTAAACTAAGAACTAGGACATATAAGATGTGATACTGAAAGTTTTCAGGATATTAGAAACGTACTACAAAACTTTATAATTTATTTAATGTTTTTGTAAATGGTCTCTGTGTTATCAAAATAGCCCATGCGTTTATATCGTTTCATTCGATTACTAAGAGAAGTAGTCGGCCCGCTCTTCTATGGACGGTTTTTCCAAGGCACTTTTTTTAGGCATCCGAAAATCGACAATTGTCTTTTATAGTTATTAATAAATAGCACCCGATATTGCCAAATATTTGATCGTTCATCTACCTGAGTGGGTAAAGGCGTTTTCGTGATGAAGAATGTTTCTACTATGAGAACATCACTCTCGAAACGTTTCCAAAATAAGAGGTGGACAGTTGCCGATATATCAGGGTGAATGACTTTTTTATTTTTCATGACATAATAATTTCATGACAATTTTCATGACATATAATAATAAATAACCCGTCCGTTTGTAGATAGAGACGACTATCTGCTTTCTATCCCACCTTAGTTATCTCGTCTTTATGGACAAGTCTTCGGAAAGAGAAACTCACTACGCAGGCTGCCTATGTTTACAACAACAAATCCAGTTTTCGTCAATAAAATCAAATGCTATATTCGAAATATTAAATATAGCGTTTGAGTAAAATCAGTAAATTTTTTTTTGACATTTCGCGACATCAATCAACATAACGGTGTTTTTGGGCTTCGGTCAAGTAATGTTGTATCCACTTAACACAAAACTTTCTAAACCTAAATGTTTATGTGACAAGCACTAATGAATGACCCAGTAAACGAGCGAAAAGTTTTTTTTCTCAAACTTCACTCGTTGTACGGTGTGCTAAATAAAAACGTTTGATATTACGAATGCAAAATATAATATTTTATTTTCGTTCTGTATAAAAATATTTCAAAAATTCTTACAAATTCCTTCAACCATCATACCTCACATAATCATCTCTCTCTTATGCTCACACTAACTTTCATCCACGGCTTCGCTCTTGTGGAGTTACAAATTATAAAGGAAATTTAAAAAATTGGAAAAATTAAGGGAAATTAAAAACTATGCCTTTACTTTCGCGACTTTATAATAAAAATGGTAATAATATTTCTATCTCAATTAAGGATTAAAGGGAGTGAACCCGTTGCACTTTAATATTGCATATGTAGCCTTTTACCAATTCAGGTCGATCAGTTGCTCCGTTACAACGTTGTTGAGTTTTTCCGTTTGAGTACTTTTTCAGTTTCAAATTAGAATTGCTCCAAAGGAGTGAGGTAAAAAGTAGCCTACACAATTTCTCCACTCCACAAGTATCTCTATGAGAAAATCCGTTGCGACATGAAGAAAGGACAAATAAACACACTTTTGCATTTGTAATATTGATTAATATTAGGAAATAAGGAACCAGTTAGGAATTAGGATTCTGCTACAGTAATCCACAGTGGATTAAAAAAACAATAGGATATTTGTCATCCAATTGAGGATCTTGGAATTTGGTATAAAACTCCCAAGCTCATAGGTTTGCCAAAAAATATGTGAAGGACACATAAAGCTTTTAATTTGTGACTCCTTTGCTGATATATTTTGTTTATATAACACATTTTATCAAATACAATCATCATCATCATATATATTAATCATCATCATCATCATCATCATATCATATATATTAATACGCTAAGGTTAAGATATTACTCTCCCTTTTTAGAAAAAACCTCACAACTAATCCACATAAATTATATATCATTTTATAGATAATTGCTTGCTCTACCGGCATTCACAACTAAAAAATTTATTATTGCTATTGTTTTTGCAAATTAATTAATTATTAAAATTATATACACAAAACAGCAATGCTGCCATCTAACGGCTCAACGTCAATATGATTGACGGTCGGTAAAATTTTTGTTTAATTTCAAATCCACTCACGTATAAATAAAGTGGCGCTTTAGCTTAATGCTTTTGATACTTGCGCCTCTATATGTCAATTTTAGTAAAATATTTGTTTGATCTGTCATCTGAGCTTCATAATGGAATAAAAACGTAATAAGCAGTGTGCAAAATTAGAAATGAATTGAATACCTGCAATAAATTTTGATTCATTAAATTGAGTTGAATAATTTATAATACGAAGACTTCGCACGGGTCACGCTAGTACATATTAATATAATAAATATAAAAATGAGTTTATTTGTTCCACATTCACCGTCGAAATATTTAACGAAATGAAATTTGGCATAAATATAGCTTATGTTAAAAGGAAGTATAGAGTATACTCTATAATCACAGAAGAAAATAAGTTCATGAGAGCAAAATCTAAGGCAACAACTAGTTAAATATAGGTCTACATATAAAATCTAATAAACGCATATAATTAAGTAACAAAATATCATATTTTAGCACTAGTTTCGAAAGTAGAAGGGGAGGAGAAGTACGTTATTCCATGTACTTAAGTGTTTAAGTACATCGCAAGTGCTTTTATTTTTGAAATAGTTGTATCAAAAAATTTTTAAAAAAATTCTAACAATTAATTTTATGATTTTTTCGTTTTACCAAGAAAAATGTTTTACAATTTGAGTGCCAGATAAACTTATTTATAGTTACAAACAAAAAGTTTGCGTCAAACTGAGTCAAGAATTGTATATTGAACTAAATTTTTTATGATTTCAATGAATATGCAACTATCAGTAGAAAACACAAAATGTACAATGTACCATTATTTTTTATATGATTTATGTGTATGTACTCTTGGGCCTCTGGAGAAGCTCCATAGAGCGCATTGTTGTGCGAGTTGTTGGAAGAGTACAAGACACTAAACCACGTGGAAGGCCGTCGTTGCCGTGGACAGACTAGATAAAGTCTGCTGCATGTCGTCTCATGTATGAATGCAAGGCGATAACAAATAGAAAGAAATGGAGAGGCATATTGAGGCGAGTAAGAACGGCCACCCATAAAAATACTAACTGCTAACCACGACCTCTCTGTCAAGAGCGAAACGATGGAGAAGAACTCTTGTTCTTATTTAACTAATAACGAAGCTTTGCTAATAAGTTTTTTCGAGAATGCAGCGCAAAAGCCATAAGAAGAGGAAATACATTTGTATTTTACGTAATTATTTAGAATTCATATAACCACATTTTAACTTAAATTTGAAATCCCTACTTTGTCATGGAAACATATAAATTAAGACCCGATGAATAAAGCATGATGTAAAGCAGTAATTTGAAACGTCTGTTCGTCCACACCGCAAGCTCGCAAATTGCGGGATGCTGGCGCTCTATGCTGATTTGTGTTTGCTCAAAAGTTGATCGTAGGAATCAATACCAACTCACGAGTCGAACGCGATTGAATATACATACGAACTGATATCGGTGTTACATTAATTACTGTCTCCTGCAGACGGTGTCTTGTAATTTTTTTGTTTATTTCTATTAGTTTAATATGTGTATATTACATATAAGTAGCATTTACTCTAGACTAGACTTCTATTTTTCCAGATGCTGGCGGGGACCTCAAAAATGGAAAGTTTTTGACCCAAGCTCTTGAAATAAACGTAATAATAAACTAATAGGTTATACATATATTTACTGCATAAGGCTTATAAGTAATGAGTTAAGTGCTATTTTAAGGACTTTGTGAACAGTATTTCAATCGAGATATAGACCAAAAAGAAATATATTAAATCATAAGTTATTATCAACATTGGCTTGAAGTAGTACTTCAACTACCTATACCTCTTCAAAAAAACTTCATTGTCTTGAAAAGAGATCGAACGACATCAATGAGATCCAAAAGTTATATAGGACTCTGAGAAAGTTCTCGATGTCCTTTAGATTCGTGTAGAACTTAAACCTTACATAAATTTGATCTCACATAAATCTAGGCGGTCCAGCTCATGAACCATTTCTTCCACAAGCTGGTACCACCTGTCACACTGCAAGTGATCCACAAACCTGTTGAAGGAATTATTACTGGATGAATGTCCACTATATAGATTGGTCCTCATGAAGCCCCGATCCCACTCAAAATCATTATTTTATTTAGAACTAACTCAAATTAAAGATCCATGAAAATAATTCGACGACTGAAAAGAAAATACCATTCGGGAAATTAATTTCATACTCTCATAGTTTTATAGAGTGTCGCTGACTTTTTTTGAATATGCAACTTCGATTCGAAAATATCAAGTAGCCAATGATGGCCAATTAGAAAACATTATTTTTGTATTGCAAAATTTTCCATTATTTCTAGTTTTGGAAATAAAAATTACACACATACCATTTTTTTGAAGTTTTTTTTTTCGATATTCAAACCGCCAACATAGTTTACTTCCACCTGGTGACACACAATCCTTGATCAGCAGTGCGCGGTGTAATATATCAAAATCGACAAAATATTTCTAAATATAAAAAAGCTTGAAATAATATGATGCCAGTTGTATATGATGTCACATTTACAATTTTCGTATCAATTAGACAACACTCGTGTGCTTATTTGTCAATATTCCGTCGTCGAGACAAAGAAACAAACGATCTTTAACTATCGACTCAATAAACATAAATAAGGACGCGAATTGTCAATAGAACAATTCTAGATATATTTTTGTTTATATTTCTTTTTCTTTGTTTCTGTGTCTTACTTTATCCACGTGTATTCTTTAATTGTATTTAAAAGAAAAAACAAATACTTGAACACATGTATTTATTGGAGCGGTGTTGACACGAGGAAAATATTAAGTTCACAGATAAGGAGATAGATAGAAAGAGAAAGAGACAAGGAGAAAGGAATGAGGATATAAGTGGATGGTCGAATAATTTCTTTTATTTTATAAAAAACAATATTTTTCGTTTGTGATTATATAATTAAATCAAATTAAACAGGTGTTTTCCAGTATTGTTAAATTTATAGATACTATAAATTTAACAATAGTGAAAAAGATATTTTCGTAAAAAGCGACGTTAGTAGAGGTTTAATTAGTCTTTAGATTAAGTACTAATCAACATATAAACAATATTCGATTAAGGTTAAATTACTAACCACATGTCTATATTTTTAAAAAAGCTGGAATAAGTTGGATTTCTTACATTGCGCACTATTATATTTGTCTTCAACTATGTTTTGAAGCATTTACAATATTGGTTGGACTTCTAACCATATGGATATTATAATATAGTAACGAAGAGATTAAAAGTGTTATTAATATTTCAACAATAAATTTAAATTAAAACTCCATAAAACTGTATAAAAAATGTTTTTACTTTCTTTTGTGTCTCCACTTCTGTATCATATTTCAAATATTATAAAGAATAAAGCTTATTTTGCCTGGACACAACCAGCATCATTGCTTACGAATTGGTTTATTATTCGAGAAGCGTAACTTTTCAAAAAATTTGTTCTGATTAACAATATTATCCAGAAATATTAATGTAGTTAAATGATTGGGAGTGATCGAAGAAATTTTTGAAAACAAATTAAAAATATTTAGTAATTTTTTTGTACCGAGTATCAAAAACGTTTTTCAGTATGACTCCTTCTCCGCCTATAACGTTTAATGCCATGAAAAATCTAAAAAAATATGATAATGACGTTTAGTTAGCACTTCAACTCAACATTTTTTCTGTTCAACCTCCATCATCATGTTGAAAGAATGTAACCAGGTTAATAGTTTTACGCCTGAAAAAAGAGCCTGATAATACGAGTGTATTTAGGTAGTAAAAAATAATGGTAACATTTTTTAATATAAATAATACGTTTAAAAGAATAAATGTGTATCAAGTTCGTATACGGATACTTTCTTGTGAAATTTCTACACTTATGTGAAAAGTTTTGTTTTACGTAAAATAAATAGGAGGTTTAAGAAGATGAAGTATAGTTTTTTTAGTCTCTGCTCGCCAACTCTACTCTCACATTCTCGCGGTAAGCTCCATTACGTTGAGCAACATTCAGGCGTCTCACGTCTGCTCGATCTGGAAGTCACCAGAAGAGTACAAACGTACAAGAAGTAAACTATGTCTAAGGTAGAATTTCGTATATAATATCGCAAATATGAGATAAAGTCACTCTGAAGCTTATTAAGATATATGCTCACACCGGTACCACAACTGATTTAGAAGTAGAGCAAATATTTGAGGAAATTAACTCATGCCTAAGAAATCATAAATGACATACACAGTCCCTGATTATTTTCACGCTAAAATGGATGTAACAAAGCATGACTCTGAATCTACAATAGACAATTTCAGTTAACCCTATAAGATGCACGGTAATTAACTTTCTTGAAAAAAAGGAAATGTCTCATATGAGTTTAATCTTTAACAAAGCCTTGATAGTAATTTGACGTGGTTATCTCTGGGTGCAAAGTAAAAACGAGATAAATTATATATTTAGCAGTCATAAACTTATAATTGAACATACTCCTCTCCTAAATAGTTTTTTACAGAGGAAGGGACTACCGTCTCATTTGTGCTGTAGTACAGATCAACACAAGATTAGAAAGGTACATATCAATTAAACAAAAAAAGACTAAGGCAGACCCTGAGTACTTAATAGTCAACAGGGAATATACCAAAAGGAAATAAAAGAACGATTAGATTCCCAATGGACACTAATATCTCTAATATAAATGAACTTCTTAACCATCTAAATAGTTCAGTTGATAAAACAACAAAGAAAATTGCAAGAATCGTTTGAAATCCAGTAGAATCAAATTATCTATCTATGTAACATTTGAAAAAAATACGGTAAAATCGGACTATCCATCTAAATTATGAAATAATCAGACTATCTAGGTATAGACTATGTAATTTGTTTCAGGTATAGACTATGCAATAAGTTTCTTGCGTTTTGCATCAGCCGAACACAAAAACTGCAAAAATAACTGAAGAAAAAGAAGAAACTTAATTAAATGAAAAAAAACCCACGCATCTACTTTTGTGACAGTATTCCAAGTGGCAAGGGAACGAGTTGAGAAAGATACTGATACGTACTGCTTAAAAACGATGGAAAAAATCTTTAGGAAACACAAAGGACTAAAGGTATTTATGAAAGCCCTGAAACCTGGTACTCAATAAATAACTAAGCTTTATGATAGAGAACAAAAGCAGCTCCTGAAAGTCGTAGACGAATAAGTGTATAGTTCTATACAGCGAGTCATGAAGTAACAAATACAGGATCCTAAGATATGCCGGAGGTAGCAAAACCTCAGATATGTACCGCTCTATATAGAAAGTCAAACAGAAAAACCCTCGGCAAAGATAATATCATCATCTGAATGTTCAAAGAGGGTGGAATTGATTTCATAGTTAATATATAACATTAACTATAAAAATCGTTATAGGAAAAGCTACATAATATCAAATACCACTGTGGCTCGCTTTTCTGGATTAAAAGCAGGCTTTTTATTGAATCCTGAGCAGTACAACATATCTATTGAGATGCAACTTGGAAAGTAAACCTACTACCAGAATTCTTTCTAGTCTAAATCCATAGAGGAAAAAGACAGAGTGACATGCTTTCTCCAGAGCTTTCACTTTCGTAGTGGAGGATATTTTTAGGAGAAGCTCAATATAGAAGGCAAGAGTAACCTTAATTTGAGAGTAACCTTCATTGAGTAACCTTAGATTTGCAAATGACATTGTGCTATTCTTAAATAGCTCGGGAGACATCGAAACCGTTACACAGGAACTTAACCATGCCTATAACAGTTTGATTTGGAATTAAACCGTAACAAAGCCAAGGTAACAAAGCAAAGCATGACTAATAACCCAAATAGTACTTCAGACATCAGAGTAAATGGCACTGTAATTGAGACAGTATTAAGGTATGTGCATGTTAATCAAGAAATGGTAATGAGTCAAGCTAATCAGAAAAATGAAATTGACAGGCGCATAAGATTAGCATGGGCGACTTACTTCAAGCTTGAGTTCGCATTCAACAGGAAAATCGGTACTGAGGAAAAGTTTACAACAAAGTTTACAAAAAATTTACAACCAGTGTGTTCTAGTAGTATTCATACACGGATCCAAGACCTGGATGTTCACGAAAGAGATCTTTCACAAACTCTAAATGGCTCAAAGTAAAAAATGTAAGTGGACTGGTTCTGCCGCAGGCAAACAAAGTTCGTGGTGCAAGTCAGTGTTGAAATGAAGACTATAGTGTGAGAAACGGCCAAAAGAATAACCGTAGATACGTTGGTATGACGAAGTAAATAAAACAGCTGGAATATAAAGTGGGTAAAAATTAATACAGCTGGCATAAACTAAAAGAGGGCTGCAGCTTAGCTGTTCAAAATGGCTAAAGAAGAAAAAGAAAAACGAAAGTAATAAAATAGTAATCTGGTTCCACCATATCATTAATAATATTTCCAAAATACATTTCTTTTTCAAAATACATAATATTTAAATTTTAAAAGAAATTAATAACTTCAGTTATCCCTGGCCTAATTCGCAAGAAAACATTCACGTATAAATTTGCTGTTTATTTTATTTTCAGTTTACGTGGCAGATGTTACGATCGACAAAAAATGTGAACAGGGTCAAGGAGTGTCTGTGAAATCACATATATAATACAAATTGTTTCTAAGTTTATTGACACTTGTCTGCTAAAAATAAAGCTTTCAAAAGTTTATCTGCAAGATAAAGTTTAGTTAAAGACAAAACGGATTATTTAAAGATAAGGCAGATTTTTGCATATATTATTGCAATGTAATAAGATTAAGAGATTGTGTTTAATAAACATTGATCTGTACAAGACAATCATTTAATATTATTTCCTGGTTTAACTCATCAGGCTGAATGGGAACATGATCAGCGGATTTGCCTTAGATCTATTTGTTCTTTCAGCCATAACTATGTAAAATTATCTTAATTTTAATGCAAACTTGTATGTGCTAAATGCAGACTTGTATGTACTCAAAATGAATTTCAGTTAATAGACAAGTACTGTAGTATCAAAACCTAGACATTAAAATAAAAATAGTATAAATATTTTTTAATATAATACGTAGGATAATTGTAATTACGAACAGGGAGCATTGCTTTCTGATTACGTTATACTATATTCAATTAAACAAATTCGTAAAGTATACAGTTTTTCTTTAAACTTGTAGTTACTTTAGAAGCAATAATAAACAAAATATACTCAGGTGACGCAAGTCTTCATTGACACACGGAGTTAATGCAAATTTGTACGACGTGTTGAAGTCGTTTTAAAAAAAAATTAAAGTTGCAAAGAATCATCAACATCATCATATATATTAATACGCTAAGGTTAAGATGTTACTCTCCCTTTTTAGAAAAAACCTCACAACTAATCCACATAAATTATATATCATTTTATAGATAATTGCTTGCTCTATCGGCATCCACAACTAAAAAATTTATTATTGCTATTGTTTTTGCAAATTAATTAATTATTAAAATTATATACACAAAACAGCAATGCTGCTATCTAACGGCTCGACGTCAATATGATTGACGGTCGGTAAAATTTTTGTTTAATTTCAAATCCACTCACATATAAATAAAGTGGCGCTTTAGCTCAATGCTTTTGATACTTGCGCCTCTATATGTCAATTTTAGAAAAATATTTGTTTGATCTGTCATCTGAGCTTCATAATGGAATAAAAACGTAATAAGCAGTGTGCAAAATTAGAAATGAATTGAATACCTGCAATCAATTTTGATTTATTAAATTGACTCTAAACACTCTTTTGTAACTAATATGACAGCTGTGAGTTCATTTTCTCATGTATAAATATTTATAATCTAACACGCAAATTGATATAATTGATATAACGCAATTGACTTCGCACGGGTCACGCTAGTTATTTCTTAATTAAATTACATTTACGAACGAATGTTTCAATCTTTATATTTATAGATATTAAAAGTGAGACACGATCGGTTTTACGGAAATCGTGAAAAAATATTGGGTTGGCTGACGTTTTTAATCACAATTTGTTCTTAAAAAATATTTTAAAATATAAATGTCAGAAAAAATCAAACCCCACCTATATCTTATCACTACGTAAAAAATAAAATTTTCAGCATAAAAATCTATTGACTTTGATCCAAAAAATTACAAGATACTTTTGTAAACCTTCTTCTTCTCATAGAGTGAAATTAGATGTCATAATGTCAGGTGAATAAGAATAAGGTTCTACCAGAATCCAGCCCAACTTGTGTATATTTTAAATGTGGTCTAGCGTTACCATGCACAATGTAAACTCGATACTCTTGACTTCTTAATTGATTAGCTACTCAACGTAATTGGTGACAGTATATCGCTGCATTCAATGTAGATCCAACCGATAGGTGGAATATAATCTCAAAGTAATGAAACCTTTTCTCGATGCAGATTAAAATTTAAATACCTTAATGAAAATATATTAACAATGCAGAATTTCATAGGTACTACCTAAATTACATAATTTCTCTTAAATGTTGTCTTATATTTATTTAACAAAAATTATGTTGAAGTTGGGGTAATTTATGTGTATAAATGCAGATCGTGAGTAAAAAAAATAAAATTTTACCCTAGATTTGTTCGAGTTTTTGAAGTTACACTTCTTTAGGCTCGTTATGAAAAAATTATGGGAGTGAAATTTAAAAAATACTGGATGAAGCTGATACGATGCAATAAAAAACCGACACCATGAAGCTACTCATCAAAAATGTCTTTACATAGTTTATTTTACAGATAATTAGTCCACTATTTTATTTTTCTGCTCTCCTTCTATTGTAAGCAGACCGTCTCAAATTCCATATCTTTCAAATTAAATATTTACATCATGAACTATGAATCATTAAATAATTTTGGCATATTCATGTCTTTATTTAGATTACTTTAGTAAATTTTAATATTTATTATATACACGTGTTTACATTATAATGAATGCACTCAGTATTTATTTAAGTTTTTAAAGTAATTAAATTTAATTTTCAAATTGATGTTAAATTTTATTCAATTAATTTCAAATTCCATTTTAATATAAAATAATTTTTTTACAATTCTTAGTGAGAAAATAATAAAGTGTAAGCACGATAATTTGGAAACGATCTGACAGATGATTGGTTTACAATGGAAAGCCAGCAGAAAAATAAAATGTCTATCGAAATAAATTTTTAATTTTAATTCGAATAGTTACTTGCATGCTAAATAAATTATTTTATTTCGAATAGTTACTTGCATGCTAAATAAATTAATAATTCTTGTATTGTGCCAAAGAAGTGTAACTTCTAACGCGGGTACTAAATACATACACAATGTTTTTTAAGTGTGTTTAGTAATTTTATTACGAGTACTTCCCAAATTTTATCTTTTAATTTAAATATGCCTCTTAATACTTTCCTGCTCATTATCTGTAACAGGTAAAGGACGTCGAAAAAAATTAACATATAACGTTCATTGCTTAAAGATTAACACTAAAGGCGCATTAAGATCAAATTGCAAGAACTTAAATTTTTCTGTTAAACATAACAATGTAATAAAACATGCCTTAAATCACCATATTTATTTTTATTTTTGATTTTTTTTGTGCAATTTCTATCTCTTATTGGAAATTCATTTTATTGAAATTGATTTATATTGAATTGCTTTCAGTAAACAAAAACAAAATAAACAACGATTTGTTCAAATTCTCCGCACCTTAATAGCTTGCCCAGTTTTCCTTGTTGGTCACCTTCAGTGGGACGACGCTGAATTAATGCGTGGAAATGATGTGGGTTCGACAATTAAGTGCTTTTATCTTTCATCTCTGTGAGTCATTATTATTCGCACCGTTCATTGTATCGGTAGATCTAAAAGGAATGCATTTTCTGTTTGTATGAGGAAATTATAAACTTACAAATTAATCGCTTACTTTGAGTAGATTTTGTTTTACGACGATAATTAAATGTATTTAAACCATATGTCATTTTGTGTCGCAAAAATAATGACTTAACTTTACCGACGTTTTCAGTTTATATCACACAATATTTTTTGCGAGTTTAAATTTTCATTCATTATTCTGTTCGTAATCGTATGTTACCTTCAACCGAATGAAGCATGCACCAGAATACTTTCATTCTAAAACAAGACTTATTTGTGTTTATGTTCCCCTATTTTTAAGGTTAAAATAAATACAATAATCGCAAATAATTTTTTGATATTCAATAGACCAATTATTTGTTAATATTTTTTATTCTTCCTTTTTTGTAATATTATATATATATATATATATATATATATATATATATATATATATATACGGTATACATACGTTACTTTTTACAAATATAGCCGTTAAATATTTTAAGCTCAATTAAACGAAATTATACTTCTTTAAGTCTATAGTTCATTTTATCTTTTATGGTTCTGGTGAGTGGTATGAAAAAGTGTATCAAAATGTCTTAATTGATTCAGGTCCAGTAAACCATCACCAAGATTACTTGTACTCCAAGTTTATAGCAATAATACCTATTTATATAACCTCATACCTAACACAAACGTGCCGATTGCTTATAGATATTGTTTCTGAATACCCATCTTAGGACATTTTCGAACGGAAATCAATAAAATATATTATTTATAAATTAAAGTCCAGCTAAAATATAATTAATTATAAGTATAATACCTATGTGTAAAATAAGATAAATTCTAAGTTAAAAACAACATTACTAATTGATTAAATATATTATGTAACAATTTCACTAACAGAAGTGACCCTTAAAAATGAATACATAAATATATTATGTAACAATTTTTGTGAACTCATAAAATAATTATATTTGTAGTCTAGTTTTGTACTCTAACCATTTTGTTATACACTTACGTGACTATAACTTGTTTTGTGAACTTATCAATAATTTAATAAATAATTAGATTCAAGGCAAATGTAATTCAAAATTTATATCATTTATTATAAATAATAATAAGGTATTTTAATCTTATTTTTGTATAGATACTTAAGTAATTGAATCTCGATCGAATTCTAAATAAATGTGTTTAAATTTATTGATGATATTATAAAAACAAAGGCTGGGCGAACTCTTTGGAAAATTTTTAAAAAAACAAGAGTATTTTCACTAATAATCGGACCTAAAATCCATGTTTACCAAATTTAAATATTAAACTAAAATGCCAACATCCCTTGCCTCTCAAAGATGTGGAAATTTAACATTTTATACGTAATAAAAGTAGTTGATGCATATGGATGCGAGTTACCAACGCTTGTCTCCAGCCATTCTAGGTGCGGTGCGATACCTTAGTCGATTGGAGGATAAAACATGATGCGACGGTTTTTAAGACCGAACAATTCGTGTTAAATCATCAATCTAGTCCGCTTAAACTCATGCTTAGAAGAAATAAGCTGCGTTGGTTCGGTCATACTTCTTTATGCTGTCTGACAGGTTACCGCGCCATAGAAGCCACGCCAGTAAGCAGAACGCTCTGCAGCCACAGGAGAATGAGTAGAATAAAGACTATCCAGGGAGTATCAAGGGAAAGTGTTGGATTGAATTCATGCAAACACCCCACCCAGAAAGGCGTGGTAGGCTTCGGCAGACCTTGATACCCACTAAAGTTACAGAAAATGAAGAAACCTTAAGTAGTACATTATGCAATACTGGAGTCTCTGCACAATTATTACGTCCATGATCTTACCATTAAAAATCAGGCCAAACTAGTGTTGACGCAGAAATTATATCCACTTAAAATATCGTCTTAAAATATTATGGAAAAAGTAGAAGTTACAAGACGAAATGAATATGCCAAAATAAAAATATAAATATGTAATCATCAATAATACTTGTTCGCTGTTCTTCCGTGTCTACGCACAAGAGAGAAAGTCGATCACAATTCTATGCACAAAATGAGTATGTAACAGAATCATCTTTCATGTGTTAGCGAATGTGACGAACTTGTCAAGGACGCAATATTTCTGGTTCTCGTTGATCACTGTATTAATCTAAAACTGTCAAGAATGTAGATATATGTATTATGTCAAATTAATTTGTGATCAATGTATCTCACATTTACTGTCTATTATTTTATTATATTCCAAACATATTTTAGGCGTTTTATGATTTACATATTATCAACATGTTAATAGAGTTTTGTTGAAGTTATACTTCTTTAGGCCCGTTATGAAAAAATGATGAGAGTGCAATTTTAAGATTCGTCACACAAAAGTTACAGTATGAATTTGCTGCGGTTGCAGTCTCGAAACAAAAGCTATTGGCACCATCGTCGCCTCTGTTCACTGTTTTCATATTCATAGTATTTACCCACATGTTTCTAGTGTCTACATTCACACACGTGTTTTAGTTTCATATAAGTGCGATTTATATATGTGCTGATAAATTATATTCAGTAGTGATTTAAATTCAATATTTTGATTAATATATTTACTATTCGTAAATATTAGTGAAAAAATTGTGTTTATAGACTTTTTCAAGTGCTCCAATATAATTGAGGTTATCTATACGTATGTATTATTTAATGATGCCAAAGAAGTATAACTTCTCACGCGCGTACATAAGTACACGCACCCTTTTTTTATTATTAGTCATAAAATGTACATACAAAACATTGCCTTAATATCGTAACTACATCGTCTTGAGATAATTTGTCCATAAATTAACTTTATAAAACAATATCTATTTGAGCTTGAATAATCATTAATGGAAAAGTACCAGAGTGCCTTATTTTAATATTATTTCTTTAGTTTTTTCTCTCTATTCTCTTCAGAATTACTCTGACACGAACCCGGATTTTTCTTTAGATATCTAATTAAGGTCTTGTAAAAATAAAGCCTTTTTATATTACAGTAATTTTTTCGCCCGCCTTTTGTAATATCTTTATTTTAGCTTACTGAATTATCTCAACAAAAGTTTATTACTTTTTTAGACACATTTCCATTAATCTGCTTCCCTTATTTTTAATTCATTTTTACTGTTTAATTTCACAAAAGCTAATTTTCTTACTTACCTTACTACTATCTTCGTTTGAATATTTAATTTCAGTCGACGGTAATAATAACAGTTCGATGCCACTGTAAGAAAGAAAATGTGTTCAATACAATAACGCTACAAATATTTAACAAAATGAATAAGTGAACATTAGTGAAAAAAACGCAAAACAGTAGTTCTCATTATCGTAACTTGTTTCTTTTGATAATCCAATTAATATATGGTGAATATGTTTTATTGAAATTAGTTACAAACGATCTTCTCGATTTTGTACATCTAGACAAAATATTCATAAATTATATTTATATATATATATATATATATATATATTTAAACCATATAAATTATATATTTAAACCTTCCTTGTGATTCATTATGAAAATAAAACAAATTTCCATAAGTAGTTCCTAAGAAAATTGCCTGTGTATGGAAGAACAGATACAATGAGAAATTGTCTTTTATAATATGCCTAGACTCCATGTATATATTATACAAATAATTTTAAATTTCTTTAATTAATTCTATCAAATTCTATATGAGTATAATTATTCAAAAGCACTTTTACGTACATAATATGACCATTCGATCATATGACGCAGTGAAAACGATTTTACAGAATAAATAACCGTTTAAGACTAATGACAATAAAATAAATACATTTGGTTTAAAATTCGAATAAATCTATTGAAACCAAAAAAGAGATCACATATTATATATATATATATATATATATATATATATATATATATATATATTTTGAATAAAATCATCTATAAGAATCTCTTTATATTTAAGTCTACATGTTTAAGCTTTTACGTGTTTATTTCTCCGCAGTCATCCATTGTTACTATTTACTCGGTACCATAAGAGCATGTTCTGCATTGTTTCCTCTGCTCAAACTGTACAATATAGTGCAATGCAGCAGACATGTAATACATAACAGGAGCGTACTTGCCAAATTAACACGAGATAAGCGCACTGTTCTTGCTCAAAATTATGCCAAAAAGTTGGTATTTGAAATAGGGCTATTATGGAGCTCCGTAACAGTAACCGAAAATATTAGATATCCGAAATAAAAATCTATCCAAAACCGTAACCGAATCCAATAAAAAAGTTTAAGATAATTTTGGATAGGGGCAGAGTTCACATACGAGTATGACAGGTTTTTGCCCTCCGAGCAGACACACTAGCCGCGTCGCTCTCAGTCAGTCACCACTTCTGGTGGGATAATTAATTATTTAAAAGTATTATATAATAGTAGCTCAACAACATCCTAAATCGTCCTAAATCTAGTTTAATTTGGACATTTTTTGATGAAGTTAATGGTGATTTTGCAAAATGTAAACAATGTGATAAAAATGTTTCACGAAAAGACTATTAAGCTCAAACTTCATCTTAAGTTAAAACACAGTATTGAATATATGTATAATATCGTTAATATATACATAAATTCAATATATATAATGTGGACTATTACCCTCAAACTTCATCTTAAGTTAAAACACAGTATTGAATATATGTATAATAACGTTAATATATACATATATTCAATATATATATAATGATTGAGAAATTCATAATAATTACATTTTTCTTAACTAAATGAAACTATGTGATGTAGTATTATTTCAACTTTATTTATATTCTTTACCACTCTCACTTTTTATCTCTTTTCAACGTCTTTACAAATTGCCCACCTGAAGATGTTGTAATACAACGAAACCTAGTAAAGAATTTAAATAATAGTAGAAATAATACTGCATCACGTAGTTTCATTTAGTTAAGAAAAATCTAATTAAAACACATTGATAAATATGAAGATTTGTTGTTATAGGAAAAGAATAATCCACAAAAATCACAAAAACCACAACGTGAGTTTAAAAATTTTGCTTTGTGGAAGTTGTAGTTTTTCAAAGATGAATGCAGACAACATTGCTACGTTATAACATAAGAGGTCGGTAATATTTTACTAATTTACTTTATAATGAAATCTACGATAAAAATACGAAAAAACAAAGGTTTTGGAGTTACTCAAGCAATTTGAAAAGATATCGATTACTACAGATGTTTGGTCCGAGCTTAGCGCAAATGTTACATTACTGACTCTTACTCATGATCATGGTATTATAAATAAATTTTAAAAAGTCACTGTAATACTCAAGTGTGAACAAACGAAAGGTCGGAACATATTGTGATATTATAGTGAGTAAATCAAACAATATTTTGAAACATTGGGGCTTCAATTCCCAATTAGTTCACTCTGTTTTACGCGACAGAGGATCAAATATGATAAAAACTATGAACATGGCCAATTTTAACAATTTTTTTCATTTACTGTGGTATAAGACCTTGTTTCTTGCCAAATTTTATGATTTTAGGTCAACGGAAAGTAGCCTATGGGTTCTTTTACGAACGTCAAAATATGAACAATATATGGCCCTAATTTTCATTGCGCTGACTTAGAAGCTTTTATATTTTTATTTACCTTTTAGATTTTATAGCTCCAAGGGACAGTAGACTTATGTATTTGATATTAGTTGACTTGATACCTCCACGTGCTCCTGAGAAATGGGGTCTTGACATACCGACAGACAGACAAAGAAGTGATCCTATAAGAGTTCCCTTTTTTTCCTTTTCAAACATGGAACCCTAATAACTAATATAAAAACACTTTAAATTATGCGATGGTAAAAATTCTAGTTTTTTAAACAATACAAAGTGTTTCTGAACTATATTATTTATTTACAAGTACCGTTCATTAAAAAGTCGAATATATACACATGTGCCTTATATGTAAATATTATATAGAGAGACATGTCTCGACTGACTAATTCATCAACATAGAACCGAAACTACTAGAAACATGAAAAATTGTATATATGATCCCTTTTATAATGTAAAAACTTATGTCATACACCAAGTAATATGATACATCAACTTATATTATAGGTCAACTATCATACATCAAATAATATAATACACTCACTGATACAATATACCAACTGATATAATAATACATCAACAAATATAATACACCAAATAACGTCATACACCAAGCGATATAATACACCAACTAACATAATAGACAAACTAATACAATACGTCAACTAATATAATACATGAAATAACCTAAAATATGGCACAAAGGATCTACTAAAGATATGATCAAATATGTGTAAAAATAAGATGGCTAAATTCAATAAATCTTAGCATGAGTTCGTCATATTTGATATAGTAGCTGTAACCTAGTTTGATAATATGCTACGTAATTTCTATGTTATTTAAATTAATTTTTACTCACCGACAGTTGGCAATGGATATTAAGACAAATTTAATTTAAATTAAGTATAAGTGTTCAGTAAATGACTAAATAAAGTACAATATGGGACTCGAACATCACAGAGACGTCTACAAAGTCCTCAGTTTGACTTTGATTAAGATTTTAAAGCTAACAGTTTAACTGAAATAATATTGCTTCCTATTACTTAGTTTTGCGTTTTATATTATATATGTATCTGTATATAAAATTATGTATCTGTATATCTATTGATAAATTCTAAATCTTTTAGGGCAGCATATATCATACTTCGTTTATGGGATTCTAATAGATTGTTACGTTTTAACATCTTAAATAATCATTAATATATAGTTATTAATTATTAGTCTTAAAAAAACTCTCAAAGCCATTTTATTAATGTAACTTTGTATTAAATGCATTCGAATTCTATCAACTAGTAAACCTATATCAAACAAGGAAAAACAGAATACTGAAAAATAAATTCTTAAAAAAGTGAAATAGACCTCGCGATGAAGTTTCATTTCATCGCAAGCAAACTCAAAACTCAGACCAGTCTTCCAGAATGCACGAAATGTAAACAGGAGGTCTAGTCAGTTGCACTTTAGTTACATTGACTGTGTTTACTGGAGATTTTATTTCATCAAATGACAATAAAATGTAAGAAGATTCAACGTTCCGCTTAATTTGTAGTTTTTAGATAATCTGTTTTCTTCGTTGTCGTGTTAAGGATATGTTTAGATTTATTTATGATTTCTATAACTTTAAATAATTCTCTTTTAAACAAAATGGCTTAAAGAATAAAAATTGTCAAATATGAAAAGGCGAATGGATCGTATTTTGTCTAAATATCCTTAAATTAAAACAAACCAAAAAACCAGTGAATATTCTTCATC
The DNA here is from genome assembly GCA_039881145.1 of Druceiella hillmani. Classification (NCBI taxonomy): domain Eukaryota; kingdom Metazoa; phylum Arthropoda; class Insecta; order Lepidoptera; family Hepialidae; genus Druceiella; species Druceiella hillmani. Next base: position 21,602,461 of record JAYKKI010000010.1, read on the forward strand.
AAATTACAACAGTCAATAGATAGTAATGCCGAAATTATTGATACTGAAAAATTCAGGTCTCCATGCATACGTGACTAAGAATAGGTCACACTATTCTCATGAAATTAGCAAGAACAAAAAGATATTAATGCCGAAATTTTAAATTTTGTTGTCAATACAATTTTAAAGAAAAACAAAAAAAAATAGAATCTGTGTCAAGTGTGAGATGGGCTGTAAATATAATTTTAAAGAAATTCAAGAACAAGCTTTTCTCGGGGAAAAGCGTATACTATAACATTTTTAAATGAATATCGGCAAAACTAGGTACCCCTTAGCTTATTGCTCGCAGCTTTGTTCGTATACTCTTACACATTTAACTGGAATATTTTAACTGGAATATTACTCTTACACATTTAACTGGAATATATTAAGAATAATTATCTATACAGGATCAGTTTCAGAGACCAAAAGTCGCAAAGGGGATCAAGGGCACATCTATATGGACTTTGACCTATCAGTGTATTCATTCTAAATTCAGGCCATTTGAAAAGTATCTTTATAGTCTTCGATTTTTACTATGGGACGCAGCTCTTGACACGCCAGAGAAATTAGGAGTCTGCATCCTTAGCTACCATAAAATGCATTCATTTTAATGACCATATATTTAAAATCTAAGAAAATAGTAGGAACTAGTTATATTCTAGGAATCTTTGTAAATGGAGGCTAGTAATAAATGGATATTCCTTTGTTGAGTTAGATAAATATGTATACAAAAGATAGCTACTAATTAAAAGGGAAATCTTCCTTTCAAGCTCGATACAAGAAATGAATGGCTCGTTTTAATTATTATTGAATATTGAGTATTAATTTTCTAATTAAAAAATGAACCCAATGGTGGTACTACAGTATTATTGTACCTCTTTTATATCACTTCGAAAGGTACGAATATATATTCAAGGTTAATTAAAACATTAGTTTACAGATCTCACCACCCTGGTGCTTCCTGGGTATATGTTCCTGACAGTATACATGTAATTGTTAAAAAGTACCAAGAGGTTTATAGAATTTTTGTTTATAATTAATTTATTTTGGTTATATTATAAATATTTATAAGTAATATAAGAGCAACGTTTTATACAAAATACACCAAGTATTTCATTGAATAAAAGTATATGCCCTTTTAGTTCTTTTTTTCTCATTCGAGTTAATGGGCGGTTTGTCATATGACACCCTTTGGGAATTATATAAACCATTAGGTTGAAATTTATTTATGTGTTACCCTTTATAACTAACTATCAGTAAAATAAAGATCCACTGGGCATTTAAAATTCTATCTAATAAGAATTCAATATACAAGTAAACTTTCGTATTAATAATATCAATCTTATCATCATCATCATCATCATCATCATATATATTAATACGCTAAGGTTAAGATGTTACTCTCCCTTTTTAGAAAAAACCTCACAACTAATCCACATAAATTATATATCATTTTATAGATAATTGCTTGCTCTACCGGCATCCACAACTAAAAAAATTATTATTGCTATTGTTTTTGCAAATTAATTAATTATTAAAATTATATACACAAAACAGCAATGCTGCCATCTAACGGCTCAACGTCAATATGATTGACGGTCGGTAAAATTTTTGTTTAATTTCAAATCCATACTTGCGCCTCTATATGTCAATTTTAGTAAAATATTTGTTTGATCTGTTATCTGAGCTTCATAATGGAATAAATAATGCGAAGACTTCGCACGGGTCACGCTAGTATACTATGAATATCTATTTATTATATCAGTATATATTATGTCATTTTTATTTGATTGTGAAAAAGATACTTAAAAAATGTGTTCATGTAATTAATATCACAGATTCGGAATCGATGGTATAAAAAATAATGTGCTCGTAATAATTTTTATTCCATTTTGAGGTATTAATGATAACAATTTTAATAAAATACTTTTATAATGAGGTGAGTGCTTCTTTTTGTGATATAAAATTAATTTTTTTTTAAGATTATGTCACCCAATATATTCGAGATATAATTATTAAAAAATATTTTTAACTTCTGTTTCTCATAATATCATTATTTATATTCTCATAATAGTATAAGGTAGAGTTATTTATCGCTTATGGAAAGAAAAAAATAAGAATCTAATGCCAACTATCGGCGCTTGTGAATGTTTCTTAGGATATTTCGTTGATAATTAATCCCAAATTAATATTACAAAGTAAATTTAGTTGTTTACTTGTTTGTATCTATTTCATGCATTAATTACTCAAACGAGCGTCGTAAAAATGCAGTCAAATTGACACGGTCATAGAGATGAATATAATTTATATTTCACTACAAAATATCGTTTCACGCGGATCCTAGCTGGTTGTACTACTAATGTTTCCTCGTTATGTCGAATTGCTAACGTTTTATATTGCATTTATAATTCCCGTTATAAATAAATAAGTAGAATAAAAAGAAATAACTGAATACAAATTAATTTTTCCGATGAAACTTTTTTACTCTAATAAATAAACCATGTTACGTACAACACTCACTAAGAGGTTACCTCACAAAGGGAAGTTTTTATAACTATTTAAAGGTGAAAAATATTTCTATTAAATTATTAGCAAATATTAATATCAGGTTTACGTTACAACCCTTATTCCGGGTGCCGGTTCCCGCCGGCCTGGCATAACGCCAGCCGTATGGTTCCACCCTGTACCCCAAACGTGCCCTAATGCGACTATGCTTCCTCACCAGGCGGCGTCTACTATTGTCATTAATATTGCTCTTGTTATTATCATTATTATCACACGGTAGACAATATGTCGTTTACTCTGTTGAAGTTGACTATTAACAAATATAATAACGTATGCATAGCATCCAAAGACGAATAACAGATGTTTTCAGGAGTATTTTACAATAATGGAAGACTTATTTCGAATATCTTTTGAAGAACGTCGTTTGATGAAAACGCATATACTGTGTATGTATATGCGTTTTCATCAAACGCAAACGTAAACACGCACGTATGCGCAGACACACACACATGCATGCACACACGCCAACACGCACGTACATGCACATGCACACCAACCCCACATACACACACGACTTTGCGTACGCGCGCGCACAGACATACACACGCAGACATATGCACACACGCGCGCATACAAACACATACGCACACGCACGTATACTCATACACACATACACACACACACACACAAACACACCACACACACACACACACACTCGTATTTCTTGTACACCCATAACCAGTTACAAATATTTTACACTCGTGAGTATAAGAGCTACCCAGGGAATATTTGTACAGATGAATGATATGGTTTACTTTTTTATTTCCCACCTATTTTCAATTAACCGTGCTAAATATAGTACTATTACGAACTTATTTTCAATAAAAAGTTTCAAAATAAAAAGTTTTTTATTATTCACTAATTGCTTGCTTTCCTGTTTGTAACTTTTAAGAAATTGTAGCTTCGCCGAAGGAATAGTGTCGTTAACAAAGCTATTTAATGTAAAATTAGCCTTGCAGAGACATGGACTTTTGACTTACATAGTAATTTCATCATAGCTTCGTCGATCACGGTTTCCTGACTCCAAATTCAAGTAACCTGAAAAAATGATGTAGGTAATATACATACACGCATGTATATATATATATATATATATATATATATATATATATACATATATATTTACACATACAGGCTATAACGAAATTTATAGACGCTCTGGAAGCTGTTACTCATTCAATCGGAATAAATCTTGATAAATAAAAATAGCTAAGAACAAAATCTAGTTAAATGAAACTACGTGATGTAGTATTATTTCTACTTTCTTTAATTTCTTTACCACGACCAAGGTTTTGTTGTATTACATCTTCCGGTGGGATATTAGCAAAGATATCATGTTTACTTTACAACCCTTATTCCGGGTCCCGGTTCCCATCATCTTTGCTAATATCCCACCTGAAGATATTGTAATACAACGAAACCTTGGTCGTGGTAAAGAAATTAAAGAAAGTAGAAATAATACTATATTACGTAGTTTCATTTAATTGTGAATAATGAATTTCTACAAAATTAACGCCAAATATATTCAATAACAAAATCTAGATTAAGTTAGTGACTATTTTCATTGCATATAGTTCTTTGTGTAATAAAATTAAGTTAACATTTTCATTTGCAAAGGAAAACTGCCAAAAAATACCAAATTCATTTAAAATAGTGCCAATTTATTAGATTTTGTAATGAAAATTAAATTTCAATATCTTCATAAATATAACACAGCTCCACCTCCCAACGTAAAGGAAGGAAGGTAAGACTTTAGTACGACTTTATCTACATATCTAGTATAGTTCAATCCACACGAAAGGAACTAATTATTCATTAATTAATTGGTAAAATATTCGTTAAAAAGGTAAGACTTTAGTACGACTTTATCTACATATCTAGTATAGCTCAGTCCACACGAAAGGAAGTAATTATTCATTAATTAATTGGTAAAATATTCGTTAAAAAGGTAAGACTTTAGTACGACTTTATCTACATATCTAGTATAGTTCAATCCACACGAAAGGAAACAATTATTCATTAATTAATTGGTAAAATATTCGTTAAAAAGGTAAGACTTTAGTACGACTTTATCTACATATCTAGTATAGTTCAATCCACACGAAAGGAACTAATTATTCATTAATTAATTGGTAAAATATTCTTTAAAAAGGTAAGACTTTAGTACGACTTTATCTACATATCTAGTATAGCTCAATCCACACGAAAGGAACTAATTATTCATTAATTAATTGGCAAAATATTCGTTAAAAAGGTAAGACTTTAGTACGACTTTATCTACATATCTAGTATAGCTCAGTCCACACGAAAGGAACTAATTATTCATTAATTAATTGGTAAAATATTCGTTAAAAAGTAAGACTTTAGTACGACTTTATCTACATATCTAGTATAGTTCAATCCACACGAAAGGAACTAATTATTCATTAATTAATTGGTAAAATATTCGTTAAAAAGGTAAGACTTTAGTACGACTTTATCTACATATCTAGTATAGCTCAGTCCACACGAAAGAAACTAATTATTCATTAATTAATTGGTAAAATATTCGTTAAAAAGGTAAGACTTTAGTACGACTTTATCTACATATCTAGTATAGTTCAATCCACACGAAAGGAACTAATTATTCATTAATTAATTGGTAAAATATTCGTTAAAAAGGTAAAACTTTAGTACGACTTTATCTACATATCTAGTATAGCTCAGTCCACACGAAAGGAACTAATTATTCATTAATTAATTGGTAAAATATTCGTTAAAAAGGTAAGACTTTAGTACGACTTTATCTACATATCTAGTATAGCTCAGTCCACACGAAAGGAACTAATTATTCATTAATTAATTGGTAAAATATTCGTTAAAAAGGTAAGACTTTAGTACGACTTTATCTACATATCTAGTATAGCTCAGTCCACACGAAAGGAACTAATTATTCATTAATTAATTGGTAAAATATTCGTTAAAAAGGTAAGACTTTAGTACGACTTTATCTACATATCTAGTATAGCTCAGTCCACACGAAAGGAACTAATTATTCATTAATTAATTGGTAAAATATTCGTTAAAAAGGTAAGACTTTAGTACGACTTTATCTACATATCTAGTATAGCTCAATCCACACGAAAGGAACTAATTATTCATTAATTAATTGGTAAAATATTCGTTAAAAAGGTAAGACTTTAGTACGACTTTATCTACATATCTAGTATAGCTCAGTCCACACGAAAGGAACTAATTATTCATTAATTAATTGGTAAAATATTCGTTAAAAAGGTAAAACTTTAGTACGACTTTATCTACATATCTAGTATAGCTCAGTCCACACGAAAGGAACTAATTATTCATTAATTAATTGGTAAAATATTCGTTAAAAAGGTAAGACTTTAGTACGACTTTATCTACATATCTAGTATAGCTCAGTCCACACGAAAGGAACTAATTATTCATTAATTAATTGGTAAAATATTCGTTAAAAAGGTAAGACTTTAGTACGACTTTATCTACATATCTAGTATAGCTCAGTCCACACGAAAGGAACTAATTATTCATTAATTAATTGGTAAAATATTCGTTAAAAAGGTAAGACTTTAGTACGACTTTATCTACATATCTAGTATAGCTCAGTCCACACGAAAGGAACTAATTATTCATTAATTAATTGGTAAAATATTCGTTAAAAAGGTAAGACTTTAGTACGACTTTATCTACATATCTAGTATAGCTCAGTCCACACGAAAGGAACTAATTATTCATTAATTAATTGGTAAAATATTCGTTAAAAAGGTAAGACTTTAGTACGACTTTATCTACATATCTAGTATAGCTCAGTCCACACGAAAGGAACTAATTATTCATTAATTAATTGGTAAAATATTCGTTAAAAAGGTAAGACTTTAGTACGACTTTATCTACATATCTAGTATAGCTCAGTCCACACGAAAGGAACTAATTATTCATTAATTAATTGGTAAAATATTCGTTAAAAAGGTAAGACTTTAGTACGACTTTATCTACATATCTAGTATAGCTCAGTCCACACGAAAGGAACTAATTATTCATTAATTAATTGGTAAAATATTCGTTAAAAAGGTAAGACTTTACTACGACTTTATCTACATATCTAGTATAGTTCAATCCACACGAAAGGAACTAATTATTCATTAATTAATTCGTAAAATATTCGTTAAAAAGGTAAGACTTTAGTACGACTTTATCTACATATCTAGTATAGCTCAGTCCACACGAAAGGAACTAATTATTCATTAATTAATTGGCAAAATATTCGTTAAAAAGGGCACTAAAATATAGAATCGCAAATGGAAAGACGTTGTATGGAAAAATTATAGGTGTAGTGAACGTATAAGTTGAAATGCAATTATTTTTTCCAGTAAATAAATGAAAAAAAGAATTAGATAAAATAGTACAATTTTAAAAGCTCTTAATTTTGACATAAGGCAAATTAAAATTCATTTATAATTTCTATACTATAAATTAATAAACAGATAACGAATCTGAAGAACAAAAGTGTAATGTTTTTTTAAAATTGTTGACCCAATCCTTAAATATTCACTTACCAAAAACATTTTAGTGTAGAAAGAGACAGTCACTTCCTAATCGTTTTATACAAATATAAATTATAAACTGTGATGAAATTTTGGTACTAGATTCATTAAAATTATAACATGCTTTATATAACTTGACAATTCTTTTAATGTTGTGCCGGATTCTGAAATATTATAAATAATTATAAAAAAATATTGTCTAATAATTTATATTAAAAATTTAAATTAATTATCACTTTGTTAGAGGAATTTGAAGGTGATAATCCTTAAAAAAATTAAGACAATTTTTACTCCCATAAATATGATTTTCGTCTTTCTTCGAACATAACTGAATAATGATAATCAGCTTTTTGATAATCAGATTAATTTTATATATACCATATAAAATTAATCATACGCTTTGTTGATCATATATACATTGCTGATGATTACCATTGTTGGTATATACCATATAAAATTAATCTTATACTTGTTAAGGACCATATAAAAAAGTAATTATACACTGCTCTATTGTTTTTATTGAAAAAATTAAAATCAATGTTAACTTCGTCTTTGAAAAAATCACAAAATATTAAAAGACTCTACTACCTTTACCTCGTAGTTAAGGACAAAGACTACTAAGATTATACTAAATATAAAATTTTTAAAACGCTAGCGTACCCAGATCAATTAAGTTTTATAAAGATATTACTTCATTTTCGATTAAATATTTAATTTTTCATGAAAGCAGTTATAATGATTTTTTCAAAGCTACTTTCACAAGGTATTCGATAAAAATTAGCCTACTTGTGACATCAGAGTGGACAGTTGTAATTAGATTCTGTATTATATATGTCTTTGTACCGATTACTCTAGTTGACAATAGATAGATTAAATTCTATAAAAATTGTCAAACACAATTGCCCAACATTGATTGACAGAACAAAGAAACAGACGATTCATTTTTAATTATCAGACGAACCGGAAATAACCTATTGCCCTAATGGATTCCATAAAAACTTCTGTTATTTTCTGGACGTCATCGCTTGTTCATTCATTATCCTCCAAGTAACTGTATAATTTAAAACAAATATTTTGAAAATATTATTTTTTGAACATGATTCCCAGCATGGCAAAATAAATCAGGTCTTAAATATAGGTTACAATCTTCAAATATTACTTCAAATTATAAATAATATTATTAATAATCTTCAATTATATTACTTCAAATCAAATTTTATCTGAGAATAAATTTCTTAATGCTAATAAACGGAGGCGAATATAAAGACCGTGGTATCTTAATAAATACCTAAAAAAATTAAATAATTTAATATATCTGATAATTTAAATAATATAACACAAATCGATTAAAGTTTCGTAAAACCAGATAATAACTGAAATTGGATAGACCTAGGCTCAAACTGGTTAAAAATTAATTAAAATCAATAAAAAACTGTTAAATTTTATGATTTTCTTTTCAAATATAACTTAAACATAGTTTTTCTAATGAAGTTGAAATTTATGTTTTGCATCAATTGATTGTTAAGTTATAGATTTGTGTTTATTTTTGCATCAAAATTTAGTTGTATATGATAGTTCGAATACAAATAGCAATGTATTGCCAAAAGTGAATTATTTTATTTTTTAGTTTATTATCTAAGATTTTATTTTAAATGTGTTTAAAAACTTGAAACTTAAAACTTAATTCTAAAACGGAGCTTATAAGGGTTAAGAGCAGCTGTTTTTTTTAAAATGAGTATTCACAATTAAATGAAACTAAGTGATGTAGTATTATTCCCACTTTCTCTAATTTCTTTACCACGACCTAGGTTTCATTGTATTACAACATCTTCAGGTGGGATATTAGCAAAGATTGATCTTTGCTAATATCCCACCTGAAGATGTTGTAATACAACGAAACCTAGGTCGTGGTAAGGAAATTAAAGAAAGTAGAAATAATACTACATCACTTAGTATCATTTAATTGTGAATAATGAATTTCTATAAAATTAACGCCAAATATATTCAATATTAAATGGGTATCCTTCTTTCAAGACACGGATCCTTATTTAGTATGGTACTTGTTTTACTCTGATTTCATTTTCAATTCCGTTGATGTGACTGTATCTACCTCAAAAGTGGGTCTACCACCTACATGTCGCTGTCTATATTAGAACCTTTGCGCTGTCATTCTGTTGCGGATTAGAGAAAAAAAGAACTAAATTTATATGAATTCATTTTAGTTCAATTTTATATCACGGAGAATGTCAAAGTTAAAAAAAGTTTAATCAAATTAACGTAACATATTTACGATTTCTAGGATGTGCAAAATTGATTAACCTAGCTAAAGATTTTTTTTTCTTTTTGGACTCGATATAGAATACTGGATAAATATAATTCTCATCAAAACGTAAGAACTTGATCATGTTGTATTTTGTTAATACCGATAATTAAACAGGTAAAAGTATATCACTTATGCGATCATTACAGAATCAATCAGTTATATTTTTTTTATAACTTTTTATATCCCCGTTTGGAATTCTTTGATCATATAAAAGAAACTTAAATTTGGACGAGTTATGTTTTTTCCGGGACATATCATACTTTTCATCTCTATTTACATATACATATATCTTTACATTAAAAATGTTAGGCAATGTACTAAACACAAATAACAATCTATTTTGGCAGGTTAGGCTTGAGGCAAATTAGACTAATTGTTTACTTTTGAGTGATAACAGAAGCGAAAGAATGGGGTATTTATGAAAAAACTAAGTCGAGGTATTAATGGGTATTGACTTCAAAGGGCATTGACTATTAATATAGAGATCATTGCTTTTTATACCCTAAACTAACATATAATTTAGAGTATAAAAAACACAAAAATGAATTATATTTGTATGTGTATGTGTTCCACGTAGTTTAGCTCATAAACCATTCATTTAAGAATATTTTAGAATATCTGATTTTTGAACTTTATATTTTCAGATATTCCCAGTGAAAAAAATATAAAAAGCTATTCACTCAGAAACATCTAAAATGATTTCCATGTCACAATAGTAATTTATTAAAAGCTCAATAATATTTTATGACTATTTTTTACTGAAAAACTTTTAGTAGGGCAGCTCTCATAAAATTTTAAGCAAATTGCGCATGTTCATATAGTGAAGAAGGCTACAGCATACGATGTGTGATTCTGCTTTAAAAGACCACCAAATATAAATGGTTGTACTGTTCGATAATAAGACAAATTAGGATTTGAATATTTTTTCTAAGACTACCAATGTCTGCACCGTTTGGTAATATAACTAATTCGAAGATGTTCTAAATTTGACGTATATAGAAGACTATCAATATAAATGGCTGCACAAACTGATAATGTGATCAATTTGAAGCTGTTCTACACCTGAAGACTTTTATAAGACCAGCAATATAAGGGGCTATACTGCCTAATAATACCAGCAACTTGAAGCTGATCTAAATTTGAAGATTTTTAGAAGACTGATATTAAAAATAGCTCTAAAATTTTATAATGTGACCAATTTGAAGCTGATTTAAATTTGAAAAGTTTTTAGAAGACTTTCAAGAAAATTATCTGTATAATTTGATAGTGTGACAAATTTAAAGCTGTTCTACATCTGAAGAATTTTTGTAAGACCGACAATATAAGTGACAATACCGCCTAATAATACGAGTAAATTGGAGCTGTTCTAAATTTGAAGATTTTTAGAACATATCCATTAAAAATAGCTGTACAATTTGATGTGTCAAAAAATCCGTTCTAAATTTAAAAAAAAATTACAAGACCTACAATATGAGTGGCTATAACTTTTAACAATACAAGTAACTTGAAGCTGTTCTAAATTTGAAAATTTTTAGAAAATCGCCATTAAAAATAGCTGTATAATTTTATAATGTGACAAAAAACCGTTCTAAATTTGAAGAATTTTTATAAGACCAACAATATGAGCGGCTATAACTTTTAATAATACGACTAACTTGAAGCTGTTCTAAATTTATAGTTTTTGTAATACTGCCAACATAAATGACTGTAAAATTTGATAATATGATAAATTTGAAGTTGTTCTAAATTTGAGGTATTTATATAAGTGTCTGTACCGTTTAATAATATAATTCATATTAATATAAATCAGGGTAAATAAAGACACATATAATACATTTACATTTAAATATAAAAAAATATATTATGTTTTATATTTAAATGTAAATAAAAAATAATTTTCCCAAATAAGACTGAGAACATTCAAGGTTAGAAATATAATTTGAAATTGAAACTGAAAACGGATGAAGAAAATTCTCAAAAGAGGCTTTTGTCGCTTATCGGTGTCGGTAATTCTAGCACGTAACACTCGCTAATAGTTAAAGTGTGATGAGATCAAATTCTGTTCCATTACATTTAATGTAGAAGGTCCACAACCAAGGCTCTACCTTCTCAGGTGTTATAAACCTGTTTCAGGTGTACTTAACTTGTTAACATTTTCTTTTCACTCTCAGACGTTTTGCGCCGTGCCACGTAATTCAGCGTAACTGATGCTAATCAAATGTTTCAGTTCATTAAACTTAATGACCTGAATGAAAGTGAGATCGTCATAATGCGGGGGTGGAGGGCATTTTCACCGATGAGTGTCACTTTCTTTCGCTATGAGTATCACTTTACGTCCATTAGCCACCGCTTTCGCGTGGCGTAATGTTAACCAAGGACGGTGACTTTAATGCTAGGAGTTTGTGACTTCAAACCATAGAAAAGTAGAAATTTACTAATTTTTTTGTTTGGCGGCAATTTATGCGCGAGTAAAATGTGCTGTGAAATGTGATAGCATTGAATTCATATTTAAAATTAAGCTTAATCATATTTAAAAACAGCTTCCATTGTGGTAACACCTTTTCATTGCGAATTTTCTTTTCAGTGCTTGATTAATTTTTGTTTCTATTACGTTAATTTAAATAGAATAAGAAAACAATGGGATTCATGCTGCGTGTAACGGTTCAAATAATTTTAATTATGAATCGATTTATTTCTTACCGAAATAATTGAATATATATTTAAGGAAGCATACAACTAAAAGTGGAAGAGAGGCGACAAATAAAATTACCGTTTTGCTCATTAATAGAATCGAATACAAATTAAAAAACAATTACTCTGTTTAGATTCAAAGTATAAATCGGAAAGCTTTATTTTTCGTATGTAATACGAATATTTTAAAATTACATCTCTGAAATTTTATATTTTAAGTATGTTTACAATATTTTTCTTTTTTTAGAATATAAAAAATGTAGGGTATGATTTTAAAAACAATCGCATATCAACGTAAAAAAAATTAGAGTAATCTTAGGTAATATTACGTGAAAATGGACAACACCTCAATTAATTTATACTTTTGTGTTTAATTTCCCGGCAGACTGATTCCTAATGAATTTGGAATATTATCTTCATTAAATAGACGATGTTTCCCATTAAAATGAGAATACGATCAACATTAAATTTGGGTTGAATTCATCATTAAGTCGGCGATGAGTTCACCGTTAAATTCGTCATAGTTATCGTAAAACTATTTATGTTCCAAATTAAATCGGGAATATGATCTCCATTACATTGGCAATAAGTTCACCTTTGAATGAGTGATATTTCCCATAAAATTAGAAATAAGATCTTCAATAAATTGGTGATGTTTTCCAGAAAATTAGGACCATGATCTCTATTAAGTTTGAGGTGAATACATAATTAAATTAGTGATATTCACCTTTATATTTTGATTCAATGTGCCCCTCGTACAATGAAAGAAACTAGTCCTAGATACATGGTCTTTTAGAGTTTCCCCATAGTTTTCACGAAATTAATTTTGACAGTATTATAAAATATTATGTGTCTAATATAAAATATATTTCATATCGACCTTTTTCTTTTTAACGAAGTTCGATAACTTAAGAAAATAATTAATTTACTAAGAAAATAAAATAAATTATTTCATATCTACATAATAGCAAATATACTTAAAGGCCTACAGTTTCTTTTTTCCATGTTATTATTGCCAGAGAGCATATTTGAGTAATGAAATTATTCCGTTTTTTTATTTTCTAATAAAATTCTTCTCGAAAACTTTGAAGGTACAAAAAAATTTAATATACACTGTAATAAAAACTAGTTCTCATGTAATTTATATTCAACGTGAATAGAAAGATCTATGACCCTATTTGAGCACGTAAACTCGAATAGGGTCATAGATCGTTCTATTCATTTCAACTTTGTAAATACGTGTACAAAGTTAAAATGAATAGAAAGATCTATGACCCTATATTTAAGTAAAATTATAGCTTCAAACTCAATAGATAATGTATTTCAAATATCATCTATTTTAATACTGGCTTACTGACACACTCCCCAAAGCACGGATCATGAAAAAGAATCTTGAAATTTGGTACGAAGGAAAATCTTGTGACGCAAACAAACTAGTACTAAACTGTGACACAAACTAGCGTGTTCGACAGATTATTTAGAACTAATTTCCGTGAACTAACTTCCTTCGAGGAATATTTAATATACATACTTTTACATGTTTGCTCTTTCGTTATATTCATAAGTTGTGTAATAATATTTATATACCTGCTGTGTAAAATATACAATATTATTATCCACATTTAACGTAAACATCCAAATTTATTTATTTTTCGGTGGTTCGAGCAATAATAAGCATATTAGATATATATATATATATATATACATATATATATATATATATATATATATATATATATATATATATATATATATATATATATATATATATATATATATATATATGTATTTAAACATATATACATACATATATACACAATGCACATACACATGCACATGTGTGTGTGCATTATGGTATATTTTCACAACTAAAACTATAACTCTTATAAAATATCAACAGGGATTTCCATGAATAAAATCTCAAATCTAAAATAATAAAAGGAGGCACAGGTTCGGAAATAACAGAAATGTTTGTTAGAATATAATTATTTTAAATAAACACACACGTACACACATACACACACATGTATATATATATATGTATATATATATATATATATACATGTGTGTGTATTTTTTACAATTACCTCAAACATCCAATAAAACTGAAACGAAAAAGATAGTTAATATTAATATTTCAGATCGAAGACTATTTTATATATATTATATATATATATATATATATATATATATATATATATATATATATATATATATAGTAGATAGTTCATATAAATATCACAGAATTGTATTATTATATTTTTAAAACGATTCAATGACTGTAGTTCTAACATAAATGCAACGAGTAAACACATCACGGGAAATAAATAAATATACGTTTTATTCTAAGTCGATAGATATTGTGCAGTTACTGGAAATTTTCTACATGTATCTTAAAGTATTTCTGACGTTATACCACGAAGTAACATAAATACCACGAAGTTATCTAAATAAGGTTCCTGTCTCCCCATAAATTCAACATTTTTTTAAATTAAAGGATCATTCTTAATACACAAACATTTCACTTAATTTACACTTATAACTGAATAAAACTACATGATGTAGTATTATAAATACAACCTTTCCTTAAATTAAAGGATCATTCTTAATACACAAACATTTCACTTAATTTACACTTATAACTGAATAAAACTACATGATGTAGTATTATAAATACAACCTTTCCTTAAATTAAAGGATCATTCTTAATACACAAACATTTCACTTAATTTACACTTATAACTGAATATAACCACATGATGTAGTATTATAAATACAACCTTTCCTTAAATTAAAGGATCATTCTTAATACACAAACATTTCACTTAATTTACACTTATAACTGAATAAAACTGCATTATGTATTATTATAAACACAACCTTTCCTTAAATAAAAGGATCATTCTTAATACCCAAACATTTCACTTAATTTACACTTATAACTGAATAAAACTACATGATGTAGTATTATAAACACAACCTTCTCTTAAATTAAAGGATCACTCTTAATACACAAACATTTCACTTAATTTAAACTTATAGCTGAATAAAACTACATGATGTAGTATTATAAATACAACCTTTCCTTAAATTAAAGGATCATTCTTAATACACAAATATTTCAATTAATTTACACTTATAACTGAATAAAACTACTTGATGTAGTATTATAAACTCAACCTTTCCTTAAATTAAAGGATCATTCTTAATACACAAATATTTCACTTAATTTACACTTATAACTGAATAAAACTACATGATGTAGTATTATAAATACAACCTTTCCTTAAATTAAAGGATCATTCTTAATACACAAACATTTTACTTAATTTACACTTATAACTGAATATAACCACATGACGTAGTATTATAACCACAACCTTTCCTTAAATTAAAGGATCATTCTTAATACACAAACATTTTACTTAATTTACACTTATAACTGAATATAACTACATGATGTAGTATTATAACCACAACCTTTCCTTAAATTAAAGGATCATTCTTAATACACAAACATTTCACTTAATTTACACTTATAACTGAATAAAACTACATGATGTAGTATTATAACCACAACCTTTCCTTAAATTAAAGGATCATTCTTAATACACAAACATTTTACTTGATTTACACTTATAACTGAATAAAACTACATGATGTAGTATTATAACCACAACCTTTCCTTAAATTAAAGGATCATTCTTAATACACAAACATTTCACTTAATTTACACTTATAACTGAATAAAACTACATGATGTATTATTATATGTACTTTATTTAAATTATTAATCACGACCTAGATTTCGTTGCATGGCGACATCTTCAAATAGGCAATTTAAAGAGATTTGAAAAGATCTTTTCAAACTGCACACCTGAAAATGTTGTCATACAACAAAACCTACGTCGTGGTTAAGAATTTAAATAGATATAATATTGCATCACGTAGTTTCATTTAGATGTGAATAAAAATTAAGTGCTAATGAATTTCTATAAAATTAACGCCAAATATATTCAAACACAAATATTTCACAATATAAATTTAATAATTTCAAATAGACATAAATTTAATAGTGAATTCTGACGGACCGTGTTTCCGAAAGTTCAACGTTTTCTACAATAAGTATTTTATGACGCTGAATGCCTGTTCGAATTTTAAATTAAGATTTATTTTGACGGCAAGCGCCTTCCTGTCGTAAGCAGCACCTTGTGACCCATTTCATTTTGTGACGGGACAGTTTGGATATTAATTATTTAACCTTTTCCAAGTTTAATGAGTTTAAGATAACTTAAGTGATTGCGTAAACTAGATTTAGTACTAAAATATTTGTATAGTTTGATTTAAAGTTACTAATATATATATTTTTTTCTTTTTGTCTTGAGCAATTCTATCATAGACCCAATGTCCATGCGACTAATAATTAAACAAATTCAGTATGAAACAAGTAGTGTCAAAATTAGAGGGGACAAGGAAATTATACTCGCTCTCTGATTGGCTAACGCCGTGAACACGTTTTGTTTTAATAGGTCAACTAACTAGCCAATCAATTGTGATTTAAATCGTAACTGTCACGGCTGTGATAACATAAATAATTTGTTTTCGATAGTATTTAGTTATTGAGCCACGTACTCTCTTGCAATATAAAATCGATTCTATAATATGTGTACTTTGTTATTTACATTTTCCCCTTCTAAACGCAAAGAGTAGGTTTTCAAATGTTATTAAAATTTATTAGTTATTAGCTTAATTGCTTTGAGCAGATACAGCTATATTTCGTGGGTATCCGGTTATCTGATCGCCTAGTAGCTCCCATATACTTAATTTTTATATGGCTACTTTGGAAAACGATAAAAACAATAAAACCAGTAATAATTAATATTTGATATCATTATGCAAACAATAAACTTTTCTTTGTCGAAACTACGTTCTAACAATAAATTTCTTCAATGGTCCCTTTCCCTATTGCAATGATTAAATTTTACGATTATTAATTATACTGTTATCCTGTGAATTTACATATTTCACATTTCATTTACAGCGGCAATAATTTTTATCTATTAAAATCGGCACGTATTTTATACCCCACGAAAGAAGCACATGTCAATTTCTGTTGCAAATAATTTATATATAATAACCATTAACATTGAAATAAATGATGTAATATATATATATATATCTTTTTTTCTCACACATGTTATGCCATCTTTTTCTAAATTTTAACTCCTGCTGTGACTCTACACCAATTAATTGCACAATTTTCCCATTTTATTACACGATACTTTTGGGACTGTAATATAAATGTAACTAGCATTTTCTGTTTTTCGAAAATAGCGCACTTTCGGATTTTAATCGAATACACCTACCGTGGCTACCCAAGTATAGCGCGTCCAGGGGTTATTAAGTCGTTATATATTTTACGAAATATATCAATTTTCGCCACTGACGATTTCTAGTCAGGTTTAGTTAAATGACCATACAAACAATTTAACGATTCGATAGCTTAAATATAATTAAATTCAAGATAAAAAACAATAACTATTTTTTTAGATCCCATAAAGAAAAAAAAACCTGAGCCCTTATAATTTCTGCCCGTCTGTCAAAGCTTTTATTTATGAATCACACTGTCATACAAACTTTACATTTAAAATAATAATGAAATATATTAATTTATTTCTAAAATTTAAACTCGAAAATATTTCTAAAATAATTTTAGAAGAGCGAAAAAAATAGTCGACATTCCTTTTTAATTACATGCATTTTATTACCATTAAAAAAAGAAGTCAAAATTATTCCCATAGTTTTTCAAAATTTGTAGAATTTTAGATGTTGTTAAAAAAGAACAAAAATATTCCCCTCCTAATTCGCGATCATGAAAAGTTTATACATAAAAATGGTTCTAAGTTTCATGGATTTTAAAATATTCAAGATTTTGTAGACCATCTGAAAATATAATGGACGATATGTTTACATTTAAAGAAACAATATTAATATTTATGAATTTTTGAAAGAATTCATAAATATGAATGGAATCATCCCATTAAATGTTTATGATAAATATCTGACTGCATACGGAAATCTCGTAATGTATTTATACGTAATAGATTTAATGTATTGAATATATTTGGCGTTAATTTTGTAGAAATTCATTATTCACAATTAAATGAAAGATTCAATCTTTGCTAATAGCCCACCTGAAGATGTTGTAATACAACGAAACCTAGGTCGTGGTAAAGAACTTAAAGAAAGTAGAAATAATACTACATCACGTAGTTTCATTTCATTTTGAAATTTAATTTATATTTCTAGTTAGAGGTTAATTATATTCATTACCATATCAACTACCTTTTAAATTGTGAACATACAAGTCATAATACCAAGTTGTTCCAAACTGGTTTGTAAAACTAAACCCTGTACTGTCCCTTCATTTTATATTAAATTTCTTAAACTTGTACAAGGAGTGATTGTAAGTACAACGTTTTATTGATATTATAAAAGAAATTATGTGAAACGTGTACTGTTAAATATTGTGGCAAATCACGAATCACACGGTGGAGGCTTTCAGTAACGAGTGTCCTTGATGTTCCAAATTAAGGTTAGAGAAATGTGAAGTGAATTTATTCTGCAATAAAAGTGATTCTGTTTTAGTGGAAATAATCTTTCTGATATATATTCTCGATACTCTTTGGCTTCTAATATCATAAATTATTCCGGTCTGCAATAACGAAGATACGGAGTAACAACTTTTAGAATGTTTGTTTTATTTTTATGTCATATCGTAACTATTGTCAGAATGTATAAATACCTAATAACTCGTATCACGTAGACAAGTCATAAAACTTCAGTGTCCTGATTGATGATACCAATTGAACATGTAGGAGTAAATATAATGTGTAATAAAAGTAATAACATAAAATAAATAATTTAGATAAATTTTTAATTATGTATTGTAAAAATTACTTTTTGTAAAAACTGCTATTAATTACCAATTGTTTTTTAAAACTACTATATATACTTGTATTTTTAAAACTGTTTCAAAAATTGCTTTGTATTCCAAAATAGATTAATTTGTATTTATGTATTTTAAAAATTGCGTCCAACAAACGTTTCTTGAAATTTCAAAAACAAAAATTTTGATCCCAAGTGATATGACGGGTAACAATTTTTTTATATTTCCGTTATAATGTACACAATTCTAATTACGTTTTGTATTCTAAAAAATAACAAAGAAATGTGCTTACACAAAGATATCTAATACATCAATTGCATTTTGCAGTAAACTGCACGGAAAAAAAATTATTTAATTTGTCTCTTCTCATTGATCTTGGTGAACAAAAGTGTTGAAACAGATTTACGAACATTTTTTTATTTCTCCGGAACCGACATTAAACGCAGTTAATTATGTCGAAAATGTCATTGGAATGAAATAACTGTTTGTTTTTGGGACTTTTCCCACTGGTGACACGTGAAGAGTCACTGAAACATGTGCTGATTTGAAATCGTAAGTGTCTGCAATGAACACGACGGAGATGAAACATCGTTACAATTTTTGACTGACATAATTAAAAATTACCACTTTTAACAAAAGTTTCAACCTCGTTTTCTTTGATTTAATGTCTTATAGAAATTATATACATTACATAAATGAATATTTATGTAGAAATGTGACTGTGAAATCCTTCATTTTAGCTGAATATATATAAGCCAATTTTATTCCTTGGTCTTTTATTATGACGTAATTTGAAATTTTTACAGATTTAATTCCGTATTTAAAATTAAGTGGCATTATATATGTACAATTAAACAGCATGAATCTTGACGTTAAAATTTAATGTGTAAAATGGTCATTGTTTATTATTATATACAATGACCATTTTATACATTAAATGATATAAAAATTACATAAAAATTATTTTAAATATACAATTAATTTATAGTTTTAGGTATGGTTTATGGGTATAGGATTTATAGTTTAAAATTTTAAAAGTAATAATTTCTAAACAAATCTTGGTTTCCAAATAATTAGCCTTAAAACACATTGTGGAGTAGTTAAATATGTTATGGAGTATTAAAATATGAAGATTTCAAAAATAAACGTGAGGTAAAAGAAAATATGGTGATCAGAATATTGTTTAGAAGGGTTAGGCTCGTTAAATTATTTTTTTTGGAAAACATGTGAAAAAAACAACTTGTTATATTTATAAGTGTTGACTTTAAATTTGGTCAGTTTTCAACTTGTAATGCTTTTTGGAGTTTATGTTTTTGTATTTTTCTTGAAGTTTTTTGTTTGTGTTTATTTTAAGTTGAAGATTTTATTTATTATAAAATTAATAGTTTATTATCTAATTCTGTAAGAAAATTATTCAATAAAATACAATGAAAGATTGAGTAGAATAAAATATTATGCGGAATGGATATATAATAAATGTTACTTCCATGTCTGTTCCTTATGTCGTCCAGGATCTTTCAGTGTTAGGCAGGCAGAGCAGAAGACATAAGGAGATATTAGAGTAAGACAAAGAAGTTTTGCTTGTACACTTCTCTTAGTAAACTACAAACAAAATCTGACTCCAAAATCGTAAAAGTGATTTTTATTTTCATACAACTATAATATAGTAACGTTTTAATATTTTTTAAGAAATAATAAAACCGGTAAAATGCGAGTGTGGTTCACTCGTCGAAAGTTCTGTATTTTGTTTGAAGTGAGGTACTTTATTTATCAAAAGCCATCATTAACCTTGCAGAAAATATAAAACAATATAATTTTTTCACAGGAGCTCGACACGAACCTCAATAGAAGAATATATTTACACATCCATGCATTCCACACATACATTTTCTCGGAAGAATATATTTACATTTTACACATACATTCTCTCCATGCAAACGGCATGGAAAGAAATCTATCACTATGAAAAATAAGGTAATATTGGTTACAACGTAATATTCTAGTTTAAAACTAGTTTGGAATTGCGTGGAATTTATTTAAATTATTGTGCTAGTAGTTAAGACTAGATCATTACTGACTTCAACGCGAAAACTCAGACAAGAAATTGAATATTTTTGCTCCTGAATCTCAAGTCTCACCACCAAACTGACACTGAATATTTTGCTCTTAAGAAATGTATAATTATTTTATATGAAATATTTTATATAAAAACATTTTTCAATAAATATATCAGGGTCCCTAATGGACATTTTTTATAAAGAAGTTATACGTAAAAAAAAATTCTTGAAAATCTGCCTTGGACTGAATAGGGACGAAATACTACGGAATATATATGAACGTCAATTTATAATGTTAAAAATTCGTCAACAAATTAAGTAAATATGAAAATGTAAGTCAAAATATGGAGAAATCAAAGTCATAGACTAAAAATCGACGTAAGCAAATACAAGCGCTATATTCCTTAGTTAAATACAACTTCCAAATTTATCTTTCCATTACTTATCAATAATCGTTCATAGTTTCAAAAGCAAATGTGTTTGACACAAAAATCATTATTACTTCTAATTTATTTCCAACCCTCACTATAGTAATCTACATAAAGCTAACAATGTATCCCGAAAATAGAAGTTTGGGTAGTGATTTTAATGTAAAAATAAAATATCGTATATATTTGGCATTAATTTTGTAGATATTCATTATTCACAATTAAATGAAACTACGTGATGTAGTATTATTTCTACTTTCTTTAAGTTCTTTACCACGACCAAGGTTTCGTTGTATTACAACATCTTCAGGTGGGTTATTAGCAAAGATACGATTTATATTGAAACTTTTAATAAATGCTACAATAAACCAAAACTGATCTTTGCTAATGGCCCAGCTGAAGATGTTGTAATACAACGAAACCTAGGTCGTGGTAAAGAACTTAAAGAAAGTAGAAATAATACTACATCACGTAGTTTCATTTAATTGTGTAAAAATAAAAGTTCAAATATTTTCATAGCAGGGAAGGAAATAAGAGAAATTTAAATAAAACAAGATTATTTTTTGGCTGATTTTATGACAATTTCTCCTCAACTTATCTGTAGCGGACCAGTCATAGTTATATGCTTTCTGATTTCGTCACAACATTCGCCATATTATATTTATGCCCTCAAGTAGATGGATAATTTAATCACTAGTTGTGTAATTTGGGGCGAGTTATCGTTAACATGATCAACAATCATCATCTTTCTCTAATTGAGATTAATTTTCCATCCAATTTCAAGGCCGATGTTTTCCATTCTTTGCCTATCATAAAGGTCTGATCATCTCTTATATGCATTTGAAATATTTAAATTCTCATTAATTTGTTAAGACAAGGATTTTGAGAATTTTTTTTCGATATTTCAATCATTTTGAAATATAATAAATAATATTTATAATTAAGTATTTATATATTTCTTCATATTTTAGGGGCAAATGTGCAATCTTGTAACTTTAGTAGATGAGCAATATACAAATACGAGGATATTCAAAGATATATTTGAATATCATTAGCTATAAAGAACTTAAACAACTCGATTTGAACCTATATTCCCGACTAATAACGCAAAATCACTAAACAAAGACTTTAAGAAAATTAATTTTAAAAAAAATTTAATTTATTTTCTCTTGTGTATTTAATGCTTCCTACATGTGAATTTTCCACGTTGCTATAAGATATAATTCCATTACATAATAAATCCTAGATTTACATAGGAAAATACACTTTAAAACTCAAACAATATTTTAAATTCTACGCGGAGTTAGCTCATAATGAAAGCAAAACGCAGCTTCTACAAAGAGTTTAAAGCTATAGTAGGGCGAAAGCTTTCATTAAATTTCACGTAGTTGCAAAAGGTAATATAATAGTGGCAAAAATGTAACTTGCCCGTACAGCTTTAAGCGCGTCTATTCCTGTATGTTCCGTGGGCCTAAGTGTTATTAAGAATCTGACAAATAAGTTGTTGGATAAAATTTTACTTCTTTGTATTATATATACTTGCAGCTTGTATATTCAGAATAGATTCAGAGTGTATTCAATATTCCTCTACGTGTATAAAAATATTGGACGTCTCAATATTACCTGTTCATTAAAGTTTTTAAAGTTATATCAAACTTTGAAAATCAATATATTAAGGGGAGAAATTATATGAAATATTTCTAAAAAAAATTGTATTAGTGGATCAACTGGGAATTGAATTCATTTTTTTCGTATATTTTTTCACTAGCATAACTGTTCTTTAAAATTTTTCATAAATCGCTTGAGTAAGCAACTCGAATGCGGGTAGACACATGAGGGCAGATGACATCGTTGGTCGTCTGTTGCACGTAAAATTTTTCAGTGGTGTGTATATTTGCTTTAAGCTTACTTTGTTTTTTTTAAATTTATTTAAAAATTAAATATATTGTAATTAATTATTTTGACAGGTTTAGTATCAGGTTGTATAAATTTCATTGTTAAGAACGTTATTTTCTACATAGAAAACTGTAGAATTGGCACGTCTGCAGAAATATAACGGTATTCCCAAACCACACCGCACTGTCTTAAAGATATTTTCAAAAAATGTATTTAGAACAACATAATAAAAGTAAAGGAAACCAAAAATATGAATTCTGACATATTTTTCCACTTTTCCATAAACTCGACTAATTGTTCACGCATTACGCAACAATAACTATGAGAATTTTGATGAATTTTACTGGTAGATTCTCTTAATACGTAAATAAAAATTATGTCTTGTTGCAATCGATCAAGTTTTACTGTTTTACTATACACTGCAATATTTGATATCTCAAAAAGGTAGGTTATATTTATTTTTGTAGAAGTTATTGTTTCCTTATGGGTTATTGTTTAAACTACTCAAAATTGTTTGAACTTCTAAAGAGGAAAATAATCCCGATTTCTTAGATCACTCGTAGTTTATCGCCTTAAATATTGTATATTTAAAAATATTAAGCATAATTTTCATATACCTTTCCCGTTGTTGCCCGTGATTATGGAAACTTTGAAAATAAGTTTTATATTTCATTACTTCAACGTACACTTTCCTAGGTATATACATATTTTCATTTGAAATATTGTGATATTTCGGCTAAGTAATAAAAAAGGCAATTTCCCCGAGACTGTGCAAGTTGAGAATAAGGGGAAGGTTCTTTAACTACATATAGTTTGTTGCCATGCTCCCACGGAGGAGAAATCAGGTTAGAAAAAGACTTTTTATGAGGATCTATCTAGAATATATGAGGGATACTCAAGAAATGATGTTAAACTGCTCATCGGTGACTTTAATGCCAAAGTTGGGGAAGAACCAATTACAATACAGCGATTGGTAGATTTAGTCTGCATGATCAATCAAGTGACAATGGCTGTAGGCTGACTGATTTTGCGATAGAACATGGCATGATTGTTGGAAGCATTCTATTTTGTCACAAACTGATTCATAAAGAAATTGGAAAGCAGCAAGTGGGGTATGTTCGAATCAAATAGACCACTTCTTGATTGATTCTAGACACTGTTCAGACTTACTCGATGTTAGAACATATAGAGGTGCTAACATAGACTCAGATCATTATCTAATTATTGCTAAAATCAGAGCAAGGCTCTCTAATTACAAGACAGAACGTGTTGAGCCACTTAAGACCTTTGATTATGAGAAACTTAAAAACCAAAAATTACGAAAGGAATATGGTGACTTTTTAGATAATAATTTGATGAAAATAAAGGATTGTGATTCCATAGATGACCATTGGAGGGAAATAAAGAAAAGTGTTTATCATGCAGCTAAATCTACAGTAGGCAATATTAAACACAGTAAAGATAAATATTAGTATGATGATGAATATACCGAACTTACCAAGAAAAAGAATGAAGCATATAAAAAGATGCTAAATAGAAATACCACAAACAATACAGAAGAATATGAAAGAGCCAGAAAAGAGGAAAAAAGACTTCACAAAACAAAGAAAAGAACTTTTGAAGAGGAAAACCTAAAAAAATTGAAAATCTTAAAACCCTAAATGAATGTAGAGCATTCTATTGAAGGGTTAATCGTAGTCGCTCTGACTTTAAACCAAGTTCTACTCTTTGTTGAAATGAATAAGAGGAAACTTTGGCAAACAAACAAGAAATTCTTTCAGGATGGGTTGAACATTTTAACAATCTTCTAAACTCAGAAAATTCACAGGAAAATCATAGACACAACTCAGTAAATGTAAATAATGATGAAATAATTCCCATCCCAGAGAGAGATGAGATTCAATTAGCAATTAATAAGCTAAGGAATTATAAATCACTAGGACATGATCTTATAACTGCAGAATTGCTAAAAAATGGATATCCTCGGCTATATGATCGCCTGTAAAAGTTAATTGGGAATATTTGGAACTCTGAAAAGCTTCCTTCAGAATGGGACATTAGTATTTTGTGCCCTGTCAATAAGAAAGGGGACCCAATATTTTGCTCCAATTATAGAGGCATTAGCAAGTTTCTACGGCGAATGATTTAAAAAAAATGTGCTAGACGGATCTACTAAAGGTTCCTTTTTTCTGCTCAGACAGGAAACTTTAAAAAACAAAACAGGTAAAATTCTACAATCACTGAAATTAATGCCAAGTTGAGACCAGTTGTTTTCAACCAGCTGGAATATAAAATTAATTTCGTCATTAAATCTCTATAGTTATATTTTCATTGCTTGCCCATATTTTTCGATAGAATATCTTTTTTTTTTATTTAAATTACTTAGTGCATATTTATTACGTAGTGCATATTTATGCATTGTAATTTTCTTACAACACAAAGATATATCAAATGGATTATTGGAAAATCTATACTTTAGCAGTATGATACTATTTTCTCTAAAATGTAAATTCGTCAAGCAATTCGTTGCGCAATTTTAATTACGCAAATGTACTATGCATAAACTATAAAATTCTATCCAACATTCTGTACAACATTCTGTTACGACAAATGTACTATGCACAAGCTATAAAATTCTATCCAACATTCTGTTTATGAGACTGAAACCATTCGTTCATTCTGAAATTGACATCTATCAATGAAGATTTAGGAGTGGAAAATCTACTGTTGATCAAATTTTTTGTTTACGTCAAATTATTGAAAAATCAATTTAGTATGATATTGATACTCATCCCTTGTTTGTAGACTTTAAATCAGTATTTGACAGTGTTAGTAAAAAGCATTTAAAAGATGCAATGTATGAATTCAAAATTCCAAGCAAATTAATTAGACTTGTAATGTTCTATGGAGACGACAAAATGTGAAATAAAATTTAATGGTGCCCTCTCTCAAGATCTCAGTTTCAACAATGATGTTCGACAAGGTGACTCACTCTCGTGTGTGCTTTTTATATTGCACTAGAAAAAGCTATTCGGGATTCAGATATTATAACTAGGGGTACCATCTTTTACAACTCAGTTCAGATCCTAGCGTATGCTGATGGTATTGATATAATTGCTAAAAACCTACCAGCCTTGAGAGAGGTCTTTCTGTCTTTGGAGATAGCTGCAAATCAAATGGGTCTGGCAATAAACGACTTCAAGACTAAGTATATGGCTATACAAAAATCTCCACCAAATAATGCACCTTTGCACGAAAAATCGTTTGGAGATTGGCTCACATACATTTGAAACGGTTGACTGCTTTACTTACCTTGGCTTTACTTTAACTTGTGTTAACAATAAGAATGACATTATCTCTGAAATTCAGAATCGCATATCATCGGCCAATAAAGCATTTTTTGGACTGAGCTCCATCCTTAAATCTTCTTTTCTTACTAGAAAAACAAAATTATTAGTATATAAAACTCTTATTAGGCCAGTTCTAGCAAATGGTTCAGAAACCTGGCCTTTGACTAGAAATGGAGAGAATAAAATAGCAGCCTTTGAAAAAAAGGTTCTGAGGAGAATTTTTGGGGGTGTCAAGGAAAATGGTATTTAGGAAAGACGTCTTAACTCAGAAATCTATAGGTTGTTTGGTGAGCCCGATGTCATAAAAACCGTCAAAATCAAAAGAATGAACTGGGCTGCCCACGTATCTAGAATGAAAGATGAAAACCTAGTAAAGAAAGTTTTCATCGCAAAACCTCTAACAACTCGTAGAAGAAGTAGACCAAAATTATGATGGATCGATTCAGTGAAAGAAGATTTTAACATTCTCAGGATCAAGAACTGGAAAACCCAGGCGAAGAGTAGAAATTCCTGGTAGAATCTCCAACAGAAGGCCTTGACCCACCCTGGGCTGTCGTGCCAAATATGATGATGAATAAAAAAATGACAAATGATATAACGAAGTTACTTACCTCAGCCTACACGTTATATGTGCTTAGAAGTATTCTGCGTTATTATTGTACAAAGGACATAAATCCTTTGTGGTTCTGGCAGATAGCCTTGACCCTCGCGTTCGAAACGTAGAACGGTTGTATTTAGTTAGGACTTTTCCAAAAGTACGAAGAGATGTGGCTTATGTTATACTACATATAATTGGACGCATACTTGCAAATTCCTAAGCAACTATTTGGATTAAAAAATGGGAATTATCCATCGCGTTTTTTTTTTGGGATTAAGTGGAGTATACGTTATTCGTTTAGTTTCACCACATTATCATATTTCTAAGCAATGATAAAATACTGAGACCAAGTGGTAATAAAAAGTTATATTCTAAATTATTTTACTTTAGTATTGTGTTATTGACTAATAATAAATAATGTTAGTTTCACCTATTCAGTAAAAATACTAGTGAAGTATCCAATCATATTTCTTTTAACCTGCACGTAATATACCCGAGAATATTTAAGATAATAATAAGATGTCCATTTAACGAGACGTTCATTTAACTGTTTAACCTACCGATTTGTTTTTAACCGATTTTATTAAAAGAAGTTTATTCTCAATTACAATAAATGCATTTACAAACGCACGTCGATTAATCTGAGACGCCTGAAGAAAGTAATTTCGTATATATTTCTTTTTTGGATTGCAAAAAAAAATTGCAGACACAGATTGGCTCGGTGATTCATTTAGTTATTTTTATTTAACGTTATTTGACGATCTATTACTCTTTATTAGATATTTTAAACTATTAGCATTAAGACCTGTTAAGGGTAGGTAGAACCCGCGTTAATTAAGTTATATAAATACTTAAAGACATGTGAAGTCTAACAATTTATATAATAAGTTAATCGGCATTATAGTCACTAGGTGAATTTAGTTTTAACATTTAATAATCTTTTTTCAATATTTTATCTTTAACAAATTTAGAATTGGGAGACTGGAACATATTTTCAATAATATCTATAGAAATATTTTATGTAAAAGTAAAAATAAAAAGCAATTTTAGCATCTTTATATTTCGCTCTCAATTTATATTCCAAATTATTAAAAGTAAAAAAAGTGCAATATAATTTTCCCCTCCCAAATCCTAAATTATGAATAATGTGGGTTAATAACCTATTTCATCATGTTAAGTTTCTACGGCGAATGATTTAAAAAAAAATGTGCTAGACGGATCTACTAAAGGTTCCTTTTTCTGCTCAGCTACGAAACCTTAAAAAACAAAACAGGTAAAATTCTACAATTACTGAAATTAATGCTAAGTTGAGACTAGTTGTTTTCAACCAGCTGGAAAATAAAATTAATTTCGTCATTAAATCCCTACATTTACATTTTCATTGCTTGTCCATATCTTTCGAAAGGATATATTTTTAATTAGATTGGACTGAATTTAAATTACTGTATATTTATTCATCGTAATTTTCTTACAACACCAAGGTATATCAAATGGATTATTGGAAAAACTATACTTTAGCAGTATGATACCATTTTCTCTAAAACGTAAATTCGTCAAGTAAAGGGGCCATGTTTCGCAGGCGCAATTTTAATTATGCGTAATTAAAATTACGTGTATGTATTCGTAAGCTTTATTGCTATCATCGTTTCACCTCATTTTCTTGAAGTATAAATATACATATATAAAATAGTTTAGTTTAATTTCATGGCAGAGTATTTAAAGAAAACTGAATTTTTAAAGTTTCAAACATATATACATACAATTTTAAAATCGAATTTTCCGAAATAGATCTCAATCTATATACATATGAACGATACTTAAGAAAAAATAACGTACTTCCTTATTATTTTCGGACACCCCATCCGTTTCAGGTATCGGATAATCCTGCTAAAGTGAAACTGAAAATACATTTTAAATTTTGTAAGATTTCTAAACTTCACTTGCGAAATATTAATTAAAACAAATCATGAAAAGACTGGCTTAATAATATTTAAAAGCTGGGTTTATTTATATCCTGCCCTGCAGATTACTCATATTTTTTATCTTCCTTTGACCATGTAGGAATTAACATGTCTCTATTACGGTCAGACTGCGGTTAATTGCAAACTTCTTATCTAATATTTAAAAAAGAAGAAGCCAAACACATGACTCTCTTAATTTATTCTAAAATTATGATAAATATACACTTAAATCTTGATTCAAAATTACTTACAAAGGACATACATTTCATAAAATTTAATAGTCTGTTATTGAGATTTAATTTCCATAATTGTTACTAAATGGTGCTACAACTGGACTTAAATCACTCTCCAAAATAAAAGACGAAATTTATTTCTGGCATTCCTGGTATAGAAACTAAAAGTATGCATGACAGATAAGAAGGAATAGATATAACTTTTCGTTAATCTGCCAACGAAACTCTAATCATAATCTTTCCCTAACATTTTAGTAACTTCTAGGTAATATATCAAGTAATTTAAAAATGTTTTCTATAATTACATCTACCACTAATTTCTCTGTCCATTATTGTAATATAATGTTACACACATTATTTGAAAGACTATAGACACTTTAGTGTCAGCGTATTAAAAATAGACACTTTAGTGTCAGCGTATTAAAAATAATTTTGCAGAAATATAACTTTTGTGGGTATATTGACTTATTATCACTAAGCCTTTCATAATCTCACAACGCCATATTCAATGTCCCTTTTAAAGTTTAAAGAGGAAGAAAATACCTTGAGGAGAACGTTGTATATGACGTTTGACTGCCAGGTAATAACCTTACTGCTTATTGCTAGTAATTTTTCCATACTTTTTTCGTTATGATTTTCTAAATTCGACAAGAATATTTTGTTTACTAACTGACAGTAAGTGGGTTTTTGGTTTGTTGCGTATTTAGGTACTAAAAGTAACTTCAAGATGATTAGAAAATATAATATAATACAAACTATCAACTGCCCTCAAAAGTTTCTTTGGGATATTTTGTTCAAAATTTTGCAGCCCAAACACAATGCTAAAGTAAATATGTTTATTTGTTCTAAAACTCAGCTAATTTTTGCAAAAATTATATTTAAACGACACAACAACTAGCAACAAAAATTTTCTAGGGAGAGTATATTTTGCGCAATCTCTGAGAAAAAAGGGTATTTTGAAAAGATTTAATGTTACTATTATTGTGATATTTCTCTAAATATATTCTATTCATTTTATTATGATAAGTTACCAGCACAGTGAAAAGTTTCAAGAGCAAAATATTCAAATGAAATAACTCATTAATGCTATCCTTAACAATGACGAAATCAGTGCAAAATGGGTTTTCAAATAAATTAATAATGAGATTTAAGAAACGGTAAATCCTTTAAAGTACTGTGACCGAAGGATATCGAACTATTGGTCTGGAGAGCACCGTCCGTCTTTCAGTATAATACAGTTGAGAAAATAAACGGAAATTAATATAGTGTGAAAGAAAATACAGGTAAAATACTATATAATAAAAGGAAATATTTGAACTTTTCTGTAAATCTTGGAAAGCGAGTATGAATTTTGAAAGTGAATATCTGCTTGACGTCGTGATTACGGGCATAACCGTCAATGACATGCGCATCGAAAGAGACCATTATCCAGCCGTGTACGAAGGCTAATGAGAATACATTAATGAAGATATCACAATTTTCGACAGTTGGAGTTAGTCGCAGTAACTATAATAAAACGAGAGGAATACAAAATGTGAAATGACTCGAATGACTCATTTGAGCATTATATTGACAAATATGATTTTCTATCACCCGTAATTTTTCATTAGATGGTTTTAAAAGTAAACTTCATAAGTTATATTAAAAAATTATAGCTTCGCGTTTCGAATATATACTTTATTCTTCTTTATGTCGAGAAGACTTTCTTATTATATGGGATGTACACTTAAGATTCTATGAAGTAAGTAGACTGTTATGGCATATGACTTGAAGTATCAGTTTTTAAATCACCCATTCAAATCTTTTTTTTGTTACATACTTTATTAGTCTGCTGCGGTTACCTAAAGGAAGTTAATGCTGAAAATTAACATCCAATTAGACACTCAAGTTGGCTATCAATATTCACTCGAGAGTAATACTCCTTAACTGGAAGACCTTTGTAACAGTACGCGCATAATAAGGTTAACAAGATAAGGCCCCAAATATGTACGTATAAAGATTGGGAATCCTGGATCCTGACACCAGGAAAATCACGCCCCTAAATATTTTCAAAGATCGAATAAAAAAGCAATGCTTTTCCTTTGTGCCCTTGTCCTTCCTTGTCTCCTTATTTTTTTTTTGTCTAATGCCAACTAAATTTCAATACCAATTGTTATGGCTGGCTGGAAAAGATTGTCCATGTAGCAGTAAGTCCACCATATGTACTATACATGAAAGCTGATAAATAAATAAATACATGTAAATATTTAAGAGTGCATGATATTTCAATTAACGTACTTACAAACATTGTAACGTTAATTTACGCCCCATCCCTTGCCCGGGTCCCAGGCCCGGTCGACCAAGAGCGACCTAGAGCGTGCACCAACATGACCACACCTCGCAGCGTCTATTATCATTATTGTTATTATTATTATTATTGTTATCGAAAGTTTTACAATTTACTTGTTGAAGTTAGTAACTGACAAATATAAATTGCAGTTAGTTAGGCAGACATCGTATCAGAAGAAGTATAATACGGTAAAAAAATAGAACTAACTTCATTGCAGCGCCCACGCGTTGAAAAATACAACTAATGCTCTGCTAAATGACAACGGAGTCATTTCAGGAACATTAGATAAAAATTAAAGACTTATTTCGAATATTTTTTGAAAAACTTCGTTGGATAAAATGCGAACAGTAACAAATGTGTACTGCGCATTGAGGTAGTCCTAGTTATATTTTTAATTCAGAGATAAAAGATTTAATATTATTTATTTTACAATTTGCTACGAATTTAGACGCTTTCGGAATCCTATTCTATCCAGTTAAAATAATTCGACTACGTGTGAGTGCAAAAGCTGCCTGTGAAATATTGGTTTACAAAAATCAAGTGACTTTCCCTCTTTGTTTCCCGCCTACTTCCAAAGTAACATGCTAAATGTATATCTTTATACATTCTTATTTTTAGAACTAAATCATCTTTAATTAATTTATAAAGAGACTTTCCACTTTTTAACGGCACTTATATACTTGACTATACAATTACTTAGATCAAAAGTGCAATTTTGCAATCTGTTTCCGACGAGAAAATTGAAGTTTGTGGGAATTTTCACTGGAGTTAATCCGAGTGCACAACAGTTCACCTCTAAGTACCAAATGTGCACTACTACTGACACGGCATCGTTTAACCGAAGTGCTTCGCAAGTATTGTGTACCACCATAACTACTAGAACGGTGGAAGTATAATTTTAGTAGATCATCGAAACGGGTAGATAACTTTCAGAATAACTAGGATCTCAAAAAAAAAAAATATAAATAAATATATATATTTATATATATATATATATATATATATATATATATGTGTGTGTGTATATATATATATATATATATATATAATTGTAATTTTTTTTCCATAAACTAATATCAATCAAAATGGAATTACGTCGTATGACGGTATTGGGGTATTTATCTTTTAGTCTCTAAGTGGGAAAAATAAATTCAGACAAAGGTATTAGCATTTTAAAAACGTTTTGTAAAATTGTATGAGTTGTGTACTTTTATCGTAAGATGAATTTTTAATTTCGAAATTATTAGCCCAACTTAACGTGGATTTTTATTTAAAA
Source organism: Druceiella hillmani (assembly GCA_039881145.1). NCBI lineage: Eukaryota > Metazoa > Arthropoda > Insecta > Lepidoptera > Hepialidae > Druceiella > Druceiella hillmani. Next base: position 21,635,700 of record JAYKKI010000010.1, read on the forward strand.
ATATGTACAAAGTTACGTCCCGATCATATGTAATGAATATATATAGCGCAGACCTAGAGAATATCAAAGTATATGCGAAACACCCCTATGTGTGCTATTCATTTTTGATAGTTTCTGAGCTATAAACGTTTTTGAGTGTTGTTAGCCAAACTCATAGATTTTAGACAAAATGTTTCTTTGTTACATGGACTATTATGAGAGAAACTTGGTTTTTTTATCAATTATTTGACTAACTGACCTATTTGACTTGAAATAAAAACATTCACTAAACATCTTAACGTGGCGTCAAAAAATTAAGAGAAACACAATACGAGTATATTCTAAATATCAGATTTCAAACTTAAAAAAAAATTTGTGTGTATTTTTTTGAAATTTAATTCAAAAACTTTAATTAGCTTTTTTGTTAAGAAATTTACGTTACTACATTTACAGGTGACCATAAATATGGACACATAATATAGAAATCGATAAATTATAATTTTTAAGAGCAATTAAAGAAGTAAAAATTGAGAAAGAATGTAAGCAAATTTGAGCCCTATTCATTATGGAGATTAGGAACACAACGCAATTGTAACTTGTTTTTAGATTATTATTTCTTGCGCCAGCCAAACTAACCAAAGTAGTTATTAACTCGTCTGCCTACTTTTGTACTAACTATTACGCTACACTTGCTTCGTGGTTAATTTTGTTTTCAAAGATTTTTTAGACTTCTCAAGGGCTTTGAAATATATGACTATCTTGATTAGTCTTATAAAATACATTGGACATATTGGTAAGATTAACGAATTGTTGAAATGCTTAACATTTTGTATATTCACAATTAAATGAAACTGCGTGATGTAGTATTATTTCTACTTTCTTTAATATTAATAATACTACATCACGTAGTTTCATTTAATTGTGAATAATGAATTTCTACAAAATTAACGCCAAATATATTCAAGTTTGTATATTTTTTTTTGCAACCGGAAATCATGTTCTTCACGCAGTGAGTGATCGTTATAATTTTTTTATCAAAAGACTATTCAGAAACGCATCACTATAATGGTTACGTAGGAACAACTTAGAAATAGTAATACTATATAGTGCACATATAAAATGTATGGATGGAAATCAAGTAGTGTTTCCCTAATCACCGTAATATCTTAAAATTTCATAATTGAAGAGACCCACCAAAAAGTATCAAAGTAGTAGAACGCCAGACTAAAATCCCAAAATACACTCCTATAATATCACTCCTACCACATCACTAAATTTCAATAAATAGAACCTGAAGATTATGACCGAATAGTACTATTTTGTTAAAACATGTCGTAAACGTAAGAGGAAAACGAAAAATTTTCCAATTTATAGCAAATTGGAAAATGCTATGAGCTAGGTCGTTGGTTTTTGGAGATGCTGATTCTTTGCAATTGACATCATCTATTGCTGATGCCAAATTAAATATATCAATTACATTAAATAATTTTATGACCATATTTTAATATAAGTTGGCAAATGATATCTCATGTTTATTATGAATTAGACGAAAGAAATAACAATTTTACATTACATTGAAAATAACTTTGATGTTTATTTTGTTTAATGCGTAATAAACATGACAAATCATTTCTCATGTAAATTAACATATGTACACACAGTTATTAAATATAATAAATATATTTAACATAAAATTATTATCACATAATGTCAATCTTAAAGAATCAGAATATGCAAAAACCCATATCAGCAACAACCCTGTTACGAACCCAATGTCTAAGAACAATATTGTGTCAATCTTTGCTTTAGGATACAAAACAGATAGCAAACTAACTCCTTTTGTATCTCAGATTACTTTAAAGGAAAATCTTACGTAAACTGTATAAGAAGCAATGTATAAGAAACAATGGATGTATATTTACATACGTGCAGAAATATGACATTACATAAGGATGTCGAGTCTTGTCGCTATACCTCAAATTATTTACGGAAATGGTTAGGTCATGGTAGATCAACAGCTTGGTTTCCCTAATATCCCAACTTAAATTTAATTGACTACTACATGGGGTGCCATACATTAAAAAGTCAATTAGACTACTACAAAAAGTTGATATAATCGAATCGAAGGGAAACCAAAAAAGGCTTTTCAAACCACGTTTGGAAAGCCTTTTTTTTTCAGAAATACCTCATTTGTATTGAACAAAATGGTCATAATCGTAAGAAATTTATATATTTTATAAAATGAATACATTCCTCAAAAATCTTATTTAGTAATTTTTTTAATTACACACAAAAATTGCAATTGTTCACTTACCATATTTTGGATAGAGTTTCAGGTTATTTCGTAAAGGTAGCGACGTTAAATTTCTCAGTGAAATGACAGAATAAATAAAAATGTTTTTAAAGTATGTTGTGGAAAAAAGTTATGTGAACTTTTTTTAAATAACGTTTAAAATCTGGTGTTTTGTTAATTTTTCGACAACAGGTTAAGACTTATGTGAATTAATGTTTTTATCCCAGATAGGTAGGTCAAAAACATTTTGTCTTTATTCTACGAGTTTGGTTCTAGAAAGGATGAAAAGATTTATAACGCAGAAACTATCAAAAATCGCTGAACATACATAGGGGTATTTATGACAAGCCTTGATATTATCTACCTCCGCATGACCCTCCGCTTGTATTTACAATTTTATTGACAAACAAACTGAGACCCCAATAATAATCAAATGAGTATCCATACGATAATTCATATGACAGAAATTCATATTATCCATGCTATTCATATACTTCTAAAGTCAGATCAACCATCGTGCAGTATGTAGTAAATCATTAGGAAGAACCTGACGGTTTACGCTTGTAGGAAACGCGGTCAAAATTAAACAAATCCTAAAGTTTATATTGTATAATACTTCAGAAATGTAGGTACGGATCAGTATTTCCATTTATCAAGAATATTTTAATTATATAAAAATAACATATTAAGGGGCTGATTCGATAACGGTATTAATTTTCCTACAGGATATTTACATTTATCGGTAAATATCTTTAAAATATATTATGATAATTTGCACCAGTATCAGTTTACTTGTATGAGAATTTGTATTTGAACAGTATAATGAACGGATAGAAAAATTAATTTTAAATGCAACCTTAATTTGGGGTATCAGTTGGAACCTCTTAAGACTAAGTTTGCGATTATTGAAAAAGCCTTTATATATTTAATCCGATACCCTATTTATGAAATACACTACAATTATGATAGCCAGAAAGTTAGTCCTAATACTACACTTTTTGACATTTGCTGTTTTCTCTTATCGCCTAACAGGGAAAACAGCATCTAGAGTGAAGACACCTACTGGCATCTATTTAATTAATCCAGGTTCCAATGACATTAGACCAAACAAACTATTATTGATTTCAATCGATTAAGAAGGACCTATGTACGGGAAAATTCTCCAACAGCTTTGCTACAAAAGTATACGTGAGATAATTAGAGCTTAGCGTCTATATTTAATGCATATTATTATTGCAATAAATTTTTACCTGTAACGTTTTCTAATGATTTTCTTATATGACGAAAAATCTACAAAATCATTAGAATTTTCTTTTAACCTTACTTTGGTTTTGGACTAATAAATATTTGAAAACGATTCACTGCGGTCAAAAATTGTGCTAAAGTTTTGTAAATGTTTCTTTATTTTCAAAATTATGGTTGTATTTTTGAACTTAAATATTAAACTTTTATTTATGAATATATAAAACGAGAAGGTAAAAAACTGTCTCTTAAAGATATTTTAGGAAACATATGTTTGAGGGAAAACAGATAAGTGCAGAGAAAATATATTTTGTTTTCGTTCGTTTTCCAAAAGACACACATTTGCGAAAAGTTAAGTGAAAAAGCCGTTCATAAATATATTCGACTAAAATTATTCCAGTTTTCATAATTTCTTTAAAATGAAAACCTTTCAAGAAAAAAACATTTTTTTTCATCTGACCACAGTAAAATCTATGAATTTTATTTTGACCAAACTTATATTTGTAAAAAGCATACAAATTTTCTAACCATTCCCGAAAATATCACGTATGAAAATATTATTTTCCCTAATTTGTGTTTAATAACAATTTGAATAGCACCTTTTGTTAAATTAGTTTAAAAGTTATTTCTATAGCTAAAGCATCTTATGGGTAAGATTATTTCTATAATTAAAATTTAGTATAAAATATTTTTAGGAATATTTTTATTTAACATGTTTTGAAATTAATAAATAATGTACTGACCCAAAAACAGAAGTTTTATAATTAAAAAAAAATTACCGGAATGTTGCAGTACACATAATATTTCGATAGATGGCACTATACTGATTGCAAGATTCAAACGTATGTTTTTTATATTGTTTATCTGGTGAATGTTTATAAAATTTAGATGTTTGATGGGTTGGTGAGTCATAATAATATTTAGAACTATGCTCTCCATTTTTATTAACCATTCGAATTACGGTTGAAACATATTTATCGAAACATTTCGTGAATTTGATTCCTTTTATTTTTAATAAAACGAACTATTTTGCTGGTTTACTTCTATAAGATTTTATAACATATCAATGACGTTTTGTTATATTTATTTATCAAATTCATTCTCATTTGCCTTTCCGTTCATATACTTTTTTATTAGGAAAAGATCGTCATAAATATAGAAACTAAAATTTTGAACTATATCGTATTAGAACACTAATTAGAACACTATATCGTATTAGAACATTTTATACGTTGTGTTTTAATCTTTCAATGTTAGAGCAAGCTGTAACTCGTTCATTTTATTAGAAAGTAATGTTTATATTCAATCTAAAGTTATTGGTCAAGGGTAATAAAAATAAAAAGCAAACAAAATAAAAATAAATGATGTAAAATATGCATAGTAGGATCCAAACCGAATTATTTTGTAAACGTTGTATACCATGGCTAAATAAAGAGACTGTTGAACAAATATTGAAAAGTATAAATGGATAATTTACGTTAAAGAAAAATAATATTTAAATTAAAGAGTCGTTCCATTGTCTCCAATTTAAATAATATCACAGCGAAGTAATAACAGGAATATTTACTATCGCATGCATATTCATAATAAAATTAATACCTTTCATAATATTACATCGAGAAATATGAGGTATCGAGTAATACACATGGTATTACTCGATCTGAATTTGTCTCCTAATACAGCGAATATTACTGTTCGACTAAATATATTTATATAATGAAATGTAAGCAATATTTTTTTACTAATCACGTAACAATTTTATTTGTTGTCCAACCAATAAAGTTTCTTTCATTAATATTGTGTTTAATTTCCAGTCATGGTGTCTTATTTTTCCACGAGCTTTACGAAAGTTACGATTAGGAAACTCATTTACCCTTTTTTCAATTAATATTAATATGAAAACGTAATGGATAATGAAAACTTAATTGAATATTGATTATAAAAATATTGAAATGTAATACTAATGCTACCCAACTGAATTGGAGAAAAAATTATTTAGGAATTTTTCCAAAATTTTGTCTAACAAAGAAAATAAATCCACATGGAATTTTTTTCGCTTCATAAATTGTCTTCATTTCATTGACTTTTACAAACTTTCGGTAGATATAAAGAATTTTTCTAAAGCTATAAGTAAGAAAGCTTTTGATTAAAACATATCAAAAGCTAAAGAATTTTTTATAAAAAATGCCAATTTATGGATATGGGATCCCACACACGATTCAATTAAGATAAACATTTTTGTTTATCATACAATGAATGGGGTAAAATTAGGTAGTTATAAGTAAATAAAAACTTCTCTCTAATGAGTTTACGATAATGTTATACCCTTTAAAAAGAAAGAGAATATGTATTTGAATAATGAGTTATTTAATTATTCTTTCATAATAGATCAATGTTTTGAATAGAAAGAGCTTTTTGGTTAAACTTACACAATTGCTATATTTTCTTGATATAAAATTCGTAACAAAGACACGCTTGATATTTCATTCAATTTCCGAAGGCTTAACAATAAAATCTGGTTAAAAATATTGAGTATTACGAAACGTTGTTGCCAGGTAATTATTATAAATATGTTTCGCTGGTTAGAGAATTATTGAGTTCAAAGCATGTATAAAATTATTGAGTTTTACTTTTAAATTATTGTTCTATTATTATTCAAAAAACGGTCAAGTTTAATGAAATTCGCATATTTCTATTTCAATTTAAATCCACTCGTATTTTTCGATATGCTACCAAAATTTTAACTAAAACCTTAATCATATAACTTTTAAGTCTGTTTTCCGATAATACCCGTGATTAATCAACAAAAGCTTTAGTTACACGTGGCGAATTGAAAGGAAAGTTGTGGAAATATTAAAGCTTACAGAATTTCCAAAAACAAATACAAATAAATGTTCGTGGTCCACAAAACGAAAACTTCTCTGTCTAGAGTTGTATTAAATATATACAATTTTGCGGAAAAATCGTCGGAATTTTTTTATTATAACTACTGCTCAGCTATATTGTAGTATACTTTATTTTTATAGGAGTTTCAATAATGTAAGTAAACTGAAATGAACATTTTTCCATGTAGATTTTGTGGAACGAAATTAATTTCTTTTGTGTGAAATTAACGGATGCAAAATCACTTTCAACAATACTACTTGACACTGATGCTTTTTTTACAATCGCATAAGGATATCCGAATAGACAGTTACAAAATCTGAAGAAACAGTCTAAATTAAATAGGAGGTAATAAGACATATCGACATTCTAATGTATAACCCACAAATGATTCTCGAGTTTTACTTTTAAACGCAGAAGCTGGATTGCTTTTTCTTCAACTTTAGTGGAACAATAATTGTTTTTTCTTGCTGGATTGCTTTTTCTTCAACTTTAGTGAAACAGCTGGATCGCTTTTTCTTCAACTTCTTCTTCAATCTGGATTGCTTTTTCTTTTTCTTCAATCTGGATTGCTTTTTCTTCAACTTTAGTGAAACAGCTTTTTCTTCAACTTTAGTGAAACAATAGGTAGTTACAAAATCTGAAGAAGCAGTGTAAATTAAATAGGAGGCAATAAGAAATATCGACATTCTAATGTATAAGCCACAAATGATTCTCGAGTTTTACCTTTAAACGCAGAAGCTGGATTGCTTTTTCTTCAACTTTAGTGAAACAAATCTAGGTTTGTTTTTCCACAATTTCATTTATACGCATGCCATTTTCTTTCGATATTTAATAAAATAAAATATTTAGAAGTTCAACGTTTAGGTAAAATCGGCTCCCTTCCGTAACACGGCATTGTTTCAAGAATATTAATATTTTGAGTTTTATTAATATTTTGAGTATAATTTAATATGATCCGCATATGCTATTATATATAATCAGAGTAATATTTCAAATTAGTGTTTAATATTTTATTTGAGAGTAGTTTAACATAAGACACGTATGTCGTCAATGTGGTGTGTTGGGTCTTTGACGGCTCGGCACATTACGGAGACCCGGGTTCGATACCCGGCCGCTTATCTAACGGGGCTGGACTGGTGTTCTGGTTGGCTGCCATTTTTGTAGTAATGAGTCCACCATATGTATTAACTCTATACATTAAAGTAAAAATTAAATAAAAATATGTTTTTATCGTATTTTAATTTAATTTTTCATTCTATCGAGTAGTCATAAGCACACAACAGTGTTTTTATTTATATATTTTTATTATGCAATCTACTCTAGTCCTTGGTTGAACCCACGTTCATAATCATGTACTTATAACCTGCAAGACCAGTTGCCTTTTTAAATATAGGTTTCTCCTTCTCAAAATACGGATTACCTTTTAATAATACTTCTTTTATTGTACTTTAATTCCCGCCCAGACCCATGTTTCCACATTTACGTCAGAAATGAATCTAAAACCTCTATTTTGTCATATGCCCCGAGGAACTTTAAGCCGACATTCTATGCGAATCTGTCAAAGTAAAGGAATTGTAGGTACTTGAATTAATTACATGATGACCTTTGCTTGTTAAAGAAATCTAATTTAATTTATATAAATCATCTATTACATTATATATTCAGGAAAAATTATTAATCAGGATAAATAAAACCTGCATTTTAAGCTCGATATAGAATACTAAAGAAAGAGTCTCTCGTGGAAACATAAGAAAATCATAAAATGTTTATTATATGAAATTTTGAATCAACGTACGATGGTAGATAAAATATGGATATATTTTAGCTTTCTCAAAATACATACAATTAAATTGCTGTCTGTATTTTAGTTCTAAATGAGAATGAATAAAATGGAAAGATGATATATGATAAACAAGATGAAAAGCAGAGAATACTAAATTGGTAAACTCCCTGTCAAAATGTTATGTCAGTGTTCCGTACTGGTAAAAGCAAAACTCTCCTGAGTCACTAAAATAACAGGCAGTGCTATTTGTTTGCATATGTTTCGTAAACTCTGAGTCACTTTTTTGAGTAAATTCCTTGATCATATAGTTATATATTTCATCATATAGTTATAAGGTTCAATTATAGTTTGGATGGGTAAAATTTCTCTGTTCTATTTTCGAAACCAAAACTGCAATATATGAAAGTGGAATACGTAAGTTCAAGTCCATATCTCCATCTCCATAATATCTATATTGCACTCACATAACAATATTTTGGCAGTTGAATAGAAAATCTTTATAAACACGAATTATGGAGTATTAAGCCGAAGATCTATTAAAAGGAAAACATTTGTTCAATCGTGAACGATAATAGAAAAAAAAGCATTTTGATTTTCAAAAAAGTGAATATAAACTATTAATGGACATTGACTTAAAAGTATTAATAGAGTATGTATGTGTGTGTATGTATGTGCGCCGTATGATCTAACTCTTAAACGGAGAAACTAATTTCGAAGAAATTTGATATTTGAAAGTTTTCTGTAAATATTTTTAACCTTTTATTCTTCAATTTTAAACATTTATGTATATTTCGTGAGAAAATATTTATAAAAATGTGTTCACACGAAAGCAACTCGACTGATATCCTTTAAATTTCCACAATTTTAGTATCTTAGAAGCCTAATAGTATTCTATATTTCTTTTCACTGAAAGAATTATGGGAGTTTATGGGAGAGAATTTATGGGAGAGGGAGGGAATAACACGCGATGTAGGACCATACTGCAACGATTGATACTTCAAAAGGTCACCAGTATAATAATGTTTATGAAACCGATGATATAAACATTTATACTGTTTAATAACATGACTAGAATTAGGATTAGTTCTTGATTTGGGGGGTAAATAAAGATACTTTGTTTTATAACCAAAAATAGGGGTAAATATACTTAGTTTTAATACCAAAAAAAACAACATTCTGAAAGAAGAGTTCAGATATATAAGGATTGAATCATAATTTGAAACTAACAATTCCCTGAAAAGAAAGCGAGAAAAGTATAAACTTTTCAATAGTGGCATTTGGAGCTGGTTAATGTCCATAATTCTGGCACGCAACACTCGTTAATAGCTAAAGTCTGATGAGACTAGATTCAGTTCCATTATGTTTACAATAAAAGGTAACAGCTCACAAACAAGGCTCTACCTTTTCAGGTGTTATGTCCTGTTAACATTTTCTTTTATCTTCGCTCTCGGAATATTTTACCCAGTAACGGAGGCTTTGGCTTAAATGATGCCTATCAAATCTTTCAGTTCACTACCCTTAACGGTCCGAATGAAAGTGAGATCGTCATAACGCGGGAGAGTAGAACATTTCCGCCGACGCGGATGAGTTTTCCAGGTCACTTTACTTCCAATAGTCACCATTTTCACGTAGCGTGTTGTTAACCAAGGACAACGGTTTTAATGACGCCTTTTATTTAAAAGATGTTTGAGACTCAGACCGTAGTTACATAGAATTTTCCTATTGTTTATTTAGTGGAATTATTTCAAAGGTAGTATATAATGTGAAATGTGATAGAATTAAATTTATAAACGAAATTTATAAGAGCATTAATATATTAATTTTTAATCTAATCTAATTAATACATATGGCTGACTTAGTACTACAAGAGCAATATCTTACAGCCAACCAGAAATATAGCTTCCTTTGTGTTAATGGCTTTTCTATGCAGATATTTTAACGCCTAATTAACATTTTTTATTTTAAAGAGATAGTGAAAATAATGGGATATGTGTCACGCGTGATGTGCGAGATATTTTTATTTTGAAATATATTTATTTTTAAAACCGAAATAATTAAAGATATATTTGAATATGCAACTAAGATGGAAGAGTGGACCAATTTAGGAATCATATATTTACGAGTATAACCTAACTTTAAAAGCATGTAATAATGAGACTCCTTTTAAATTATATATTTTGGATTTATGTATATTATTATTTTTTTAAAATGTGTAAGTGTGACTTAAATAATTATTGCGTGTATGTTGAAAAAAATAATTTAGAAGAGAGTCACGTTAGAATAAAAACTGTCCAGTTTTGTCAGGTACGTTGTTTTCCAGGAAATTATTGACGGTGGTCAGAATCGAGTTAATACTGTAAAACGTAAAGAAAAAAATTATTATTGATATTATTATAAAACTTCTACAGAAATATGCTAGTATTATTATTTTTTATTTATGAGGCATGGTAACTTAAGAACATATTTTGCTTATAAGGAAAACGAAAAAATATTTCACGATTGCGATAAGAAGAAAATATATATGAAGAATAAAAGAGAAAATTATATACACCAAACAAGAACATGACAAAAAAATTACTGAAAATGATGAAGACGCAAAAGTCAAATTGTTATAAAACATAGCATTGATCACGACGTGACGTAAAAGACGAGTAGCATTATTACCACGTCGATTATACTCTCTTCTGATAATTTTTTATTTATCTTTTTTCAGAGAATATTAGGAAGCGTTTAATTAAAAAAATTATAAATGTGTTGAACCCATTTATTTTGTTTATAACATACATACATTTGATAATATAACTAAATTATAAATTATAACAAAACACAAGCATACACAATATTTTTTTACATCAAGTAAACATGCCGTTTTATGAAGGTATAGGTTTTTTAAATAATTATATATGTATAAAAATATTTTTAAAAATCCCCCCCCCCACCACCATATTATAAGCTAACCGTATAACTTTGACTTGACTGAATTTTGTATATAAAAAAATTACACTCTTTAAACATCTTGCTCACAGTTTATATAAATTTGTATGACCAACACGTGTTATGTAAACAAAAGACTGAAATAAAATAATCGAATAATCACTTACATGAAAATGGGCAGTGCCATTTATTATATTTTTGTGTATTTCAAAATTGACTTGAAACCTTAAATTTGAACAAACAATTTGCCCGAAATGTATATAAATACCAGTTAAGCCCAGAATGTGGTTTAGCTGAATTTTCCACATAGGGATTAAAAGGATTTTTGCGACAAATTAAAAAGAAAATTTATGTATTACGTTGAAATTGCAAATATTTAACGTTACATTTAAAAGAAAATCTCGGTAACGACCAAACTTTTATTTACTTTACGCTCAGTAGTAATTTAATCAAAAGTAGTAATTTCCATTAATTCTAAAAAGGAAGTAACCATAAAATAATTGAACTTCAGCATAATTTTTTTCTACATCATTTCTAAAAAAAATAACAGGAAATAAAATATTTTCTCCAAACATCTCCATTCGCAGTATTTATTTAGTAATGTGTTATTGGTGGCTTTTTTAACATAAAAAAAAACTTATTTTGTCTGGACGCAATCACTCCAACACGAAAACTTACGTGTGACCAATTATTCCATATATATATATATATATATATATATATATATATATATATATATATATATATATGAAAAAATATGCTTATTTAATTGTATTATTTTGTATAAAAGAATTGGATCCAAAAATATCAATTATCCATTGCAGTACTTGGTCCTTAACTTTGTTAAAATCAACATGAAATTCTGATAAATTAAAGTGTATGCTTTATTTTCAGAAATACTCTGGATGGAATAAAATTAATTTATACAATTTTTTATTGACTACATTGCAAGGAGTCATTGAAGAAGTAAATGAAAAACGACTGAAAAAGTTTGGTAATTTCGTTTATACAAGATGTTTAAAACATTTTCTTTCGGTTTGTCCTCCTGCTCTCAGTTTACAATTTTTTTTTAACTTGGTATATAGAAAATGTGAAAAAATTAGTATAACACATTTCGTAAAACCTTCAATGCAAAATTATGTTACCCAGATTGCAATATTAAGTTTAAGATTGCAATATTAAGGTTAATTTTCTTGCTTTTAAAAAAGGTGTTGTAATAACGCAGTGAATAATAATAATAATAATATTTGTAAAATTTCGTAAAAATTCTATGAGGCTTCTATTTTTTATATTCAAACATTAATATGTACCAAGTATTTGTACGGAAAACGCATAGTGGGAGTTCTACACGTATTTAATAATTCTTATTTTACATAAAATTAAAAGTACGATGTGAAAAAGTACCCTATTCTCAATAAAATTTCGAAAACACATTTTTCTGCCAAAATAAATAACAGTTATGTTTAGAAAGATACTAATAACTTTAGTTACCCTTTGCCTGAAGACGAAGAGAACTTTCCCGCATAAATTTATTACTTTTTGGTCACTTCCCTTTCCCCAGCAAATGTTACAATCTATAAGATATATGGGCGTGGTCAAGTAGTGTTTATAAAATAAAGTTTTAATTCAAAATGCTTAAAAACTTTTTCAAAGTTTATTGAAATTTGTCTGTCGGAAAAGGTCAAATTTGAAAGTTTATCTGCAAGAGAGACAACACAGTTTCTTCAACAAGTTCTTTATAAATATTGTAGCCATCCATTAAACAAATAAATAAATTTGATCCCCACCATAAATAAAATCGACAATCACCTCGTTTTCAACACTATTCAGGGCATAAAGTGGATGCTGCTTGTGCCACACTGTTCCGTGAGTACAAAGTCACTAATTTGTTTTAAACTTATTTATTTTCACATTAAATTTTTTGAGTTATGAAACTGAATGGAAAAACGATAGGCGCTTAGTATTTTAATTTATTTTTCCATTCTGTTATGATCTTTAAATCACTTTTAATAACGCTTTGGTTGGAAAAGGAAGTTTAGAAATAAACACTGCGGTATCAACGCAAAAACGAGAAAAATTAGTTTATACATAATTACTGCGGTATTAACGCATAATTATTAAAAATTAATAGGCAGAACAATAAAATATAATTTAATAGACTAGGTGTCACGTTATTAACAAACAAACCCGTAGCATAGTGTTTCTAACTATGCTGCACTTTATTAAGGCAAACAGCTCCTTAAAAAACGCAATTTTATTGTACATTTTTGAAAATGAATGAAATGATTATATTCCAACGGTTCCTGATTATAAAGCACTTATAATATTTCCGATAGATTTTAATAACATTTTCACTCTTAGGGTCTTTTTCAGGACTCCGTATCCGAACAGCGAAAAATTAAATCCATATAAGTTCATAATACCCAGCTATCCCTCTACCCGTTTGTATATCACAGCATCGTAACTCTTTCAGTTTAAAAGCGACAGTAATGAAATTTTACAGGATTAGGTAAATTGATCACCCCGATATGTGAAGAAACTTAGTTGTTATATTTATAAGGGCGCGCCTACAAAATCTCTGTTATTAAAAGGATAATATGTAATAAAGTCAACCTAGCGGAGAATCATGGTCTGCGGAAGAGGGGTGGCCATCTTTTGTTCGACTCTTTCTGAACGGGTAGTGCCAATACCACGTTAGGGATGAATGGCTTTATATTTTTTCCATCACACCTATTTGTAACCTAACCATCATTAAATAACTGCCTAGTGGAAAATTTTGAGTTTTCGTTGTTTTATAGTGATTAAATAACACCTATGGTTATTGAAAGCTATGATTTCTTAGTCCCTCACCCCCTTAGACATAAAAAATATGAATTCCGATAAAGGTTATCCTACGCTTTTATATATAAATCTCTCTTTGATTGTAAAAGCTGCTATGGAAACCTGTTTCGAAATGCGAAAATTTCCACTGCATTAATGCTTACAACGTTTCCTTTATGAATGCTAGTTTTCACAGCCTCAAAAATTGTAAACCCTCTATCAGCCTTCAAGTTTTTAGCTCTAAATAAAAAATCGGAATCGACGGTGGCATTTATTAAACACCGCGAAGGGAAATTGTTTTGTTAAACTTGCATCAATAACTTATACGGATAAAGGCACTCAAGTTATATGTTTACGTAGTGGAAGATAATAATATCAAGTGGTGCATTTGTTTATATAATAAATAGTCTATACACACACACACACACACACATATATATATATATATATATACATATACATATACATATGAATGTATATATATATATGTATGTATATATATATATATATATATACACACATATATATATATATATATATATATATATGTATATATATATATATATATATATATATGTATACCTTTGCACCTTTAATTGTGTAAATTTCTTCACGTATCTAAATGGTATAGTGGTATCAGTCATACTCATAAATTCATCTTATTAATATTTTTCAAATTCCGTAACTTAAAGGGATAAAGCAACATAAGTTTACATCTATATAGTGGATAAAAATAAAAACAAATGTAATTGTTTAATAAATTTTCTACAATACCTATATTGTTTAAATTTCCGTGTGTACCTAAATGGAATCGCAGTATTGGTTCTACTCATAATTGCAAGTTTATCAATTCATTCAATAGCTATATTTCTTCGAATTTCCTTGTCCATTATACGAACAAAACCTAAGTAACTTTCATATAATTCTTTTTGACTAATGATTAGAAACAATCTTAACAAAATACAACACAGCGTGTTGACATATATACTGATGCCACATGTTACAGTAGTTTTCTCGATAATATTCCATGCTATTAGAACTTACAACGAATTATTTCTAATTCAATTTTATTTACTAATTTTAGCTTTAGCCTTCATTTCTATTTATATTAAAAGTGAGAATCTAAACGTTACATATAAATTAAACTATATACTCGTACATCATATTTATCCATGGCTAATCACGTATCGTCGTTTGGAAAATTATGACAAAATACTTTCAGCATAAAAATCCCGTGAATTTGATTCGAAAAAATTTACGAAATCCTTTTGAAGATCTTCTTCCCTACTATCAATTTTTAATTATGTAAATAACAAGCTTGGTTCTTTAAATAAGCGAAATTAGATGCTATAATTTCAAATGAATATGGTATCAGCGAGACCCAGGGTAACTTGTATTTTGATAAGTATAGTTTATTATATGTGGTCCAGCATTACTGTAAACAAAATAAATCCAGTTCTCTGGACTAAATAGTTTGTCAGATAGTCGATTTCATTATTGACAATAAATATTTGCATTTATGTATTTATGTTATCCCTCCGAAAGCAACTCGCAATTAACAATGCCCTTGTTATTAGCAGATCAGCATTACCTTCTTCGTACCCAATTCATGTTTGTGTACCCAAACTTTTATGTGTTCTGCAATAAGCCATCCACGTTTGTGCATATGGTCAGCGTAAGTAACCTAATTAGTGTTACTAGTTAGGTACTTCAAATAATTGAATTTAAGTTTTACTGTCAATAATTGTTCGGATATTAGCAAAGATATCTTTGCTAATATCCCACCTGAAGATGTTGTAATACAACGAAACCTAGGTCGTGGTAAAAAAATTAAAGAAAGTAGAAATAATACTACATCACGTAGTTTCATTTAATTGTGATTTTTCCTAGTTAAATATTACACTTAAATATGTATTTCCAAGCTTTTCACGTTAAAACGTATAAAGTTTGAGTGCAAATCCCACTGTGATGGTTCCGTACACACTTAATTATACATATAAATTTAAACATGTATTTTTCAGGATGAAAAAATAATGCCTAGTAACTATTTCAAAGGCGAAAAATTATCGTATATTTTTCAAAAACTATAATTTTTCCTTAGAATTTAATAATTCTATGTCTTCATAATTTTATTTTTAACAATTCTGCATTTGGGGTACAAAATATATTTTTGTGAAAATTTTAAACAACATTTCTAAAATAGACATAATATTTTCGAAGAAAACTATTCTGAAATCCTTTGATTGACACTGCACGATTGAGAACAAAAAATATTTTACTCCAAACTATTTTGCTTTCAAAGTTCTTCATTCTCCCTATTGTGAAGAATATAAGATGACTATATTATTCTCATTATTGTGAAAAATATAAGTCGACGACCTCAATTACAATTCCAATTTTCAAGATTCTACGTCGAACAATTTCTGAGAAAATCGGCTGGAATAGGTATACAAACAGACGAACACGCAAGTGTCGTCTATTTGTACATCCCAGTTTGTGTATAATCAGATTTTATTCCTTTCCATTTGAGGACGAAACCCTAAAAAGAAAATGGGTTACATGCTACAATGGCTAAAGTTATGCTGAATCAAGGCAGCAGACTTAATTTTGTCAACCAGCTATAAAGTAAATTCAAGTTTCTCGTTAAGTCCTTACATTTAGGTTATATTTGTTTACCCATTGTGGAGTAGATATATAAAATTTGTATATCATTTTGATCAAATTGGACTGGAAATTAATTATTATATTTAAGTTTTTCTATAGTTACAAGCTTCATTAGATACGTATATGTACCTAAATGCTCATGGAGATAAGACCGTTCTCAATCTCAAAGTAGATTTTTTTATTACTGACGTAATTAAAGGTATTTAAGTACCAGTTGATTTTCCATAACGGAAATTATGCAATCATATTAATGTTTTCAATTTTAATTTTGTGTGAAATATGTATATTTTGATAAGATTTAAATTCCATGACTTATTCCAATTGTAATCGTAGATTACACTCAATCAAATAAAGCAAGTGGCAGAGCATACTAAATAAGGATAATTTGTATATTTTTTTCCTTCCGTGGCAAATTTAAAACAAATAAAATATTAGCTAAGTTATTTTATACCATTCGACAAATCAATATTTCCTTAAATTTTTTTAATTTTTATTATCTTATGTTTACACCATAAGAAGCGGATTCCTCTTACCAAATACATTATGCTAAATTAAAGACTTGAGCCCTGTTCAATTAAAATTATATTTTCTTTTTAAATTTTTAGTTTATTTTGTGTTTTGATGCTATGGTAATTAGCATAAAAAGGGCGTATAGAAAAATTTTGCTAATGAGTTCAACATCAGCGCAATTGAAAATAGCCCAGTGAATATGAACAGATAAACAACGTGTGTGTTATTTTTTAATACATACTTAAGTGAAACGCCGTTGGAATTCTAGAAGAACCTCTTTAAATTTCGTTTCAGACGACAACAAGCATTAAAAATAACAGTTTATTCACTAATAAATATCGATCACCGTAGAAAATAAAACCCAACTTTTTAGAAATTTAAATGTCTAAATAAAACAACTTTCCTTTTAATTCACGAAAGTGGGAATTTAATTTAAGAACGATGTAAAGAGAAACGGTTCAGGGAATGTCGAGGTAGGGAATGTCAAACAACTCACTGAGAATCATCTGTATAAAGCCAGCTAACCTCTATACCCACTAAGGTTATAACATGCAAAGATTAAGTAAAGGAGAAATAAAAGTAATATAAATAGAATAGGACGAAACAAGAAATTTGTAGCGGTTTACAATGGAAAACTAAACTTCTTACGTCTTTTTTTCATCCTGCCTGCTAAGTGACCATGAACAATCAACCCTCGCCAAAATATATCATAATCTTATCAAATGTTTTGGAAAATGTGAAAGGACGAAGAAACCATATAAACTAGGAGATCATATCTAAAAGAAAATGACAAGTTATTTAAAGCGAATTAGCATGTAAGAAGATATTATGAAGGGAAATAGAAACGCAAAATAAAAATATACGTATATATTCATCCATAATATTTGTTTACTCTTATCAACAAGGCACAAAAAGAATGGTCCATCACAATCCTCTAAATAAAATGAATATATAAGAGGGTCGTATTTCATATGTTAGCGAATTGTCAAAGACGAAATATTTCTGGTTCTCATATTTCATTTTATTAGTCATAAATACTGTCAAGACGCGTTTGTTGTAAATATATATATGAGGTCATAAATATACATTTGCTGTTTATTACATTACCATCTTCAATACAGACATACTTTGGGCCATTTTCACTTACGTAATACAAAACCAACAAGGTGATATAATTTTGTTTATTGTTATTCATAAAATAGACTCATGAAACTTTATCTTGAGACCGTAACAGCATCTCTTTGGGATGATTTGTTAGCTAAGTAACTATTTTGGCTATCTTTAGCAGAGTCGAAATTATTATTAATGGAGCCACAATGTCCTATTTCCATATAATTCCTTACGATTGCCTCTCTATTCTCTCCAGGTTGTCTCCGATAGCAATACAGATATTACTTCAGAAACCTAAGGGAAAGTGCCACGAAAACCAACCAATTTACATTGACATAAATGTTTCGACCGCCATTTATAATATAATATTTATAATATCCGCGTTTTCTTCAATATGCTTTCTTTCTTTTATATTCTAATTTCATTTTCAACTTCATAAAACCTAAAACTATTTTAAGGAAAAAATGGTTTAATACATTTATTTCACACATTGTATATACCCGACTGTGTGATGTGCATGGTTTGAATGGGTAAAATGTTGTGAGTTCGCGTCACCGACATGCTGTAATAGCAGTATATCTGTATCTATAAGGGTGACGTGTTGTGCAATATTAGTGCTGTGCATATCTCTAAGTTCAATCTGTGCATATTTTAAATTGTGTTTTAGTTTATTATTTTAAATGTTGAATTGTAGGATCACTGTGCAGTACCACAGTGAGTACTAAATATATTAATATTGTTGTATAGAAAAATGATTACAAAAGCAAATCATTTATTTTCAAACATTTCCCATATTCGTATCAATATTTGCGGTCATAGTTCTAAGTTTTCACTTATGTTGGCAGTCCCTATGACGACCTATATTTTTTTCCACAAATGTGTCAAGTTTTTATTGTTTAAATATGTTTATTAATGTAATAATCCATTTATTATTACATTTTTGATTATCTAATAATCATTAGAACGCAAAAAAATAATATTCTTACTAATAAAAACTAATTTCAAATATCTACATCTTATTTCCCACAGCGATTTGAGATTTTCCGCCGTAGAAGAAGTTGTAGAATATAAAAAAACTTTCAGGTGACATATCCTCCTTGTTATTAGTTCATAGGCTGGGGTCCATACATTTCTGCTAATCCTCCTCCTTTTTGTCGAATTTATTTTTATCATTTTCAAAATTACACCCGTTACCTTTACTGTGTCACGTCTGTCCTGGAATTGTAGTGAGGTGTCCTCACCAAGTCTCGACCTATCACACTCATATATTTTCATATGTAAATATATAATACTGCAGTGAATGCGCATGTTATAAATATATCAAATTACTTCTGAAGTACCTGCATACTTACGTATCAAGAAAGATTTACTCTTCGCTCTCCAACTCAGCATATCCTGGTCACTATGGATACAAAGGACTCCTTTCATTACGTTCAAGGAATTCCCATTGCAAGCTAAACATTATTGTACAAAACTTTGTTGAGTCAACACCTTTGCTTTAAACTTTTCAATAATTGTATATACATGTTAAAGATTTTTATTTCTATTTTCTTAATTTAAAATACCATCAAAACATAATTCGCTTTACTACATGATTCTTGTCGTCTTCCCCTTATGAATGTTGAAAGAAAGTAATATTGTTATTTTTGCAACCACAATTTTATATATTTGTACGATTTTACTTTTTAATGACAGATTTAATCAAAAATTAAAAACTTCGAATTGATACAAAGAATCTATATCGTATTTATTGCAAACTTTCTCTACGGCGTATTTAAAACTATTGAGTTCTATTCAATGAAAATAAAAATAATCCCCAAAATACGCTTTGCGATGATAAAAAACCATTGTCTTTTTTAGGATAGGTGAAGGGATTTATTTTGTTTACTTTATCCAGAGTATCGTTGAATAGGCGTTTCAAAAACATTGCTGATATGTCATGAATTTTTTCCGATACAGGGATCCGTTTACGAGGTATTAAGTTTTAAAGTAGTTATTTTGTTTGAATTACGTGTTCTCCACCCCCTTTTAGTTAAACCGGTATTTATGAATTTCTGGAAAATATTCGCAATATTAGTATATTTAACAAAGTTAAAAGGAAAATTATCTCAGCTAAGTAGGCTCTATTAGATTATGAGTAATAGTTGACCAGCTTACGACATGCTGTAGTCACTCCAAATAAGTAACCAGAGTGAACTGGAAAAAAAACTTTGTATTATGAAATGTATATTTGTTGTAACTCTGATAGTTCTACTAAGCAATATATATTTATATGCTGAAATATAAAATTATTAAATGTAAATATTTTAAAATATGTAGTAAGTAATATATTTTCATTGTAAAAATTAATTTTCGAAAGTGGTTTAATAGAAATACTATGTACACTTAATATTTGCAGGTGTATGTAACTTTCATAATAAGAGTTCTACTCATAGTTTACAAGTTTGTATTTTCCTTTAAAACACATTTGAAAAAAATTGCACTTTTGATGTACTTAACGTTTATATTCATTTATTATGTAAATTGTCACCTTGATTGTTTTCATAGATTCTACATGTATGTGTTAGAATGGAAAATCACATTTATACTATTACAAGAAACAAATTTTCCTTGCAGTAAAAATTGTACATAAGAATGTCATGATGACGTCGATAAGATTGTTTCCCTTCTTCTGAACCAAAAAATAAAATCAATGCATTTTTTGACTAACCTAACAGAATACTTATGAGTCATATATTTTAAATAGTTAAAATACAACGGAGTTAGATCAGTGTTTATGTCGACAAATTTATATATTCAGTGTCTCGTTTTCAACATGATAAAAAATAAATAAACATATCATTGTAAAAGCAACGCTTAAAAAATATTACGACTGTTTTCCACGAATCTAAGGATGTTTAAGAAACTTCAACGTACTTTGTAAAACTTAAAGTCGGCATGTCTTTTTCCTATTCTAGAACATTAGGATAAACCTATAGCTCTTTGAACTCCAAAGAAAATTTGTTTGATAATTGTTCCCCTGCTTTTACCTGTTTTTTTGAGTAACTATGAACCGAATGGAATTTTCACTGACTTTTCCTTGGACATTTTATCTCCATCAAAATATTTCCTTAGCGATATTTGTTTATTATTTGTTCGTCTATTTGCCTATTCTTTAAGCAACGCATAAAATAATCCGAAAGAAGTAATAAACCAACACAAATTAAACTAGTCTGGTGATAATTCGAATCTAAAGCAATAGATTCACAAAATATTATCTAAGGAACTTAAGGTTAAATAATTAGCATTCAGACAATAAAGGCAGAGTGCGCGAGCTTAAAACTGATTAACGAATCTTAGTGAGACGGTTTCGATGGGGCACTTTAATTCAAGATAAAATATGAGGTACTTTTGACGCTGGCAAAGGTACTTTGAAATTCAAACGTTACTGAAGTTAATTTATAAGTAATTTTGTGTAGGATTTAGGAGCGTACTATTTGAGTACCTACATGGTGGAAAGGTGAGATTATTCCACTACCTTAAAAATACCATTTGAAAAAAAAATGTATCGAAAATTTTCATAGTTTGCTTACTAATAACGTGCGAGATACGTTTGAAACCTGATGGAAAGTAAAAGTAATAGATTGTGAATGGTTGGAAAGTACATTCATGGCTCACGTTGGAAACTATTTATTTATTTAAATTAAATAATTATGAGATTCCGTTAGGTCAGGTTGGATTAGGTTATGTACTTTGGGTTAGGTCGGGTTATACTTCATTACATTGGGTTACGTCAGGTTTGGTTGATTAGGTTGGGTGAAGATGGGCCGAGCCAGGTTAGACCCAGATAAGAGGAGCTATATTAGATTATATCCATTCATATTGGATTAGGTTGAGTTGGGTAAGGTTAGATTAAATTAAGTTAGGTTAAGATATAACGGAATTTATTTTTCTAAATCTCATAATACTGCTGTTAATTTTACACTATTTTTTTTCTTTTTTATATATACAATTCACAAATAAGGTAGTTTCTTTCTGTTTTATATTTCTATGAAAAACATTTTTTTAAATTACTTTCTATTAAGTGCAAATATTACATAGAGTAACTTTCCTATGTATAATCCAAGTTAGAGTTTTTTATGTTGGAATAAATAAGATTGGGTTACACTATGTTGTATTTTTGATTAGATTAGGATAAGTTTATTATTTACCAAAGGTTCAATATTAAAGTTTATAAGGCCATAAATTCTTTAAAGGAATAAGTTCATAAGTTTAAAAGTTCATAAGTTGTAAAGGCCATAAGTTTAATATTCTGTTTACATTTATCTTGAGAGAAAATCAGCTATAAACCAAGTACCTAACATGGGTATCAAAAAGGCTCTAAACAAAGGTGTGTCATTCATTTCGCATGACGGATAGAGTTAAAAAATATCTATAATATCGCTTTTTCAATTACATAAAATTACGTATTTGGTGTTTTTATTCTTATCAATCGTAACATGTTTAATCTGAAAGAAACATAAAAATTCACGAGGAACTAAACAATAAGGATATACTTTTGTGGAGTTTTTAATTAAAAATTATTCAAAAAGTAGACAAAATTTTTTTTCTATTTCACTTATGTGAAAGATTTTGCCGTAAAAAATGTTCAAAGTTTTGAAACGTAATATTCAAATAAAGGAAATAAATAAAAAATGTCTCTTGATATACGTTAATAAACTTAAAAGTTAAGTAAAACTTTTGAACAATTTTATTTGTCTCGTAGATTTTTAAGGAGTGAATAACTCCATAAATCGTAACAAAATAAATCAGCTGGAAATTTGGGAAAATTTGGATTCACAAGTATAAGAACACAAAACATATAGTATACTTATTTCATCTATAAACAGTCACATCTCAGGACTTGCAAAATATTTTTAGAAAGGACTTTTTTTATTCTTTCACAATATTACCGAATTCGTTCAAATAATTTCCCTAAACTAGAAATTTTTATTAATAACAAGCAAGTTGTATTGTATTATGTCTTTGCGCCACCTAAAAACAAGTTTTCCACTTTGCTCGCTCCAGTAAATTGTCGTATTAGTAATTGTAATTGTTTTAAGAAGTTCACAGCATCTCCGAATTAAAGTCAACCCAATTACTTTTTATTGAAGCCGTTGTCTATTTAAATTCGTTTCCAATTTGCGGCACGAATAAAGAATTTAATGAGTTCTAATTTTCATTTATATTCTTATTTTACATCAAATTACCGTTTTATTTCAGATTTAAAAGTTGATCGCATTCATTTGTCTTTAAGTAAGCCAATAAATTCCGTGCGATAAAATGCTGATGATAGAAATTTATTGACATTATCCCATTGTACCAAATGAGTTAGCTTTATAGTTTTAAATGTGCTTCCATTCGAATACTTTATTACTTTAAGATAGATTGAATTTAAACGAAATCATTTTCCGACAAATTTAACGCTAGTGATGTTAATTTTATTGATACTATTCTATACTACAGCGTGTTTCATAATAAATGTGTGTAATTACTTTTTAAATATGCAAACAATACTTAAAGCTTTGAAGCAACTATTGATATATTATTGCTTTAAACATAGTCATCGATCTACCTCGACGTGAATGTCTAAAATGGTGAGGACAGAAATAAAAAAACGCTGGTGCACTAATCTCACCATTTAGCAGGCAGTACCGCATGCAACATCAGGACTGAGGAGTTGCAACCCAGAACTGAACTTGATGTCAGAATTTTAGTTCGTGACCTCTGCTTCACCTGAGTCCTTGTTATAATTATGTTGCAAATATAATCGTTTTTGGTGTCAATCAATAAAATTTATAAGTTCTTAATATGATTAACATTATTTTTCATTGCCGTATTATCACAAACAAACCGCTGGCGAAGAATTCTGTAAAGAATGTTGAATTCTGCACTGGTTTGGTTAAAATTAAATGCTTTGGTTTGTACAAGTACAATAGTCTTTTGTAAGTCACCTTTATTTCATGTAGCCCTATTAGAGCCTGAGGTCTTCCTTTGGTAATAATTAGGGGTGTGAAAAAATTAAAAGAATTTATTCACTGAACAACTCACCCTTAAAATCACTGGCGGCATCTCTCCCAGTTTAAAAAAGATGTGCTTAATGTTGTTGAACGCAACCGAAAGGAAATGCAATAAAAGTGGCATCACAACAACAAAGCGAAACCATTTTGTATGTTATACATCAATCAATGAAACCATTTTGTATGTTAGATATCATCAATAAATATATAAAATTTCTGTGAAAAAATCATCACAAAATTTATATTAAACAGTTTTACGGTAAAAGTTACTGTACTTACTTTGTTCCTAAATGTACTCATCAAAATAATAATATAATTATTACAATCGTATTGTATTTAATTCCTCTGGAACACTTGACTTTCGACTGACGCAATTAGGAAGCGTTCCGATTCAGATATTTTTTTTATTATTTTTTACTTTTAAAGTAGGCGTTTGTCCCTTAGTAGTATTTGTTTCATAAATAAAATAAAACATATTAAATACGTACAGAATTTATATAAAGAGCGTTTCGTACAACTTTAGATATTCTAGGATATATGTAAATATTTAAGGGTGCTTAGTATCTATTAAACTATCACAAATATTAATATTATTTTTAACCAATCAACATATTGCCTAATTCTTTTCACAGTTGTAAAATTAACGTAAGTTTCCCAAAAACTATGAGGTTTGGAATTATTGTTACTGTAGTGTCAAAAAACTTCTAGAAAATTTATTTTTTTCCTAACTTTTACTAACACTTTCCGAGATGGACGATGTGAAATTTCAGGGAGAAAATATTTTTACATTTTCGACAATATATCTAGGACAACCTTACATAAAAACAGAACTAAAAAATAAATTTTTCGGGTCTCTCTAACTGTTCTCTTTAATTTATACTCTACTTCAAATTAAAAATGCGACATATGAAATTCACTTAATTTAAAAAAAAAATAATTTAAAAAAAATCACTTAATTTGCCGCCTTTGCGTTAAGACTTTTGTGCGTTATTCATTGAAATACATGCAGGTGAATATTGTTCATCATTATGTCAAATAAACGGACGAACACATGAATGATCTCATAAGAGTTCCGTCTTTTTTAAGGCACAGAACTTTTTTGAGGTAAAAACAAATATATGAAATTTAATTATCTATGAAATCTTCAAAACATAACCTGATGCATGCTTGGTGAAGTTATTTTCCTGTCAACTGTATATTTATACTACAGCATTGTTCCTGTCAACTGCATATTTATATCACAGTATCTAGTACTATAGTTTAGTTTTATTCACTATAGATTATACTGTATTCAATTCAAAGAATTTTCCTGTCAACCTGCGAATCACACTGCGAAAGTTCCGTACACCTTTAGATAATTATGTATGTTTAGAAGTACATAGTATTTCTGTTTATCTATTAACAAATATTAATTTTTCAAAGCTTAAATATACTACTTCCTATATTTTTTACAGTACATTTCAATATTAGTACAAAAAACTTGTCTGTACGCGTTCAGATTCTCATAAATATTGAAAGGTAAAGTACTCCATTGATCTATTTATAACCTCCACGAGGGCTCCACTTATAAACATAAGGCAACTAAATATTTCCATTGGTCTGTTAATAAATATTAATGTTTCACAACTTAAATATTTTGCCAGATGCATCTTTTACAAGCATAAATACATGGTGCTTATTTATAAATTACTAGCTGACCCGGCGACTTCGTATCGCCTCAGAATTAATAAATATTGTGTTAACTTATTAGCTAAATTAAATTCAGTTTTTTATTAAGATAAAATGAACATTCAAAATGAATTAAGTTCAATAAATATGCAAATCAAAATGAAAACTATTTTAATTAACTTAAAATAACATTAAAATCACGACTTTGCAGTTATCACTTGGCATTCAATCCATCGCATTTATGAACAACCGAACCAATATATAATATTCATGAAGTTGTTTCTGCAAATCTTGAAGAACTTCTCTTTTTATTGCCGATTCGATCTTTTGACACCGATGAAGTTGTTCCTCCATTTTGCCCATGAAGTAAATTTAGATGAATTTATGTTGTGCATCTTCAAGCGGTTGCAATAATACGATTCAATTGTGAATAAGGCCTTGGATCCATAAAGTCGAAGGCTAAGTTAGATTTATTAAATTATGATCACCAAAAGAATAAACGTTTATTCTCTCTAGCAGAAATTACCTTGAATGTCAGCTTATATCCGCGTTCTTCGATAATGTTTGCTCCAAATGAAGTCATTTGGAAACAACCTTTGTATCTTTGAACATTCGATAGAAAATGTCGTGATTCTGGTGTTTCAGTACGAAGTAATGAATGCAATGACTCAGGTGGCAGAAGAAAGAATGGCAATTTCATCTTGCCACAGAGAGAGCACAATCCAAGCGTTTCTCCAGCAAAATAATTCAATACATCGCAATGGTCACACATAATATCCATTGGGCCAATTCGAACGAAAGGATGCGAGCTGTAATCAATTATGCAATCGTATAGAAATGCTACTCGATTCAAATCAACGCTTGAAGCATTTCTTTTTGCGCGTCGAAGATTATTATGTTGTTTCGTTGCCATCTGAGCTGTTTGTCTTGTTTTTGTGTTTGTGAAGAACGAAGTCGGGCCATACTTACGCGGCGCTCTTCCCGTGCAATTTCTTGTTCATCTGCAGTGGATGGATTCGCAATATTCCTAAGTCGAATTGCATTACGGCTTTGTTGTGAAAGATTAGACTCTCAGCATTATAAATAACACTTTAAAATTAATCAAGTAAATTACATAATGAAGCAAATATCCATGTCCACACAATCACAAAATAACTTCACAAAGTGAACATTTTCTTAAAATTTACCTCAACTATTTAAAATCACTCTTCGCTAATGAATTTCAAAAAAAATTGTTTATAAAGAATTAATTTAATCGAATTCAAATAAAATAACGGTCGGAAACTGAATAAGAATTATTAAAAATCATTTATCATTTTCGTTCGTGTCTGTCATTTATGACAAACATTTTTCTTTTTTTTCTGTCATTTATCACATATAACGTTTTACACACAATTTAAATATTTGTAATTTTTTTACTTTTCCAATGCGCGAGGAAACTTCTCAAAAAATTAAAAAAATTGGTACAGCCGTTCTTGAGTTATAAACGGTGCAACTAACACGACTTTGTTTTATATATATAGATATAAATTTTCAGTGAAAAAAAAATTATCAGTCGATCCGTTCTCGATATATCATCAAAAAAGCCGTTCCATACAAAATGTATGAGAAAATGAATTTTGTTCATAAATTTTTTTTTCGTGAATTTTTCCAATATTTTCGTATTTATTATCCTCTTCCCGATAAAGACAAATCCAAAAACACAAAAATAAAAAAAATTGGTCCAGCCGTCCTTGAGTTATAAACGGTGTAACTAACACGACTTTGTTTTATATATATAGATTGCATCTCATCTGAAATTTAAAAAAATTTAGTCACTAGAATTTTCTTAAAAACTATTTTTGGGTGTTAATTCTCGAGATATTTACAGATTAATACGAGTATATTTTATAATTATGCCAAATTTCAAGTTTCAATATCAAGCAGTTTCTAAGGATAATAACTATGACAAACATACAGACAGATGTTCAGACAAAAGTTCCGTTGTTAGGATTTTGTAGCCAAATAATAAAAACGAAATCCTTGTAAATTCGTCCTGTCCGTCTGTCCATATGTCACAGCCATTTTACTCGGAGACTATTGGCACTATATAGTTAAATTTGGATGATAGGTCTCTGGTAGGATCTGCTACGAACCGCTGTAAATTGAAATAGTGGGGTTATGAAAAAGCAATATTAGTGGTGGCACTCCAAACATATAACTGAGGGATGAAATAAGAATATAGGGCACATAGGCGCATGAAGTATATTTAGAGAGGTCTTAGAAATGATATAGAGGTTCCAAAATAATATTTTTATTTAAGTCAATTGTTGGTGAGATAAGCGCTTTTAAATACTTAAAAAGTGGGTTCTCTCTAATTTTTTAACTAACGCATGTAAAATTCTGGAAAAAGTTAAAATTAAATTCTAAAGAAATTGTATATGTTTAGAAATTTCATTAACGTAATAGAATTTGAAATTAAATTTTAACGAAAATATGTTTGAATAAGATAAGTTGTGTAATTTTAAAGATATAGAATATTTTCAATACCGACAAAAGAATGAAAGTGTTCTCCCCTCCCCCGCCCCTCTAACTTTTCAAATAAAATGTGTAAAATTCTGAAAAAAATTACATTCGAAAAAAATTTAATGTTTATTTTAAGTTTTAATAAAATTTAAAATAAACTTTCAACCCAAATAGATTTGAATAAATATGTTGTGTAGTTTTCAAAATACAGGGCATTTTCGGTACCGTCTGCAGCAATACCTTTCTTTCACATTGTCTGAGAAATACAAATTTATTTATGCATGCGAAATAAGTTTAATATTGTTTGGTGCTACGGACCCTTTGTGTGCGAGTCCGATTCGCACTTGGTCGGTCTTTCTTTCAATATACAGAAAGCTAAAAATATGCGCGCGCGTATTATACGTTCTTTTAATCAAAGTTTTAATTTTTTTAATATATAAAAAAGCGAAATTTGCAATTCGAAATTTAAAACTTTTCATAAACGAAAAGTAATAATTACGCACTTGACTAATATTGTTATTACACCACATAAGATGGCTATCTATTTTTCATTACCCAAAAAACACTAACATCTGACTAAGAACAAAACGATAAAAGCCTTAAATTTTTATAGTATTTTCACAGCTTATTGTATTTACATAACATATTTTTTATGATTATTACCTTGAGTATCTTACCACAAACAACTAAAACACCACATGCATTATCCAAGTAATGGCTTGGGAAATTGCATTCATATTTATATACAATTATGTAAGTCCTGCCGGTTAGTTCTTTTGATAAATCTAGTTCATATACAGTGACTTTTTATTCATCGCTCAAAGACAAAGGCCACCCTTTTCGCTTGAGTCCTAAAGGATCTATGAGATTTGTACAATAAAACATAAGTCAGAATATACGCGAAATCATACATTGTGCGAGATAATGTCGGAGGCTTTGAGAAATCTTTTGTTTATTTGATTGAAATGTTAAAATAATTCAAATGAGGATGCAAAGTAATGAAAAATGTATTGGCTAAACAAGTGTAATCACAGGCGACAATTGGAAATACGTCTGAACAAAACACTGAATAAAGACCTATTTAAAGTATTTCTGGCAGTTGGCCAGTTGTAATGCGTAACAGAGGCAGTAGGTTTTTATTTGTTTTCTTTATGTTTAGGCGTTCATTCCTCTTTATTAAGAAAAATATTGTTCATATAAAATTGGATGCGACACTAGGGTTACCAACATTTCTTCGGCGAAATATAGTATTTTTCAAAATAAACTCTTAAAATATATTGTAACACTTCAAAAAAATACAGTATATTAAGGAAGCAAAAAAGTCAAAGACATATTTGTTACTTATTTATAAAAATTATATTTTTTTATCCTCGTATTTTTTAACAAATGTTTGTCTAAAATAAAAGTGTCACATGCTTTGTCGCAATCAATTTTTATTTTAATATAAATGAAAAGCTCATTTTTTATTGTAAGTAATTGTAAGTAGAAATATGAATGTGAATGATTAAACGACTGCACCAGTGCAATGTATTCATGCGCATTCATCGCAGCAACTAACTCTGTAATGTAAATTGTAATTAATTTTGTAACAGAATAGTATACTCTGTCACTCCGTAATACCATGTAATACCATCATTGTGAAAATGCCTTCGATTAATAACATCAAGAAAAATAAGGAGGATGAAAACAATACGGAAAACTCAATGCCGATAGAGGAAATATTTCCATGCTCCGTTTTACTTTGATCGTAGTTTCACTCCGATTCACGTGAGAACTTATTGTCAAACGAATACTTAGTACGATACTAGAAGGCTGCGATCTGGAAAAATTAAAATGTAATTATGGTTTAAAATTATTATATCTATTTAATTAAAACCATATATGGAGAAAAGACATATGGAGAAGGCAAACCATGGCGGCTGAATTAAAGAAAAGTTGAAGAAACCTAGTAAGAAGAAATATTATTTTTTACCAAATGTTATTACGGTTAGAAGATAAATTCACCATAGTTTATTGGTGCATCAATATGTAATCTAAATAAAAACACATAATAAATTACCCATCTTACTCCAAGGCTTGCTATGTCCAAGGAGGTGATCCTAAATGGGGCATGTGTTGTGAGCAAAACGCACATGCTTAGGGCAAGAAGAACACGTTTTAATTTTTTAAGACTAACATGAAAATAGGTACAAATTGTAGGGAATAATAAAAAATGAACAAGGACAAGAACAAAAGGTTTATAACTAACAAACAACAAACTTGGAAACGGAAATCGTGCTGACTCGTAAGAAGATGTGTAGGTTTCAATTTAGTCCATATTGTAAAGAGCATGGAAGTCGTGTTTTTTAATATGTACCTTTAGTACATCAAAAATCTGTAAATATAAAGTTTATTAAATCTCTAGCTCGGACAATGTATTTTCGAGCTGGTTTTTTAAGGCTAAGTTAGAGTCTCGTTCAATAAACAAAACGTTCGACAAAAATCGGCAGTAATATTTTGAGTAGGTGGAGGACGCAGCTATTACCACGAGACGACTCCACGAAATTTTCCACTCAACAAATCATAAACTATTTGTCGTTTGGAAACAGGTAATCCTATAAATATAATTCCTCTTCTGGATCGAATACTGGTGAAAAAGGTGCTTCTGTAAAGTTGCCGTGGGATTCCATATTTGATTGCCACGGTTTTATTTTCCTGTTTTACTCTTTCATGGCTTGTATCGCATTCTTTGTAGTGCTTTCGTTCCGTAGGCTTGCTGCGTCTTTTTTTAATATTTGTTCACCATCTGAAAGACAGGGTCGTAATGGCCAGTTAACTTTTTGATATCTAGCGTTTTTAATGGCCTTTAGGCGGCGAAGTCGAAGATGGGATTTTTAAATATTATTACTAAGGTTTCCGGAAAAAATAACATAAAATTCTCTTTCTTGACTTCTTCGACTTGTCTCGTTGCCACAATGAGAAGAAATCCAGTGATGACCTAAATGTAAAAAAGAACACAGTATTAAAATACCTTATATTTTCATTTTTGCTAAATAATTACCATGTTTAAAACATAATTCAAATTAAGTCTAAATTCTATCTAATATAACCGTAAGGAGTACAGTAGCAAACGCTCGTTTTGACCTACACGCTTTGCCATTTAGATCACTAGCACTTTCTCTTCAAACCTAAAGTTTAAATGTTGTGAAATATTCAAAAAAATACAAAAACGTAGCAGAACGAACATAAAGCAATAATTATATCTTGGATATCGACAAGAAATACTCATTAATACGCAAGATACTATATACATACCTTGATTTTTTTTTAAATGTCGAAATTCGTTTTTTCCCGTAAAAAGCATGGATGGCATTGTTGGTAAGCAAACGATTACTGTAATTCGGGTTTCGTAAGTTTGAGAACGACAGTTTTAAGAGGTTCACTTGCTTTGGAAAATATCCACGTTTTAGTCCTGCTTCCTTCGTCTAGGACAAAAGAGAAGAAGAATGGATAAAATAGCGATGTGAAGTCACGATAAGTGTAACTTTTTCAACCAGTATTTAGGGTTCATTAACGAAATGGCAAAAACGGAAACTTTATCATTTCATCATTTCCGTCTGTTCATCCGCATGTTGCAGTACCCAAGCTCCTCCTATCATTGATCTATTGTGGTGAAATTTTACAAGAGGCAGTTGAATTACATGAACCCATTCAATGGAATATATCTAGTAATGTAAATTGATATGGTGTTTCATTCGCTGGATACGAGTTTACGATGAATTTTACAGTGAATACCGTTCCTCTAACTTTTTAGCCACTTGTGTCAAAAATTTTAAAGAATCGACAATATTTATTATACTCAACTTGAATTAATGAATTAAGCAGACATAGACAACAGGTTTAGTTACATGAAAAACATAGGAAACAAAGTATGCAAAGTAAAAAAAAATAATTTTTGTAAATTTTTTGTCAAAAATATTATGCAGAAATTAAAAATAAGAAATGACACTTGTGAACCACCAATAAGTGTGGGTTAAACTTGCAAGTAATTGTGCTGAGTAGATGTTTCATATCACGAAATACTCGTAGCTACGTTCTTTTTTGTCATCTAAAACACTAAAATTTTACAAGTTCTATTAAATATAAAAAAACATGGTGGAACTTATGAAAACAGAACAAGACTTTATTCCTTCACTGTCGAAGATTCAAATCGTGAAAACTTAAAAAAAAAGACAGACACAAAACATACCTCACAAACCATCTCGAGAAAAATTAGTTTATTATATTTCATTATTTGAGTACAGTTTTTCCTTCCTCACTTAAAAGAAACTGCTTCCTCATGAGCTGTACACGCTATACAGAAGTGGTATAATGAATAACGTCAAATGTAATGATAAAATAATGATTTTTTTTCATTGAACAATAAACAAAATTAAACAAGAAAATCTCCGCTAGAACTTTATACATTCAATGCTAGTCTAAAATATAAGTGCAAATATCATTTCTGTTATTTCAATACAAAATAGGTAGATAACAAAATAAGCTTCGATCAATAAAGCGCTTCAGTCAAAGTTTACTATAACTTTAATATTTACCTACATAACTATAATTGAGACTAACTTGCTTAAAATTCATTTCATAAGTTTTTTGCTGATTTTGAAGAAATAGACATGCTTAGCTAAAAACTAATATGTGATGGCAACCTCAAATCTCAACACTACTCTAAAATACAAGTGCAAATGTCATTCCTGTTATTTCAACGTAAAATAGGCATAAAACAAAATAAGCTTCAACTAAAAAAACGTTTTAATCGAAGTTTATTTTACCCAGATCGAATACTTACCCACATAATTACAATTGAGTCTAATTTGATAAGAATTCATTTAGAACGTTTTTGCTAACTTTGAAGGGACAGATTTGCGTAACTAAAAACACAATACATAGCACAACTTCACGTATCAATGCTAGTCTAATTGACAAGTTCATATGGGGTTGCTATTGTTTTAATTATACATGTACAAAATATGACAAGTTTACATTTAAAATTCAGATTAATCAGTCTTATAGGTATTATCCAGGCCGAATCAACAACCGACAACTGAGACTTATGTTTATAAATAATTTTGCTCAAACTATCACTCAATGTCATGAAATAATTGAAGGACGGCCGTAAAATGTTCATAGTTGATGGTACGCTGTTTGAGATAGAGACAAATATTTGCGTTGACCGAGTGTCCACTTGGAGACCGTAACTATAATCATTTTTGTATGATGTCGTAAACACAAATTTATTCACGATTCCCACGGCCTTCTTTCGGATATTTTATGATTTTTCATATAATTTTATGTATCTGAATGTTTCTTGTCCGGAGCATCACTAAAGGCTACTTTTATAATTTAAATCAGGGGAAACAATTACTTTTCACGATACTTACTACTTACGTCATTAACATCTAATAGTACCGATTTAATATCATCAGACAAATAGGTTGCATATAATAAGTATATAATTTAAGACACGAATCTTAAATCTAGGGAGGGGGAAAAGAAAAATGCGAAATAGAAAATCTGCCTTGTAGTTAAAATGTTGCTTTACGTAAGTGGAAATGGTTTATTTAATTTCAAATGTTTTATTTCTGATGTTATCAAGACTCTATGGAATGAATGACATTTGGAGTACGTGCGTTTATGACAATCATTCGGGTAAAGCATAAAAATATGTGTAAAGACTTCAACAAACTCTAAATATAAACAGAAAAAAAAAACACGAAAATAAAAACTTTTTAATTAGGCATATAACGAATCTTTAAAAAGATGTTCACCAATACAGTTTATTGTTAAGGAAATACGAAGTGTGCTCTCGAATAATCAAAATCGGACCTAAAAATGCTTTAACAAGCATTGTTCAATAGTAACAAGTCAACATCAAACTAATTCTAGGATGTGTTATACTTTTGCTACACAGTGATGCTAGCACTTTAAACAAGCTAGCACTTTAAACATCTAGCACTTTTTAGCACACAAAGTGCCAATTGCTTCTCCTGTCAATATTCCGCTAATAGATACAAATGAACCATGATAACTTCATAAATCTAACAGTCCTAATTGTAATCAATGGGATATTTAGCTATTATTTTGCAGATGTAAAACTGAACGCAAAAGTTGTGATTTTTTTGCAAAATTGAAGCGAAAAATCAATTTATCTTTGTGTATGTTGTTTTTAATTTTGCTACCTTTAGTTTTAGCTTAGATTCTTATTTCAAATAATAACGTACAACAAAAATTACTTTTTGACCAAGTTTGCCACCAATTCTTCCAAAAATATTCTCTACTGTCAGTGTTCGCAGGTGACCTCTGTGTATATAACTAATCATATTTGCGGCATGTTTCGCTCAAAAACAACTTTAGGACTTTGTGACATGGATTCCTTGGTAGAAGTAAATTCGTTTAGTTTAAACTCGTTTGACTTACCTTGATGAAAGCAAGACAGTAACTAAATAGGCAGATAAATATATGTAGGTACTGTAGATCTCAATTAGAACTGCATTTTTTTATCTCCGATTTATTAAATAATCTGGATTCGACTTTTTTATTTACAATTTTTTAGTCACCAGTATAGTTCAATTTTTTAGTCACCAGTAAGTCAGAATCTCACTATGAAAATTTAAGGTGTGTTGAAGAAGTCCTCGTCACTGAATAGCACATATGCCGTGATCGAATTTGGATAATATCTAGCAAAACACTTGTAATAAGTCATTTTGATTATTTTAAAGTTTTCAGTGCGTTTCTTATTCAATAATTACTTGAGATCGATTCAGTTCTCGTAGAACCGTTTTATGTCCTAAAAGTCTTTTCCATCCATGATTTATAAGATATATTCCGTGAACTATGAGTTTTTACGTATCGATTATTGAATTTTCTCAGAAAAATACAAATTCAATTCATGTAAAGTAATTGCACACACTTACATGCATAATACTAACACGTATATACACTTGTTAAGGAACAAAACAAAACACCGACTTCATTAAATTCGATCAAGTTGATTGATGTGATAAATTCGCAACCACATAATGTACTTTTACGTTTTCAATTGATATTTTCATTTAAATTTCGATTTTCATAACCACTCGAAGTTTTCATTTTCTTCCTTCCAGTATTTGGGAAACAATATTTGGGAACAACCGCTAATTTGGGAACTAATATATTACCGAAAGCTTCCTTTATATGTAAACATCGGTGTCGGTACGAAGTGTAACATCGGATTCCATTTCAAGGTGTTCAACGTTTGAAACTCAGTTGGCTTGTTAAGTGAGAGACTTTTCGTTAATGAATTTAATATATCCGGTAATGAGTTTAATATATGATTCAGAAACAGAAACTACATTTTGACCAATTTTGCAACCAATTCTTCAAAAGCTGATAAAATCTGGAGGTATCATATGATTAACTACGAATATATCGAATAAAATTATAAGTTTCCAGGCTGAGATATCCCTTTCGCTCTTGAGTTGCCATGCAAAATTTAAAATTAAGGAGAGGAGATTTTGTTATGCATCAATCAAGTATCCATGATCAAGTCAAGTATCCATGATATGATCCATGCACAAGTATTTTGAAATAAAATTAAGATTCCATTCTCGTTATAGAATTCACTTATAGAATTCACCTGTCTATTTTTTTTTCTATCACAGTCGCGTTTCTCAGAAACCGCTTGATGCAGAAATTTGCATAAAGTATATTAATCTGATTATATGTCAATGTTAAACACAACTTTCGAGAATGACTACAAAATCCTACTTTGGCGTATTCCGGTATGCACTTAACCAATTCTATTTGTTATTCTTTTATTTGACCCATGTCTCAGAGAATATTTTCATTTTTCTATTCCTTATTAAGACAATTCTTAAATAAATGACCAAATCCAATTGCTAAGCAGACATTACACATCGTTATATCATACCTCGTTTTTTTATATTGATTTTTGATCAAAGCCATTATTCACAGTTCAAAATGTTTGTCTTTTTCGATGTCGAGTGGTCTACCTCTTTGTCGAGTACCATTAGGTTTTTTGAATGTTAATATTTTAGTAAAATTATCCTCTGGGCTTCACACTGTAACCAATCCATCTTAATCTGATTGGGAGGGGAGGTTGGTGTAGGTCTCGGTGGTGCTTGTCTTGCTGTAAGACACTCATCTATAAAGTGCTGAGCAAAAACCGGAACATACACCCAAGTGTGCGGAGTTGGTTTCATGTGTCACCAACAAGTTCATCATACACGTCCACGCTGACCTCAGACCGCCGTGGCTGGGGGTAGGCTCACTACTATACCAGTGAGTCATCCTTCCTGGGCAATGCTACAGTCCTTAGGACCCCACACATTCCATCTACTCCTGGACTGCAGTAGCAAAGTATGATGGGCGGAAGCGAGCCCTAGGCGCTTTGACCTAGTATGCAGCTAGGGGAGACAACCCTGAATTAAAAACCAGTGTGTAGCTCAAACAAGCTGCCACAGACCGTAATCCTGTGGTCATGTCTCGCAGGAACGGGGATCTGAGCTTCGCCACTTGGACCGCGAGGAAGGCCACCTCTATAAAAAACCCCTAAATCCTAAGGTGTGGTACGTGCCAACAGGACTATTTGGCTGAAAGGACAGATCAGTCACTAGCGACCAAACTCAACGAAACAGGCGACTCGTCAATCTATGTAGCCCTCTACGGGAATAGGCGTCACCCTAGGTAGCGACCGTATTATCGTCCTATACTCGTGGGAACAAAAATGAGTGATCCAATCAATAATAAAGATAATAATAATAAAAATGAAAACTGCACCAAGATTAATAAAAACCAACCACAGCAGATAAGCCATAATGTAATATTTGAAAGTCGACCTAGAACACATTCTCTGGGTACCTATCTAACCACAACCTACCCAAAACAAAGTACTGACCAAGAACCAAGTACAAATAAGGAAGATGACTGGAAGGAAGTCACCGGTAAGAAAAGACCTCACTCAAGCCCGGAAAATGTTGGAACACAAAAACAAACAAAACTGGATACATACTGGCTATCTCAAACTCAACCGATACCAACAACAAATAGTTTTACTCAACTAACAGAAGAAGAAACCCAAGTAGACAACTCCACTACTGTAGAAAAGACAACAAAACCACCTCCAATATTTGTTGACAAAGTGGGTAATGTCCGACCTCTACTTAACATGCTTAATTAACATGCTCCAAATATGTACGCTTTGAAGGTCCTCCACAATTATCAAGTCAAAATCCAGACCAAATCTGCCGATACATACAAAATTATCGTCAAACAATTAGAACAAAAACAGACTGAGTTTTTTACTTATAAGCCTAAACAGGATCGAGCGTTCAAAGCTGTGCTCAAAAATATGCATCCATCTACTAACTCTGATGATATCAAAGAAGCATTAAATGATATGGACTACAGCTGCATAAACGTTTGGAATATCAAACAAAGAACCACAAAGAAGCCATGGCCCACGTTCATTATTGAATTATTACCGAATGACAACAACAAGCGGATATATGAAGTTAAAAGCCTAATGCAGTGTATGGTATCCTTTGAACCTCCACGACCAAAACGGGAAATCCCACAGTGTGCGAAATGTCAACAATATGGACATACCAAAGCTTATTGTCGCCGACAACCCAAGTGTATCAAATGCGCTGGTGACCACCTCTCCATTGACTGCCCAAGGAAAACTAGGTCCGACCAAGTCAAGTGTATACTCTGCGATGGTAACCATCCTGCAAATTACAAAGGCTGTGGAGTCTATCGTGAGCTTCAAAATCTGAAATTCCCAAAAGCACCAGATCGTAGATTCAGGAATAAAAATCAGTTTGATAAAACAGAAAGTCATGAACAAGAAACACTAACGGCTCTTAAAGAGAACTTTCAGAATACCATACAACAAACATATAGAGACGTATTAACCAAAGGACATCAACTTCCACAAAATAGCGACATACGTACAAATGATATGCATGAAATAATGGACTTGTTGAAACAAGTGATGCAGCAATTGACTACATTGACAAACCTAATAATAGCACTCACGACGAATCTCTCAAAATAGATTGCTTAAAAATAGCTCTATGGAATGCCAATGGGCTGCCACAACACACTCTTGAGGTTCAATCGTATTTGCAGACACATAATATGGATATCTTGCTAGTCTCTGAAACCCACTTTACAAGAGTTATTTCCAAATACAAAACTATAAGACTTAGCACACAACGCACCCTGATGGAACTACACATGGGGGGAGTGCAATAATTATAAAAAATAATATTAAGCATTACGAAACAGTACAATATTGCACTGAAGAGATCCAAGCAACAAATGTGCGAATCGAAGACTGGGTAGGATCTTTTGTAATATCCGCTGTCTACAGCCCACCGAAACATAAACTTAAGGAAGCAGATTATGTAAGGTTTCTCGCCACACTGGGCCACCGATTCGTTGCTGGTGGAGATTATAATGCGAAGCATCATTATTGGAGCTCGCGTACAGTAACAATAAAGGGACGGCAACTAAAAATGTCAATTGACAAACTAAATCTTAGTGTTGTCTCGCCTGGGCAACCCACTTACTGGCCCACTGATAGAAGAAAAATACCAGATGTGGTAGATTTCTACATAACCAAAGGATTCCCTAGTGGCTTTATCACAAATAGAACTAGTCTAGATTTGTCTTCTGATCATTCACCTGTAGAAATTACCCTCAAAAGGTCCATCACATTAGCTCCAAAACCATGTAAGCTGCACACACGCAAAACTGACTGGGATCTCTTTAGGCAATTAATGGCTCAATGCCTGGACGAGTCACTACCTATGAAAACAGAAGAGAACATAATGGAAGCTGCTGAACACCTCAACTATTGTGTACAAAGGTCTGCCTGGGCTGCTTCCCCAACACTTACAGACACAAACCGTAAACTTGAATGTCCTCCGTCTATTCGTGAACTCCTGACTGAAAAACGTAGTGCTAGAAAAAAATGGCAACAGTCTCGAGATGCATCAGATAAAAAACATCTAAACTACTTGCAATCTAAGCTAAAATCAGCACTTAGCGATAACAAGAACGAAGGCATACAATCCTTCTTAAAAAGTCTAGACGTGACATCGGCTACTGATTACTAACTGTGGAAAGTCACAAAAAATATGAAACGTCTAGTCTTAAACCAACCCCCTCTACGCAAAGAGAACAATGAATGGGCAGCCAGTGAAGCGGAAAAAGCAGTTACATTCGCCGAACACTTAAAACGCGTCTTTGTACCAAACCCCGAAATAAATTCCCCCAAAACACAAGAAGTGTCAACTTTTCTAAATCAATGCCACCAACTCTATCCCCCTATTTCGAATTTCACTACGAGAGAAATAAAAGCTGTTATTGATACACTTGATATCAACAAGGCACCTGGCTATGACCTAATAACTGCCAAAATTCTAAGAGAGCTCCCAGAAGAAGGAATTGCATTCCTCACAATCCTGTACAATGTAATCGTACGTACGTATTCGATTCCTCCCCAGTGGAAAGTGGCCCAAATAATAAAGGTCCTCAAGCCTGGCAAAAATGCTGTTGATGTGAAATCTTACAGACTTATTAGGTTGCTACCAATTACTTCCAAGGTTATGGAAATTTTATTTCTGCGAAGATTAATGCCACATATCTATAATAATAATCTACTGCCTGATCACCGGTTTGGCTTTCGTCAGAGACATGGAACCATTGAGCAGGTCCATCGATTGATCAAAAATATCCATAATGCTTTTGAGTCAAACCAATATAACTATATTGCATCTGCATCTTTCTTGGACATATCCCATTGGTATGGCACGAGGGACTGCTGTTTAAAATTAAAAAGAACCTACCCATAAATTACTACAACTTCATCAGATCATATCTACACAACAGACACTTCTACGTTAAACAGGGAACTGAAACTACGTCTCTCTAACCGATCCAAGCAGGAGTTCCCCAGGGAAGCGTTATGTGCCCAATACTGTACCTGCTCTACACAGCTGACCTCCCAGTCACAGAAGGTGTTGTTACGGGCACTTTTGCTGATGACACAGCAATTCTCGCAGCAGACTACCGACCAGACATAGCCTCACAAAAACTCCAAACAAGCCTTGACCAAATATCATAGTGGCTGCAAGATTGGCGAATCAAAGTTAACGAAATCAAATCAATACAAGTTACTTTTACTACCAAACGAGATACGTGTCCGGCAGTAAACCTAAATGGAGTACAGTTACCGCAAGCCGATTACGCGAAATACCTTGGCGTGTATCTCGACAGACGTCTGACATGGTCCAAACACATCCTGACCAAACGATGTGCAGCGGGCCAAAAAGTGCGAAACATGTACTGGCTACTTAACAAAAACTCTCAATTGTCGCTCGAAAATAAACTATTAATTTATAAATGCACGATCAAGCCTATATGGACTTATGGCCTACAACTGTGGGGAACCGCGGCAAAATCAAACATTGAAATACTACAAAGATTTTAATCAAAAACGCTTAGAATGATAGCTGGTGCACCCTGGTATGTCACAAACAACAGACTCCATTTGGAGCTTGGCATAAAATTGGTCCAAGAAGAAATCTCAGAGATGATACAGACATACAGAGACCGAATCGCTAATCATCCCAATCCACTGGCTATAAACCTGATGAACCCAATAACGGCACCCAGAATGCTTAAGAAAAAACTTCCCCAAGACCTTATATAGGGGCAAAATGAAATGAGTTCAAACGGACGAACTCAGTACAAGACATGATAACATACGCACTAATTGCTGAATGTCTCAAATAACAGATTGCAATAATAAAATAAAATTAAAAAAAAAAAAAATCTTAATCTGTTACTACGGATTACTTGGGTAATTTGTGATTGTCCGTAAAATTTATACAGTTCAAAATTAAATCCGCTTCTTCATCTGCCCTCTTCTTGCACTGACCAAAGAGACCTCTGAGGACCTTTTGCAAATCCAGTGATCGTTGTGTGTCTGCGTTTAGGGTCCATGTCTCGCTTGTATAAAACTTTAAACATAAGTAATTGGAAACGAGTCGCAACTGATAGGCGACGCTGGAAGAAGCGCGTAGTAGAGGCAGCCAAGGCCTGCGAGGGGTTGTTGCGCTTGTAAAGAAGAAGAAGGAGGAAGATGATTTACAGTATTTTCTCGTTTTGATGAAATATTCCTTGAGAGATTTAACACTGGTGTTGACGCAATAAGAATTTTTAAAAGCTTATAAATGGGAATTTTTGTGAGCACTACGGAGATTCTGTTTCAAGTTGAGGCACATTGCTGTTTTGTGAGCATGAACTTCCAAAATGAAAGTACAGTATTCTTGTGTTTTACACTTTTATATTAAATACAAACTATCAGTTTACCTTAAATCTCATGCAAACCAACTTGCACAGCTTCCGATTTCTACTGCGCGTGTTCCTACAACCAGCCATTGACCACCTTTTACATTTTTTCATATTTCTACATAATTTAATAATCACTTCGGAAGTTTTTGAGATATTTTGATGAAACAAAAACTACATTAATCTCATGCTTACTATTTACAAATTGTAAAAAACGCTTTAATAATAGCTTCAGTAATTTTCAAGTTAAATACATTCGTGCAAGTAAAAAGAGAGGTAGTCAATTATTTTCAATTGATTCGTTTTAATAATAGAATATGCAAGCCGAAGGATTACTTAAAAGCTGAACATTCAAATATCACATGTATCATTTCAACTTCAAAGACAGACACTTCACTTATTTATTGGTAAGATACATTATGCAGCAAATAAGCTACATTCAATCGAAATTCTACACAAATAAATAAATAAATAAACGATATGAGTATTCGTTTCTTATTTAGTTTCAAATACATTGCAATCGCTAATATTGACTTCTTTTACACTGTCGCATAAAGCTATACGTTAAAATGGGTAATAGCCGTTGGAATACAATAAGACCATATTTAAATAGCTCTCCACAACCCATACGCAACCTCAAAGACAGACACTTCACTTATTTATTGGTATGATACATTATATAGCAAATAAGCTACATCTAATTGAAATTCTACACAAATAAATAAATAAACAAACGATATGAGTATTCGTTTCTTATTTAGTTTCAAAAACATTGCAATCGCTAATATTGACTTCTTTTACACTGTCGCATAAAGCTATACGTTAAAATGGGTAATAGCCGTTGGAATACAATAAGACCATATTTAAAAAGCTCTCCATACGTTTTTGAAATATCTATTTCATCATCATTTACACTCGATCTAAAATAAACATATTATTCTAAACCAAAACCGTCTCAACAAACTAAATGTGTCCATTCATTACGACCTTTATAATGACGTTGCTCAAGCCCTAACATGAATATTCGATGCCAGCTAATTTTACCCGAATTTTCTCGTTAAGAGCTTTATAAATATATTTTATTCATTACGGAAATCAACTCTTATAGAAATTTAAAATAGTTCTATATTTATATAATTAATTTTTTTTATTTTTGAACGTTACAATTTTTAATCGTATTATTTAATGCTGTGACATTGTTTGGTGAAATCATATTTTTGAGTAAGTTATAACTAATTCAGTTTCATTCAGAGTATTAAAGGAACAAAAAGTATCCTCTCGAGTGCAAAGAATTATATAAATAAGCTTCAAAACCGTCTTTGTTAATGACTTAATAACAATAAATTTCACAATTAAATGAAACTACGTGATGTAGTATTATTTCTACTTTCTTTAATTTCTTTACCACGACCTAGGTTTCGTTGTATTACAACATCTTCAGGTGGGATATTAGCAAAGATTCAATCTTGAGAATCAATCAAGATGTAATACAACGAAACCTAGGTCGTGGTAAAGAAATTAAAGAAAGTAGAAATAATACTACATCACGTAGTTTCATTTAATTGTGAATAATGAATTTCTACAAAATTAACGCCAAATATATTCAACAATAAATTCATCTACAAGTTTTAGAAATAAGTTTGATAAACATTAAAATAACAATAACTACTATAAGACGATAAGATCAGCGTAATAATTCATCTCCCGTAACTCTAGGTTTTAGTTCTGAAATATAACTATATAATTCATTTACTGAGAAACGTTTATTATTGTGGACACACTTTTCTATTATGGATAAACAATTTCCATTTCAATAATTTTACCCTATATGGAACTAAACTTATAGCTTATTATATCCCGCATAACGGAAAGTACGGAAAAGCAAACAGTCCTTTTTTTACAATAGTGACGTAAATAAACAAGCTCATATCGAATTTGCATATTTAAGTAGCAAAAGGACCTACTCATGCAATTACACGATTCAATTAAGATAAGGTTTTTTGCATATCGTGCGACCGGAAGGGAACCGTGGGGTATTGGTGATAATGAATGAATAATAACGCATCAATTGTGGAAAGTTATTTTCATATATAGGTTTAAATAAATTTGATTTAAACTAAAAGTGTTTATTTTATTTCCGGTTTTCTCAATTCTGATCGAAATAATTTTTTTTACATATTTAATATAATTTGGTAACAATTAAAAAAAATACTTTTGAGTTGACCATTGGATATTTGTTTTCTGAATACTTTTAAGAACCTATTATATTTATATTTTAACTTTCTTTTTTAAAACAACATTAAAATTTATAATAAACGACGAGCAAGTACGTTGCTAGCTCCTACCACTGTGTAGGTTCTAACATAACTTTTTTTAAATTTATTATGTATATAGAATCTTTCCTTTGTAATATAGAAAACGAAATAATGCTTATTTCAACTAAAATTAATATATGTTATCAAATAATAAAGTTTTGAAATATTATAAACATAATAAACATTTGTTTCACTTTGATGACACGTTTCAACCTCAAAAAATGTTTGCTATTTTTAACTAAATACCATATTTCAAATGTCTATTTACA
Source organism: Druceiella hillmani (assembly GCA_039881145.1). NCBI lineage: Eukaryota > Metazoa > Arthropoda > Insecta > Lepidoptera > Hepialidae > Druceiella > Druceiella hillmani. The sequence continues at coordinate 21,680,111 of JAYKKI010000010.1, forward strand.
ATAGTTTACAAATTATATGTTTAGAACAGACAGACAGAACACGAAGACTCCATGAACAAGCAACAAATGGGTTCTGCTTTTACCAATTACATGAAAAACTTTAAATTACACACCCATTACTTTCCCTTTATTTATAAGTTGATTATTTATAACGTAGCTAATTAATGTTAGTTTCACAAATTGATTAAATGTCCGAAAAATGGAACAAAAGGTTTCATATTTTTATAATTTCCATGTGACTTTTATTCAGCTACCGTAATATCTATTTAAAATGGCCAAACTTCCAAACAAGGTTACGTAATTCAAAAAAGAAAATGAATTTATAAAATGAAAGGCTTTTCTGACGTTCTTAGGACCTTTACCTCAAAAAATGAAACTTCATAAGCTAAGTCAATTTTTGATCGTAAATCCATCTACCAGAGTTTTTTTTTCAGAAATTATTTGAGGTGAAAATTTAGGCAAGGTTATAAAATATAATTCGCTTATGTATCAATATTTAATACTTCAAAATATTGACATAAAAATATTCGAATGGGGAAATAAAATAATCTATTTTTTTTTACTTTCTATGTAATACGTTGAATAAAAGAGAATATTATAAGGATTCCCATAATATTTTAGAATTTTATATAAAATATTTATAGACATATTGATAAAAATATTCAAGGAAATTTTATTCGAAATCGTTTGTCATGAAAACTGGAATTTTGTTAAAATGATATACAAAACTTTTAAAATGGAAGTTATGAAAAACATATTTCCATTAATTTTACGTCTAAGGAAAATATAATGTGTAATACATATGCGTAGTCAAAGATAATATCCACATTTGTAAATAATTGAAAAGAATATACAGTACGAAATCCATCTGTACTTTAGAGATTTTATTAAGTAACTAACTGTACTTGCGACTTCGCGTGAAATTCACTATAGGAAAAGTTATCAGGAATAATAAAGATTATTACATATCTGTTCTTTTTTGTTTATTTTTACAATATTTATATTGTATTATTATTATTATATATTAATATTTAATTGTTAATGTATTTATATTAATAAAAAGAATAAATTTTAATAAAAACGGCAGTATATGGCGTTGACAGTACCAATATAGTAATATTGACCAAGCCAGATTTTTCCAAATTTATAATATTCAGATAAGGAATATTCTACATGTTGCCCGAAAGTATTTATTAATACTATACCAAATTTCATAAAAACCCGTTTTTAGTGTTCTCGGCATTAAAGGACTAATTAACAAACGGACGGACATACAAATATTCTAAAAACAGATTTTCTGGTTTCTATAATCATTCTATATGCTAAATTAATCCCTTTTTTATACATTTTCCAGGTACAGAATTCACTATGTTAGAGTTTTATTATACGTATCGATAAAACGCAGAAATTATCAAAGAATTGTCATTCTGAAGAAAATATCGTGGCTTCCAAAATAAAAAAATTAACTATTTAATTGATATTATTATCTAAATATTTTCTGGACGCTTGTCCATCTAATACTCGATATATTTTTAAAAACGCCTTTTTGCTTATGTAATCCATAACAAAATATATCCAACCCGTTTTACGAAAGTAATGAAAAAATAAAAGTTAGATTTGTTTGCGATAAAAAATTAATTCGGAGTTCTCTAAAAATAAATGTTCTCTATTGAAAAAAAAATCAATGATTTCAAAATTGTCATTTTCTCTATGTGTTTATTTTTACTAGTGGTCTACATCCGACCGCAATTCATTAAATTTGAACGTTATTCGTTTACTGAAACTCATCCAGTCAATCTAGCATTTCAAAATTCTTTGGCTAAAATCTCTGCTCTGTGCGACCGGTTGACATCAGAATATTGTGTGTTTCACATTGACAGTATAAATATAAACAATGAATCTTTTAATGTATATGTAATATATAATGAATGTATATATAACAAATAGTATATATAAATTTTATTTCCATAAAACGTTCTCCATATAAACTTTAACTATGCCAAATCCCACACTGCTCCATGCGCGTAATGTGCTTAAAAGGAGGTACAAAATTGTCTCTTCGCGTATTAATATATAGATGCACATAGTCCAAAAACTACTGAAAAAAATAAAATGGAATACATGTTGTATAGACATAATATCGAGGTTTAGTAAATAGGAATACCTCATTGAATCATTTAATTGTGTTTAATTGTGAGGAATACTTTAATCAAAAGACGAAATTAAACAGCTTCTAATTACTACGAAAGCACACTATGATGGAACTAAAGGAATATAGGCTGAAGAAATGCTAAAACATTAATCTAACATTTTATTATAACTTTCGACTAGCTGCAATAGATGGCGGTAGACGTTGTTACGTTTTTTAATTAGGTTGTTTGTTTACAATAATTAACAATTCTTTATTTCGTATCTATATATTTATTTATATCATAATAATAGTAACTTCTTACATGTCAACTTCGACTGCAATCCTCGTCGCAGGGAGTACCTCATGTGCCCCAGTCCTGCCAAATCATTCTCTTATAATATTCCTCTCCTTAATTAATACTAAACAACAACTAATAATTTTCATATATTAATATAAATTCAATCGTGTGGGTGAATGAACAATTCTACCTGAACTTGTTACATAGTTATTAGAATCATTGGGTTTCTTATCTGTATTATGGCTGTCTCTTGATTCTTCATCTGTTGACTCACCATTGTAAGCAGATTCTTTAACATCAACCATTTTAGGCTATTATGATTGCACCTAAAAATATTTCCACAATCGTCTATTACGACAATAATATCCTAATCATCCTTTTAAATATAATATCCTAATCAGGTTGTAAAGTCTAAATATTTTGAATGGCTATTATAATGCTCTCTAATGTTTTCCTCTCTGCTATTGTCCTCAATCCCAATTCTTTTATAAATTTTTGTTTGAGATAAGACATAAATTAGTCTTTGGCCATTTATATTCTTATTAAATAATAAATTAGCGGGAGATGGATTTTTTTCCCTTGGACAATTTCTCAAATTTAACAAATCTAGGTATATATCTGAATTATCGTGAAACCATTCTTTGAAAGTATATTTTATTAATGTAACACTTACTTCTACTAAGCCGTTAGATTTTGGATAATATGTAGATGAAGTAATATTCTTAAATCCATATTCTTTTGCAAACTTCTTAAATTCGTCACTCAGAAATTGAAGCCCATTTTTGGTTAAGAATTCTAAAGGAATTCCATGTCTCGCCATAGTTGCTTTTATACGTTTAAAAACATTGAAAGAACTTATATTTTCTAACCTGCTTATTTGCTATAATATTCTACTATAATGAGATAATAATTTTTGTTAAATTCAAAGAGGTCTGAACCAAGTTTCACCCAAGGTAAATTAGGCACATTATGAAGCATTGTTGGCTCCTTTGAATGATTTATTCTATATATTTGGCATGTTTGACAGTTAAAACAAATATCCCTAATTTGTGCCTGAATTCTCGGCCAAAAAATTATTATTTTGGCTCTTCTTACACAATTGTTAAACCCAAAATGACCTGCATTAATATAATTTAACATAAATGTAATATATTTTAGTTTGTAATATATTTTATAATTTAACATAAATGTAATATATAAATTTTTGTAGTCAGCTTGGTATTAAAATTAAATTTTTCTTAAAGACAATCTCATAAACAATGGTTAAATGGAGTTACAATATTATCCATTTTACGTTTGTAGTTAGGATAACCCTTAATAATACAATCTTTTAGTTTGCCAAGTACAGGATCTTCATCACTCTTTATTTTAATTAGTTTTCTTTTTTCCTCTGAAATAGGTCAGAAATCAAATGTACCACTAACATGACATACTATTTCTTTATATGATTCATTGTGTAATATCTGTAAAATTTCCTTATTGATCTATTTAGAAAAATTTAAATATATATCTTCTCACCAGGTATATATTTTACACTTAGATCATATCCCTGAACTTTTAACATCGTTCTTTGAATTCTTATTGGTGCTTTGCACAAAGGTTTCTTAAATAAAGTTACTGAAGCTGAATGATCTGTTGCAACAACAATTTTTTTTTCTAGAATATACTTATGAAATTTAGCACAACCAAATGCTATTGCTAACATTTCTCTTTCTATCTTCGCATAAGTTTTTTGGCAATCAGTTAGTGCTTTTGATGCATAGACACTGGTCTACCCTCTTGCATTAAAGAGGCACTGATTCCATCAAAACTACAGTCTATTGAAAGTGCAATTTCTTTATCTATATCAAAAAAGTTCAATAATGGCGTCTTATACAAACTTTTAATTTTTTAAATGCATTTAAATTCATTGAAATTAAATATTTTTTTAATAATTCTCTCAAAGGTGCAATTATTGAAAAGTATTTATATATTTACTGAAAATTATTTACAAATCCTACTTAAATAATTTGTCACACATAAAAACCTTTCAACATCTGGTTTATCTTTCAAATTTTTTTATATTATTAATTTAAGGTGCTTTTGCAGGATCAGGTTTCATTCCTTCACCATTAATTAATAAATATAAAAAAATTAATTTCTTTCTTAAGAAAGTCTGATTTTCTTTGTTAAATCTAACATCGTGTAAATTTCTAAAATTTTCTTACCAAATATAATTAAATTATCAACATAGATATCTACACCCTTAATATTCTTGAAAATTTCAGCCATACATTGCCGAAACGCTTCTGTTGATTCACATAATCCTCTTAAAACGACAATTTCCAAAAGGAGTTTAAACTGTATAAAGTTTAGAACTATTTTTAGATAACTTAACTGTCAAAAATCCACTATTATAATCTAATTTTCTAAACTAGCAGTGCCATACTTGACACCTGCTGTTTATCTGTGATGTCTTCAATATTATATAAATATTTATATTGATTTACAATGAATTAATTTAGTTGCTTCGAATGTAGGCATATCCTTGAATTTCTAATACCTTTTTTATTTATTACAATTGAATTAATCCATTATACTGGATGATCCACTTTTTATATTATATCTTAGGCTACCATTAAATTAAGTTCTTCTTTGAACGACCCCTGCAAAACTAGTGGAATGAATGAGGTCGATCAGCTCTTGAACTGGCATTATTCCGTAATTTAATATCATATGATTTATTAAAACATCGAATGCCATGAAACACTTGTGAATACTTATCAGTAATTGTTTGTAAAACATCTTTGTCTATACTTAGAACTTTTTTAATAGGATTTTTAATTTTAAGATTAAAAGCAACACAAGATTTTAAACCTAATATTGTAACACAATCAATGTTTATAATCACAAATTCAATGTTATCATATATTCCATTTGATAAATAACACTTAATAATATGCTTTGGATTTAACCGTATGTTTTATATGTCAAGTGCCAAGTTTTACTCCAATTGTCTTATCATTTATATAGATATTTTCACACTACTCATTTATATTAGCTGTGACAATATTACCGATGAAAAAGCTTTCTTCAGATTCTTCTACTTGAGCAAGTAGTGGAGCTGATTGCCCTGGATTAGCATTAACTGACACATTTTCCCAAAATGATTTTTGCCTTTACAGTAGTTGCTACTTACACCATTGGCAAGACAATTATATTTTGAAGACCATGAATTCCCACACTTAAAACATGATTTAACCTTCCTTTATAATTTTAATATAGATTTCTTTTTATTCCCTGAAATTATGCTGAATTAAATTTTTGATACCTTAGTTTCCAAGCAAGTGCATTATTATCAGTAGTGAGATTGATTTCTACAATAGTACGTAAACCATGTCCTTGACGTTGTACTAATGCACCATCTTGACCGGTTTGTGTATTTTAATCTGTTTCCGTAACATATTTACTTAGAGCGTAGTCATGTCTTCAACGTATTCAATGCTCTAATAACCTTTAAACCTGATCATTTACATTAAATAGTTTTCTCCATGTCATGTTTTTTAATTAGTATGTTTGTTAATTATAATTACCAATTCTTTATTTCGTACCTATATATTTATTTATGTCACAATACAAGCAACTTCTAACATGTTAAGACTTCGACTGCGGTACTCGTCGCAGGGCACACTTCACATGACCCGGACGTAGGTTAACTCGTGCTGTATATGTATAGTTTTAGTGAACGAAATTGCATACAAAACCCAATAATTCATAAATTTCAATAATTTTATAATTTCTCTATTATTTAGAATACGTTACGTTGTTTGTGTTTATTCACATATTCATGTATATGTTTACATTAAAAGTATTTTGATTTTTCTTTGTAATAATGAGTTAGCTCTTTTTAAACTTACTGGAATGTTTATATGCTTCATATGCTCCTTACTATTATAATTTTATCAATAGAGCCTTTGCAATCAATTTATTTTCGTTTCATATTCGCAAATTTCATAATTATTCCAGAAGATATTTTACGTTTCATTATTCTCAAGCAGGAAACAATTTTCTGAGGTATTTTCTATCATGTGCGTCTTGCATCGTCGATTTTTCTCTTATTTTACGCCTTCTAGTCTTCTTTTTTTTAACATTTACAGAAAAAAGAAATTACAGAACTTTTTAGTGTTTTACACTCAATTTCTATATGCTAATTTATTAGTTTGCAATTTTATTCTTTGATTGCTTGCTTTGAAATATTGTCACATATAACTAAATTGTTCAGCTTTACGATCCGCTTCATAATGTTCTTAAACATAGCTAATGCGTAATTAAATAAAGATAATCGTAATATTTTATTTACTCAAAGATCCGAATTTAGGTAGATTAAATTTTTTACAGTCTTTCGTAATGGGTGTCTAAATAAAGTCTGTCAAATTTATTCTCAAAATAAATACCTTCACAAGCTTAAGTTTTGATTGGTACTATGGGCAAAATAACATAATAGCTGCTTTACAGCACGGATAATAGATTTACGGTGCAAATAGTTTATGGGTCAGCGGCTATTGAAAAAATTGAAATTTGAGTTATAGGTTTCTGGATCTGTTATTTGTTTATACTTTAATATGGAAATGTTTCAATTTTTTGTGAAATCAATAAGGATATTAGTTTTGTTTCACAGGTTTTAATAAATATTGGTTTTAAGAAGTGTTTCATACACAAAATGAAATTTTTATCAAATATATTCAAATCTAGACATTAATATTTACAACTAAAAATTACTGACAAGTCGGCGTTCAGATGGACAAAAAGGCAACTATATTGATAATCTATGTATTGACTAAACATTTGAGCTAGATAAATCCTGTTTGAGAATATACGTGTTTAAAAGATGTTCTTATATAGTATTAAATTATAAAACATGTAAATATGAGTCTTATGTTTTGACGTGACAATGTCTTATAACTCAACCCCTTATGTTCGAAAAGTGAGGATCACAAAGTGTTTCACTGTGGTCACAGACAACAAGTATTTAAAAAAATATATAGGTTTATCATGAAATATCGTGCTTTGTGTATAACTGTATCTCACTGATGTCATCAGAAAGTAAGGATGGCTAATTTATGATTTCTATAATTTTAGTACTCTCGTAAAAAGTGAACGACTCATCTGATCAGAGGAATTCTTATACCATTTTTTGGATAAATAAATAGGGCAAAATAGTACAAAACAATAAACGACCAAGAAAAATAAACATATTGTTTACCCAAAAACAGTTTCTATTCTTTTACTTTCCTTTTATTTGGCTCATCACCAAACAGTCAAAATAATTTAAATTCTCAAATTTAATGAAAAGAAATGTGTGTAATATTAACAACGTGTACTGTAATCGACGAGACAAGTCTAACACTAAAAGACCGACTCGACTATTTCAATTCACTCGAGAGTTACTTGAAAAATAATTTCAAAACACCGCACCGATTATAAAGGCGTATATGGCGATTGTGTCATCAGCACAAGTGTTACAACTTGAGAAACGATTAAATCCATATAGTCTTTTATATCTCTCATTGCTCAAATACCTTCTCAGAAGAAAATGCCTACGGCCAGGTAGACAACTCAGTCAGTCCAAAGAAATCAAAATTTAGAATCAAGGGTTAAGTAAAATCGGAACGGTTCTACCTGGCATAACTTTTCAGAATTTTCCCCTCCAACATTATTTCTTTAAAATAATTTCAATTCACACTTTTGAATAAATCGATTATTTGATTTATACAAAATTTTTATACTAAAAAATATCAGTTAGTTTAAACTTTAATTAAACATATTTAATCGGAATTTATTTCCTTTTTGAAGCTTGCTCATTTTTTATTTACCATGGGTAGCTAACCAGTTTAATTTTTCTTTTAAATTTCTTAGAATCACACTCCCTTTTTTAGCACATTTTTTACTGCTTTTCGTTTTTCTCAACTATTCTTTTCAAACGTTTTTCTATAACTTTGCTTTTTTCACAACTTCGTTTTCATATATTCTTAGGACCGATAGCATGATGAATTAACTAACGTATGGCGACATCTATTTGGGCTATCAAGAATCTGTTTAAAACGAAATATTATGCCTACCAAATATTATGCCTACTAAAGTTCTACCATTATCTCAAAATTTCTTTAAACTATTTTTCATTTGATTTCATTTTTTGTTTTAACACTATCTCTTTTGGATGCGTTATCGCACTAAAATTTAAAAAAAAAACAAATCGAATATTTAATATAAATCTTTATTATTTACAGGATTTCGTAAGCAAGCGGTCGCCCTCTTTCCTAATTAGGAATGCTTACGTACAAGTGAGATGAGAAATTTTTATGCGATTTGCTAAAATATCAAGATCTTTCATAAATAATGGAAATTGTTCGTCAAAATCTTGGCAAAAACCTTTTATATACGATATTTATCTAGTTTTTTGCCAAAATTTGTCAAGTTACAATAAACAATTTGATTCAATTCTAGATAATTCTATGATCACGAATTAATTAGACTTTCTCCGCTTAATATGGAAAATAGTCGTACATTAATATTAGAACCCTACAAATGCCTTTAGAAATATTACATATTTTATCTAAATTTCTAGATTATTTTAGCAGCTGTAGAAGTAAACTTTGGTTAAACTACGGAATATTTAAACAACCGAAATATTTTCTTTCAAATCATATGAAAATAATATTTCATTTTAAAAATCAGTTCTGCGAGTGTTTAACAAAAAAAATGATATTTAATTAAAAGTATTGATAGTAGCGTTATTGTCAAAAATGGCGCAAACAGTTAACTCTGTTTGCATTTGGCTCAGTGGTCAAACAGATGAATAGGCGGATGGGAGATATTTACATATTTGTGCTAGCGGCAGTTACAAAAAATGTTTATTTTTTATGACAGTGAAATGTAAATAAACGCATTCCATCCGATATTGAGATATTTTGTGAATCTATTAAATTTAACGCCTCTATAACGCCCATTTTTTCTAAAATTGCATTTTTTTCTTTTCTCATTTCTCTCAATAAAATTGCATTTTTTTTTTTAAATTGCAATTTTTCATTCCTCATTTCTTTCATTAAGCTTAAGTATCATTTTAAGGAACTAACTGTCTCCTTAAAATATTTAAACTCGTTAATTACAATATTTATAACCATTCATCGTTTCAACGATCAGGATATATAACTGGACATTTCCCGATAAAATCATATGTTTACACGCCTATTTCTCATATTTCATAAACAATTTGGATGTGAGGTAATTATTTCTCATATTTCTCAATTAAATCATATGTTTACACGCCATTCTCATATTTCTCAATTAAATCATATGTTTACACGCCATTAAATCATATGTTTAAATCATATGTTTTCTCAATTAAATCATATGTTTACACGCCTATTTCTCATATTTCATAAACAATTTGGATGTGAGGTAATTATTTCTCATATTTCATAAACAATTTGGATGTGAGGGAAATGTCCAGTTATATATCCTGATCGTTTCAACGATCAGGATATATAACTGGACATTTCCCGATCATATGTTTACACGCCTATTTCTCATATTTCATAAACAATTTGGATGTGAGGTAATTATTGAAGAATGTCGATAAAAACTTTCCGCTCATCATTAAATGGAATAGAATTTCTACAGCCATGAAAATTAAATTTTATAAAATATTTTGTCAACTTTTGACAAAAAAATAAAATTATTTATGAAGAGTCGTAATATTTTAGCAAATTGCACGCAAATTTCTCGTCTCGTTCCGTAAGTATTTTAAATTCGAAAAGAGCGCGACCGCTTTTATTCACGAGTAGATAAGACATACTTATATTAAGTAATTATTCGATTTATAATATTTTTTTTCAATTTACTGCGGCACTCTATTATATAATGTAATTAAAAAACCTGGAATTAAAATAAAAAAAACAAACAACAGAGGAAGTAGCACACAATATTTTATTGGCATCTCTTCTACTCAATTGCACATCCTACTGTTCATATTGTTCATATGTTTTATTTTATTTTCAGCTACGAGTTGCGTTTTTATATAAAATATGTTTGATACCCTTTATTGTAATACTTCACATCGATTATCATTTGATTTGATTGAATGCAGAAAAACTTTTTCTGAGGCTTGTTGCAATGAAGGCAGTTTTTTCCTCATTGTCATGACACTAAACTCTATTTTTGTACCATTCATGATCAAACATTTTACTAAAAAATATCAAAACCATGTTTCAGTATTTTTCAGTGAGGAATTCGAGAACATTTACTCATTCGAGTACTTCCTTAATTATATAGTTAACTAATTGGCGTCACGTCACTAATACTCTATTAAAGTACCTAAAGCTTACCAGCTTTTGTAATGTTTGGTTTTCTGAATTTGTCTGAGCTAGCCACTTGTTACTCGGATGATTTCTTAAGACAGTTAAAATAAAATTGAATAAAATTTATACTGGCAATCTGATTCTATATGTTAAAGTATATTCCTTGGATATTTAAAACATATGGTCAATATTTTACACTGAATATCAGTGCGCGTACTATATATAAGGGCAACGTTGCAGTGTTGCCAATAATAAATTGCCATCAAAAATTTATATGAAAATGGCATTATTCTCATATAAATGTTTGTTAAGTTTTTTTTTAAATTGTAGGACATTAACAATTTTTTGAAAATAATAATTGAAATATAGCGAAAGTACATAGAGATATATAATATATTTTACATAAAGATCCCACCAAAGCTAAGGCCACGGGCTGTATAGTATGAAGGTGTATAAAAATTTCATATTGCAAGAATCACATCAGGACAGCCAATACACCCTTATTGTAAATAGCCGTGCTCCTCTAACAGGGCCTGTGAGGGGATTGATCATACTGCTCTGATAATTTGATTTTAATAAAGTGTTTATATTTGTGAAAAAGGTCTAAATATATTATAAAGCAACTTTAAAAAGTTTTCTCTCATTTAACATGAAACTAAAAAAAGTAAAAATGAATTAATAGTTTAGAAGTGCTTAAAAGAGACGGTTGCGTAAATATTGCACTAAAAACAAAAAATAATTAACGAACCTTTTTTTCTTTCTACTCAGTCAGAACTTCAGTGTAATCCATGTTTTTTATTGAATGCAATATTCGAGTATAAAAGTATGGAGCGCTTTTCCTCAAAAATAGATGATTTTGCTTCTCAAAGTAATTTGATATTTTGGTTAGATTTCAACAAAAACACTGAAAAATTGGAAAGCAATATGTCACATATTAGTTTATTATTGGCGCGATTTTTTTGTGTCCAGTGATTAGTGATAATACATCTAATATTAGATCAATATTAGTGACGATAGTCAATTATTAATAATATAATTGCAATTATTGTATATATTTGGCGTAAATTTTGTAGAAATTCATTATTCACAATTAAATGAAACTACGTGATGTAGTATTATTTCTACTTTTTTTTATTAAGTTCTTTACCATGACCTAGGTTTCGTTGTATTACAACATCTTCAGGTGGACTATTAGCAAAGATCTTTGTAATTGCAATTAGTGAGGCGATATTTTCCTTATTTTTTTCATATTCAAGTCTTACCGATAAATTAAAATAAGCTCTAAGTGGCAATAAAACAAAAACTTGATTGACTCAGCAGTTTTTATGCTAAAAGTACAAACAAAAAAATTCAAAACTTTTGAACGTTGTATCAAAATTATACATTTTATCGATACGAGAAATGTACGTCACGTAACTTCTAGAACTTTAAGCTGTGCAATATTACTAGTAAAAATTGTATGGTAAATTTTGTCTTATTTCAGCAAAAACGTGCAGACATAAAGACAGAAAAGCCAACAAAATTTTTCAATTGTTAACCATTTGTTTTTGTAAAAGTTATTTAAATAATTTAAAAATATTACTTCAAATATTTAAAAAGATTATATTATTAATTAAAAAACAGCCTTTTTATATTAGACTCTTCTATGTATAATCCTTATATGTATAAAAAGAACGTTAAATATAATCATTATATAATGGAGAACCAATCAAATTTATTGCTAAAATGTCTATTCACTAGTACTAATGGCTCTTACTTATAAACTATAATTGATCAATCCTAAGATGAAATGGTGTATTGCGCTTAAATGAATCAAAAAACAAAAGAAAAAATTTTAATAAACAAATATAATTACACGAAAACACACAGCGCTGACGTCGCTGTGGATTTGTATAGTTCCAGAAAACCCGTGGCGGAACTTTTAAAGTTTTCAACTTAACTCCTATAATGTTAAAACAACCGCACGCGAGCTGTGTTTGTATTAGACATCCGCTGCCCTCCAAATTGAATCAATCTGTACCGTTTTGCTGCGGATTTAAATAATTCACTGCTTTAAATTCCACTGGATTCGAGGATTATTTTGTTTCTTTTATTTTCGGGTTTGCTGGCATAAACCAAAACGTTTTCTGAAACATTGAGGTAATTGAAAATACATTATAGGTAATGATAATAAACTGAATAATAACTACTTGCAATGGACGGAAAATCACTTTTGATTGCGATGAAATTATACTTATGGGGCCAGAGATTTTTCTCGCTAGTCCTTTTTATGCTAACAAAAAAGACAAAAAAATTTTTAAAAATTTTAAATGGCATAATTAATGAACCGAAAGTTGCAAAATAATAGAAAAAAGCGAACTTATATTTACAGTTAGAAAAAAAATGTGGTATCAAAGAATTGGAAAAATATTTTACTCCTGGAAAAGTTTCATATTCACATAATTTCGAATACCTCTAACACACAATTCCTTATGTTTGGACCATTTAATGCAATAACTGAGTATTTATTGTAAGTTCACTAAAGAAATCGAGTTATTGTAATTCTGGAATTTTTAAAGTTTTTTTTTGAAGATTTTATTACTCTTGAATTTTTACTTTTCATTTTTATTTTCATTCACCTTTAGTATTTTCAACTTTGATCCTTGTTACCTAATCGAATCCGTGTTTGTTTTATTTAAAAAATAACAGAAATCGATTTCAATCTATAAATTAAAATAAATTCAGTAATTTATATAATTATTATATATAATTATTATTAATTTATATTCTTTAAATAGAACTGTATATATGGATGACTTATTGCCATGAAAGCCATATCTTGCAAACCCTGCTAGATGAATGGCCTGAAATCGAACTCAAGTCCCCGCTGTTCACCGCGCTGTAAAAGACCGTGAGCCTATGATACGCCACGAAAACGATGTTTTACTATTTTGACATCTGAGGAAGCTGTGTCGTTTATAAGTTATCAATATCTTATTTGAACCCTCAAACATTTTCCTGTGACTCCGAATTCAAAGCAAGTTGTTAAATTTTCTCTTTATTACCGTTTCGATTTTAGCAAAACTCGTGCTAATTTCCAAATATTATTTACGTTTAAGTTTTACTCTTTAAATTGACAAAATTCTGGAACTCGTTTTTCTAAAAATCTTCAATAAACAATCTTTCTCATCTTTAGACAAAATTTATTTTTATTAGCAAGGAATATTAATTATTACTGCGTAAACAAGCGACACTCACATCCCCCCGCCAATTTTAGTTACCCGCAGATAACGGATAACTATAGGTTCAGGGTACACATTCCTAGGTTGCCGCTTGCTGCGTGCGCGTGTGATTTGTTCAATTTTGCGGTGTTCAGTTGAGTTTAACTTGTATAATTCAGTCTTAATTGCTAACGATTTGCAATAATTCAATGTACCGGTCCTTTATTGCGCTATGCACGAGTTCTTAGAAAGCAATAAGGTTACTAAGGATAAATGATAGTTTTGTCTCCCTTTTTTTTGTTATAAATAATTTTGTTTTGTATCACCAATTAATTTGGTTAGTTTGGTAACATATAATTTTATGTTCACAAACATGTCACTGGGCATTTTTAAATTTCAAACCGTTCTTCAAAGTCATTAATTTGTTTGAAAGTAATATGGTTAGAAAACGTATCCTTGTAGTGTCGGTCATAGGCTTATTATAATGTTTATTAAAAGATCTTTCACATAAAGCAAGTTTAATCAAGTCCAAAGTACAATGAAGACAATATTTCAGTGCATCACATTTAGAAATAAACTAAATTTATTTTCATTTAAGATTTTGTTTCGTTTCTAGGATTCACACTAAGTACCTTTTTTCAACTTCTATCTTAATATTATTATTATCAAATCATTTTCACTCATTAAATGTATAGAATAAAATACTTATTTATATAATTACATTTTTACAATTATGTAAAATAAAGACGTGCGCGCTAGTACAAAGTTACTACGCGAGTGTGCTATCGAGACAGTTATTCGATCGACACTATTGGTTAGAAAGAGAAATAGCTATGATGCTGACATATAGCGTCAACTCGCTCGATTGCCGCTATTTCCGGCAACGAACTGCACGCCGCTGACAGACACACAAACAAACGGATATCAATAAGCGAGTACGTATGTAATAAGTGTAGTCAATTAAATATGTTCGTTAGTATGGAGTTAGTATCAGTAAAATTGTTATGGTTATTTTTTAACAACAATATTTTATTTTCTATGGAACATTAGATTATAATTAATCTTTATTTTATTAAAATAATATAAAGAAAGTTTAATTAATGATGATTAAAATAAAGGAATATTCTGAAAATTTATTAATTTTAATTGTTCAATAAATGATAAAGTAATAATTTATAATTCATAATGTAAATAAATACAAAACAAAACTTAACCACACTTAAAAAATTACACATAAAATATATTTTAATATATATACTATCCTGAATATAAAACCAGTTACTACATGCATATAAATATATGTTTAGTGAACAAATTAATACTTCAACTTTGGAACACTAAAAGCGGCATAAAACTTTATTAACTACTAGAATGTTAAATAAAAATCTTTATGTATTTTTATGTTTTGTTAATTGTTTACCATAATATTGCTCAAGCCAAAAAACCTTTTAAAAGAAAACTGTGCAATAACTGAACAAACATATGACCAGACAAATACCAATTCCATAAACGTTTCTTTTGTTTTCATTTTAGTACTGAGCACTTGCAAACCAATATGGATCTGTATTTAACGTTAAAATAATTGCTTAGAAATTGCGTCAACTTTCGAAGAGTGATAAACTGTGTGTAAGTGATATAATGTACATACAATACCTCATCAATTGAATTCCTTGAGAAAACTTTTCATACTGAGCGCATTGGAAACGGTTAAAACCATTCGTAAGACACTTTAATTAAAGTAATAAAGTTAACAGACGATCGTGTAAAGTTAGTAAATATATTTAATTTTGGATTAATATTCCCTTCACGGTTAAGTATCGAATTAATTAAAACGTAATGTGAAAAATGAACATGTCCATCATCCATATATTAGCCACACCATAATAAATAATTAAAAAGTAAATAAAATTAGTGTATGCAACTTATTTTAAAATCTGAATTAAAAAAAAAAAAGAAAAAGTTTAATTAGACATGAAAGAAAAACAGAGGTGAATATAAAATGATCATCACATAGATATTCCAGAGTTTTGTTTTGTTTTAACGCAGTGATAATAAATCCTGTCTGTATTCAAACTAATCGAGTACTAAATCAATATCGCTGTAATAATTTTATTATTTTAATATAAACAGCTTCTAAATCTGCAGAAAAAACTTCTTATCTGCTTTCAAAAACGAATAAAAATCTAAATGCAGCATTTGATTAATAAAAGACCTTTTATATTACGAGATTAGAAATTCGTTCCATCCTTGAGACATGACAGCAAAACTTTTATAGCTGTATCCATAAACATAAAAGAGCTAAGTGGATTTATACTATTGGTTACAAAACACTAAAAGGAATACAATATTCATATTTTATTGGTTAGATTATTTGTATTTAGATTTTCTTAAGTCAATCTAAACTTATAAACAAAGCTTTGCAAAACACTAATAAAATATTGTACTAACAGCTTATTTGACAAAATTCTAAGCTTCAAAAGTTTGCCAGGTTACTGAGAGTCGACATCAGCAATTTCTGCGGCAAAGTTGTCAGACAGGAAAGCTCTTCTTGTCGCTAGATGAGATTAGTTAAACTTTGCTCGGTTTTAGTTGACACGAAAAGCAGCTATTATGTCTGGTAATTAACTATTTATAAAGCTGTCTAATTTTATGTTTGTACAGTATTTTGAAGGCTTTTTCATTTTTTACACTGGCAACTAATTTAATTTCATAATTCATTTTTCTTCTTCACTCGAGATCTAAATAAATTTTTGTTTGTAAACACGTGACAGAATACTTAGTAAGCAAACAAGAACAATCTTTTTGAAGAAGCTTGTTTGGGCAAGATTCCATCCTCCCCGTCCCTATGCATATCGATATTCGAGAATATTAGCTCATAGGTGGAAGCACTATTACACAGAGAAAATAAAATTTAGATCACAATACAAACATCTCATATGATCAGTAAATTTACATCAGTACCGTGTTCATAGATTTAGCTGGCCAACGAAATATATCTTTCATTACAACAATATGATAAGGACATGTATTCTTGTGTAATTATCATATTGTTTTAATAATATTTTGATACATCTCTTGCTTAATAATGGACTTAAACTCTATTAAATTAATCTCGGAAACAAATTTTCAAACATCAAAACGTGAAAAAAGACGTTTGAAACAGACACCATCCGTAACAAAAACGAAAAGTTTACTTAGTTTTTGATTTGAACCATAACCGTAACGAAAAATGTAAAAGTATGTGAAATTTGAATTGAAAAGATCAATCGAATTTTGTTTTTTAACTGCATTATAATATTTTAATATGACGAGGTACTGGCCAAGGCATGCAAAATTATGAATAGTTCAAATATATAGCTCTTTCTTTTGCGTCTTTTAGAAATGCTCATTTAAGAAAATCTTGCATTTAAATAATAATATATTCATGAATATAAAAACAGTTTCATGCTTTCGTTGCAAATAAATCTTAAAAAAATTATGTAGATACCATTTGTGTATTTCTAATGCAATTAAAATTATTAGTTTTCAAATATTGAATAAATTTGGCGTTAATTTTGTAGAAATTCATTATTCACAATTAAATGAAACTACGTGATGTAGTATTATTTCTACTATCTTTAATTTCTTTACCACGACCCAGGTTTCGTTGTATTACATCTTCAGGTGGGATATTAGCAAAGATCTTTGCTAATATCCCACCTGTAGATGTTGTAATACAACGAAACCTAGGTCGTGGTAAAGAAATTAAAGATAGTAGAAATAATACTACATCACGTAGTTTCATTTAATTGTGGATTATTAGTTTTATTTGAATATTTTTTGTTTTGGGATTCTTGTAGAGTAACCGTATTTAAAATATCATTACCTCTTACTCTTTTTTTCACTTTATCACAAGTTTAACTCAACGGATACAATCGTCTTAAGAGTTCGAAATAAAAAAAACATTTTTAAGGTTTCTTCAATACCTATATTATATCAAATTCTGCTTCTGTCTGGACAATTAAATATTAAAAACTATCGGAAAACTCTTTTCCAAAAATTAATTATTACTAATAATATCAGCTCAAGATTCGCAGTGTTGGCATGACGTGTTCCACAATTTGTGTTATAGATGTGATTCGTTACATTATTCCGAATAGGGAAAAGGAATAAAAATAGATTTACTATGAGAAATTTAAATTTTCGTCACTTCTGTGAAAATATATCTCTGTATATATGAATAGGTTTGAAAAAGGTGATTATATTATTAAGGATATTATAAACGAAAAGAATGGAAAATGTTGATAGATTTGCAACCTACATTCAAACCGTTCCATTCGCGACAACATGAAAAATTATTTATTTAATTATTTTACACTTGAGTGTATTTAGCTGATGGATATGGTGCAATCATTGCTACGAGAGCAATCTCTTATGGTCAACTAGAATACCAGTCCAGCCCCGTCAGACGACACCGGCAATCGAACCTGGGTCCCCGCAGTGTGCCGTGCCCTCAGAAACCGTATGCCCTGTGATCGATCCAACCACGGCGAAAAATTATGTTCATACAGAAATATAAATCGAATACAGAGATATCATTCGGTGTACTCTGTCGATTAGTTAATCGATTAAACTGTTTGATCCTTCGTAATATATGGCAACAAATATTCCATTATGTTATTATATAAAATAGTGAAGGTTCTTTTCAAAATTTTAATTGGCTTCATTACGATTGAAATATAATTTAAAAACAGAAATTTTCTCCACTCAAACTTTAAATATTTGTTTATTTTTCGAATTTATTTCTCTTGGACCGTACATTATTTTAATATAAAATTATTAAAAAATAAATGCAAAACCTATTATAAATAATAAAACCAAACATAAGAAGTGTAAAACCTAAAAAAATTGGGGGTACTATTAGATCAACAAGGACCTAATAATAATCTTCTTGTTGAAGTTATACTTCTTTAAAAAAGGATGAGAGTGAAATTTTAAGATTCGTCACACAAAAGTTACAGTATGAAGTTGCAACGGTTGCAGTCTCGAAACAAAAGCTATTGGCACCATCGTCGCCTCTGTTCACTGTTTTCATATTCATAGTATTTATCCACATGTATCTAGTGTCTACATTCACACACGTGTTTTAGTTTCATACAAGTGCGATTTATATATTTGCTGATAAATTATATTCAGTAGTGATTTAAATTCAATATTTTGATTAATATATTTACTATTCGTAAATATTAGTGAAAAAATTGTGTTTATAGACTTTTTCAAGTGCTCCAATATAATTGAGGTTATCTATCCGTATGTATTATTTAATGGTGCCAAAGAAGTATAACTTCTCACGCGGGTACATAAGTACACGCACCCTTTTTTAATCATTTATTTATCATTTAAATCTAGCTATAATTTTAAACTCGAAGGCTTTGGACTTAATCAGCATGGTCGTATACCGGTAATTAAGGTTTACAGGCAATACAATAAAGAATATTTTCCTTCTTTAGGGTTTCGTACCTCAAAGCGAAAAACGAAACATTAATAATATCACTTATGTATCCATCCGTCCCGTTATACTCAGCCTTATTATTCAATTACAATATCTGATGATTTTAATTTTGAATTTATTTTCTTTTTAGATATTATAGTTGAAATCAACACTGAAAGATAAAGATAAATTAACACCGAAAAATATAGTTGATAAATCATCACCGAAAAATACTGTTTACAAACTAGTTTATGTTACATTATTCCGAATAGGGAAAATGAATAAAAATAGGTTTAATAGAGAAAAAAAAATTGTTTATGAAATATACTTAATAAAAAAAAATATGTTATTGCCAAAATATGTAGGATATGATGATAAGCAAGTTACCGCTGGGATAGGTCCAGTTTACTAGTACGACGGAACACATTTCTCATTTGCAATGATGTTATATGTAAACGCATTTAAGTTTCCTAACAGCCAAAAATGCTTATTATACTTACAAACAGTACAAGAGAAAGTACTTTTTAGAAGTTGTGGAATGGAAACTTTAGTTTGGATTAAGATTATCGTGATCTTTCTGCTTGTATCTAAATAATTTGCCTTACACATAGGTAATACATAGTTGGAAGAATGCATCGTAAACCAATAATTTAATCAAAAGGCCACTGTATCCTGATTTTCACAAAGTTTTACTGACCTCGTTTTTAGAACTAAGTTTATTTAATTTGTTGAAGTTTGGTGTTTTTAATGTTTGCTAAGCAGTTTGAAGATATTTCTCCGTTTACGTGACATCTATTCAAAAAAGTGGTTCAGAGTCTCGCGGTCAATAATTTATTATATGTTTACTATCTTATGACGTAATACCGCTAAGTAATAAGCTAATTTTGAGTTTGATAATACTAAACTAATTCTACATAGAAAGTATTTCTATTTTTTTAATCTGATGTAACTACGAATTAACGATGTTCATTCGATTTTTTTCTTTTACTTTTGATGTGAGACCTTATTTTTTGCCATATTTCATGATCCCTCATTAACGGGAAGTACCATAGGTTCTGATTTATTTGCGAGCATCAAAATATGCGGTATAAAGGTCAAATTTTTTAAAGTTTTTTCATGATTGCGACAATTTAGAAGCTTGATTTTTACAGCTCCAAGAGACCGACCACTAATTTCAATTTAATACCTACAAGCGTTCCTGAGAAAAAAGGTATTGACAGACAGACAGACTGATAACTAAGTGATCCTATAAGAGTTGTTTTTTTCTTTTTGAGGTACGGAG
Organism: Druceiella hillmani; assembly: GCA_039881145.1. Taxonomy (NCBI): domain Eukaryota; kingdom Metazoa; phylum Arthropoda; class Insecta; order Lepidoptera; family Hepialidae; genus Druceiella; species Druceiella hillmani. The sequence continues at coordinate 21,700,828 of JAYKKI010000010.1, forward strand.
CCCTAAAAAAACAATTTAATTAATATTGCTTTTGGCATAAATTTAAAACTTGCTATTTTATTCACCATTACAAATGTCTTTGATGTTTCAAATCGATTAAAAATGGTCACCTGGAAACTGATGGTTAATACAGGGAATAAAGTGAATTAAAGCTTTTCATATATGTATGACAAGATACACAAAAACATGACTTTCATCGTTACTCTCTGCAACAATAAACATCCAAAATAATCTTAAATAATATTTTAAATCGCGAAGCGCTTTCTACTTAATCTCTTTAACATTAAAATAAGCCCACGAAAGCTTTATTTGAGTTAAACATTCACCGGCGTCCAAATTGAATCAACGTGTTCCGTTTTGCGTCCATTTTTATTATTCGCTGCATTCGCTTCCAGTGAGCTCAGTGTCGATTTAATTTCTTTTTCCTGCACGAGTCGGAAATTTATTCACCCAGTATCACGGGGTCTCTGACCTGAAATAAACCGTTTTCAACAAGACCGAAATAATTTAACTTTTATTGTGGGTAATACAACATTACACTGAATAACTAATTGCATTCGGTAATTTTTAAGAGAGTCCATTTTAAATCCAAAACCCTTAAATTTCATCAACCGGCTTCCAAAAAGAAAGAAGTTCTCCATTTGACCATTTGTTTTGTATGTTACCTCATATTTATGGGATTTATGAACCTATGTGGATGATTATTTTTTTTATTTTCAAGGATATATCATCAGTGTAGGTCCATACATATATTGTTGGATTTGACCATGGAAATTAAAGGTATATCATAGAATTCCCTAATAATGAAGAGAACAGGTGCCGTGATCGAGTTTGAATGATGTAGATTTAGTGATAATCTAATAAAAAAGTCTCCACAGTTATGATACACCAAGGGTGGTGTAATTCTGCCTTTTTCCTAAATTCAGAATTAATGCCACTTTGGTCGCATCAATCTAATCTAATCAAGAAACCGGAAAGTGATCGAGGGGACTTTCTAGTAATGTCAAATCAAACATAGTACTTATCTGTATATTTTGTTCAGAGATATTTCTGCCATAACAAGGTATCCGTACCGTGATTTTAAACCACATAAATTTAACTTTAACTTTGAAAACAAAAAGAACCTTTTTGTTATCTCTTTATTACTATCTCGATTTTAGCGAAAATGTGTGCTCTATTCCAAAAACGTATTCAAGTTTAATTCTTTGGATCTGGTTTCTTTAAAGTTTTTAAACTAAATTTTGGACATGACTACACGAAGATAATACTTGTATGTGCATTTAACCTGAGAGATTGCATTTATGCGTGTCTACAACCATTTTTTCAAAGACTCCTGATATAATTTTAATGCGTTTTTTATTCTAGTAGTATAGGGCTGGTTTATATCATCTGTTAATGGCCAAGTTTGACATTTGCATTCAAATATTCGGTTTTCTAAGGCAGTTCCAATACCTGGGGGTTTAAGGATTCTATGATGATCAGAGTAGTTCCCTTTTAACTATAACGAATTACTCACTTGGGAAAACGTGACGATTTTAAGCAATAATATGAAAGAAGGTTTATGTAGTTCAGTAATCCATTAATCCTAACTAAATGTTTATTTTATATAATAACACTGATCAAGATACTTAAATACTTAAAAGTCTGGATCAAAACCGAACAATCCTTAAAGAAATGACGCAAGTGTAACATAACTGTTCGCGCAAGAGTAAGCAGGCGAGTGAATAACTACTGCGGTTAATAGTAATATTATATTGATACTATAAAAATAAGTTACAATTACATCATGTTATTATACTTTATAATGAATATTATGAAATGGGTCATAATATTTTTTCTCAATTTTTACTTTTTTATTTACTCTCAAAAATTATAACTTTTCTTTGACTACATTTCGAATAAGTTTTGGAGAACGTTTCTAAAGACAGCTATGCCAATTTTTCCAGTCAACAAGCTGATAAAATAAAAATATTTTTGGAGCAATTTCTGGAAAAATTTACATGAACTTTTTTAAAACGACGTCATAAATTAAGCTAAGAATTCAGTGTTTAGAATAGCGCATTTTTTTTATTTTTTCTTTTTGTGGTGATCATATGTGGCTAAATGTCTTCATCTTGAATAGGTCAGTTAGCTAACTATTTGATAAATAAAAACCTAGTTTTTATCATAATAATATTATATTCAATCTGTAACTTTGGCTTAAAAACACAAAATAATTTTAATTCAGATAGTATAAAAAAATTGCTCAACATACAAAAGATTGTTTCGGAACGGCCTAGATACCTTTGTGCTTCAACTTGACATTATTTTTTGGGACACTTATATAGGTGTCGGAAACCAAATATCGTATTTAAAATATATTAATTACAGTAAACTAAAGTACATTTGTGCGGATTTTATGTACAGAATATTACACCATTAAGATGTCTTCCATCACGACGAATCACTCAATTCAAATAGGCAGCATGTTTTCTAATTGATCTTCGTGAATGCTCTTCTACCGCAGCGGTGATGCGGTTAACATTTTCAATTGATTGCACAGGTCTATTTCAAGGTCCACTTGAATGATTTAGTTAATTCCTGATACTCCAAACTTCACTACCCACATCTTAATTTACTGAACACTGGACCTATCATTAATCCGCCCGATTTCAAAATGATTACAAAACCTGCGTGGTATCTCACTAATAGAAAAATCGTTGCGGAAATACTCTTGCACAACGTGAGCGCGGTGTGCGCCAGACTACTGCGATATGGTGACTAAAAAGTCTGCGCCATTGAGCTATCGAACGCCACTCTTCTCCTCCCGCTTTGTTGCTTTCCAAGTTTTCGAGTTTAAAATTTGAATTCGGCGCTGAGACACCTTTACATATGCATGTAAAGCATATAATCAGGAGTGACTACTCTCTGGAAATTGGACACTACAAAATAAGTCATGAATACAGAAATTAATAAAACTTATGTGTGCATCCTCTATACTTTTTACCCAGTATGACTGTGCCGTAATTAAGAGAACCCTATGAAATCTATTAAAAAACAATGCCAAACATTTTTATACTATATACATTTTGTAGAATATTTACAGAGTTATTTTTTTTATAATTTCCTTTATAGATCTCTTAGAACTCTGTAATCGTACATATAAAATATTTTCAAGGTAGAAAAAACGATGAAATTATATTTAATTTTAATTTATAAATGAAACCCTAAAGGAAATGGTTCTGTTGCGTTTCAGTGACATGTGAAACTATCATAATACTATCTTTCGATCAATGTATGTAATTATTCGTTTAATGCTCTACGTAATATTCAATAAAATTAAAATAAAGACGATAGATGTAAAGTTGAACAAAATAATTTTTAATTAATTTTCTTATATATTTATCGTAAATATATTTGATCTTTAGTTACGAAACTCATAAATTATTTCCCAAATCAAGAAATATATACAAATTTACATCTTATAAAAAAATTTGCCTGAGATCGTTATTAAAAATTAACATTCCTGCTCAAAAAGCATGAATACTTAGCAATGTACATGTGCAGACAGGCATACAGTCTAACGTTTTATAAGCACAATGATATAATTCTTGCAGTTATTTTTTTAAGAAACACCCTACCATAATGAAGAAAAGAAGATTTTCTTCGAAGTTTTCACTGAATTCACTTTCACTGAACTTATTCTTGCTTTACACTCTTCTGAAGCACCATGGTCGCATATACTTCGTTCGATAATAAATGTTGACTTACATAATATTACAATCGTATCAAAGAAATTGTTGCAGACTTTCATTTATAATAATAACCTTATATTCCTCTTTATATTGGCAGTACAGAAGAATGCTATTTTTGAAAATTTCGCAAATTATGTTTGAAATTAAGTAAAATAAAGTATTTTTGGGAGTAAAATGGATCACCACTGTCTTGTTTATAGAATATTATTGGTATATTCATCTCATCTTAATTTTGATTTACTATATATACTATTAAAAAATATGTTTTTTCTTAAGTAATTATCATGTTCCAAAATATTGATACGAAAATACAGGCAATCGATATAAAATTATGTCTTGAGAATACGTGGTCACTTATTTCAATTTATCTTTAAGTATATAATAGTTTTATTAATTATAAAACACTTAAAATAATTATGATTTATAAAGCACGTAAGGATTGTGGATTAGTCAAAGATATCAGAAGATATCTTTGGCTGGCCCATGATAAGATTTCGATTTAATACAATATACTATACGAAAATATTAAATTATCCCGCTCTGCATTCATTAAGGTGCCCAAATAAAAGCCCCAAAATATTTTAATAACTAATAAAACTTGATACAAAAGTTTTTTCGCTTGTGGATTTTCAAAGTAACTCTTTCAACTTGTTTTAGTTAGGTTATTAAAAATTTTAATTAATTTATTCATATCTCCATTCAAACTGTTTTTGTACCTTAAAATGAAATAAATCTAACCTATGTAGGTCGTCCGTCAGCCTGTCTCATCTATTTATAAACACATTTTTTCTCGAAATTGGCTAGAAGTACCAAAATAACTAAATTTATTTCGAACATTCATCTGAACGTATAAATTATCATAGTTTGTTTTTTTATGTTAAGGGGCATAATATCTTCACTGAAATTATGTAATACAACATTTATTAATAAGTAATATATGTATATATATATATATATATATATATATATATATATATATATATATGTGTGTGTGTATGCTCTTTATGTAAAATATATACACGAGTATGTAAACCAAAATATCAAGAATGTGCTATTTTAAATTCATCGTTTATACTTCCATTGAGAAACTAGATAAAGTTGCGATAGTCACTCTGTTTAGTTTCATATATCTTTTCAAAGGCGGAAAAATCTTTAACATCTCAGTTTTAACATTCATCGTGTAGAATAATACTTAATAAATATATCATTTAAATATAGTATATGTACGACCAAAATATCAGGAAGTAGTTTAGATTTTTATTAATAAAATCTGTAAAACTGCGATAGTTTGTTGGGTTTCGTATCTGTTCATGTATAATAAATAGTATTAAATAAATATGTTCTTCAAATGAAGGACATATATGAATATGTCAACTAAAGTAAGTAAAACATATATTGAGCGTAGAGCAATATTTAATATAGGTATATTAAATGAAATATATAATATATATGAGTGTGAAAACCAAATGAATAAGAATATATATTTTGATCTAATAGTTTGACTTTCCTTTTGGAAAATAATTTGAGATATTTAGTAAATTCAAAAATGACGTAGGAATGCAATACGTCGTTACAAAGTTTATTTTGGGAAGAATTTCAATATATAATAATTAATTTTCCTATTATTTAAGCTTGATACGTACTAAAATATTTAAAAATAAAATATCTCTAGAATATTTAAAAAATTTAGAACGCCGAAAAAAAACAATTTAATTTTCCATACGTTTTGATGATTTCGTTCCGCCATTACCCAATTTGATGCTGTAAAATGTGTTCAATTTTTATATTTCTTAACTTCACTATTCTTAATATGTCGTACTGTTTGTACTTTTCGAATAGTGTTAAAACGTACAAAATTGTTTACAAATAGTGTCGCCTTTTTTATACACTCATGTGTGCTGGTTGATAATTTTCCAAACAAATTTTGTTTATATCAATTTTTTTATATTGAATAAAATTGGAGTTAATTTTTGTAAAAACTAATTATTCACAATTAAATGAAACTACGTGATGCAATATTATTTCTACTTTCTTTATGTTCTTTACCACTACCTAGGTTTCGTTGTATTACAGCATCTTCAGGTGGGCTATTAGCAAAGATCTTTGCTACTTTGCGAAATAATACTACGTCACCTAGTTTAATTTAATTATAATTAATTTTCTTACATTAAAATTCAAATTATTTATTTAATTCTCTCAATAAATGTGACAAAAATACATTTACATAACGTTTCCGTTTTAAAAAAAAAATTTACATACGCTACACGCATGTATAATATACGCATACGGACTGGTCGGCTCCACGTGGGTGCAATGCATATTCATTTACAAAGATAATTTTACACATAATTCAGCACCTCACAATAATTCCGAAATTAAATCTAAATCATCATCGAATTAAGAGTCCGTGTTTTTGGAAATATCACTCACTCACTTTTCTCACACAATACTTTTTGAGAGTCCATATGCCAAAAGGAAAAATCAGACACCTTATAAGATCACTCACGTCTTAATTTGTCTGTCTGCATGCAACAACTATTATATTGATTTAAATAACAAATTATAAGAATTCTAACAATATTTTATTATTTAGAATTTTTAGTTTTAGAGATATTGAAAGTTTCCACATGGTTTTTCTCGGAAAATTTGAAATTATGTGTAACGATAAAGTAAAATAGGTTTTGTTTGTATAAGTAAAAAAATAAGTCGCTTCCCCCCCTCCCGCCGCCTCACTGGCACTGATTAAGCAAACATTACGTGAAAGCCAATTTCCTAAAAATTTACTAAACCCGAAATATATGTGCTTTTAAAGCTATTAATTTTTGAGAAATTTTAATTATTTTTACGTCTGTAAAGAATATTAGACCATATATTTAGATTGTTAAAACAAGCACAATATTAATATTTGTAAAGAGGTTTGTAAAATACTACAAGCCTTGGTGTGCGTGGAAACCTTACAGTGAGAGTTGAACTGGTACTTAACCAATTTATTTTTATTTGCGAATAAATTTAAGTATTAATATGCCATGTAAAAATTACACAACTGAATTTGGTACAAGAGAGTACTCGTAAGTACGCCCAATCCGAAACATCCGGCTAAAGCAGAGCTTAAAGCTTTCAGCAAAATTTACTTTGCTGTTTAAAATAAGTTAACAGACACAAGGTAGTTACCTCACCCAGAGTACTTTGCTGCTTACTAATTTACTTCTCGCTGGTTCAATTATCATTTATAGCTATAAAAACTGGTTGCTGAATGTAATTATTACGCAACTTGGAAAAGTTTCGAAGCAATTTTCCTGTAAATCAAATTAACCTACATGTATTTATTTTTCTGTTCAGGCTTTATATTTAAGAGGATTACTGAACAGTTGTACAATTTGAAGCCTCGTTTACACATAAATTATTCACAACCTAAGTTATACTTTGAAATGTATTGTTTGTTTATATTTTAATATACTTCATGTTATTTCCGAAATTTAAATTCGGCCATTTACGGTATTAAGTTTGCTAATTTGTAAAAAGACAAAACATATTTTGTTAATAAAATAATGTATTCCAAGTGATTATAACAGCTATAATAACTAATATATAAATGTAATGAAATTTATTCGTACCGTGTGAATACCACTTACATAGCAATTCAAACAATTTAATATTACATATTAAAATATTGAATACCAATTTTTGAACGTGAATTGAAATTGAGCATAATTAAAAATATAATAAAATTAAAATTAATATAATTGTTATTTATAAAAAAATCAAACAATTAGTAATCAACGAAACTAACAAATAATTGAGTATAATTAAACTACTCTAACAGCTAATTATTTCTGGAGATATGATTTTGATTTCGGACTTTCATCGTATTTACACACGATACTTTGGCACATTGTTGAGCACCGCTCGGGGAAATAACCCTATTTAAATATTAGGCGTAATATTTATTAGAGTTATGTGTAATATTTGTTTTGTACTCGTTTTGCACTGTATGTATATATATATATATATATATATATATATATATATATATATATATATACATGCATACATATATATTTCACATGGTGTCCGGGAACAGTTGACGGACAAAGAGATGCTATTCGTTGGCTATAAAGGAAAAATACACCCTTTTTCTAATTGAGTGCAAAACAAATATTACACATAACTCTAATAAATATTACACCTAATATTTAAATAGGGTTATTTCCCCGAGCGGTGCTCAACAATGTGCGCAAGTATCGTGCGTAAATACGATGAAAGTCCAAAATCAAAATCATATCTCCAGAAATAATTAGCTGTTAGAGTAGTTTAATTATACTCAATTATTTGTTATTTTCGTTGATTACTAACTGATTTTTTTATAAATAACAATTATATTAATTTTAATTTTATTATATTTTTAATTATGCTCAATTTAAATTCACGTCCAAAAACTGGTATTCAATATTTCAATATGTAATATTAAATTGTTTGAATTGCTATATAAGTGGTATTCACACGGTACGAATAAATTTCATTACATTTATATATTAGTTATTATAGCTGTTCTAATCACTTGGAATATATTATTTTATTAATATATTATTATATATATATATATATATATATATATATATATATATATATATATATATATATGTAACAAAAAATTACTATGTGATTCTACAAATTTATTTTCTCTCTTCATAAACAGATTACATTACTATGTGGGCGCGATCAACTGTTGAGCAGTTGAATACTGCAAATGACTGGACAGATTCGGTGTAATTTTATTCTAGAGGACGGTACAGCAATGAGATAATGATTAAGCGAACAAAGGTAATTATTTTATTTGTGATAATTATGGGGTAGTTTTGAAGGATGAAAACCTGGGTTAGTCAGAAGGAAATTGTTAAGAAATATATAAACATACCGTCTCGTGTTCGAATATAGTATGAACATCTTTTGTACACGAGCAATCTTTACTCAAGCTTTACTTGGCTACAAAACCAAATCATATCACATAAATACCCACATAGCGAAGACAAATTAAGTATTAGGAATGAAAAAAGTGTAAAAATGTTTTTGATAGTGTACAGCACGGCTTTAGTATTAAATTTCATATTTGAGAGTCAATAAACAATTATAAATTGAATTGGAACCAAAGCAAAATAAATGTAGTAGAAATAGCTTCAGAAACTCCAAATTGTTGAGAAACATTGGATTATAATTTCTCACATGCAAATTGTATATTTTATACAAATATTTTCGAGGATAATTTCAATTTTTTGTTAATAAAGTAATCATTTAATACACGCGTCATTTCCTTTCTTAAACTATTTACAGTTGCACAAATAATTTCACGAATCAAGAGTATATCTATTGAAAAAACTTTATCTATTGAATACAGAAAAATATGTGTATTCTGTAAACCAAACTTACAATACTACGTTAGACTTAGAGAAATGATAATTACAATCGTTTAATGATTCACTTATATGCATCCTCGTATTAAATCTCGCTGTGCGTGTGGCCTTTTACGAAAATATAAACAATTGTAGTTCGTTGGAAGATCGTAACGAGTTTCTTTAAGTATTTTAATTAACAATTTAATTTTTTTCTTTTTCTTTCTTTCTTTTTCTTTTTTAAGTAGTTTTTGTATAAATCAAATTTTTTAACAATTTATTAACCTTATACTTACTATTAGAATTATTTACTGTTAGTCTTTTACTTACTATTAGAATTATTTAAATAAGATGGAACATGCACATTTCTAATGCATAATGTAGATAATAAAAAATAGGAATCACATTATTGAAAAATTTATTAAAAAATAGCTTCAAATATGCTAACAAATAGCTTATCTGAGGATCATCGTATAAGTACCAAAAATACACTAAATTTTTAATTTTTGGCAATAATAATTTAAAAGATTCAGGTATTTGATAAATAAATAGATAAACAAACAATGAAATCTCACCGTTATTATATATATTTACATTTTACCGAACCAATTTCAATTATGGCATGGATTCATAATATTCCAGATGTTCCATTCACGCTCATATCATGTATTAAACTTCAAAAACATTCAGAGCCATTATATCAACTAAAGAAAAATTGATATTCATATATTATCAAATGCTTCTAACGTAAGCTATAACCTACTCACAGATATTAATGACATATTCTTACCATCCAATGCTACACCCGTCACTCTTCCGTATGTATTGCGAAATAAATGCTTCAGAAAGCAGTCAACGGAGGTAACACGCATTCGGTTGCGTAGGCATGCATGGATATCCTCAAGAATTCTAGAATATAAGAACAATTGTAGATATTTTAGTTCCATTTGACGCAAAAGCTGAATTGATGTGAAAAAATAGAGAGTGGAGTACACTATTTCGATTTTGCAATTAATTATTTGCGTGCTGATGCTGGCTAGTGTGATTAGTCCCTAAGGCTTAGCATTCCTAAAACTGGAATGTTTACTTGTTAAGACAGTGTTGGTCGTTTTAATAAATCTATTTATTGTTGAATCATATAAAACTCAACAATGATTAGGGATTATAACATCATGTAAAGGTATAAGATTCTAATATGCATTAAAGGACCACATTAAACTCGACAATGATTGGAGATAAAATGTGCGAATAAAAGGCATAAGATTATAAAATGAATGAAAGGCCACTTTAATCTCAACAATGACTAGAGATTACAATATGCATAAAATTACAAGACACATGAAAGGCCCACACTAAACTAAACAATGGTTAGAGATTATAATATGGGATGAGAAGGCATAAAATTATAATATGCGTGAAAGGACCATATGATTTGACTCATAAATTAATACTCATCTCAAATTAACTCACGATAAGTACTTCACAAGAATATAGTAATAGTTTGATTGTAAATACGATCCTCACTTACTGTGAAAAAAAAATATTGAAAAAATTATCAATAATAGTTTTAAGCAATTAAATATTCAAAACCCGGACATTAAGAGCAGTTTACCACTACGATTCTTAGTCACAAGTCCACTGTGAATCCTTAGTTTTTACTTTTCAGTTTAATTTTTTTGCGTAACAGTGTTTTTAATTTTTTAGACATATCAAATTATGATAACACACAATTTTACTTCAAATAATACACCGATTATAACGGTACCTCATTTACTAAAATCGGTTGAACCCGTTCGCCGAGAGATTACGAACTATTAGTTATATAGTTATATACATGAATTCTAAGTACATAACACGTAAAAAGCGGATTTAATAAATGTATGGTCCTCTATTTTACAATATTGTGTACAATCCGTCATTATACTTTGTTTTGTCAATTTCTATCAAAACTAATGATAATTAATTTTAGTAAATTCTTGCTACAAGGGAAAATATCTTCAGACAAAATTATTAGAATAAGCGACTTGGCAACATTCTTCTAATTATATTTATTTAAATGAAAATACAATTAAATGTAAATGAAGGAAAAAATTGACTGTGAAATTAGACCACAACTGCAAAAGGTATTTTGCAATCATGCTTTTGTTATTACAACAGCGCAAAGTTTATCTGGTCTCACCTAACAATGGGAAAAGCCTCGCTGTCTGGCCATTTCGTCGCACAAGTTCCTGACATCAAGCCTTAATCATTTGGGATCTTTGAAGTCCATAAATGTTATGGAACGCATTGAGTTCTGATATTTTGTTTGTAATTTCATTCATAATGACAATGATAATTGCTTTATTTATTTATTAAATAAATATAAGACTATAATTCCTATGTATGGACCCTTAATGTAAAGTTAATGTTAGTTAAATCTTATTTTATGTTAGAATTGTAGTGTTATTGTAAGGACCGCCTTCAACAATAAGAACTTACTCCAAAAACTTCCATTATCTGCTGTCTCTTTCCTGGTGTAAAGAGACTTGAACTGTTTATTATGTCCACACTCCACCTTTCAAGTAGTCTTCCCCTACCATGAAAATAACAAACTAGTTCTGAAATATCAGTCATGAAATTAGTCACGAAAATAACAAACCCATTATTTTCTATCGAAAATGGACCAGTTTGTTATTTTTCGTGACCACTTTTCAGGCGTTATTCTTGAATACGGCCAACCCATTTCCACTTTAGACGTCATAATTGTTTTATTACATTTCTCGGTCCTGTTATTTTTCTAAAAAATATATTTTTACCCAGTCTTTACATTTTGTGTTCATATAGCTTCATTCTATTATTTTTTGATATACTTCTAGTTTGCTTACAATTTTACAAATCGTTTTCCAAGTCTGACAGACTTGAATTGAACAAGATGTATGAGAAATTTGTATAGCTCTCATTTTTAATTTCGTTGGTAGAAAATCTTTGAACATTGCAATCACAGCGCAGCTATTTCCTCATTTTCCATTTATTTTCTTTTTTGTTCAAAACTGGAATAAAACGAGGTGATCGAGATATGTGTAATCAAGTAGGTATTTATTTTAGTGGCTTTTAGTTTACAGTAATTGGTGTTTTGTTTTTTTACCGTTATTTTTTCTCAATTACTTACAAGGCCACAACCAGGCTTTGTTCACTAAGGGACTATATAATGTATTCTACTCTCTTCCTATACTATTTCCGAATAATTCTTTAATGAGTTCAGTATATTCAAAGTTTATAGTTAAACAAACATTGCCAAACAGATTTGAAAATAAATAATAGAACGTTTTGCCATTCCTCTACCTGTTATTATTATTTTTTTCCGTATGACTTAAAAAACTGATATTTGGACCATCTAAAATTAATAATTAATGGACCCTTTGCGTGAAGTGCGAACATTGCTATTAATTACTTTAGTTTAGTTTTAATACATTTTATTAGAGTTCCTTTGTAACTGGATAAGAGTTTATGAAATCACTTTTATATTTGTTAATATTTTAGTCTAAACGGAATTGTTTTTTCAACAGCGTAATTTTGGAAAGTAATAATTTAATTGCACATCCGCAAAAATTTTAATATCTATTTTAAAAGGCAGTTTGAGCTTTATATTGAGAGGGAAAGATTTTATTTTTGATAAAAAACACTATTCTCAAAGGAAGTGAAAAATACGGTTTCAAATGTACATAATTTGTTTTTCCAATATAATTTTATAAGATTTCCAAAAATATCTGAAAAACCGTTGTCTATGCTTTGGATTCGTGTTGGTTTAAGGTAAAATTAATGTTACTTTAAATGAGTAATCCTGCAATGATATAAGTGAATAAATCCATCCATCTCATCTAGACAACAACCCAATCTAGAAAACCCATCTAGAAAATGATTAAATAGAATATCGAGCTTACTGTAAAGAAACGATATGAAAGAATTAAGACGAAACTTATTGACTGAATTTGGAAGGAGACAGTCGGTTAACTGAAATAAAGCTATCGTACGTTTGTTTTAATGTTAAGGCATTTAAGTTGAAAGCTTTGAAAAATTTACCTGATTTATATAAATTGACGATAAATGTCATGTCACATCTAATTATTCCTACATTAAAGATCTGTAATAACTATTGTCTCCTAGGTATTCTGTTTAACCAATTTGACCAAAGGCTTTTCAAACACATTTGTAATTTTTTCTGAAATGCTGAGTAAAATAATGTCAATTTAAATGCTATAGTCAATAAAAAACTAATAAGAAATTTGAGCACGATGCTGTTTTGGATTGGTTGAAAATATTTTACAATGAAAAATTAAAAATTTTGTTTTCTTATTTGTATATAAATCTCCAGTATTTTTATAAAAATTATATCAAAATATTTGGTTAAGTATTTATTGGAATCAAAATTATCTATATCTACTTAGCGACATTTCAATCAAGACAGCGACTACAAGATTAATAATATAAAACTAATAATAGTGAGTCAGTTTAATGACTTTATGAATATGCTTCATGCGAACTGATACATTTCTCTAAATTACTTGGTATTTGCAAAACGGCAATCGCGATACTAACATCTCCAACTCTCTGGGCCACATACACGTCACTATTTATCTTGAATTTCACAAAAATCTAAAATTAAAAATGAAACTTTAAAAACCAATTATGTATCACATGAGTCCATTGATTTTATTCACAAATTGCCAACAAATATTTGAGATTGAAAATTTTCATTTCCTGGGAAAAACTGAGACCATATGTATGTAGTTATAAAATATCGCTTATGAGATATGCCTGTTTTATATACAGAATACTCTATTATATACTAGATAGAAATAGTTTTTGGTGACGATGAGAAATAGTACTGAAAATATCAGTTTATGATACAGTAAAAATTAAATAATTAAAATAAAGTGCCAAATTTAACACATACAATAAAAATACATACATCGTTGTCTATTTCCATAAATATATGAAAAATTCTGCTAGATAGTAATGGATCGTTTATTATTGATATTTAGGTTTAAAAAAATATTTTATTTCACTGTAAACTATTGATTATATTGAGTATATTTGGCGTTAATTTTATAGAAATTCATTATTGACAATTAAATGAAACTACGTAATGTAGTATTATTTCCACTTTGTTTAAGTTCTTTACCACGACCTAGGTTTCATTGTATTTCAACATCTTCCCGTGGGCTATTAGCAAAGATAATTTTTTATTATGTTAAAATATAAATCACCTAAGTCTTCTTATCACAAATAAAATTTTTCAGTTCTAAATATTTTGATGAGGGAAAGAGAATAATTGGAGTAGAAACCGTATTATAATTAGAAACATATTTATTAGTATTTCTCCCCATTTGTTACTCCATATTTTATAATAGTTATTACGTATAGTGATAAGTTCTTACATTTTTTCCTCGTAAAATACGAGGATTACTTATGAAATAATTTTATAAAACCAACGATATTCGCAATATGTCTTCTAGTGTTTTTGTTTTAGGTATATAATTTTAGCTTGCGTCCTTATGTATATAATTTTTGTAGTCTTTATTACAAGCCTCTTGGGCCTCTTCAGGTATTACACCAATTGTCAAAATGGCTTCTTGAATTAGTTGTCCAGCATGTATTAATAATTTTGCCCACTCTGCGGCATTCAGTACCATTTATATTATGATATGTACCAACCCGCAATCTCAGAGCAATACTTTAAAAAAAGTTCTCTGTTAATTTCAAATCAACTATATATCGTTTTTAAAATAACTCCTAAACGTCTTAATAGTAATTCATCCATACCAGTGATGCTTGAAGCCAAAGACGGTTTTTTGAAAAATCTACTTGCCGTGTTATCATCATTTCTCGTGCCGAATCCAGGTTTGGTACATTGAACGTACTTTGTGCTTCTAATATTGACAGCTTTTTTGACATTCTCTATTATCTGCCACGACTTGATCTATGATCTTTATGATATACGTGAAATGAATTCAAAACATTGAATCCAGACATGATGGCTTATTAGTTCCATAGTCATTGCAGTTTCGTTATAGACTTTTTCGCAAAGAAAGCTTAAATTATTTATTTCCATCGGGGCTGCTTCGCAAATGTGACATTCGTATGATGCTTAATTGGATAAAATGCTAGAAACCTTTTTGTTGGTTTTGGTTAGAATAAAATTCCGTTTTACTGATATTTCGCGTGCTTCTACTTCTGCAATAGTGGGAAACAATTTTTCTATTTTATTTTCAATTTTTTTATTTTATTTTCAATTTTTTTATTCTATTTTCAATTTCTTTTCTAATCAATTTCCTTTAAAATCACTCTTGTTACCCGGCAATTCTTTGATCGATGAAGACCTAGGATAATGTCATAAAATAATATTTCTTTTCATTTTTGCTAGTACTAACTATAGAAATATTTGCCATTTACATTAATGAAACTACAAAAAGGTACAAGTCATTACATTCATCTTTTGCTTCGGTTGAGAAATACTGTTTTTTACTTACTCGAATACGGTGCTCCATCAAAACCCCATAGAAAAATTAAATAAAGAGTTGGAAGTATGTTATACCTATATTTTCTTCTTTCAACACTTTGTACTTCATAACAATCATTCGTTTGTTTGTGTGGTCGACCAACGACTGCAATTTAATTTCCCCGGAAATTTCTATAATATCAATTTTGTTTGGTCTTTTTGCTGTTAAAAGCATGTGATAATTTGTAAAAATATCGGCATTTTGTGCTTTACTTTTTTTGGCGCATTAATATACATCGGTCTTCTAAAAATTTTTTATCTGTGAAAAAAGATATATGAAGAAATATATGAAAAAAGGTCATCGCAGTCTATTTTGATTGGATAATTTTTTGGGGTCGAATACACATTTTTATATTAGTGACCCTTTTACGCGAATATTTCGATACTTTCAGCACGACCTGGGCAGCATCGAACCTATCTGCTGCTTGCAGACCCATTGGAGTTGTGAGAATAATTTCACCAACACTTGTAATATTTAACAAATATTTCGCTTTTCATCAACTTCATTCCGCCAAACGTTATTAAGTCTTTTCGCGTTACACCCCCCTACAACGCTAAAATGTCAAAAAGAAAAAAAATTTTTATAATTTATACATATCATATATTACTTGTAATAAATAATCTAAAAACGATGGGCAATTTTTGCAAGGCAATGGCAAGTTTTTGGTATTTGCCTTTGCTAGCTTTAAATTTATGAAAACGAGTGTGAATTTTAATTATTTATTACTAAATTTAGAAGATTAATTTTAAACAAAGATTTCGCACAAAAATAAATTTTATTATATTGAATGTATGTACATACCTGCAGCTAAGCTTGTCATATATTCACAACTGCAAAGACGTTATAATTCAGGAAGAAATAGTCCCTAAGTTTAGCATCAACTGACAGCCGAGAGCATGATGATTGGTGAGCCGTAGCAGACTTTTTCAAGGCCCGTTAATACAAAAATATTAAGCTTGTTTTTAATATCGCTGAAAACTTATTACAGTCTTTTCAAATTTGCCTTTTGGGCAACTAGATCAGCAAACCGAACATCTAGGTTACGTATAAATATTAATGGTCTCCAGTAAGTGGCTTTAAGTCAGTCGAGCGCCGTTGAGTCGGCATTTGCATGTTTCAATAATTTTTTTTACATATTTTCGAATTAATCAGGTTTCTTTTCTGGGAGTGCGTCAGCACTTATTACATTACTTTAGTCTACTTTTATTGTAGTATTCGATATATTTTATTAATTTGTAATTAATACTTTATTTTCTTTTTTTCCATTATTATATTTCGTACTCTGCGTCAAACAAACAAATACAATTTGTTTTTGAGGATAAACTAGCCAAAACTGTGAAAATATTTCTTTTCCTTCTAACATATACTCGATAAAAAATTTCTAATTATTTTTTGCGAGGAAATGGGTAATTTAAGACCTACTTGATTAAACATCTTGTTAACTATGTCCAATTTAAAATTGGAAACTATGTAACAAGTTATTATATAGCGCCGAAATAAATTTCCATCTGTACATTTTCTACCAATACGCTCTCTTAAACAACTGAAGACATCCTCAAACAGTCTCAAACTCCAATTCACCATGTAAAAACTTACTGATCACTGGTATATAATATTTATAATCTGCCATTTTATTGAATAAGATTTTAATATTATCCTTCATATTATACTGAGCGGAAATCGACTAGCGACGTAAGTGGTTGATACGAATAACGCCCCCAAATAAATTAAGGGTACGAGTGCCGGGGACGTTGACCCGTGTAAGCTCTTATACAGCTGAATAAATCATTAGCGCCCTGATGCTGATTAGTTAAGCGCATTAAGTATTTCAAAAGAAAGATTACAGGAACGCTTTATCTAAGGTAAGTAAATATGACAATAAACGCAACGCTAAATGGGGTACCGACCTAGAAACTGATAGTGTTAGAAATAATTTTAATGTAGTTAAAAGTTAAGAAATAAATCTGTTAAATAGGAGTAGAGCTATAGTTACGACGTTAATCTAAACAAGCACGTACATTTAATAATTTAAATATCTTTCACTATGAAAATATATCGGCCAACATATCTTTCCTAGACGAAAAAATATGAATTTCTCGAAAACACCCTGATTTTCTAACATTCCATATTTTGTTTTCTTTAGGATGTTTTCTTTATATACATAATTTGAGAAATATTAGAGCCAAATTACTCGAATAATATTTTCTATGTAATAGCATTTTTTATATAGACCAGAAAATAAAATGCGTCTTAACAAAAAAAAAATTTTCGAGCAAATCATTATTTTTCTGGGAAATAGACGAAAAATAAACAAATTTGTTGTCTAATTAGAAAAATCCTTTGAACAATATTTTACACGTCTACGCGACATTTCTATAACTATAAACCCTCGTTTTGTCTGACATATTAGATCATTTTCAATACCATTTCTAATTTTACGCCATGAAAGAATATACTGTACGCAAATGCCTTTTATTTTCTTTATAATTCAGAAGCTTCTAATAAACAGATGGAATAACGGACAGAGGATGTTGCCACCATAATAGTAATTACTTTATCCATTATAATGAATTTCCATAACGTTTTTCCTGTAATTCATGGTTCATGGAAATGAGAAATGTCTTGATACTTTTAGCTAGGCAGTACGCTAAAAAATAGAACACAATCAATAGCGACATAAACAAGAACAAGCCTAAGAGCTAGTTCGATGTGTGTATCCAAAACACAGCGGCAATTGCTATTCTAACCTGAGGCGATATTTATATTAATTGGTGATTTTGATTTTTGAAATAAAAAAAAAGTAAAATAAACCAAATAAGTTTTAGAAGTTGATTAGGAAATAAAATAACACAAAAAATTAACAATTACATTCGGACGCTTCTGATTCGGAATACTAAAACTGCCTTCAAAAATCATACATTAATAAAAACGTTACTTTACGCGGAACCGTAACCCGTAAAAAAGCAACCGTAACCGTGTGAAAGGGCGGTTGTGAGACGACATGTAAATATATATATATGTGTGTGTGTGTATGTATATATATATATATATATATATATATGTTCTAAAACAAGGTGGATTAAAAGTATTGAATCACTCTTGATAAACACAACATTCTGGATGGAAGATGGAACCGTGCCATTTTGAATAAGCTGCACACTTATGATGCAATGTTCCGACTATTCATAGTTTATTCAAGTTACCCTCGATACATAAAATTTTCAATGGAATGTGGGTTCATGACTTTTTGAATATACTGCACGGTTATTATACTCTCTTCCAGCTATTCATAATTTATTCAAGTCACTCTCGATACACGTGATACTTTCAATGGAATATGGAAACATGACTTTTTGAATAAATTGCATGTTCATTATGCACATTCCCATCCATTGTTATTAAGGAAAACAAAATAGAACAAAAAGCTAAGAAACTGAGACTTAGTCGAAGAAATCAGAAAAGAAGTGTGAATACTCAAAATATATTTCAGAGTTCTGTTCACAATGTTAATAATGAGTCAAACTCTACTGAGGATGCAACAAATAAATGTGTGGAATGTTTTGATGATTTTGAAACGACAAAATCAAAAGTGGACTGGATCCAGTGTGTTATGTGCAGAAATTGGCTGCATGAAACCTGCAGGTTTCATGCAGCCAATTTCTACACTATGTACGGCGATTATTGTAATCAGTGTGTGTTTAAAACTGCGTCAAGAAAAAAAGAACAATTAATTATATGTTCTTTTTCACACAATGAAACAATTATGTGTGTATTATAATAAAAGTTATGTACAAGAAAATCAAAATATTCTTTTATTAATTCCTTGGGGCAACTATCCCACAAGTCGAAATGAAGAGTCGGCGTCTAACCCAGTGGTCGACTATCCTCATTAATGAGCTTGCTTATTTTATCTGAAATTTACTACAAATTATTTTCACAGTATTAAATTATCCTCATTATTTTGTTCATTAATAAGTAAACAATCCATCATAAAAATTAAAGATAATTAAATGCACATCTTCTGTATCTTAATCGCTTATTTCAATAGGTTAGGCAACTATGGGATAGTTTTTACCCTAATTCATTCGAATCACTTGCGATACACACAATCCATTGAACAGAAAATGAAATCGTGACTTCTTGAATACACTGCATAGTTACGATACACTCTCCCTACTATTCGTAGTTTAGTCGAGTCATTCTCGATGCACTTAATACTTTCAATGAAATATGTTAACATGACTTTTTGAATAAACATCACGCTCCTTTGCCAACCAATCATAGTTCATTCGAATCACTTCCGATACACATAATATATTCAATAGAACCATGACTTTTTAAATATACTGTAAGCTTATGGTGCACTATCCCTACTATTTATAGTTTATTAAAGTCACTCTCGATATACACAACGCTTCCAATGGAATATGGAAACATGACTATTTGAATAAACTGCACACTTGTGATGCACTTTCCCCACTATTCATTGTACATTCGAGTAACTTTCGATACACACAATTCGCATTCATATATTGAAATATGAAAGCATTTTTTCCCTCTAAACGAAATAAATGTCATCTATAAATTCGTTATTTACAATACTCGTTAATTCAATAAAAAAAGAGAAACATTTTAGTGAAATTAAAATATGACATAATTATAAATATACGCAATACAAATGTTAATATCTTAAATTATAACTACGTTTTCCGCTTACTATATAAACTTACGTACGTACTTATATTTATGATCTTGTTCTCAAATTGTATTTTTTGTTTAATTACCAAGGAAAATCAATTTTCTTCCTATATAAAAAGTGTTCTATGTTTATCTCCATGACGTCTGCGTCAAATTTAACGTTATGTTAAATTATATTTATTTATTCAATAAAGTACACTATAATGTATTTATACATACATAAAGAAGGACGGAAAATGTCCATAGGGTCCTGGACGCAGGTGTTTCATGAATAAAATTCACAATTTTACACAGAAAAATTTAGAAGAGAAAATAAACCCTTCAGAAGTTTTATTTCTACCTCGAATCAGGCGATCTATTATATATCCTATACGTATGGAATTTGCCTTATATTTATCTTCTGTTCCACCTTTGGCCACCAACATCTTAGCTTCACAAAGTCAGAGTTTCAAGAAATTCCCAAGCTTCTATTTTCAGTATCCACACGCTAGTACTTAACCGGTGAACAATTTTCAATAACAAGACCACACAGCTGGTTTCCTTCCCATAGTCAATCCGTCCGACAGACAATTCGTCACGCGCCTCTGATCCAACGACATTTACCAGATTCTGATTTAAGAAGTTAATTAATTAAAAATAAATAAAGAATAGTAACCAAATAAAATCTTTCTTTTAAAAAACCAAATAACAATAATCCTCTACGAAATCTACGGAATCTCCGTTCTCCGAAAAATATTGCTTTTTAAAAAAAATTCAAGTTATTTTTCATAAAAATTATTAAATGTTAATCCTAAGGAACTTTTTGAACCAGTAGGACGAAACAAAATACATATTGTGACCTGTTACATACTCCTTATCTAGACGTAAGATTCTAATCCATGAAATACGCAGACCCGACAGATTCGTCGTAAAATTTCCAAATAAAATTCATGAAGCGCGAAAAAGACATTAATTTTGACATAACAGAACGATTATCAAGGTCAGTTAGTAGTTTATTTTTAATTCCTTTAGGCAATGACTACGCATTTAAAAAACCACCATTATTTTTTTATCGTTTCTAAAGAGTTATGTATTTTGTTATATTTTTATTATTATTCATTTTCCTAATAACAATCCTTAATACGTTAAGTGCCGTTATGAAGATATTTTTTTGAGTTGTGATCACGAATTGGGTTTTATTTTTTACCCTTGTCCAAGTATCTAGTGCTGATTTTTTGGTACCTTTATATTCTAAAAAATATAAAGTTAAGCCAACCATATTTCCCCAGATATTTTAAATAAGGTAAAATATTAATACATATTTTCATCTATGAATAAGAGGAATAAGATAGTCGAGCCATGTCTTAAATAACTATAATCAAATTGGATAAATATTTAGAACAAAAAATGCAATTCTCACGTAGATTGTTCTAACTTTCCAAAATTTCGAATTAATTTAATTTATTTTAACAAATCTTGTCAGTTTCTACATCCAATTTTATAATTGAATGGACTAGTTGATCCTCATCGATTCCCGAGAACACTTGTTAATTTATTGTTTTTAAAAAGGTGTCATTTTAAAACTAATTTTCGAAGATTATAACGTAGGTAACTATTTTAGTGTTCCATCGGTGTTCGTTACATATTGGGAAAAATTCATAATCAGATTAGTTTTTATTAAAACCAGTGTAACAATGAATTGTGTGTAAAATATTAAACCATTTATTTTAAATAAAATATGACAAGAATAAAAAACATATTAAAGGTCCAATAGCATCGTAATGAGAATAAAAAATTATATTAATGATATATTATTATACATAACTTTAATAATTAGCTGTACGTACCACTGACGCATTTACAAAGAGGAAATAAATTCAGAAAATAATAGTGAAAATTCACCTTTGAAAATATAAAGTTAGATTTGAATGGCATTGTTTTTAAATTAAAAAATCAGTTTATTCATTAAAAATATTTTTATTTGCATAAAAATAAAAAAAGCTCACTTTCTACCCAAAATAATCTTTTTTTTATGTTTCTAATGCAAACACATGGATGAAAACTAATGAATTAGGAATAATTAGAATTACAAATAAATATATTAGAACTAGATGTTTTTTTACCATAAATACATCGTTTTTTTTTCTTAAAAATACAAAAACAGATGTAAAATAATATTAGATATGCATTTAATAAAACAGCAAAAAATGTTTTACATACAAGGTATTTTCGAAAAGAATTATTTTGTGGGTTATAAATTAATTATAGACACGAAATAACCCGTGTAAGAAATTAATGAATTAACTTTTTTAAATTTGTATTTTATGCCTCAAGGATCGAAGAAAATGATTAGATGCAAATCATCTTAACATTATATAATTGCATTACGTATAAACAAATCGCGTTATGTAAAATTTGGAAAAAGTCATATGAGTTTAATTAATACATAACAGTACGATGTGAAATAGATCAAAACAGAAAAATATCAGTCTGATGACCACCATGACATAGTTAACACTTTTAACAGTTAGCCACAGTCTCTAATAATTGTCTAGACAAAGAAATTAATGTAAGTTTAATAGGATCGCTGTGATCTTTTGTTCGATTTCAGGCCGCTGGTTTATCTAGAGTGTAGTTAGGTATAATCGCGTGACTAAAATGCCACAGACCAGCGACGAGCAGCAGCGCCACTGCTGCGCGCAGCTACGCATTGCAATTGCAAAGCCGCCTGTATAACGTGACGATTATAAACACGCTACGCTTTAAACTGTGCTACGATCATTAGAGAATCCTATGTCCATCATGTTTCCACTTGCAATGTCTATTACAACCTACATATTATTGTTAACCGCAATTAAAAGGTTAGTATTTTAGATAAAGGAAATAAATGGATGTAATCCTGACGCAAATTTTTGAGTATCTTAGCAGAAAATTCAATTTAAATGAAAATACGTATCAAAAACCATTGGGCAGACTATTAACGATTATGTAAAATGCTTGAGATATCTCATTTAAGGCAATAAAAACATTGTTTCAATTCAAAGAAACTGTTCTAAAGCAATTATTTTATTTATTTTCAACAAAAATACATACGCACCGTATTTGTAATCGCTTCATCATTCGTTAAAAGTACAATTCAAATAAACTATTTACAAAGCGAAATATTATTAATTGAACCTTTTAAAACGTATTTATGAATTCTACAGCCTTGTTTTGTATCCATGTGTACACTGTTTCTATGACGATAGCATTTCATCTTTATTACGATGTGTAAATATTAAACTAGTTCTCTGTAATTTAATTGAGATCAACGTTCCTAAAGTTACAATAACACGTGCTATATCCAACCGCCTTATCAGAAATTAAATCGCTCTCTGCTAATCGGCTTTCACCAACGTATATTACTCAATTTCCACGTGTCCACATAAATAGATCCAATACTTAATCCCACAACACTTGAATAAACTAACAATAAAATTACGCTTTGATAATTTCAATACCCGTGATAGAAATTGTATATATACATACAAATTGACTTATTAATATTTTTTTAAATCGTACAATCGTGAATTAATTCAAATATACTAAAAGTTAGTAAAATTCAAAATTGAATAATCCATCACGTTTATAACTTCAAAAACTTTAACGACAGCCAAAAAGGATGTATGAAAACTTTCATAGTCTTACTACTATACACGACATCCCATTATTTATATAGCAATTCTTTGAAAACTGCTGCAGAGGCAGGAATGAGAAGTAACGATAGTTATCAGCATCTTCATTAGGAAGCCCTAAGAGTAAGTAAATACAAAATCTGATTAGTGAGAGTTCATATTGGCGTAAGGAAAAATAATTTGTTCCTGAACAACGATTATAATATACTATACGATTTTAAAGATAATCCAAATAGAAAAATTTAATAGTAATATAGATGAATGGGACCATTAAAATTTTAATGGTTCTTTACTAATGACTTTTTTAATGACGATTATTACCAAAAAACCAAAAGGTTATAAATTTTATCTCAGCAACTTCTGTGCCATAACAGAAAGAAACAAATTATGGGATATGCAGTTACAAAATAATTTTAATACTAAATTGAAGCAAGAATGAAATCTCTTCAATAGTTAATTTTCAACCACAGAAAACTCAACTAAACTGTTATTAAATAAAAATATATTGACTTTCTATCTTCAATTGGAAAATGAACAAATAATACTGAAAGGATTTAGTTAAACTCTGATCTTTATGGAATCCATCAGTTCTTTTCACAAGGAAAGAAGTGGTCTTCTCTTGTATGAAAACATTCTGTAGCTCCATCGCAATAGCATTACAAAATTTTAAAAAAATCCTGGAAAATACAAAAATAATTCGAATTATCCTGAATTGTACGTATTGGTACTTGAATTTTACATGTTGGTACACGCTCATATTTAGCTTTTCTTAGATTTTGACAACATTAAGATCTCACAAGTACCTTGATGAAACCGTGATTAATGAAACTGTAATTAACAGATAGACTTAAAACTAACTAATTACGTCATTTCACACAATTAAACAAAAATATTTTTTATTTCAATTTAAAAAAGTGTGTGTAAACATTTTACACCCATCTTTTTTTCTTTAGAAGTGTAAACACGAAATAAAGCTAATGGTTTTTAAAACAAACCTATTCATTCGATTGAGTTGGAATGTAGTTAACTGTTTGAGTAAAATTGTATCAATAAGTTTGTTGAAGTGGCGACAAACCCAAGTCACATTTGGTTCTTTTCATAATTATTTCTTAATATTCATATAAGATATCCCGTAAGTTCCAAAATACCAAAGTAGTGCTAGTTGATTAAAAGTCGCCTGAAAAATTATAATGACATGTCACTGTGAGTGAGTCAGACAGTGAGTTTTCAGGTCCATATCATAGAATCTATTCAAGCTACAGTAATATAATTTATAATTCTGTACAATAATTATTAAAAAATCATCATCATCATCATCATATATATATTAATACGCTAAGGTTAAGATGTTACTCTCCCTTTTTAGAAAAAACCTCACAACTAATCCACATAAATTATATATCATTTTATAGATAATTGCTTGCTCTACCGGCATTCACAACTAAAAAATTTATTATTGCTATTGTTTTTGCAAATTAATTAATTATTAAAATTATATACACAAAACAGCAATGCTGCCATCTAACGGCTCAACGTCAATATGATTGACGGTCGGTAAAATTTTTTTTTAATTTCAAATCCACTCACGTATAAATGAAGTGGCGCTTTAGCTCAATGCTTTTGATACTTGCGCCTCTATATGTCAATTTTAGTAAAATATTTGTTTGATCTGTCACCTGAGCTTAATAATGGAATAAATAATGCGAAGACTTTGCACGGGTCACGCTAGTACCTATGTAATTCTTTACATTTATCGCAAATAGGAACTGAGGGACAATGTTAAAATCCTTCCATTACATAGAGCCCGGGGTACCTACGATCAGTGTTTTGAAAACTTCTTTTGGACACTACTTTGTGTTTATATAAAGATAAAGACGCATACAAATATTCATACATACGCATATACGTGAGCAAATTAAATGATCAAACAAGGGACCACACTTTTTGGTAATTAACATTTTTCTAAGAAAGAATAAATTTTACACTCGCTTGAAAACATATTTTCTGCATATTTATGTCCGTCAATAAGTTATCACTTTATACAAAGGTGAATAGGTGAATGTATTAACTAACAAGCAGTGACAATAACAAATGTCCACATGAAGATTAGAGCAGTAAAAATATAAGGAAAATCCAATTTGTAATATCGAAACCTGTGTCATTCACAAACAATAAACATAATCCATCCATCCATTTTGTAATATCGAAACCTGTGTCAATCACAAACACAAACTTTGATCTACGAACAAGTGAATAATTTAAAATATGTTGTAAAATGCTATTTACATATCTTTATTTAATAAATACGTAAACTCGACAATTACTGTTCTACCACCCATAGGATTTAAGAATTTTTAACATATTTCAATACTACCTATTCAACTGAATTACATGAACTTTACTCGACAAAAGTAAAATCTCGCCAAATTCAAAATGAATATTTTGCAGACGATTCCCAAAGCGGAAACGGAAAAAAACTTTTTCCATCTCGCAACCTTCGTTCCCTCTAATTCCCCTCAATTCTCAGCCTACCACAACTCATCGAAATGCCCTTGACTTTGAACGATATTAAAGAAATAAAGCGTGCCTTTATCGATTTGGCCAAACTGACGGAGTCGTTTCGAGTTATCAGAGGTATCATGAATTTATTAACTTGTTTCGTCGAATTTTACAGGTTTTATAAGCTTTGCATTAAACTTATTTCATGATTTGACCGCAATAACGTATAGTAATATTTCTAGGCCGGTAGTTGTCGTTTTACAATTTTTTTATAACAGAAATCATACTGAGGATGAAAATAAGCCGCATGTAGGTATTACATAGAAAGATATACGCAGAAATTAAAAGGTAATAAATTTAAAAAGATAATGGAAATATCGTACTTATAACACCATTTTTATATATTGAATATATTTGGCGTTAATTTTGTAGAAATTCATTATTCACAATTAAATGAAACTACGTGATGCAGTATTATTTATTTATATAGAATCTTTGCTAATATCCCACCTGAAGATGTTGTAATACAATGAAACCTAGGTCGTGGTAAACAAAATTAAAGAAAGTAGAAATAATACTACATCACGTAGTTTAATTTAATTGTGAGCATTTTTATAGTAAAAACGTAATAAATAATCTACTAAATACGAATAAAACTCACTGAAATTAAAAGTCCTTCACACACAGATACATATAAAAATGAAATCATTCAAGAGTGCTTAATATTTACATTAGGCTATTTACAAATATTAATATTAAACTTTGCTATGCAAATGTACTATTTATGTCATTCAGAATCGAAAGAAAAATAACAGTAAAACGCTTGACCGGTTTTTTAACGAATTTCGAAACAGATCTCGCGAAGAAGACGCCGTATAAAAATATTATTTAAAATTTTTCGTGGCAATTTTAATATCCATTCAATGATATCCCATTTGACAAGGTAAGTTAGAACAAATTTCGCCCCTAAGTTTGGTAAAAATACCAAAAAAAATTACTTTTTAACAATAAATATTGTTTCTTTTAAAATATTTGCAGGTACATTATTTTAGTAGGTATATTATTTAGTAGGTATATTTAGTAAGTATATTATTAGGTATAAATTTTTTAGTATGTATATTATTTAGTAGGGTATTTATTTAGCAGGTATTTTCACTTTTTACAATTTCAAATATTGTCTAGTACCTATTTATAGGCATAAAATATCGTTAATATCACAAAGACTATGAGATTTGGAATCGTCGCTATTGC
This sequence comes from Druceiella hillmani, assembly GCA_039881145.1. Lineage (NCBI taxonomy): Eukaryota > Metazoa > Arthropoda > Insecta > Lepidoptera > Hepialidae > Druceiella > Druceiella hillmani. The sequence continues at coordinate 21,728,589 of JAYKKI010000010.1, forward strand.
TTTGCATCTTTAGGCAAAATTCTAATAGCATTGTTTATTTTTCATAATTTTGACTTTAGCAAATTTTGAAGATGAAAGTGGAAACATATTTTTTAGACATTTTAAAAAATGTCTCTAAAACTACCTTAATCATTATCTTAAAGTAATATTACAAACAAATTTTACTCAAAATTTTTAACCACATTTAATCCTTCCAAAAACTCCCCATGAATATTTTTGAGTCTAAAACATTTAGATATATGCGGATTACTATGTGTTTCTTTAATACAAATTTCAATTTCATACCTCAAAATGTTTCTGATAACATTTTATAGATGTTTTAAGCTGATCTTTGAAATCTGAATCTTTGAAACTGAGTTAAAATTCAGAAATAATACACAAATAATTTACTTTCAGCTAATATTCCACAGAATACACAAAGTTTAAAAAAAATCGAGTACAATATTTGCCTTTTTAAAATTTCCATAAGAATATTTGAATGTCAAATTCAATGCCACATTTCTATTCAAAACGGTTTCTGAGGAAAACGGTTGATGGATGCTCGAATAATCTTATAACGGTTATATTTTTTTCCTTCTTTTGAGATATGCAATCGTGAAGAGAATAAAGTAGTGAAAGATTGATGAAAGACGTTTAAAAGCACAACATGCTCAATCCATATGAGTTTAAGTTATCCGCAACTTATCAAAGTTGTAAGCTTTTGATCAGCTGAAAATCGACGTTTCTTTCATGTCTTTTGCTTTGTGATGAATAAGAAGGCGACCTTACACGAAGTTAATATTCATAAGGGAGACGTGATGAGAAATCTACATAATTTCCAGAAAACGATTTTAACGTAAATAACAGATAATTTTAAACAGATTTTATTTAAATGCGTGGAGGATATACGTACCAACGAAATTTTAAAGTAATTATTAATATAACTGAACAGATTACTTATCTTTTTACATTCTCCCCCAGTACTGGAAGTGATGAATATGCCACAATAAAACATGAACCTTAAACCAATGCCATTCGAGTTTAGCACCACTTATTTTAGTGTCGCCTGGAAATATTTATCTTTATCCAAGTCAGAAATATTGGATGATGATAAATTTCTCTCCTCATTTTTTTATTACAGAAATGTATTACATTGGCAGACAAAGCAACTAAATTGGCAACATCTAAAATTCACACATTGGTTAAATTTTCGGTTCCACAGATTTCACACCCATTATTTCGTCGATTTTCTTAACAATTTTTACTTAATAGAACATTTGCTAGCCGCTTTACTCTTAATAATTTTAAAAAAACAATAAATAAGAACATTTTCTGTATTCAACAATGTTTTAAAATCTTTCTTTTTCACATTGTTTTGAAATAAAGGGCAGTCCGCTGAGGAAAATCCCGCCCAATTTTCTTTTATTATTAGTTTTAGAAAAACTAGGGGGCAAGTTTGGTTTTATGCCATTATTCAATTAAAATATATTTTCTACCCAACTCTTTCTACATTGTTTTTTTATTTTTATTTACAGCTTTTTCTAATTTATTATTTTGATAATTTTCTTTTTCATGAAGGGCCTAAGCTCTGAAAATAAATGGTGTATTCATTTTACCTTAAATCATTTATTTTATTTCCATCCTTATTGAATCTTATTCGTTAGTTATAAAGACAAGAAAAGAAAGAAGCAATTTTGAATGTTAGCAACATACAGTAAAAATTATATTGGGCTTCCATTATAAATATTTAGGTAATTACGTACAATACCTCACAAATTTGTTACGTTTCAAAATTCTAAAATTAAATATTTTTACCATAGGTATTATTATTTAACTACTGAAAGCTTTCCTTAGAAGCTTTTATGCTAAAAGTCCTAGTCAAGTCAAGTGAAGACCTAGTGTGGGCTTCAACATTAAACGTCAGTTTTGTTGGACGATGTGTCTGATTGCATTGAGAATTATATTCAAGCAAACAACGTGAAAGTAAACGTATAAATTTGTTTACACCTATATTTTCCTTCAATATTAAAAACAATGAAAATTGATAATTGATTTGCTTCCCTAAATTTTCATTAAGATTGTTAATTATAAATTCTATATTTTTCAAAAATAAAAAAAAGAAAAATATAGAATTTATAATTAACAATCTTAATGAAAATTTAGGAAAAAAATAATTTTTTGCGTTAACCTGACTTTTTATTTTTCTTTCCGTGAATTTTTCTTTCCCTTAGTTCTACATTACGTAAGGAAAAATTTATATTTTCCAGAAAGTACTTTTAATTCAACTTCGTAATAAGTAGTTGTAAAATGTAAAACAAATCAATTATGAATTTTCATTGTTTTAAATATTGAAGGAAAATATATCATGACTCCTTCTGCTCGGATTAATGAGATGCGAAACAATTACAGTAGCAGAATTTTAGGTCTATTAGTATCAGTCAGAAAATTATTAATGTATTATTACCCTAACGTTTTTAACGTTATCTTAACATTTCTTTGGCCTCTTGATTAAAAAAAAATATTTTCGCAAATAATTTGAAGCCATTAAATTTTTTAAGCAGTTTATTTTCATTAACACTTTCTTCTACATATTTGAATTTTCCTATTTTGTATGGAGAATGTAAATTAATCATTTTACTTATGTAATCTTGGGAAATTTTATTTATTTAATTTTTTTTCAATTTTCTTTATTAAAATTCGTTTCAAAATTTTTCAATGAAACGCCTATGAATACATAAACAAATATATTATTAATTTTAAAAAGCGTCGATTTTTTTTCTAAAATATATTTATACCGTTTCAATATATACCCATATTCTTTATATTCTAGTAAAGAAATAGCCAGGTAGAATATCCAAATCTACAGGTATCATACGTCTGGTGAAAGATTTAATGTGTTTCAACTACTATAAAGTTTACCCACCTTACTTTTTATTATATCGTCCTCAATCATCCTTATGAATATGATTTCTGCTCAATATTATTAACCTTCCCTCTACACATTTCGTGGATAAGTAGTTATCCACATGATTTAATAAATTTGAATCGAATTCATATTTCAATCACTCAGATATAAGCTAAGATCTAAGGTTCAAGCCATTTCTATGCATTAGCTTGATAAATGAGCTATACCGCATGATCGATGAGTTTATTCTATATTTGCTTATGGTCTTGAATTTTTTAACGAAATATTATGAGTCACTGACTATTGGAATCTACAGCTATGCACTGATACATACCCCTTTTACTCGAGTGAAATAAGAATTAATCGACGACTATGGTGTAATTTAAATATGTACGCTCAGTTCCTGTAGGTTATCGCTATCACTTATATTTAATACATAACTTATAATTGTTTATATTTCTTCCATTGTTCGTTTATTATATAAAGCTTTATTCATAATAGAGTTGCCTGCATTAACTGAAGTCCTTAAAAAATTCAGTAAATAAAAATATGTCAGTATCATTTTGAATTAAAAAAAAAAATTTCGCCTCAAAATTATTTGTTTTTCTAGTCATATTTAACCGATTGGTATATATAACTAAGATATAATAAATATAAATTAAATTCAAATTTCATTAAAAATAAGCTAAAGTCGAAACGAATTCTTTTTATTTTTAAAAAGGATTAATCATATGTCTGAGAAAATATCAGTGCCTATGTTTTATATGACTATTAAACTTTTACTGTGTTATGGGCCGCTAAATATCGTGATCTTAAATATACATTACACTCGAGTTGAATGAATCATAAATAAATTAAGCTGATTATATGAAACTTAAGGAAACGTTTAACTGTGAGATCTATGAGCTTGTCCCCATCCCCTGTAGGTATTATTAACTTCACACAATAATTCCATTTTTACTCCTTTCGTCAATATATGCCTGGATAGAAAATTTAATTGCACTATTTAAAATACATGTAGCGCCATCTGTTAATTTAAATAGGTACTCTACATTTTTTAGTTAATACGCATTGATTAGCTAGATACTCTTTGTTGTTTTTGTGGCACGTATTGTTTCACGTTGATATATGTGTTTTTATGACTAATCTTAAATCGTTCGAAATGGGTCATTCATTTTTACGTGATGCGTGCACAAAGAAATATACAAACAAACAATATTCCAAAAATGATCTCAACGTTCCGAATGATCGTAATGATCTTATTTCCAAAAATGATCTTAATGTTAATCTATCACGTATCCTTCACTACCTGCAATTAATTTTAATGCAGATATTTTCAATAAGTTTAAATCTGTATTATATGTACACACATGATTGATAGTAATTTGTTCGGTGGAAAATATGTTATTTTTACATCGTGTGTATAATCATTCTCATATTTAAAAAGAATAAAATGAATGGGAATATATACAGGTCTGTTCTAGAATTATTATCGTTCCGCGAGACTTGTTTTGTCGCTATAGATTTCATTATTAAACTATTAAAACATTAATTTTATGGACATTTATAATTACGAATTAATTAATCAGAATGTAAATACTATAGCACACTTTATCTAAATTGTATTATTTTTTTGTGAATTTAGCAGTAATACATCTATTGGGGGCATATATGTACAACATGTGGGTTTTATTCGTCAGTTGTAATTTATTCTACAATAAAAATAATGTTTTTAGTATCCATGTGGTAAAGGATAAACAAAAAAGTGGAAAAATCTACTTTCAAATATTTTGAAGTAACAGAGAACCTATTATTTAATTCTAATTAAAAATTAAATATAAAATTCAATAACTAGACAATGCACCCTTTCGCTTAGATATCACAGCTTAATTTCTAACTACAAACACGTAGAAAAGTAATACAATGTTACACCGCACAAATATGAGGAAGACACATTTCGGTTGAACATTCGTCATCAAGTTAATAGCGAAAGAAATGCATTTGAAGAGTGGGTAATGAGAACTGTGAGTGATAATGAAAATCTGAATTGAAAATATAACAACGCATTGTGTGGTTACTCATTCATAAAATCGAACGGATCGAAACGGATCGAGTTGGCTGAACGCAGGTGTTTTCTTCTATTGTAATATACATGCCAGCATAAACTAAATAACGTATGTAAATTATTCTGTAATCACGTAGCGTGATAACAATTCGTGTTACATTGAGGAAAATTCAGTGACTTGCGTTTGAAAACTCGTTGCCTTCGAAATGTATACTCGTGTTATATGTAGGTTTTAATCACAAATTATAAGAAAAATCATTTTAACTTATTACAAAGCAAATATTCTTCATAGTAATAAATTCATAGTAATGACACAAAGTTGAACAGTCGTTTATTCCCTTATTTTATACCAAGATGGTAAAATGTGACACATATAGAATCTATTTTGTCTCTTACTGTCTTCATGTCACAAGGGATTCTTTTGAAGACCATTTATACGAAAATTTTACAAAATTGAAAGAAATAGCAGGTCAATTACAAACTTTTAGAGGAAGTTGGACGGCTATTTTGAGGGGCAGTTTTTTATGTTCACAAAAATGCAAAATGAAAGCAAAATAATTTCCGTTTAAGATCATGGTGTTAAAAATTAGACGTTAATTAAAGGCCGAATTCAAAAATAAATAATTTTTTAATGTAATTTTTCCCCCTCGCCATATCAAAAACTACATACCATAAAAATTTATAAAATCAAATATATCGGTAAATATGCACAAAGTTTTGTTACGAGTAATATAATTATTGATAATCAAAGTTTTAGTAATAACATCTACCCTCCTGCATCTGCCTTCTTTCAGTTTTATTACTTAAACTCTTACGACTCTCGTACTATTCCACATTTCGCCTCTGCCACGCCAATTTCATTTATGTGGGTGCGGATGGAAAATTTCATTAAGCCATTTAACATACATAACGTCATCTATTGATGTCCATATGTACACATTAATTTAGCAATTACTACGCACCGATCAGCTCTTTTTAAGCATTTCTTTGTTACTTTTTCATTAATACAAAAGAAATAATGTTTTGGAAATATTAACGGTTAATTGTATTAGTAAAAACAAATGATTATTCACAATTAAATGAAACTACCTGATGTAGTATTATTTCTACTTCTTTATATTAAGTTCTTTACCACGACCTAGGTTTCGTTGTATTACAATATCTTCAGGTGGGCTATTAGCAAAGTTCTTCAGGTGGGCTATTAGCAAAGATCTTTGCTAACAGCCCACCTGAAGATGTTGTAATACAACGAAACCTAGATCGTGGTAAAGAACTTAATAAAAAGAAGTAGAAATAATACTACATCACGTAGTTTCTGTTAATTGTGAATAATGAATTTCTACAAAATTAACGACAAATATATTCAACAAATGATTATCTTAAAAATTAATTATAATCAAAGTATCTTGGATCTGTGCTTCTAATTTTGAACTTAATTCATAAATTTATGATTGTACAAAAAGAAGTGAAATTACAACAAAAACATTTCTTCTAAAAATAAGATGAAGTGTTGCGATTGGTTAGTACAAAAAGCTACGAAATCTCATACGAAGCCAAGTCTACTATGTGGATATTTGAATCGGTCTAAGATTTTTTTCTCTTCCCGTCAATAAATTTTCATTTAAAAAAAATGTTCAAATGGTTTAGCCATAATGTAAGCGATATTTTACTAAAACTAAAGATAACATCATGCAAGTGCGTATTGGTCAATTTTAAAAATAACCGAAATCCAAAATTATGACAACGGCGTGCGCTAGAAAACGTGTTATAATGTGGTTTACACTGTCAAAGGATTTATAAATGATAAATTTTTTTTATCAATGAAAATTTCAGAAAAAGTTATTTATAAAAGGAATTTAATAGATGAAGTACCTATGAACTAAAGACGCCAGTAACATTTAGATACCCAATTGTTAAATCCACTTTTCAAAACAAAACAACTTCTATCAAACAAAGCGACATCTATCAACTAGTTTAGTTACTTAGAGGTGAGAATATTTTTATAGTTTATTTATTATTATCATAATGATTTATCATCTCATTATGTATCTTCTGCAACCTTTAACACGTCTAAGTTGCATTAAGAGTATTAAGTTGTTTATGGGAGAAAGGAAAAAGCAACAAGTGGAAAAAGGTTTAATTAATTTTTGGTCTCGGTTATTTAGTGAAAATTAAATTTTTTGAAATAATAAAATATACGGAATCTATTATATATATATATATATATATATATATATATATATATATATATATATGCGTGTGTGTGCTTACTTAACTTTTTTTGTAGTATTAATTATAAAGTGCACATATAAAATTGTTGTGAAACACAGAGTAATAATTTAAGTTGAAAAAAATATATATTAGAAATTGTCATGGAAAAATTAATTTTCTACCTAAAATTTAGTTTTAGGTCAATTAAAAACCAATACAATAAACTCGTATACACCAATGAAACGTTGAATACAACAAAAAATGGATGCAACTCATTAAAAAATACGCTACACAATCACAACAAAAGCTTTATTTCCTGTATAGCAAGAGTACAATTGGTATACTTCCGTATCCGCTTTTTTAGCTTCATTCAGCTGACAATACCGGCGTAGTTCCAAAACCAAAATAAAAGCGCACAAAACCATTCTCCAACGCGGTTGTAACAGGACGATATGGCCGAAACAAACTAGTTCCCTTTTTAACGTTCAGGCGACATGCGAAAGTTTGTATAATATTAATATTTATATTGTTAAAACAAAGTTACTCCACTTAACTAAACTTCCCGTGCATACAAAAGTTACATTTGTTCTTCGCACCGATTTTGAAAAGTGTAATGGAACGATTTACTGTACAAGCTACTTTATGAAGTCACTAAGTATTTTGATTCATACAAGAACGCCTTATTGATTAATATTTTACACAGATTTAAAATTGTTCTTTAAAAATGAACATGTTAATAAATACATATTTTAAGACTTGACGAACTATATTTTATTAAATTTAATGAAACCTTTCCATATGTGGAAAAATTAATTAAAGATTGAATTAAAAAATTAAAAAACCCGACTGAGTAGTGGAAAAGTAAATTAAACATTTATACATAAAAATAATTTTATAGCATAAAGTTTCTATCGATAAATTTCTGGCTCTGAATCTTAGTGAAGAAATTGTGAAAAATTTTGTTGGTTTGATTTACCTGATGTTCGATATAAATTAATTACCCGATGAAAGTAAAAGCAAATTAAAAAGGCGAGCTTGAAATTGAAAAATTTCTGCTCATTCTCTGTTAGCGAAAAATTTGCCTTTGTTAACAGTTTTCTAATAAATTTTCTTCTTCCTCGGTTTGCATTTTTCCTTGTTTTTAATGCCAAACTTTGAACTCATATAAGTTTTCTTTTCACTTTTATTTGTAAAAAATTAATATTAAATATGTGTTGCTTTTAATTTAAAAATAAAAGTGTACGGTTTGATTTAAATATATTTCTTCTTTAAATTACATCATTTGAATGACAATGTGTGACACCGATTAGCACTCGGTATAGCTAACAATTAATAATAAAAAATATTCACGCTAATTTCATGACAATAATCAAAATAAACTCTTCTACGGGTTAAAATGAAGACAAATCGAAACATTAAGGGTATACTGTTGTAACTACAGAAGTTTTTCCCTAATATTAGGAATTTTAAACTAAAACTGCATATATATATATATATATATATATATATGTATATATATATTAGGAAGATTCATACATTACCTAATTATTAAGTTAAAACATTTCAACGAAAGAATTAAAACGACTTCATATTATTACAGAATAAGATATAGCAGTATAACTAACAATTAATAATAAAAAATATTTACGCTAATTTCATGACAATAATCAAAATAAACTCTTCTACGGGTTAAAATGAAGACAAATCGAAACATTAAGGGTATACTGTTGTAACTACAAAAGTTTTTCCCTAATATTAGGAATTTTAAACTAAAACTGCATAAATATATATATATATATATATATATATATATATATATATATGTATATATATATTAGGAAGATTCATACATTACCTAATTATTAAGTTAAAACATTTCAACGAAAGAATTAAAACGACTTCAAATTATTACAGAATAAGATATAGCAATGAAACATTGATAATATAATGGTATGTACGCTAAACATTATGTGTCAGGCATAGAGATCATAATATGTAACAACATAAATCAAATCGCATACTAAGAAATAATTATGTCGGATGTAAATAACTTATATGTGTTAAATTAAATACACAGTTCTGCTCCTTTATTTAAAAAAAGATGAATTTCACAAACCATCACATTCCACAAAATGATAATGACCATTTATTCGATATTTGACTTATTAATTTTAAGTGATAAATTAGAAATATCTCTTTATTACTAGTGTAATCAAAACTTATTGTTACCTCAGATATATCAATACATATTTTTCGGAATCCAAGTGTCTATATTTTGAAGTATGCTGTATCCCAAACTTTTGTGTGTGACTATTTTTACAAGACCATAATAATTTTTTATTTTAGATACAGCAAACATAAAGCAAACAAACGTTTATTTTACTAGCTTAAACAATTACAACCATGTTTTATACATAGTGATACAGGAAGTGATTATTTTAATCCTAAACCAACTTAATACATAAACTTTAATTACAAATTCTGTAAGGACTTAATTTCTAAGACGCTATTTCCATAGTCGTTCTTTTTTTTTCTTGTTTTTATTTCTATAGCTTTACAAGAAAAAATTGGGTAATTAATTTTTATCGAACATCTAGTAAATCTAACCAGCAGCATTGTTCACAATTTATGCACTAAGATTCAGAGCCAGAAATTTATTAATGGAAACTTTATTCTATAAAACTATTGTTTATTTATAAATGTTTAATTTACTTTTCCATTACTCAGTCGGGTTTTTTAATTTTTTAATTTAATCTTTAATTAATTTTTCTACATATGGAAAGGTTTCATTAAAGTTAATAAAATATAGTTTATCAATTCTTTAGATATAAAATGTGTATTTATTAATGTTCATTTTTAAAGTAGAAACATTTTAAGTCTGTGTAAAATATTAATCAATAAGGCGTTCTTGTATGCATCAAAATACTTAGCGACTTCATAAAGTAGCTTGTACAGTAAATAGTTCCATTACACCTTTCAAAATCGGTGCATAGAAGAATTGTAACTTTTGTATGCACCGGAAGTTTGGTTAAATGGGGTAACTTTGTTTTAACAATATAAATATTAATATTATACAAACTTTCGCATGCCGCCTGAACATTGAAAAGGAAACTAGTATATTTCGGCCATATCGTCCTGTTACAACCGCGTTAGAGAATGGTTTTGTGCGCTTTTATTTTGGTTTTCGTAAATGAAACTACGCCGGTATTGTCAGCTCTATGAAGCTAAAAAAGCGGATACGGAAATATGCCAATTGTTCTCTTGCTGAATAGGAAATGAAGCTTTTGTTGTGATTGTGTAGCGTATTGTTTAATGAGTTGCATCCATTTTTTGTTGTATTCCACATTTCATTGATGTATACGAGTTTATTGTATTGATTTTTAATTGACCTATTAGTAAATTTTAGATATAAAAAATAGAATAGAAATACAGAGTAGAAATTTAGAGGAGCGCAATTATTTGATTTATCTTATTGATTTCCATAATGGACGTGGTTAAATTTGTTTTCACATAAAATGATGATACGGAATCATTATGTTTATCGGCTACTTTAATTTAGTAATACTATAATATGTAAAAACAAATTCAATTACAACACAAAAAAATCACAATGCTAATTGTTGTCAACGTATTTCTGTTTTTAACCCTGTTTTTATTTTATTTATTGTCTTTGTTATGATTTTAATGAAGATAACTTGATTTTCTTAAAATATCTATGCTTTCTTCTACTTTACTTCAACTTAATATCCAGTTTACACTTACTTCCCTCTTAAAATTTATTCAGATACATTACGATTTATTCTGATGTTAAAACGTTATTCATAATGGAACTAAAATAATTTGTGGAAAGGTACATGTTCCAAAATGCTTCATTATTTAATTTATCATAATAACCAGATAACGATAATACACTAAGTAGACGAAAACCGAACCGTTATCTCAAAAGATTCCAAAACGTTGAGGAATGATATGAAAAATGAAAGAACTCTGTTCTTAAAGATACACTAGGGAGAAAAATACAGCAGTAGGCTGAATTGGATACAATAATTATAAAATATTCTCTACTTTACATTTGATAACTATGCCAACAATATTAAAGGACAATACATATCCTAAAAGATTTGAGGGTTCCGTGCTGCAAAGGAAAAACAAAACCACCATAAGATCGCTCGCGACTCTATCGGTTCACCCGTCACAGCCGTTTTTCTCAGAAACCCTTAAATGTAGAATCTAAAATTCGGTAGAGCCAAGAACATGTTATGCAGTATATATCTAAATAGCAAAAACTTAAAATATTCATTTGAAAATTTGGGGAGGGATCAAATTACCCCTAAGCACTCGAATTTTTTTTAATTCCCTATGTATTAAGGGGTATCGTTTGAATACGCTAGTCGTAACGGTCTCAAAAACATTTTTTTTTTCTTTTGGTAAACAGATTTTACTAACCCTTTTTATTTCATGATTTTTAGCTCAATTGTTTCGAAAATAAAGGGCGGTATGCTAAATAAATGAATATATTTTAAAAAACGCTGTAACTTCGCATATTTCTTGAAAGAAAATATTTTTACATACCCCTCCTTTTCAAATAATACTCCGCATGAATTACAAAACGAGAAAAAAAAATTTCCAATTTTTCAAATTTATTTACCTGCCTCTAATTTTTATACAAATATTTTAAAGAAATTGGTGGTGTACAATATATGCAAAATTTTCGAGTTAATAGAATATATTGCTGTGCCAACTTTCGAGTTTCTAAGTCTTTGAGGCTTTAAAAGTGTAAGTCTAAATATATCAAATATTATATCTTTCGAAAGCACAAAAGCATAAGAATATTTAAAAAATTGTGACATCTAGAATCATTGCTATAGTTTTTCTACAATATTTGCGTGAGCTTCTAAAACCCATGTCTTTTTTCATAATTTTAGGGTAAATAGTTTCAAAATATACACGGGAAAACATATTTTTACATCTCTGATCTACATAAAATTAAGACAAAAGTTTTTTTTGAGACCCTTGTTTACCTTTTCAAGTGACGTCCCGCGCTATATACGGAATTTAAAAAAATCGAGTACCTAATGTGACGCCTGGTATAGAACGACTTTTTGAAAATTATATCAAAACGTACTTCGAAAGAAACAAGTGATCGCAATTCATTACAAGAAGCTACTTGTATTAGCGAATGTCTTGATAGCCAGATACATCGTGTGATTATCAAGAACCATTTAAGTTAATTGATTCGTGTGAAGTAATTCTATAAATGTTAAGATACATTTCTTTGAAAAATAAATATGTTTCGTTTCATGCATCTCTATTATTTTATATCCATACCAAAATGCCCTCGGATGTTGTATATATAAGGATATAAAAAATTATTTTTTCAACATATTTTGATATCTTCCATTATGATATTGTTAACCATTATAAATATCCACTGACTAATAAAAAATGGAATATTTATAGATGAATATATTGGTAAAATATTTAAAGAATTTTGTTAGTTTATTTTCTAAAATACTCGTATATGCAATGAATGTTAAAGGTCGTTTAATAACAAAGGCAAAAGGCGTAAACAAATCACTTACTAGAAAGTTAACTCCTGAACATTACAAAAATTTTTTTAAACTGTAGTAAAAAATTAAACGCTGAAATGTATAAATTTAGATCTATTAAACATACTGTTCATATACAAAAAATGGTTAAAGTAGTTTCATCAGCAAATGATTCAAAATAACATGTAATAGTTAATTCAACTGTTGCCTTACCTTTGGGGTCATTTAAGAAATAATTTAAAATAAAAAGGTAATGAAGTTAATATTAAATATTGAAAAGGTAATTAAAGTAAAATTTCATAACCCATCAATTATCAGCATTTAAAACAATTTTGCAATTAACAAACTGTCAAAAGGCATCTAGTGGTCACTTTATAAAAGCTGCTATGCTAATTCTACATAATAAAATAAATAATTAAGTATATTTGAAAACATGTTAAACGGAACGAAACCGATTAACATTTGATCAGCTTTTATTCCTTATCAATAGCATATTGCCATTTTTTTCCAATGTATGTATTCTACTTTCATCATTACATATGGTTTAAAACATTTAAATATATTTACATTTTTATACATCTATGGCAAACGTTTAAAAATTTTTCAAACTACAAAAATCTATTGCAACTATGGGGATCCCTTTTTACCTTCTTATATTCAGAATCAAAAAAATAAAAACAAATTAATTTGCATATCTAATAAGCAAAATTGTTTTTGTGTTTTACTCTAGGCACGATCCATTAGTACCCTCAAAGCATATAATTCATTCCCATACATTACTTGATAACATGGGTCACAATAATTGACTGATGGACTAAAGGTACAAATTTCTCTTTAAGTAAGCATGGGACGTTTATCCCAGCAGATTTCATTGCAGTAACGATGACGTGAATTTGTCACGTGATATTTGTTATAAAAAACCTTCTTGATATTCATCTGTCCATGTCGTGGACGCTTTTTTTATGGTAACGTATCTGAATAGGTTGTTATATCTGTCACAGCTCACAGCTGCCACTATTTTAGACCCATATGCGTGTAAATATATACTTACAGCCTACAAATTGGAATCTTAATTAGTAAGTAACAAAAGTTAAAAAAAATTGTCTTACTTCCATTAATTTAAAGTGAGAATGGAAAGCTTGTTTTACCACTCCATTTAGTGAGTTGTCATTAGTAGCAGCCGTTATTTAAGTATTTGAAAATTAAAATTACATGAAATATATGTCCTAGGGTGGGTTGAAAATTTTATTTTTTCTATTTGATTTCAAATAGTGCGCAAAGCGTAACGTAAAGATAGATTAGAATCTTAGTATATTTTAATTTTTTTAACATGTTTTTAACGGGTAGCCGTTCATTGCGTTTTAAATTTTCAAAGAATTGCCTTAAATTCGCACATTTGTTAAATATTTATATCGTAAAATAAAAAATATGTAATGATTTTCAATATTTTAATTATATTGAATATAATCACAAATCATAAGTAAACAATAATATTACATAAATCGGGTGCGAAGTGCAGGGGAGTGGGAGGGGAGAGGTGGAGTTAAATACCGATCGTGAACGCATTGTCTCAGTACGTGTAATGAGTTACAAGTGAAAGTTTGTGTTCGATTGTGTCGTTATTCGTCATGAAAATTTCAAATAATAACCGTAAAGCCCCAAAGTATCCTATTTTTGGTACTTCTGAAAAACTGCGTGAAAATTAATCAATCACGTACAAACAAGTAATAAAATATTATAAGTTAATGAGATATCGCCTTAAATTTGAGCACAATTCAGAAAAAGTGCCCACTATCAACGAGATTTCTGAAACCGTATCAACATAAATTGAAAATTTGTATTACATTTGCAATATTGTATCGCATAATGGAGTATTACAATTACTAAAAAAATGCCATGGGGAGTGCAAGAACTTAATTAAATCTTTAAAGCGTCTGTCAAAGACGAAAAAAAAGACGTCAGCAAAATATATCTCTACAGGATACTTTAACCATAGGTAGTGATGGAACAGTCATAAATTAAAGTAAATATGGGGGAGTCATACGACTATTAGGAAAGCATTTAATATACATGTTCAGTACGTTATTTGTCTTTTACACATGAATAAATTTCCTTTAGGGCATTTGTTTTCGAAACTCGATGGTACAACAACTAGACCTTCTACTTATTCTGGTGCTATCGAAAAATTACTAGATGACTGTGAAAAGCGCAATATTGTGTTATTTGTTTCAAATAACACTACAAATAAGGATAGAAAGTTTGTTGCCAGATATTTTAGAAGTAAAAGACAGCAGTTCCGACCAATATTACCTTTACGACATCACATCTACTGTTATAACTGGTATGTGTCCTCCTGATTTGAGTTATCGTTCGCCAGGAAAAATGTCTCAAGCTGACAAAACTCAACAGGGTTTTAAGTTTATATTTCAACTGACAAAACTACGACTGAAACAACTTGCCATGTTGCAGTTAAGGTTTACACTCCCATTTGGTTTGAAGATAAAGGACGTCCCTCATGCAAATATAGAGTAAGACATTTCTGGAAATTAACATTTTATTCTAGATTTATTTTACTAGAACTATAGAGTATAGTCGATCCTGTTATTTTTTTTGCACACCCGGAAAAGTTAATTTTGTCCATGATATCAGACGAAGAGCAACACATTTCGCATTTTAAACGCAAGAGCTGCATCTGATTCTAAATAGCTTCAAATGTTCAAAGTTCCAAATATTAATTTAAACGCTTCATCTTATACTGATTTAATTGACTGGCAGCAAACATGTTCTCAGCCACTTGTATTAAACAATGTTTCGGATGAAACTCTTCATTCTTTAGTAGAATCAGGAGGTAAGGTTGAAGTTTTCTGCTACTGCCACGTCACATATAAACTGTCGAGAGAGCAGTAAAGAGTGTTACAGAGGCATCCTTACAGCTTTGTCATAAAAACTCAAGCGAAGCTTTGATAAAAAATTAAATGCGATCTCGAAAGCTAATGCCGAGTTTTTAAAGTAAGAAGTTTTAAAGTTATTTGATCTTTTTTTTTATTGATCGTTTTCTTCAAAGACATTTGTTAAATTATCATATTAAATTACTGTTTGTATTCTAAAAATTTTGTTTTTTTCACCAAATATTCCTTTACGGGTCATAAAAAATGAGAGTCCAAACATGTGGTAAAAAATTTGAAAATTTCAGTTATTCACAGCTGATACGCGCGTAGAAGGAAACTACTTAGAAACATTTTTTTTTCTTATTTTTTTTATTACTGGAGATGGATCATCTTTTCATCGTTAGTAAAAGAGAAAATCTGCCAAAAAATGTCTCATATAAAAGCGACCCACTCTATATATAAAAAACCTAGAAAATTCTAACCTTCACTTAAATAAAACTTTCAATGAAAATTGTCCGAATTAACTTTATTCAAGTACTCCACGGTAGTCGCAAAATCGAAACTTTGTAGTCGTATTATCGATATTTTTTTGAAGAAAACAACTTATAGATTTTTGATGAACTGATAGACTTTGATATATATTTACTGCTAGATTTTGATAGACAACTGATAGATTTTGATACACATTTTCCACATAGAATTTTTATCTATAAATAATTTCGTTAAGTCAGTATTTTCGTAATAAATACAAATTTTTGCAAACGATTTTGTGCAGTTCATTAAGGGTAAATGTTTAAATAGTGGACTTTGTAAAGGCGCCGTTTTAAATACTTTTCTCTGGATTTAGGCTAGCATATATCTCTATATTCAAGTAAAGAAAATGTTGAGAAAATATATGTTGTAAGAATTTGGAAACTATCAGCAGAAGCAGCAAGTAATCAAAGTTGTGATGATGGTTAGGAATATTCTTCTTTGCTATGAACATAAACAGAGAAAACAAGCGGTCTGTAAAAACTTCTGCTAAAATAAACTTTCCTCAAAGTAAGAGAATGTGTGAATCACAGCAATAATATTGAATCAAACAACCTCGTATTATATTAAACATTTATTTGAACGATTTCGCATCAAGAGTAGTAAACATCCGAAACCGGTACTGGAACTGATTGGTAACAGAATAAAAACCTGTCAAGTACAAGTATAACTAACACTACAAAACTTCTGTACACATGTAAGTACTTATAAACATTAAAGGGTACTTAACATTTCTATTAAATTATATAAAATACAATTTTTCACATATACATATATATATATATATATATATATATATATATATATATATATATATATTCTTTTGCATGTAAATCCAAATTTTTAAAGTTTAAGGTTAATTATTTCATGTTTTAAAATCTGTACCCTTATTTATATCATACGAAGCTTCCAACTCAGTCTACTTGCTAAAGTTCTTGATTGAAAAGTAATATTTATATTTAAGTACGTAAGTAGTCATTTTCTGGTCTACCATTAATATGGATTTACAATATACTTCAAAGTACAACCTTTTCCACTAAATCGCTTAACCTTTATCTGATCAAAATGAAAAGTTTCTGTTAGTCTCTAGAATCGACCTTAAAATCGAATATTGCTTAAGGTGCCCCTGAAGTGAAAATGTGGAAATAAATGCTATTTTCGCTCTCTCTTATTCCACTTAATCCTTAACCTCCCACAACTCATCTAAATTCCCTTTGGACAATAATAAAGAAATACTGCGCGCCCTTGTCGATTTGGTCAAATAGACGGAATTATTTATCGTTTTTCGTAGACGTCAGATTTTATGCTTATGTTTTATTCAAATGTCTTTTTAGTCTAGCGTTTGGCGTAAAGTTTGAATTATTTCTTTTTCTCTGTTATACTTACGACAATTAATTATATACGTATTACGCATACATAAGTAAATACATATATATATATATAAATATATATATATATATATATATATATATTATACAGAGAGATTTAAAAATGATTAAGTTTTAAACATCAAATTGTAATACCAGTAGCCACGATCACTTATAATAGAAAACCACGATTTATTAATGAGCAAAATTAAAGGAAAAGCAACAAGTAGTACCGTCTATATAACGATTGTTTTCTAACGTTTATACCTAGTTTTGATACTTTCTTATTTTCAGTACTTAATTTTGCAATTTAGATACACTTTGAATCCTTAAATTACGATAATTTTGTTTGAATCACTAGGCTACCTAACGTAACGTCTATACAGAGTTTTGATACTTTTATACTTTCAGTACTTAATTTTGCAATTTAGATACGTTTTGAATCCTTAAATTACGACACTTTTATTTGAATCACTAGGCTACCTAACGTAACGTCTATACAGAGTTTTGATACTTTTTTACTTTCAGTACTTAATTTTGCAATTTCGATACACTTTGAATCCTTAAATTACGATGATTTTGTTTGAATCACTAGGCTACCTAACGTAACGTCTATACAGTGTTTTGATACTTTTTTACTTTCAGTACTTAATTTTGCAATTTCGATACACTTTGAATCCTTAAATTACGATGATTTTGTTTGAATCACTAGGCTACCTAACGTAACGTTTATACATAGTTTTGATACTTTTTTACTTTCAGTACTTAATTTTGCAATTTCGATACATTTTGAATCCTTAAATTACGATGATTTTGTTTGAATCACTAGGCTACCTAACGTAACGTTTATACAGAGTTTTGATACTTTTTTACTTTCAGTACTTAATTTTGCAATTTCGATACACTTTGAATCCTTAAATTACGATGATTTTGTTTGAATCACTAGGCTACCTAACGTAACGTCTATACAGTGTTTTGATACTTTTTTACTTTCAGTACTTAATTTTGCAATTTCGATACACTTTGAATCCTTAAATTACGATGATTTTGTTTGAATCACTAGGCTACCTAACGTAACGTTTATACATAGTTTTGATACTTTTTTACTTTCAGTACTTAATTTTGCAATTTCGATACATTTTGAATCCTTAAATTACGATGATTTTGTTTGAATCACTAGGCTACCTAACGTAACGTCTATACAGAGTTTTGATACTTTTATACTTTCAGTACTTAATTTTGCAGTTTAGATACGTTTTGAATCCTTAAATTACGACACTTTTATTTGAATCACTAGGCTACAGTAATGGCGTATATCATTTATTCATAAGCAAAATTTAAGGAAAAGCAACAAGAAGTAACTTCTATATTACAACTAGGTGGTAAAGTTTATACTGAGTTTGTATTTCAGTACTTAATTTTACTATTCAGTCTACACTTCGAATCCTTCAGTTACGATATTTATGTTTGAATCACTAGGCTACATTAACGGTTAATATGAGGTTATCATTAGTTAAGTCTCTCATAAATGTGGGTATGTTATGAGTACTTTTTTGGTACAGAAATCCGTTTACAAAATCATAAACTATAAAGTAATAATTTTTGATTTAGACCTATTAGTAAAATAAAATTTTTTTAATATCTGAAAACTATACACAACAGTGTACATATGACGAAATTAAAAGTAAAATTAGCAGCTGCTTTACGAGGAATAGTCAATGAACTTATGATATGTAATTGAGTCGGTAGACAGTTCATGAAAACTCTACACAAGTTACTTAAATTAAATGCAAAAATAACTTTTCATTTTAAAATGTATATTTACAATGTTTGAGAAAGATATACTATGCAATATATTTATACGTTTACGTTACAATAATATTATTTAAATAGGCACCCCGTTTTTACGTCCGCGAAACATGCAAAAGAATATATATATATATATATATATATATATATATATATATATACATATATATATATATATATATATATATATATATATATATATATATATAAAAATGTTATTTTACTAATAGGTCTAAATCAAAAATTATCACTTTATAGTTTATGATTTTGCAAACGGATTTCTGTACCAAAAAAGTACTCATAACATACCCACATTTATGAGAGACTTAACTAATGATAACCTCATATTAACCGTTAATGTAGCCTAGTGATTCAAACATAAATATCGTAACTGAAGGATTAAAAGTGTAGACTGAATAGTAAAATTAAGTACTGAAATACAAAACTCAGTATAAACTTTACCACCTAGTTGTAATATAGACGTTACTTCTTGTTGTTTTTCCTTAAATTTCACTTGTGAATAAATGATATACGCCATTACTGTAGCCTAGTGATTCAAATAAAAGTGTAGTAATTTAAGGATTCAAAACGTATCTGAATTGCAAAATTAAATACTGAAAGTAAAAAAGTATCAAAACTCTGTATAGACGTTACGTTAGGTAGCCTAGTGATTCAAAAAAAAACGTAATTTAAGGATTCAAAGTGTATCGAAATTGCAAAATTAAGTAATGAAAGTAAAAAAGTATCAAAACTCTGTATAGACGTTACGTTAGGTAGCCTAGTGATTCAAACAAAATTATCGTAATTTAAGGATTCAAAGTGAAAATAAGAAAGTATCAAAACTAGGTATAAACGTTAGAAAACAATCGTTACATAGACGGTACTACTTGTTGCTTTTCCTTTAATTTTGCTCATTAATAAATCGTGATTCTCTATTATAAGTGATCGTGGCTACTGGTAATACAATTTGATGTTTAGAACTTAATCATTTTTAAATCTCTCTGTATAATATATATATATATATATATATATATATATATATGTATTTACTTATGTATGCGTAATACGTATATAATTAATTGTCGTAAGTATAACAGAGAAAAAGAAATAATTCAAACTTTACGCCAAACGCTAGACTAAAAAGACATATTTGAATAAAACATAAGCATAAAATCTGACGTCTACGAAAAACGATAAATAATTCCGTCTATTTGACCAAATCGACAAGGGCGCGCAGTATTTCTTTATTATTGTCCAAAGGGAATTTAGATGAGTTGTGGGAGGTTAAGGATTAAGTGGAATAAGAGAGAGCGAAAATAGCATTTATTTCCACATTTTCACTTCAGGGGCACCTTAAGCAATATTCGATTTTAAGGTCGATTCTAGAGACTAACAGAAACTTTTCGTTTTGATCTGGTGAAGATTAAGCGATTTAGTGGAAAAGGGTGTACTTTGAAGTATATTGTAAATCCATATTAATGGTAGAAAAGAAAATAACTACTTACGTACTTAAATATAAATATTACTTTTGAAATCAAGACATTTAGCGAGTGGACTGAGTTGGAACCTTGGTGTGATATAAATAATGGTACAGATTTTGAAACATGAAATAATTAACCTTTTAAAAATTTGGATTTACATTTTTACTATTTACGAAACTATATTTAAATAGATAATATACTCGAGTGAGGAATACAGTCTTTTTAGATACCTAAGTTTATCAGAATTGGAATATAAATTACGAAAGTGACTACTTTTTGATCTAAACTATTGTAATTCAATTCAAAAGTGGCATTGTTCATTTTCCATCTAGGCTTCTGAGAAATTCTTCTGAAAATATACTCTTTCGATTTCACTGAAGCCAAAACGCCTTTTTTAGTAATATTCTCTCTCCGTCTATTCAAACCGGAAATCAAATTTATTTATTAGTGCTCAGGCAGTAACGCCAAGTACTCAGGCTTAAAACTCTGAATACAGAGTTTAAGCCTGAGTACTTGGCGTTACTGCCTGAGTATTAATAAATAAATTTGATTTCCTTTGTAACTTGGAAAAAAATATTAATTTCATGTCAAACTCTGTCAAAACTATTTGAAAAATTCGGCTCAAGATTCAAATCAAGATATAAAATGCATTCATCTCGGTCAAGGGTATCGTTGAGATGCAGATGTTATTCAAGCTATTTGTTTTTACATTCCAGTAAAAGATAGTTTTGAAATAAAACTTTGTTTCTGGACGAACTTAACTCCTCAGCAAATAATTAAGAATATACGTGAGGAAACAGTAATGAATTTAGTTTTTAGTAGAGTTAATAAATTTGTATATTCATTATCTCGTATCGTGCAATTTTTTTTTTATTGATTTATTTGTCATTTTTTCCAAAAACTTCCAGTCAGTGTCTTTGTCTTACCATAAATAATAAATGCAACGGGAGGTAGAAAATTACAGTTTAAATAATGAAACCACTGTGGATTTGATTGTCAACTGTCATCATATTGTTTTCTTGAAATAAGTATTAAGTTTGGCTGCTAGTAGTAATTTAAATTTTTAAAATATTTATTTTTTATTTCAAATTATATCTCTAAAAACGAAAATGAGACAGTAAATATAACAAGAACCAGGGAGAGAAACCAAATTGAATCTATCGGTTACGTTTGAAAATTTTCAACGCTAATGAGCTTACGGCGACACTATCCCCGACAATTGCTAGCTATTCATTCGCTGATATTACAAGGGTGCAATTTTTATAATTTCAAGTATCTCTTTTATATATGTATTTGCCTTCCTCGACTCTCTAGCTCTTTCATTCATCAGTAATATTCTATATTTGCATTTGAAAAATTTGCTATTGTATGTCTCATACATACCATGTAAAATTATTGACATTTGTGAGCCCTAATTTCTTTGTTTCGCACTCGGTTCTTCAAACTCATACCGAAAGTATTTGGCTTTATGGGTCTTTGAATATCTCTTAAATTTACGATAATAATGCTTATTACTATAATATAAAGGAAATGTTCACTTTTTATTTGGTTTTTTTATTTTTTTTCACGCTTAATCGGTTTGACAAATTTCTGTGATATTTTGTTAAGAGATAATATATATATTTGATAAACCAATAGACTACATACGATTATGATATTATTTACAATTTTTTCTTTGAATTTCATTAACAAGAAAATGTATTTCTCTGCATTATATTTTCATTTCAATTTTATTTACAGGAGCAGCACAGTGCACATAAATAAAAAAAAATTTGCACGTGCACGGTGAATTGATGCACTGCGAATACCACCGGAACATTCGCGACGACATACGACTTTATCATCATTATATGCCATATAATAAGATATTTTCTGATGAGTAAAAGTATTAAAGCTGAACATCATGTTTTTGGATGTTTATCGCAAAAATTTAAGAATCTTTATGCAAATGAATTTCACTATTTACGAGTACTCATTTAGCTATGAAACTTCTTTTCTCAGTATGTATTTATCATGTATACTTTATTAATTCTAAGAGTCTGTCATGAGAAATAAGTTGACTATTTCAAGAACAACTTTTACACTAATATTCTGAATATTATTTTTAAATATATATCAATTTTTTGTTAACTTGTTCATCCCGGGTTTCCGGGAACACGGTGGGTCAAGTTGGAATGATATTTATAATCGCAAAGCTAAAATGTCACGTTCCAGTGACGGGCAGCAGAGAAACCTCTCCTCTCAAGAGAAACTACGCACTGCGTGGCAATTATGGCTATTACCTACAACGGTACGCACATTAGAGGCCGATGTCCAACAGTAGACGGGGAGACAGGTTGTTGATTTGTCAATTTCAATTCCCAATTAAATTAAACTACGTGATGTAGTATTATTTCTACTTTCTTTAAGTTCTTTACCACGACCTAGGTTTCGTTGTATTACATCTTCAGGTGGGCTATTAGCAAAGATTAACTCTTAGAAACATCCAACAGCATTTATATGTTTCAAAAACAATAGCGGAAGTCGAATTTGTGTGGGTTTTCCCACTGCTTATGTTAGTGAGTTTATTGTAGGGGAGCGGTGTAGGTTTTATTATATTTCCGAGAGTTGTACGATATACAAGTATTTTAGTGAGAGTAATAAATTAAATTAATGTTATTCTATGAAGTTATACAATGCCAATGTTTCGGTATACATCACGTAGTTTCATTTAATTGTGTATAATGAATTTCTACAAAATTAACGCCAAATATATTCAATAATTTCAATAGAGAAGGTCAGATATAAAGTTTTTCTCGGATAAGAGTGTAACGGAAACAGAAATAAGATAGATTTACTTTACCGGTTATCTGATATTCTCTAATCCAATGGGAGATTGGCAGCGGAGAAGGAAACTCTATTCATAGATTCCTACGCCGCTACATTCCTGATATATTTCACTTTTCGTTACGATCTCATTTCTTTAATACAAATTTAAAATATCCTGTAAAAATTGATAAAAATGTTATGTATTAAAAATATCAGAATAACTGAATATAATATACGAGCGCAGCAAGAATTCTGACCAAGTTCTATTGACAAGGTAACTTTGTATTATAATTCAAATAAACACAGGTCAATAGCAGACACATTTCTTACATATGTGTGTACTTATTTACAGCGGACAAATATTAAATTTATCCTCCTTAATTTAATTTCAAATGACGTTTCTTCAATGAAATTACCATATTTTCCATTGTTACTTTATAATAAACATTAAATATCTGTTCGTAAGAACTAATTCACAAAATTAACCTTGCAATCGTCGTGTGTCCTTATAAACAGGTTCAATAAATAATTTCAATTACACAAAACTTAATTGATATGCCATAAAACTATCTTTTGATATTTAAGCTATTTATATTTTAATTTACGTCTAGTAACGATTTAATAATACCTTACTATTGACGTGTAGTTGAAACTATAAAATCAGCTTTATTTTCAAAACTATATGGAGCAGAATATATCACGGTAAAGATATAAATAATTGAAATCAGTGTCAAATTATATACATTCTAAAATTTTAAATTCATCAACATTGTATTAGGAAAATTGCTAAGTATTTAAATAAGCAAGACACAGTGTTAAAAGCGTAAAATTAAAGTAATTATCTTGTATGCGTCCTCGTATTTTGAGATTTAAAGACAATTTTATAAGAGATAAATAAATGAATCAACATTATTTGAGGACTACGTTTTACTACATTAATGATGGCAGCTGCGTTGATTAACTCAGCAAATGACAAGGCAGCCTGTATCTTCTGTAGTAATTAAATGATTAATACATGACAGGCACAAAAAGTAAATTTGACTATGAGCTGTACTAGAGCAATTACAAAAAAGTAAATTTGACTATGATCTGTACTAGAGCAATTACAAAAAAGTCAATTTGACTATGATCTGTACTAGAGCAGGTACAAAAAAGTAAACTTGACTATGATCTGTACTGGAGCAGGTACAAAAAAGTAAATTTGACTATGATCTGTACTAGAGCAATTACAAAAAAGTCAATTTGACTATGATCTGTACTAGAGCAGGTACAAAAAAGTAAATTTGACTATGATCTGTACTGGAGCAGGTACAAAAAAGTAAATTTGACTATGATCTGTACTAGAGCAATTACAAAAAAGTAAATTTGACTATGATCTGTACTAGAGTAGGTACAAAAAAGTAATTTTGACTATGATCTGTACTAGAGCAGGTACAAAAAAGTAAATTTGACTATGATCTGTACTAGAGCAGGTACAAAAAAGTAAATTTGACTATGATCTGTACTAGAGCAATTACAAAAAAGTAAATTTGACTATGATCTGTACTAGAGTAGGTACAAAAAAGTAATTTTGACTATGATCTGTACTAGAGCAGGTACAAAAAAGTAAATTTGACTATGATCTGTACTAGAGCAGGTACAAAAAAGTAAATTTGACTATGATCTGTACTAGAGCAGGTACAAAAATTAAATTTGACTATGATCTGTGTATAATATACTTGAAGAGGAGCATCGTATTTGTAGTGAAAGTGAAGAAAGTACTATTAGATTTCATAAATTAACTGAAGCTTGAAATTAAGTGTTACATAGCTACACGGGTTGCCACTGCTGTAAATATTGATTAATTTTTAACATATTTCTTTTATAAACAATATAGTTATTAAAAAAGGTATGGTTGTTGAACATAAAAGAACAAAAAGTGGATATCTCTATATTTGACAGCATATAATATTTTATAAATAGGTTGAAGAAAATTGGATTTTGACGGCAGTGAGAACTTAAATATGAATTAATATTCAAAATAAACCAGATATTTGGCCAAAAAAATCTCTTTAGAATGCACTAATAATTAAAAAAAAAATGGGGAAATTCTATAAAAAAATTGGGGAACTGTTACTGTTCGGAAACGAACCCAAGTCCTACTGAGTATGATACTCAAATAATATAAATAATTTATGTCTTTAAAAGAATCTGGAGTTTTCTCGTCCTATGTGAATAACTAGCGTGCAACTTCTAATATAAATATACAAACTTAATATGTTATGTCGTTTAGCTGGAATTATAGATATACTTTAAAAAGACACAACTGTATAATAAGATACAATTAAGAATTGAAGGGAAATCCTACAAACAAGCAGAAAAAAAGCTCCTCATTAGTAATAAATTCTTCTTTATAATTACGAAGTCAATGTCTGTAATAAATTTTGGACTTCAAAGAAAATTGTAAAAAATTATTTGTACAAATTTTCCACATTGAAGCGATTCAATATGGAATTATATGTATAACATATAAAACCTCCATACTATAGACTATTAGTTTTACTGATTCCTTGTTAACAATATTAGCGATTTTATGAAAAATCAAAATTTATCTATTAAAGCTTTTTGATTAGAGGAGGTTTCACTAACTTCTTGCTATAAATAATTTTCACTTAACATGAATAATTTTCATTTCCGCGAAAATAGAGGTTTTTAATATTATAAGAGTAATATACAATACTACAGAGAGTAGAGAGAAAGTTTCCTCCACCATTTTGGGCGTCTCACAAAGGTTGAGTATGTGGGGAGAATTCCTTAATCTATTTAATCACTTCTGTGTAACCTGGTGACACGCCGTGTGATTCTTGAGTAAAAGGCTACTAGAATTTTATCGATAATATTATCTATTGAATATATTTGGCGTTAATTTTGTAGAAATTCATTATTCGCAATTAAATGAAACTACGTGATGTAGTATTATTTCTACTATCTTTAATTTCTTTACCACGACCTAGGTTTCGTTGTATTACAACATCTTCAGGTGGGATATTAGCAAAGATTAACTCTTAGGAACAACCAACAGCATTTATATGTTTCAAACACAATAGCGGAAGATTATTTTGTGCGGATTTTTCCATTGTTTATGTTAGTGAGTTTATTGCAGGGGCGCAGACTAGGTTTTATTATATTACAGAGAGTTATTCAATATACCAGTATTCTAGTTGGGGTAATAAATTCAATTGTTGTTATTATGTGAAATTATACAATGCAAACTTTAGGGTGTATGTAATAAATTTAAATGGAAGTTATTGTCGGTAATATATTGCAAAGGCAAGGGTATTTGAAAGTAAGGCCAAGGTAATATACTTATTCTACATATCTTATTATCGGTAATATATTTATACAAAAGCAAGGGTATTTGAAAGTAAGGACAAGGTAATACACTAATTCTACATATCTCCGGTTTTGTGTATTCATAAATTTATTTATTTATTTCTTTTAATTTTTTTTTTTTGTTTTTATTATATATACGTATATTTATATGTGTATTAATGCTGAAACAATTTCCAGGGTACTGTAGTGTCAATGTTTTATATTTATATTATATCTAGAAGATATTAAGAATGGGTGATGATATTATATTTAGTTGTTCATTTAATATATTGACCTTGATATCTTTTTTATGTCTGTTTATTTCTAATGTTTCTAGGATATTAAGTTTATTGCCTTTTGTATTTATTTGTAATATATAGGGGGTATTATCAGTATGGGGGTGATGGTTATTTTCAATGAGATGTTTAGCAAAGTGAGATGTGTCTGGTTTATTATTACGCCAGCTGGCGATGTGTTCTTTATATCTTGTATTAAAATCTCTTCCTGTTTGACCTATGTATACACTATTACAATCGTTACATTTAAGTTTATAGATACCACTCTTTTTAAGTTTATCTATTTTTTCTTTATTATTAATAAGGGATTTACCCAAGTTATTTAAGGTACTATACGTACATGTTATATTATTTATATTTTTATTATTAGTTAAGAGTTTTCCTAATTTGAGTGATACATTACCTATGTATGGGATAGATTTATAGTAAATATTATTCTTATTTGGTGCGACCGGGTATATTTCTTGTATTAGTATTTTTCTTAATTTATTATGGTAAAGTTTTGTGACAATTGATGGGTCATAATTATTATTTGTTGCGATTAGTTTCATAGTTTTTATTTCTTTACGTAGGTTAGGTTTTTCAAGAGGGATGGTTAAAGCTCTGTGAATCATGGAATGAAATGCTGCTAACTTATGGGACCAAGGGTGTTGAGATTGACCATTAATTATGGAGTCTGTAAATGTGTCTTTTCTAAATATACTAAATTTATGTTCATTATTTTTGCGTTCTATTGTTATATCTAAAAAATTAAGTTTATTATCAGACTCTACTTCTAAAGTGAATTTGATATTATTGTGTAGGGAGTTAGCAAAGTTAACAAACTGGTCTAACTGTTGACGACATCCTTATCTGCTGGAAAGGTACACAGCGAAAAACCTAACCTACGTAAAGAAATAAAAACTATGAAACTAATCGCAACAAATAATAATTATGACCCATCAATTGTCACAAAACTTTACCGTAATAAATTAAGAAAAATACTAATGCAAGAAATATACCCGGTCGCACCAAATAAGAATAATATTTACTATAAATCTATCCCATACATAGGTAATGTATCACTCAAATTAGGAAAACTCTTAACTAATAATAAAAATATAAATAATATAACATGTACGTATAGTACCTTAAATAACTTGGGTAAAACCCTTATTAATAATAAAGAAAAAATAGATAAATTTAAAAAGAGTGGTATCTATAAACTTAAATGTAACGATTGTAATAGTGTATACATAGGTCAAACAGGAAGAGATTTTAATACAAGATATAAAGAACACATCGCCAGCTGGCGTAATAATAAACCAGACACATCTCACTTTGCTAAACATCTCATTGAAAATAACCATCACCCCCATACTGATAATACCCCCTATATATTACAAATAAATACAAAAGGCAATAAACTTAATATCCTAGAAACATTAGAAATAAACAGACATAAAAAAGATATCAAGGTCAATATATTAAATGAACAACTAAATATAATATCATCATCCATTCTTAATATCTTCTAGATATAATATAAATATAAAACATTGACACTACAGTACCCTGGAAATTGTTTCAGCATTAATACACATATAAATATACGTATATATAATAAAAACAAAAAAAAAAAATTAAAAGAAATAAATAAATAAATTTATGAATACACAAAACCGGAGATATGTAGAATTAGTGTATTACCTTGTCCTTACTTTCAAATACCCTTGCTTTTGTATAAATATATTACCGATAATAAGATATGTAGAATAAGTATATTACCTTGGCCTTACTTTCAAATACCCTTGCCTTTGCAATATATTACCGACAATAACTTCCATTTAAATTTATTACATACACCCTAAAGTTTGCATTGTATAATTTCACATAATAACAACAATTGAATTTATTACCCCAACTAGAATACTGGTATATTGAATAACTCTCTGTAATATAATAAAACCTAGTCTGCGCCCCTGCAATAAACTCACTAACATAAACAATGGAAAAATCCGCACAAAATAATCTTCCGCTATTGTGTTTGAAACATATAAATGCTGTTGGTTGTTCCTAAGAGTTAATCTTTGCTAATATCCCACCTGAAGATGTTGTAATACAACGAAACCTAGGTCGTGGTAAAGAAATTAAAGATAGTAGAAATAATACTACATCACGTAGTTTCATTTAATTGCGGATAATATTATCAATAATTTTATCAATAAGGGACGTCATATTAAATATTGAAAACAATACGAAATTTTGTCAAAATTAAGGAGCAAGTTAAATTACTTGCTTTAAAAATGTACACAAAATAAAATAAAATGATCGGCCACCAATCGAAAAGTGTGAAGGAAATAAGTGCAGAACGTGCATGTGCATGCAGAAAGCACATACACACACATACATGTGTGTGTGTGTGTGTGTATACACACATATATATATACACATATATATATATATATATATATGCTATGTATATATATATATATATATATATATATATATATATTTCATCTTTGTTTGCAATATTATGATCAGTATGCTCTGAATTTGATTTCGAATCTTTTTCCATTAAGCTCTGACAGCCGTATTATTAAACGTCGTTTGCAGGTTTTACTGGCTGGATGATGTGTTTTTATGATTCAGTGGGTTCAGTTATTACTACGAGAACTTTTGCCTCTCCTATTTGTCACGACAACCAGCTCTTGCAGAATTCAATTATTAACACCCAAAGACCTTAATGTAATTTAGAATATGACAGCAATGAAAATAAATAAACAGATCTACAGAGAACAACGATATTTAATATCCATGACCAGTCCAAACAATGCAAAGTAGGTAAATCCGTAGGACTCGATGTACTAACTACATTCATTTGTTTGTGTTTCTATATTTTGGGATTTCCAGGATTTCCAAGAATGAGTAATTAGGAGATAAAATAGAGCATCTTTTTCATAAAAGTTGCTATATTTTTGAATTATGAAACTTAGGATTTTTTGATTTAAATAAAATGTAATTTTTCGCAGTTTCGTATCATTTTCAAAACTATAAAAAATTGTATTCCGTTGCACTTTTTATTTTAAAAAATGTTGTTTTGGATTAAATATTACGAGAAACACTTTTGGAAAAAGTAGTAAAGCATATCATTACTTACGAATTAAAGGTAAAATCGAATTTCGAAATGTTTGAACTTATATAAAAAGTTGCGTTAAGAATCGAATTATCAAGTTTGTAATCGATGTTTCTCTAAGTTGACATTGATAATTTAAAAATTAATTTTGAACGTAGAGTTATAAAATCAAATGAGAAAATGATAACTCTTCTGTAATACCTGAAAATAAGAAAAAAAGCAAAGAAAACCCTCCGTACATACTTAGGCACTCACAAACATCTGAGGTAACGTAGTACTCCTGTTAAACTATTTACAAATAATAATATTTTTCAACATTTAAATATATTGCCAAGTATACGTTTCATAGGCTTAAAATTTGAATTTCTCAAGAATTATGAGATATAAAGTCATTATTTTAGTTTTGCGGCAAAGTTTAATTAAATTTAATTGGCATAATAAATTCTACTACCTAATTTCAACCACAATGTTTACACAAATATTTTATATTGTACAATTTTGACTTTACCATGGGGATTAATTTTCCAGTTCTGGAATTAAGTTTTCATACACTGTGTTAAATTATCAAGTTCTTATATATAGAAATATTTTCTGCAGAAAACGTCTATAATGAAGAGATATGTCAATGATTTGATTTCAGTAAGAATCCCATTTTTTTCATTATGAAACCATAGAAAATATTTTTATTGGTAAAACATTTTTTTAGGTATTAATCTTGTAATATGATTAAATTGAAAGAAATAATCTTGATTTTGCAATAATATTTTTGTTTGTCTCGCATTTATCTACCCATTCATGACAATTTTATTTGTGTTCACAATTTCGTCCAACCATCCATGGGGTTTTGTCATGTCAATTTACTGTAAGGGATTTTATAATATAAAAACACACTATTTCGTTAGACACCGTGTTAAATATCTTATTAACTACTCGGTATTAGTTGCTTTGAGATTACGCTGTCATATTGGAACTCTTTGAGTGCTTCTTTTCTTCTTCTTTCTGAAGTCGATCAATTATAATATCTTGTTTCGCGGCGATTCAGGCAGGGCTCTCTCATAAGTGACGGTTTTAAGTAAATTGGCCTCGTGAGTGGTGGACAGTCAAATATCAGTGGTTTTGTTATTTACAGTTCAATATACCACCACAAGCTGTGACTCTTGCAAACAATGGAAATGATACTGAGAACCGAGTGCTTGCTAAGCAAATAAATAAATAAAATGGTACTAAAAATTACCCAGGTTGGTTCGGCATAAATATATTTTGTTAAGGAACACGTATTTCTTTTCACGTTTCAGCAATTTTTTTTCTGTTGTCGCATTAATAATAAAATTTTACAAAAGTTTCATAAAAAATCTGCCAAAGTGGTAATGTTGATATTTAAAAAAAAAATAGTAAAAGAGTAAATAAAATAAACATAACAGAATAGTCCTTTTATATTTTAGAAGTCAGAAATACGATTGTATGGCAGGAAAATGTATTAAAATAAGGAGAAAAAAATAAAAAATTAAATATTCTTCACGTTAAAGGCAAATAAATATTCAAATTTAATATTTAATAAAATTTCATTTCTTTAATTTTTTAGAAACCACGTTTTCGAGTCTGACACACTCTTCGAGTCTAGCACACATGTTTTCAAAAACGCGTTTGCGGAGCGACTGGGGTATCCTACTGGCTTCGGCTCGAATATTTTCTTTAAGTTGTGTCACAGTGCTTGGATTTGTATTGTAAACAACGGATTTTAAGTATCCCCATAAGAAAAAGTCACATGGGCTTAAATTGGGTGACCTAGGTGGCTACAGTACGGTACCGTTTCGGGATATGTTTTTTTCTGGAAATAACTGCCGCACTACATCCATAGACACATTAGCAGTGTGAGCTGTGACCCCTCCCCCCTCTTCCTGTTGGAACCATGTGTTTTGGTTGAAGGATGGACTATTCTGTAGTTTTACTCTGCAAAAGTCATTTAACATCTGGGCATATCTCTCCGAATTCACAGTTACAATTTGGCCACGTTGATTTTCAAAGAAATAAGGCCCTATGATTGCAGATGCAGACATGGAACACCAGACTGTTACTTTAGGCTTATGTAAAGGCTCTTGATGCATTTGTCTTGGGTTGTGAACATCCCAGTAACGAAAGTTCTGCTTATTCACATATCCTCCAATGTGAAAGTAAGCTTCGTCACTAAAGAATATGTTGCTACATCCGGGTAGCAGTACGAAATCTCAAAAACATTACCTCCGCGTAAGTTTTTCTTAATTCAAAGTCAGAATCGTGTAAATCTTGAACAATTTGAATTTTATGTGGATGGAACTTGAGATTTTTTTGCTTTATTACCTGTAAAGTTGATTTCGGAATTCCCAATATCGATGAACGTGTACGCAGTGATAAACGGGGATTTTCAACGACAGAAACCATAACACGCTCGACATTTTCATCCGTGGCTACCAATGATGTAGGACTTGGCCTGGGCCTATTTAATGTTGATCCTGTAGCTCTGAACCTTACTACCCATGACTGAATGAGGTTGATCGATGGTCCATCACGTAATCGACGAATACTGCAACGATTATTAAATCGACGGCGTGCTACAGACAGCGAAAATCCACTCGAAATGTACGCCTCGACGGCAAAAGCGCAGTACTCTCCACTTCACTGTTCCATGGCTACTAAAACATCCGCACCGCTTGCGCTTCTAACGACGCCCCCCGCCCCCCTCTTATGTGTTGCGTTCAGAAACTATGTTTGTTCAAACTTTGAAATCTTTCACTGGACATCCTGTATAATTGAATAACCCTTGGCGGATTTCCATAATGTAGACGACTTCACCTGTATTTTTAAGCGATACTGTAAAAAGTGACGCCGGGCATTACAACAATTATTATTTAAAGTCTGATAATAACTTCTTCTCGCATCACAAGTTTTAATTAGTATGTTAGATCAAGGAATTTTTTCAACGAGATTCTATTTAGCATTAAATGTTTTTATCGTCCATGATTACTCATGATATTTTCTCCGCACTCAAAGTGGAACCTCAAGTGAATTTATTTGTGCCTTCAAATGACACAGGCTTCTCCCTTGACTCAATGAATAATTAGTGTCACGTCTCTAATCATCTATTGAGTTGTGCTTACACGTGTAAATGTCGCTGGCACTTGTACGGTTTGGTTGACTTAGGGAAAAATCTTCCTATGGATGACGTATATTCCTGGTAGCCTCCTCTTTACAATAAACCATCTGAAAATCCTGCCTATTTTATACCTACAATTATAAACCTTCTACATAAAACGCTATTGCCGTTAAACGCTATTGTAGTTTTTTTTACTACGCCTGATGATATGAAATGAAATGATATGTATTAATTGTAGCAGATTGGTAGATATATTAAGCACAATTAAATGAAACTACGTGATGTAGTATTATTTCTACTTTCTTTAATTTCTTTACCACGACCTAAGTTTCGTTGTATTACATCTTCAGGTGGGCTATTAGCAAAGATCTTCGCTAATTGCCCACCTGAAGATGTTGTAATACAACGAAACCTAGGTCGTGGTAAAGAAATTAAAGAAAGTAGAAATAATACTACATCACGTAGTTTCATTTAATTGTGAACAATGAATTTCTACAAAATTAACGACAAATATATTCAAGATATATTAAGGTAAGTAAAGTGTGTGGATAAATTTATATATCCCGAGAAATATTTATAGTTTCGTTTAATTCATTCGTATATTCGTTCCGAACGGTACAATTTTGTATCTTATGAAAACAAGTACGGACCAAACATTTTCAAACATTAAATAAACACTTTTCACAAAAGAAATAATTTTAGCACTATTTATTGTTTACTGCTAAATTTATAGACAAGGCTCACACAATTATCCTTAATTCAGTGTGCATCCCTAACTTTTCTGGATTTTCTTGGTATCGTTTTATGATACAGACACGTAGAGCATCGATTATACTACAGCTTTGTTAAAGAATATCAAATATATTAATTTCTTATTTTGTCGGTTTTTATTTGGCATAAAATGAAAAATAATTACAAATAATTGGTTTTCCAAAATTAATGCAAAAACTATAAATTAGGTTATTCAAATTTTACCTCTATATTTACAAATCGTTACCGAACATAACTATATTCAAAAGTTAGCTTTTAACCTAACTTGGTCACTTAAAAGACCATGGCATACTGATGGAAAAACGATGAAAAACCATTAATTTAATACAATTCATCATGAATTTAGAAAAAATTATCGTTTATTGTTTCCAACAGTGGCGATTTCAATTTTTTTTAATAAACTGTAGCCAATATTAATTTCGTTATCGGTAATAATCAAATTATATTATATTTGAGGAAGTCGGTTTGATGGCTACGATGAAGGGTTTAGAATTTTTTATGTACATGGACTTACGGAACAAAAGTTACAACCGTTTTTATTGAATTTCATGTAATCTAATAAGATGAAGTCCTTTATATTGCGATGTGATTGGTTTAAATAAATCAAAATAACAGAAACATAAATACGTACGTTTTTGTTTCAGAAACCCGCGGCGATCCCGTGTATCACACTTTTTAAATGAGCACGGAATGGTCCGAATGCACAATCGTTGTGCTTATCACTTTTTCTGTTTTTGCGTAGACTTTTCACTACAAAGGAGCCGAAATACCGTTACGCTATACGAGTATATGAAATTGTTCCGGCAGTGTTCACCGTCACGTAACGCGTGCCAAAGATAGGCTTCTCCTAGTCTCCGAATATAGCACAAACGGATATCAGATGATCCCGCTCCACCCATGAAGACGGCTGGATCAATGAATACTTCCATAAGGTCGATTCGTAAGTGGCTTTTGACCAAGCAAATTTAAAAAGAATAGACGAAAGATTTCGGCATTTCGTAATTTTGATTTTTTCTTGTTTATTTTATGCTATGTCTTTTCCTTAAGCAATAACATGTATTTAGTTATATCTCTTTATTTATAACATATATATATATATATATACATTTAATAATTATTAATAATATTATTGTTTATTGTGTCTGCAAGAACACATAACATATGTTATATAATAATCATTATTTATAAATCGGAATATTTATAGATCCTTTTAAAACATTCATTTATAATTATCGCCATCTGTATAATTCGATTTGTATTTCAGAGCCATAGCGCTCTGGCAAGGGATTACATAATTTTTAAAATGATTTGGTTAATTGTAATAATCCTTCTCTTACTGTGATCAGGGGAGAGCGTTTATTTTTAAGTTCTAATTTGCTTTACCTTTTTAATGGCTTTAAATTTCAAATGTTATTGGATTGTATTTTTGAATTAAATATGAAATAAGTTGAAAGGGTATAGAATTGTTCTTGAAGAAATAGAATTTTGCTCTTATTAATATTATTTCAAAAATTGTAAATTTCCTTTTCTTGTTCGCCATCTTATTTTCTTTCGTCGAATTTTTCTTCAATCATTTTAAATCCGTTCACAAAAACATTTCATATGAGTTCTTATTAAACTTATAGAAGAAGCAAGAATATTAAGTATACATTTTTGCTGTCGCAAAATTATTAACTGGGAACTCTTGTCGAGAATTTCAATCATTTTCAATCCTTTCACAAAAACATATCATATGAATTCTTATGAAACTTTAGAAGAAGCAAGAATATTAAGTATACATTTTTACTGTCGCAAAATTATTAACTGTGAACTCTTGTCCAGAAGATTTTTGGTGCATAACTGAGAAGCCAGAATGTCAATCGCACATTTTGGCACGAGGGATTGCTTTGTTTTTTGTCAAGAAGTGATGATAAAAATCATAGATCATCGCTGAAGTATTTCCACGTGATTCTCGTGACAAATAAATAGATATAAATTTTTTGTGAAGACATTTCGAGAAAGTTTTGTGATGGAGCAAAACAATTATAAATTAGTTTAAAGTATCGTGCAATCTGTTTCGTGACTACTAATATTCGTAAATTAATTCGACGAGGATCAATAAACCGATCACTGATTACAATCGTTTTCTTTATTTAATTGTACTGATAAGTTTAAAATTAAATGATAATAAATAATTAATAATAAATAATTAATTGAGAATAAAATAACTGAACCTTAACTGATACTGCCAGCAAAGACTATTCGTCGTACTGAGCTTCTTTATCATAATGTACTCGTACAGCGATAATGCCCCGCAAACGTGGGAGCTTTCTAATTACCATTTATAGGACATTAAAAGTTAGCAGGATCCGTTTGTTCTTTCCAGGTCAGTGAATGTGGATTAATTCCAACAGGTGGTGAATTATAGTTAGTCGCGAGAGAAATTATTAAAGTTTAAATACTTTTTTCTCTATGATCAACAATCACACTGTTATTTAGTCATATGAATCGAATATTATATAATTTATTGAATCAAATAAATATTGTCTATTCTAAGTAAAATTATTTCAAGGTTAGGACTAATTTGTGCAAGTGGCATTTGTGTTACTTAAAACGCTTACGTCACACCGGTGTGTGTATATTAACAGATGGTAGCTCTAAACTGGCCGTATCTGTATGTTTAGAGCATAGCTGCACCTTTAGAACCGAGCTAGTCACCTTTTCGTGAAAAACATTTCAAATAATTGTAAAGTTAAAGTTAAGATGTAATTTAATTTTTAACATGTCATTGGATGTAAGAAAATATCTGTATTTACCTATTGTTTTATCCGTTGTATTTTCTATCCACAAACAAATTATTGTCTTATTATTATAATAATTATAATAATTATTATTATTATTTCTTCCTCCTCGCTTGCGCTCCCATACTATATTTGCGGCCCCCGTTCTATACGCGTCACGCTGAACTGACGTCATAATTTATCAATTTGTACGTGTTATTAATGTAGTTATATGTTTAATATAACACGAGTTAACACTAAACTTAAAATAAATTAAGATTGTTATTATTATTATTCAACATCCTTACACGCACTGTCAATTGTTTTAAATTTTGCATGCATCTCAGGTATCAAAAAAAATTTAAAAATTGCATATTTTTGTTCTCATAAAACAAAGAAACTAAAAATAACGGGCTCTTTCAATTAATTTTTCACTCACTTTCAGAACTACGAATTATATATAATGACAATACAATAATCTTATAAAACGAAAACAATTTTTTTTTATTCATACCACCAAAAAGCTAATAATTGAAGTGATGTCTCGTGAGACACCCGGAAACGAAGTTTCGAAGTTTCTTACGCATCGCGTACAAAATTCAATTTTGCATTAGTAATTATTATAACATAACATCGATATAATCATAAATAATATACATTTTTACAAATAATTTTTGAAGAATACATCACACAACAAAAACACTTCAAAAAAAATAAAAATACATAAACAGATCAAGTATACCAAATAACTGCCCACTAGAGAGAAATATTTCTTTTTCCTACTAAATGGCTCGGACTCTGCTCTAGAATGTACTAATGACTCGGCTCGACTGTCTAAATGACTTGGCTCTAGAATGTACGTGCTCGTACATTCTAGAGCCGAGTCGAAAAACGATTAAAAGTTGAAGCTCAACGTTAACGTGCGTCTATGATCAACGCTGTTTACGAAAAAATGTGTTAACAGTTGATCAACACTTGCAGTTAATAAATCCGTTATGTTAACGCACATTGGAGCATTACTTCGTTAGCACGTTCACGTTTATCAACTTTAAGTGCTAACTGCTAACTGCTAAACAGTGATGACAGAATTATAACGTAACAGGTATGGATAACATAATATCGATTGGAAGGAATATAATATGTTATTACGATTTACAGATAATATGTTATTAAAGAACGTTACGCTCGGCTAACATGTTAAAATATTATATTACGGTGGTATTATCGAGCAGCTCCTGTATAATAGCTATCACTCGCTGAGTAAAGAGAGAACGAAACAGCACGTTTTCGTATTGCCCTTCGTTTCATATTTACCGAACATTACCGAATGACACTGATCTTTACCGAAAGATTAATAATCTGTTATTAAAACGTTAAAATTCATGCCTGTTATGTGATTCATGCCTATTACCGATTGAAATGAACGCATTATGTTATTAAGAATATTACGCTTGATAACATGTTAAAATATAATATTATTTGTTAAGCAGCGATCGTTACTCGTCACTTGAATAAAAAGACCAAAAAATAGCGCGTTCCTTTTCTTAATGCAATTCATTGTTTTATATATTACCTGTTTTATGCTTTATTCTTTTGCTTCATATTGACGGAATATTACCGAATGACATGGAGTTTTTATCGAATGATTATAAACAATTAATTACTACAAAGTTAAATCCATACTTGTTATTTGAATTTTATTTTCTATATTCATTCAGTCTTCACTGTTGATCGCTAACTAACTGCAATTTCTATGTGTTATTATTTCATTTTGTTCAAATTATCAAATTAAGAAAGTACTATGTGGTTCGAAATGTAATTTTTTCACCCTATTGGCCATTGTCTGGCTTTCTTTTAAAAAAAATTAATCAAATATAGATTGAAATCGTTCACAAAAAAATTACCTATATTCTATAATAGTATTTAATATAGATATCGATTATAGTACGCATGTACTATGCATATTTTGTATACACATGGAGAAGGAAAATTAATTTCATGGAACATATCGTTTAAGAATGTGTTGAACAAATGTTATTCTCAATAATGTCAAATAACATGTTATTTTTTAACAGGTATGATACTATGTTATTGAATAATGGTATGATAGATAATTCATTATAATAGGTATGAGGAAATAACAGTTATTTCCATCTCTATTGCTAAATGTTGACACTCGTCAATTGAATATATTGAATCGACGGTTTATGCATTATCAGGCTAGCGGCCAGTCTTTCGTCGACGGTTATTGCGTAATGAAGGTTAATGAGTGAAGGTTTAGAGATTTGATCTATAGGTTATTAATTTCGACGTATTCCAAATAATTTTAATATTAATAATAAATTAATTGTGGTATTTAGCGCAATTATTTTACACTATATTACTAGTTATTATTTTCACAAATTTAATATTCAGAAGACGTTTTTATTTCAAAAGATATTTTAAAATTTTTACGAAAGTTTGAAATAAATGTAACTTTTTAGTATTAATAATCAATATTTATCTAGTGGATATTGTTATGGTTAAAATTTTACATATCCTTTAATATTAATAAAACATTAATTATGTGTGAACTTTTAGTGCAAATATTTTATATTTCATTACTAGTTATTTTTTATAGATTTAAATACGAGAATTTTTATATCAAATCATATTTTTAATTTTTTAAAGATTTAGAAAGACACTAACTTTTAGTCTTAATAATCAACATTAATTTAATGGATATTTTTTGTGTTTGTGTGTGTCTGGGTCAAGAAACTTTGTAAATTTATTCAATATATTTGAAAGGTGTAAACAAAGTGATCCTTGGAATTATTTTACGTCAGATAACGCAATTTGTTTGAGAAATAATGGATATATTATGTTAGCTTTCAAGGTAATATATTTACTAATTATTTTTATGTTACAGTCATGTAAACTTCTAATCACTATATTTACAATTCCCAACTAATTTTACTTAACATATTTTATTTTTATTTATATGATATAATATTAGGCGAAAAACTTAAAATGAATCGCAATTTCAGTAACAATCCGCATAGCATTATTTTCCATATTTATTTGTTACATATTAAATAACTCAAGCTCCATATAATTATCAGATAAGTTTATTGTGTTAATATAAACATTTCACGCATACCCGAGTCAGCAACACTTCGAAATTTATAAACGTTACAGCGTTGATGATGTTATGATGTTTATATTAACTATGGTAGGCGTCTAAACACATTAACTATTAATATTAACAGTTTTGGTCAACAGTTAATTGTCGTCAACGTTAACAGTTGTTACCGTTTATCATGATTAGCATAAACGCCTACCTCTAGTACATTCTCTTGTTAACACACATACACATACACCCCGCGCGCGCTTGCCCTCACGCACACCTACATGCACAATACATAAACAAACACACACACACAAATGTATTTAAAAACAATGAAAAAAAAGCTAGAGAAAGGCAGTATGTTGCATTGGGTCTCTTTTACTCCAACTCGCTCACTCATATTGGCAACAATACGCGGTGCCCAGCCAATGAAAAGCTTTTCATCGCATTTTCGTTCGTAACGTTTCACTTTTTCTCAATTAGGTCCTCTTCCCAAATATCCGTAAAGAAGCACCGTTTAAAAAAAATAGCGGAATTTTCCAATTAAATTTTCAATCCCTTCCAGACGTCCAAACTATTTAAAAGTTTGGACACATATTAAAAACCGATGACAATACAATCATTTCATAAAATAAATTTTTTTTAGTGTTAAAACAAAAAATACTGAAAGAAATTAAATTAAAATTAAATTATAATAAAAAAAACACGCGTTTGCAGCAACGTGAAATAAAAAATAATCTTCAAATACAAACATTCTCTTCAAGAACAAAACGATACCTCTGATGGCAAAAAAATAAACTTTAATTTAAAAAAAACCTGGAGTGCTCTCGACATAATCGATTATTGTACAGATGCATTATAACAGCACAAATATTTCACAAAAATCACGCCTGGTAGATAACTAAAGCTTACAAGTGACGGTGAATATTGTCGCAAATGAGTACTGACATAACTGAACAGATAATTATGGTGACGTAACAATAACTAGTTAAGCACAATAAACGATTCAGGAGAGAGAACTAACCTCACTCGAAAGTCAAAACTTATTTATAGTATGTAGATGTACGTGAATACGCCTGGTGTTGTCCGAATGGACACTTTGCAAAGATTGAAATTGATAACGACTTCAATTACAAAGTACCCTTACCGTTGACACCATGCAATAATGTTATTTTACGTTGTCACACGCGACTTGATTTCTTTGGAATGCTCAAGTTAATATCACCGAAAAAATCATAATAAAAATTTTTTTCAAGTAATGACATCCTCATTTGAGTATTTTTGTTAAAGCTCAGTTAAACTTTGGAGGGCGCGTGTCACTTATTTAGTGCCCCAACTACTAGAGCCTCTCCAATGTACATACACATATAGAAAACAGTCCATAATATGATAGAAAACGAAATAACGAATCGAATGGTAAAAAAGTCATCTTTACTTTTCTGCTACTTTTTGCAGCTACGCTTTTTTGAATATTGTGTGTAGTTTTGTTTTCAAACCTAACGCTAAGAAAAATTTTTGTTAAGATAAATGCTTCTTTTAAGTTTACGATTAATTATTTACTTTTTCATGATATTATAATAATAATATTTTATTAAACTTTTCTTTATCAACTTTTGTTCCTTAGGAAACAGAAAAAAATGATTTTCCTTGTGTTCTTTATTTTTTTACACTCGTAACTGAATTTATATGGTACGAATGCTTGTATTATGTTAAAACTACATTTCTTCTATATCTATGCAAAATTGATTACAATAAAATCAATACTTTTGGAGTCACACATTATTTTATAAAAATGATCGCCGAAGTTCCGCGAAAGTGGCCTGCACGCTCGAGGGGTTAATATTAATTTCATAGCATTATATATATATATATATATATATATATATATATATATATATATAGTATATCCGTTCTCTCTGTAAATTTAGGCTGCAGCACAGAAGATAATGATGAAGAAACTTAAATAGAGACATCCGTACAACCTCGGTAGAACGAAGGGATTTTAAAAATGTTGGAATATTTTGGCATAAGATTAAAAAAGTTTAGGGTAATAATTGTTTGATTTGAATAAAGATACTTTTAGAAAAATTGTATTACCCACTATTCCCTATTTTTTTTAGTAAGAACGTTATATGATAACGTACAATTTGCATAAGATAACTAATTTAAGTACTAACTACGCACGTCGTCATTCACCTTCGATTGAACCAAAAGTGCAATCTACATTAGGTGCATATGCCCTTATAGCAAAAGTAGTCACGTGATTAATTTGAGACGTATTAGAATAAAGACTGGTTTTTAAGTAAAAAAAAACGGAGTATATTTGGTCACATGTAAAAATATAATATTACAAACAAACCAATTAAACGTTGGAAACATTGTTAACTGTTCTTAAATATTAATTCAGTACATGTTCGACTGCATCGCCGCCACCGACATTACACCGATTACAAATAAACGGCATATTTGAGATAAATATATTACTATCACGAAGTGTGAAATGAATCTTTCAGTTTAATTTTTGGCGTGATAACGTTACGTTCCGCCTGAGCCTGAGCGTGCAAGCGAGAGCGCGGAACAAGTGATAGACAGGCACGATCGGCCCAAGCGTCGGAATTTTTCTCTCTTCTCGCGTGACGAAATATTTGAATTAACGAGTGTAAATAAATGTTAATTTGTCGAAAAAAATTTTAATTTTCAATTAACTCCTTCATTGTATTATACAAAATAATAATAATTCAGTGATAATAATTCAATTTAATTCATAAAAGTATGCAATTTTTCATCAATGTTTCTTTATGACGTTATCACGTAAAACTATCGTCCGTAAACCGACTTTACAGACAACCAATTCCATTTTTTTTAGAAGCTTAACATATTACACATGATTCTCTTGTATTCCAAAATATTTTCGCTTCCCAACGTTTCCCATAGTAGTGTTCGATCGATTTTTTTCCAAATATTCCATATTTTACAGCATATTATGCGTTTACCTCGAGCAACAAAATATACCAGTCTTTCGCTTAACAGTACATAATCTTCAGAATGATAATCTTCAGCATATTCCGAATCGCTAGCAGAGTGTTGATGTGTGCCGTAAACAAGTTATACGAGATCTCAGTACATACATCTCTCTGCTAATTTTCATAAATAATTTCTAAAAGTATCTTCGAAGCTACATAGTTTTACACTCATTTTAAAATAAAATGGTAACTTTTTGATATATATTGTTTCTGGGATAAGCAGATAGTGTATAGAAATATTGTTTTGTCGGCTGGCAAAGATTTAAATTGTCTTGTGATATTTATTCGGTATTCAGTACGTGTTGTTTCTCTTCAATGTCTTGAAAAGCACTGAAGTTCATTAATATCTTGTAAACAATAATGAGGCGAATATTCGTTGAAAGAATCATTCATCCAAGTGTCAAAGTTACATTATGGAAGTAGAAAAAACTGATTTCGTTTAGAAAAAAAAAATTAAGCGGTCAACCAAAAACGACGCTACATCCAAACATCACGTGACCATTCTGAAGACAAATGAACTTTACTACTGTAACAATACGTCAATAATTTTTTATTAGACAACCTTCACAATTGTCGATTGATGAAATTGTCAACATTTTTACAGAAAATTGTCACACGTTTCTGAAATCACCGTCGACCTCATGGCAAAATTTGTTTCATGCAAGTCAGCGATACTATTGAATCCGTACGTCTTGTATTTTTTTATTAATTTACTTACAAATATTTCTCTACAACTGAATTATCATATTAGACAGTGTATACAAAGATAGTGTGAATAGATACTTGACAAAGCATTAAATAATGTTTGTGGAAGGTATAGGGCAAGATGCTAAATTTGTGTTAAAATTTATATTCTAAACACTTCTTGATCTTCAAAAGATTTCTTTTCTCACAAATTTATCTACAGATTTTTTTATGCATGCAAAAAACACGAATCCCGCAAAAGATTTCACTTACGATCAAAATCGATAGTTACTTTACATAACATTTAAAATCGCAGAGCTTTCTACTTAAGCCGGTTAAAATTTGAACAAATGTATAAAAGCTCTTTTTAGTTTCTACTTTCCGCCATCATTCTAATTCAACTGATGTGTTCCATTTTAATGCGAATTTCAATAATTTACGCCATTCGCTGTGTGCGAGTTTCACGTGGATTTAACTTATTTTCCTGCACGTCTTATTTAATCATTCATTATCGGAAAATAAGTCGACTTTCATTAAAATATTTCGGGAATACTACATAGGCTGATTAATTTGTGATAGTCTGTAGGTAATGACGATAAACTGAATACGTTGTTAGATTAAATCAAGACCTGTCCCATAAAATGGGAAAGACTGCATATAATATGCTCCTGTAAATAATCAAGTATGATAATTAATCTTAATAACAATGAGATCATAGCCAGAAAACCATATCAGAATAACCGCAATGCTTAATAAGACTGATAAACTAGTATATTCGGAAAAAAAATGCGATCAGTCAAAAGAAATAACATTATTTTATTAACCAATGGTTATTTTCATATAATGCTAAACAAATGGCAATATTTTTTT
Organism: Druceiella hillmani; assembly: GCA_039881145.1. NCBI lineage: Eukaryota > Metazoa > Arthropoda > Insecta > Lepidoptera > Hepialidae > Druceiella > Druceiella hillmani. The sequence continues at coordinate 21,773,287 of JAYKKI010000010.1, forward strand.
CACCTACAGTATTTTATCAACCTACGGTTGTTTTCATGGAGTGCGAAAGGAATGTCAATATTTTATTAACCCATGGTGATTTTCCTTTGCCTGCCTCGCCTCCTGCCTGCCTCGGGTTATTGAGATGAATGTGAAACCATTAATCATCGAAAACATGTAACATGCTTCTGTTGTCCATTTTTAAATAACGTGCTTTGTGATGATAACATGATTTTGTTCGCAATTTTTATATTAGTTACACAACTTATTTCAAATGCAAGGAGGCATTTTTAAATTTGCAGAATGAAGGATAAGGAGTGAGAATAAAAATACAAATTTATTTTTCTTTTTCAATATATTCACCTGCTACCCTAATACATTTTTCCAATCTTTCAATTAGCTTATGTATACCTTCATAAAATATGTTTTATCTTTGGTCGAAATGTCACAGCTAAAACTGTGTCCTTCACTTCTTCATCGCTTGAAAATTTCATCCTACGAAGTTCTTTTTTTAAATTTGAGAATAGATAATAATCGCTGAGAGTCATTTCAGAACTGTAAGGTGAATGATCCAAAATATCGAAGCCCACCTTAAGCAGGGCAGCCAACACAACACGACTTTTGTCAACAGGCGTGTTGTCGTGCAGAAGGAGGAAGGAGGACCTTTGATTAATTTTCCTTGAAGGATTCATTCAACCGATTGGAAACGGCAGTTACAGATTTATCTTTATAATCTATCAACAAGATCTCTTCTGAGTCCTAGAATACTATCCCCATGATTTTTCCAGCCGAGTGATACCTTAAACTACTTGGGTAGTGGTGCGCTTTTTTTGTGCCATTGCAAAGTGTCCTCTTTAGACTCAGGTTCATATTGATGAACCCAAGTGTCGTCCCCAGTAACAATTTAACTCAATAGTTCATCCTTGTCTTCACTACAATGATCCAAAACCATGCGAGAACACTCCACGTGACGTTTTTTTTTGAGGCGGAATCAACATTCTCGGCACCCACTTTGCTCTGACCTTACTCATCCCAAGATGATCGTGAAGAATTTTGCAAAATGGTTGTATCTAACACTCCAACCATTTCCGCAAGTTATTTCTTCTTTAGTTTAGCATCTTCCAATAATAATTTTTTGACTTTTTTAATGATTTCTGGAGTAGTCACTTCGATCAGCCGTCTGAGCCGTGGGTCTTCTTCAAAGTGAGCCCCTGCCTTGTTTAAAGTGTGCCATTTCAAAATCATGGTTTTATCCGGGCAAGAGTCCCCGTATATGTATGCTATCTCTTCCTATATGGTTTGAATCTACTTGCCTTGCTTGGTAAGGAAATTTATAACAGCTTAATACTCGATTTTCTCTATATTTCTCACATTCTTCCCGATTGAGTTGCTTGGTCGATGATAGTTAAAATACTAACAGCCCGATTAAAATAAAATTTGCTATTTATACTAATAACGAGTCACTGAACTCATTACGGCTCATTAAAATATCCTCACTAATGACCTAATTACCAATTCTTAAAACCGAACCTAAAAACGCACCTTTGTAGATGAAAAACTCATACAATTTTTAAAAGTTGTTGCTATTGTACCACAATCGTGCCTATATCTCTTTCTAAACTATGACATAATATGCACTACCTTTAACATATTGTAAGAATATGTTAAAGGTAGTGCATATTATGTCATAGTTTAGAGTTCGTATTAAATTACAATATTTTAAGAAAACTTTAAAATATTGTAATTTAATACGAACTTTTTAACTTCTTATTATAACTCAATAATTATATACATTTTAGCAAGTTTCCTGCAAGCAAACCACGTTATTGCCAGCATCTGATGTTTGAAAGTTTTAAAAATGTGACTACGTTTGCCAGAACTCGAAAAAATGGGCTGTTAAATGTTTATGTTTGTATATGTATGTGTGTCCATATATATATATATATATATATATATATATACGTATATATATATATATATATATATATATATATACACATATATATATATATATATATTGACATTGATTATAAAAACGTACTGATTTTAATAGTGAAAATTGAAGATCCTGGCCCAAAAACCACTTATTACAATGGCATACCGCATTTAATAAATCTTTTTCAAAGTTTTCCCGGAGATTTATATCGATAATAACGACTCGATATCATGCGTTCGTTTTCATTTAGTATAAATAATACTAATGTCAAACGCCTGTCACTTGAAAATACTTTCATCAATGGTTTATTTATAAAAGAGACAAATATGTGTTTAGGTCCTATTTTAAGGAAAGTAATAATAATTTTCTTTAATATCGGCAGACGCGCACCACAATCGTAGAAAAGCAACAGTGTGTTCATCAATAGCTGATATATTAAACTGACTGATTTATTTCTTGGCTTATTCATTTATATTGAATCCTATAACGGCACGAAAAAAGAGAGAATTTGGAGAATGGAACGACAAATAAATATGTGGGGACAGAGTATAAAATTTCATGTTCAATGATTTCAACTATTTCAAATTAGAGAGAAAATACGGAATATCTCTGTGATTTATTAAAAATGAAGTGAGGAAGAACAATTAAATACGGGGCGATTGAAGAAGTATTGAAATAGTCTGTAGCGTCCGTTCCAAAATAAAATTATAGAGTGTATATTAAAATAAACATAATTATGTCAGTATCTGTTGTTTTAATAAAATCTTCTCAATGATTTTATTTCGAAATTGACTTGTATGTACATAATATAAAATTAATTTTTAAAAATGAATACAATGTAAATCATGATAAATTTAACGACTCAACGTGATTAGCCACTTCAATGTCAAATAAGTTTCATTTCAAAATTTTATTAGTAACTCCAAGTAACCTGTTCGATTATAAACTTACTTCTGGCCATTACTTGGTTTGCGTAAGTTAAAAGTAAAATAATGAAAATGTTACTCTCAACTCCTTTACATGTTTAATTCTAGTAAATAATATAACGGTAGCATTTTCGTTGAAACGAGTTCATTAATATGGACATGAAATACTTACATGAATTAATATCGCCAACCTAAATATAATAATCTAAACACCACAGCAAAAAGGGGACAAACATGACAGGATAGTATCTTCTAAAATAAAGGTAAATCCGAAAGTGGAAACTTATGTAAAATATATTTTGTATATAAATAAATATTTTAAATATTATTTTTGAATTCTGTAAACATTTTTGTGTTACAGGAAAAATTTCAGTTTACTGTCTTTGAAATTCCTCCATTTGTAATATTCGTTCTTAAACCACTAGCTGGTTTAACATGATAAAATGAAGAAAAAAATAAAAATTAGAGTCAATCCTATTCGTAAGAAAACAACTTGAATTAAAAAGGAAGTGAAATTTTTTAAAAAACTTGTAAAGAGAAGACAATGGTTTTCAAATAATATATAATTATATTAATTATAAATATATATGTATATATATATATATATATATATATATATATATATATAAATATATATATATAGATATATATATATATATATATATATATATATATATATATATATATATACTACAAAGTCGATTAAAATAAGCATAAAGTGGGCTCTTAAAATGTTATTAAACTCGATTTTATTATATTCAAAACAATAGAAAGAATTCACCATTAAATAAAACTACGTGATATAGTATTATTTCGACTTTCTTTAAGTTCTTTACCATGTATGATACGGTGTTGTAATACAGGTGTCCAGTGGCAGACTGCAATGTTTGAAAAATTGTAAAAAAAACTACACCTCTAATACAAAGTAGGTTTATTTTAACTTTATAACAACAAATGCGGATTTCATTTTTTTAAAACCACGTTTTCCAAATGGCGGCCATCGAGTCTGACACACTCTTCGAGTCTAGCACACATGTTTTCAAAAACGCGTTTGCAGAGGACTGGGGTATCCTACTGACTTCGACTCGAATATTTTCTTTAAGTTCACAGTGCTCGGATTTGTTTTATAAACAACGGATTTTAACTATCCCCATAAGAAAAAGTTACATGGGCTTAAATCGGGTGACCTAGGTGGCCACGGTACGGTACCGTTTCGGGATATATTTTTTTCTGGAAATAACTACAGCACTGCATTCATGGACACATTATCAGTATGAGCTGTGGCCCCGTCCTGCTGGAACCATGTGTTTTGGTTGAAGGATGGACTATTCTGTAGTTCTACTCTGAAAAAATCAATTAACATCTGGGTATATCTCTCCGAATTCACAGTTACAGTTTGGCCACGTTGATTTTCAAAGAAATAAGGCCCTATGATTGCAAATGCAGACATGGCACACCAGACTGTTACTTTAGGCTTATGTAAAGGCTCCTGATGCAGTTTTCTTGGATTGTAGACATCCCAGTAACGAAAGTTCTGCTTATTCACATATCCTCTAATGTGAAAGTGAGCTTCGTCACTAAAGAATATGTTGCCCATCCGGGTAGCAGTACGAAATCTCAATAACATCACCTCCGCGTAAGTTTTTCTTAATTCAAAGTCAGAATCGTGTAAATCTTCAACAATTTGAATTTTATATGGATGGAACTCGAGCTTTTTTTACATTATTACCTGTAAAGTTGATTTCGGAATTCCCAATATCGATGAACGTGTACGCAGTGATAAACGGGGATTTTCAATGACAGAAACCATAACACTCTCGACATTTTCATCCGTGGCTACCAATTTTATTTAATACTACAAATCTATTTAATGTGGCTACAAATCTATTTAATCCTGTAGCTCTGAACCTTGCTACCCATGACTGAATGAGGTTGATCGATGGTCCATCACGTAATCGACGAATACTGTAACGATTATTAAATCGACAGCGTGCTACAGACAGCAAAAATCCACTCGAAATGTACACCACTCCACTGTTCCATGGCTACTAAAACATCCGCACCGCCTGCGCTTCTAACGACGCCCCCCGCGCCCCTCTTATGTGTTGCGTTTAGAAACTATGTTTGTTCAAACTTTGAAATCTGTCACTGGATACCCTGTACAACGAAACCTAGGTCGTGATAATGAACTTAAAGAAAGTAGAAATAATACTACATCACGTAGTTTCATTTCGTTGTGAATAATGAATTTCTACAAAATTAACGCCAAATATATTCAACAAATAGAAAGAATGTTCCATTTCAATTAAAGAAAAATTTACATTATCTTAAATTTTATCCCGCTACAGTTCTGCGCGTAAGCTTAAATTTTGTTCTGCTCTATATATACAAGAATGCAATAGTTCATCTCTGTCTTTGTTTATGTATATTGTAAATTTTGCGTTTAAATCAGAGTTTTTTTTTTCTTCTCATTGTCTAATTCCGAAGAATAATTGAGTTTTCAGATTCAGACTTTAAGTTTACGTACTACGTTTTAGTGTCGTATGTAAACAGAAATATATAATTTGGCCATGAAAACATGTAGAGTAAGGAAAGTTTGTTTGTTTGTTCATGTTATTATCTAGAACTTTAATTTTTATTTCAAATATTCCTTTCGTATCAGTAGGCCTATGCTTTGAAAAAGATTATATATATATATATATATATATATATATATATATATATACATATATACATATATATATATATACATATATATATATATATATATATATATATATATATATATATATATTAGGCTGATCCTTATTTTTCGACTTTTGAAATATTGGCTAGGCAGCTATCATATGATTTTCTGTCCTAAAATATTTAATACATATATTTTTAAATAAATTTTTTGAAAAGTTTTAGAGATCGCTACCATAAGTCAGACTTTCAGAAAAAACATTGTATGGCACCTATGAATATAAACTCTACTAGAAAGACTCACTAGCTCACTGCAGTCACCTTCCTTCCCCTTCCCACCCCTTTCTACTTTTTCCTGCGCCTGTGCATCGAGATTGAGTCCTGCCCTGCACCTCAATTCGAGTTCAGTCATTAGTGAGAGCACATACATTTTGTTTTCTAAATCATAAGTACTTTTTTTATTCAACTTATCATAATATCTACAAGTAATGGTGAGAGTCTATTAACTAGAAATAAAACTAACATTTGGTTTATCGGCCAATCTACGCCAAATCTGAATCAGTGAAAATTACCTTTAGTTAACGAGATAATTTACAACCTATATTTATCCTGAAGGTCCTTTCAACATATTGATGAAAGAATTTTTGAAATCGGATGAGTAGTTTTGGAGATTACCTCCTACACCCAAACTTACAAACTGTTACACTTTTTTAATGCTCTGAACTTCTGATTTAACTCCTCATAAAACTTCATACCTGGCTCTATATTTAAAAATCGATTCCTAAGGAGTAAACTAGAAAAATTGTTTTAGTATAAAAAGTATTTTGAAAATGCAATATCATTTACAATGATGCACATTATTGATTATAAAAAATAGAATATGAACTACTAAATAACGTTTAATTAAAATGAGATGTTATTCGTTATTTCTTTTTAAAGAACTAAACAGATTCGACGCGTAATAATAGCTAAGATACGTCGCAAGTCCATCCTAAACTTGACCTTCCGGTTTGCTTTGACACGACATAAAAAGTTCTTAAATTGTAAGAGATAGGAATATCATTTATTATTTAAAATTAGGCAATATTACGTATCGTCAATTTAATATTATCTTAAGCATAACCAAAAGAAATACATAGGTGGCGTAATCAAATATTCATTTACTTATGTAACCATATGTAAACCGACAAACGAACACATTGGAGTTATCGCATACTTCACATTTGTTAAAATAACAAGCTATTACAGATATACAAATAAACATTTAATTATTCAAGCAAACAAAACTTTGCTCGACTACATTTAGTCGGGCCAAGTTCCATTTGCTTAGATAATTAAATTTGCTTGTACATCTGTAATAACTAGTTATTAGAAAAAATATATTTTGCCTCTAGATACGCGCCGTATATAACTATTTGGGATTAACATATTTTTGTTCGGAATGCTTCACTTTTTGAAACATATAACTATCAATTTCTATTCAAATGTTAATTCTTTGCCTGACAGTAAAACACGACTTGCATCTGTACAAACTTAACTAGCTCACCACCGTGTGCCTAGATATCAATACGACGATACTAGTTGGCCCAAGCGAATAATTCGCAATCCACCAAATGATAGTATAATGTGAATATAAGTAAATGAAAAGTATTTTATTTTGAAAAATAATATTAAAAGTCTTATTTTTAAAAATTGTTATAATCATACCGAACATTTTAGTGAAACACATTATCAACAGATGGTTCTGTTTACAACATAAACACTTTGTGAAATAATATATAGAGAATTAAAAAAAATATTTTGAAATATTTGTTTATTTTTCATTTGCGGTGAGGGTAATCTTCAAAATTAGCTTCAATCATTTTAACATCATATAGCTTCGATCAGATAGATTCAATCATTGGTCTTGATGAAGTATTAAGGGGATAAAGTGTACCAGTAGTATGAACTTAGATTCAAAGTATTGTTTAAAATTAATAATTTCTTCATTTATCCATATACGAGACGAACTAACGTATCATGTTATTTATAAATATATTGATATCATATGTCGTGTGACCTTTGAAGAAGAAATTATGGAGAAAATATTCCAGAAATTCCAACGAATTAACGATAACAAAGCGGATTGGATACCATTTTAAATAAAAGCAGGTGAATATCCATAATAACTAAAAATTTGTTTTTTTTATTATAGATTGTCAAAAAATAACACCATTACGTTTTTCCTAGGCAGACTGTATATCACTAGTTCGCCTTCAATTATTATTAACAAGAACAATTATTTATAGAGATGAATACATACGGCGCCGTCAAATGTCGCACTTTGTAAATTTTACTTTGTCGCTCTGTCCGTCGATTTCACCGCGGATGTATAATTGCAAATTGGCATACATCTTCCTTTACTCGGTTTCACAGTAAGTTTGCTTTCATTTTTTTAATAATGTCCACGTTACAAAACACAAACACAAACTAATAGGTTATATGAAATGTTTCTATTTAAGCCTTAATTTTTAATATGGTGCTTAGTACTTGATGTGCCGAAGAATGGACAAGTTGACCCTCAGGTCCCTTAAAAGATACATTTATTTTTTATTGATTATGTATATGTATATATATATATATATATATATATATATATATATATATACAGTATATCATAGGACTCAAAATAAACTTTGACCTTTTTACGGGAATAAGCTGCCATTAAAATAGTATATCTCTCCTTCAACGGTAAAAAAGCTATAATTTAGTTAAATTTAACAGTAGGTTTTCGCGTAATTAATTTGCGCGTAATAAATTTGCTTGTATCACGGCAAGTTTTTAATTTTTTCACATAACCTAATCAAGGATTATAATTCGATTATACATTCTATATATATGGATAATCATTTTGATAGTAAACCGCTGCCATATTCCAGTTTATGAAATAATGGCTACAAAAGTTTTTTGTAATAGTAGCAATAATTTTTTTTAAAATTTAAATTAAGAACTTTTTAATAACAAAAAGATTTTTATTATCTGTATACCAATTCACATGTTACTACATAATTTGTACAAACTAATATTTTTATTGGAAATGGTATTTGTTCAACACTAATCGTGAATATTAAATAGAAGATATTAATACGCTCTCAGTTTTTTTATAGATCATTCTATCTTTAACAGTTTTGATACTCGATTTAACAAGGAGCAGTCAATTTATGAAATAAACATTACATGTTTATTGACTTCTAATGAATATATATTTATTTAATAACAATGCGTATTAACGTACACATCAAATATTTTTATTTGAATTTGTAGATATTTTACGACGTCACCAACTATTAATAATAAAATTGTTCTACTTATATCATCTTATACATAACAAAAAGAAGATAAACAACTAATTTTAACGTGTGGTCTCTAGGATATCCGCATCAATTGCAAGTAATGAGTTCCTTCAAGTGCACCTCGAACAAGGCATACTTGAAGGGGAAACATGTGAACACTTACAGCAGTTTCAAAGGAGTACCATACGCTATACCGCCCGCGGGAGAATTGAGATTCAAAGTATGATTTTGTTTTTTATATATTTTTATAGATGGGCAAATAAAACAAAGTTCGCTGTAAGGTTATTGACACGAAATGCCACATGTCATGTGAATAATGCAGTAGTTTCTTTTAAGGAAAAATAACTTTTACTGAAACCTCAATTTTCTACATATTCTTTTCCATTGGTCGACTGAGATTTCAGAGCCAACAGAACCGACTAGCAAAAACTTCATCTTAACTCTTTTGGCAGTTCTTGCGAGGTGCATGAACGAATAAACAGACTGACAGACACTCAAGTTTAATAAGAAAGCAATGTCGCAAAGGAGCAACGGTTCGACGTGAATTTTTCAATCTGCAATAATACAAAGAAGTAGAAGAATAACTCAGTTTAATTCTTAACTTAGAGTCCTATACGCTACTACTACCCTACATAATATTTTTTGGTCTAGAAATAGTCGGCTTGCTGGAATGCGATATAGACTACAGTTTATGCCAGAAAACCTTATTCTGACTAATATTATAAATTCGAAAGTGTTCTTAACGGAGCTACAGAAGAAAGAGGAGGGATGCAAACTCTTGGAGGGCTGGGAAATTATATGGGCCGCTTTTGATCCCGGGAAATCTCGTCCTTGCTAATATTATAATTCTAATTAATATTATATATGCAAAAGTGTGTTTGACGTTTTTTATGTAGTAATTGAATTATTAATTGACATAATTTTTTGCGTAAAGATATTTCGTCGATCAGGAAATGACATACCTTACTTTTCAACCCAGGAAACCTTGTATTAATTAAAATTACAATCCCAACTAATATAACAATTGGAAAGTGTATTTTTTCTTTCATCACGTCAGAATCCCAATTAATATTACAGTCCAATCAATATTATAAATGTGGAAGTATATTTCTTTGTCCTTTTTTCAAGTCACGACTTATCAACCAGTTGACGTGATTTTTTGCACAAAGTAGTTACCGTGCAGTGAAATGACACAAGCTACTTTTCATCCCAGGAAACTTTACACTAGCTAATTTTATAATCCCTACCAGTATTTTAAATGCAAAAGTGTTTTCTTTTGTTCTCTCACCTCGCAACGGGGCAATAGATCTAAGTGAGCTGCATGTTTTAATTTCTCCCTATAAATGTTCAACTACAACAATGCGAGGCCGTGAGTAAAAGTTAGTATTTATAGATAAATTGGGTTCTTCTTTTAGACCTTTTTCGTACAAAATTTAAATAAATTAATGTTATTGTGAAATATAAGTTGGAAAATTTTATAGAAAAATAAAATACCCCGTAATATTTTATTTCATTACATTTATTCGAAATTTAAATCATAGTTTTGATTTACTAAAACGAATAAGAAAAATCATTTAATGGTCGTATTAACGGAAGAAAATCGAAACTAACATTAATAACAAGACTAAGACATTATTAATTTCATTATCAATCAAAGGTTATAATGACTACAACAGAGAAACTTGAATAATATCATATTAACACGCAATTACATAAAATGTGTAGAAAGGTAATAAAGAATATGTACCTTATAATTATGCCAATTTAGATTTTTATTTTTTTTGTTCTAGCCGTGCTGAAATAATTCTTGAAATATTCAATTTGGCGGAATATCAAAAATAAACAGAAAAAATTCGATACCAATTAAGTCCTCTAATCTAATTAAATAATCGCATGTGTGTATATTAATATATTTAAATATATATATATATATATATATATATATATATATATATATATATATATATGTATATATATATATATATAAATATATGTGTGTGTGTGTGTGCGTGTGTGTATGTGTGTGTGTTTGTGTGAATGTGTCTGTATTGCTTTGTATTATTAATTGTATCATGCTATTGCATCAATCCAGATTGTCTTATTATAAATTTTTGCATATCAAATTAAGGTATAATTGTTTGGAATGAATCCTTTAAACATATGTAAATTTCGAAGATTCTTTAGTGATTTTGACGAGGAATCAGTTGCCAAAAAAACCGATTTTCATAAAGTAAATAAATAGAATCGATAAAAAAGTTTATGAATGTTTTTATATCAAAATCACTTTACTACACATTTTCAGAGTTTAAAACAAATTTCGCACAATAAAGGTTTTTCTTTATAAATATAGATACGCCCTTATAAAAATTTAAAATTGTTATACGAAGATTGAAAAAATGTTTTTTATTATTAAAATATTTCAGTACTTTCGACCTTGATTTTTTTTATCATTATAATTTTCTCCGTGCACTTTTTGTATTTCCGTCGCTAAGAAAATAAACAATGCACCGATACTTCAATTTACAAAAATATTAAGTAATATACGCAAATTTTACTGTCATTTTATATCGTTCCATATATTTATTTTTGAAATATACGTACGTTTTATTCATTTCAGGCTCCAAAACCACCTGTACCATGGAAAGGTGTTCGGACAACATACAAATACGGATCATCCTGCGTTCAAAAAGGAATAGACACAGGAATAGCAATAGGAGATGAAGACTGCCTATTTTTAAACATTTTTACCCCGAACTTTTCAAAAAACAAACAGCAAGAACGTTTGCTACTCATTATGGTATTTATACACGGTAGTGGATATATTTTAGAATCTAGTTCTGCTTTCATATACGGACCAGAACCTCTTATGTATCAAGATGTTGTATTGATAACTTTTAATTACCGATTGAGGGCTTTAGGAGGTCTCTGTTTAGACATACCAGAAGTTCCAGGTAATGCTGCACTGAAGGACCATGTACAGTGTTTGAAATGGGTTCGAGAAAATATTGCCAAATTTAACGGAGATCCAGATAATGTTACAATCTTTGGGCAAAGTTCAGGTAGCCATGGGGTCAGTTTACATTGTATTTCTCCATTGTCAAAAGGTCTGTTCCATAGAGCTATTATGCAAAGCAGTGTAATGATAAATGATTGGTCATTTACTGTTGATAATGTGAAACAAGCCTTTCTTTTAGGCAAGGCATTGGGAAATGATACCAGCGATCCCCATGAACTATTAGAGTTTCTTCAAAATATTCCTGCGGCTGATATCCTTGGTTTAAAATTTCCATTATTAATAAGGGATATACTTAAGAATGATATATTTTACCCGTTCGTACCAGTAGTTGAAAAAGTATTAACACAAAGTACATTTCTAAGTGCAGATCCATTAGTAATACTAAAAGATCACGATGCTATAACTGTACCAATAATAGCAGGATTCACAACTGCAGATGGAGATAAAGTATTGCGCAATGTGTATAAAACAATTGCGGAGCGTACTACATATCAGGAATTGGCTGTACCCACAAAGTTACAATGGCATGTTCCACTTAAAATTTCTTACCATTTAGGAGCTCAAGTAAATGAATTTTACTTTGGTAAAAACGGCATGACGTTAGAGAACCTTATAGATCTTGAAACAGATCTCTATGTAACTTATGATACTTATAAATTGTCAAAAATCATTGCCTCAAGATTTCCAACTAAAGTTTTCTTCTATATTTTTGATATGAGATCAGAACGCAATATCATGGAAACATTGTTAGGCGTCCCAAGAGTATCGACGGGCGTCGCCCATACAACTGATATAACGTATTTATTTCAATCAGTATTTCATCGGTCATTCGACTCTTCAAGCAAGATTTTTCCACTTATTAATAACGTAACCACTCTTTGGACGAATTTTGTTCGTACTGGGTTTGTAAATTTTATTTTAATACTCATGATCTTTTGCTTATAATCAATGCATGAAGTGTATCTTTATATTTTACCTACCTTCTACTTTCACTGAAAAATGACTTGAAAGAATTACTATATTCCTAAAATATTATTTAAAGTTCATTGTAATTACTAGAGTTTATTACCAAAAAGTATTGTTAAATTAAAAATTATATTCTCTATATAAATACTCGTCTTGCACTCTAAAATATGTATATGGCTGAGCTTACTTGACAAAAGTCAAAATTCTTAAAAAGAAATAAAATTATGACAAATTCATTTATTGCTCGAGCTTGATGCTTAAAAATGTCAGTTGAAATGCTTTAATATTTTTTCCAATATACAAATTTTTACGTATACTTATTTACTATAAATGAATGTGTCAATTTATTTTATAGACATCCCACGCCGACAAATGCTTTAGGAGTTAAGTGGCTACCATTCACACCTGAAAGAGAGGATTACTTGTACATAGGCAATCAACTGATAAGTCGAACTTACCCACTGAAAAAACGATTCGCTTTTTGGAAAAGTATTGAAGATGAAGTCAAGTCATATATACCGTATTGATACAAAATGAGGTTACTAATGAATTTATCCGAAATATCACCAAAATTTTATTTGCGAAACAATCACAATGAAACAAAATAGACAAACGTGTAAATAAAAGTATATTTAATTGTTTTCTTAAATAAATTTAGTTTTATTTAGAGTAATATCTGTTTATATTGTAAAAGAAACAAGTTGCAGACATTTTTTGCAGTTTCCAAAACATGAATATTGACAAACAACATAATTGAATTATTCAGTAACTAAATTCTGCATAAATAACACACAAATAGGATACATTAATTTACTTAATAAGAAATTGTAAGGTGTTCATTGAGGATCATTGAGGCATAATTTCTTAAAAGCGATTCATTGAGGTTTAATTTCTACATCACAGCCTACATAAGGTCGGTTTTTGCTTTTGAAAGTTTATTTTAAACTTTAAGAAGTTCGCACTAAAGGATTTGGATATCCTTTAAAAATGCCTTAAGTTCCATAAGTAATTATGACATCCTAATCGGTTCCCTACATGTAATTTGAAATATTTTTAAGAAGACAATTTAAAATATTTAGGGTTGTTACCGGAATAATCCACCTTTCTAAAATATCGGAAATATTACATAGATATATTTTCAAATAAATTCAAGTTCAGGTCATGGTGTATGGAAACCATGTGGTTTCCATCTTCAACCTTCGAAGGTGATGAGCATTTTATCATTTGTTATTTAAATGTCTACTAAGATCAATCAAAGACCTTATATACCTTTCATTGATCTTACTTTATATTATACCCAGATGCAACTTACCTGGATTTTCAAAAATCTTTCAATTTTATAGACAATCTTGATCTCGGATAGTTGTTGGAGGCAAAACTCTCCTTCATTTAAATTTAGTTTCACACTAATTAAATAATCTGCTCAGTATATAAGATTTAAATAAGATAATTACATTAATAAATAAAGCATGAGCCAGGGTCGTACCTTAGGTCTCATTTTTTACTGTGATCGAGGAAAATATTACTTTACGAAACTGTTGCTGTTCAACGACAGTTCAATGTTGCTTACATAGTGGTATTGGGTCAACAAGTGTAGAGTACACTTGTCCAACTTGAACTTCACGATTATATTATACATGCTTATAAGACTGAATTCAAGATACCCACATCAGTTTTGAGACTGATATCGATTTAGTGTACTAAAATATCACACGTGGACCCGAAAGTGCCCATAATTTAATATACTGTGCACAACGCGCTAGCCAGCTCTGATGACTCGCGAGCTGAATTTCCTTTATTTGGTATTAACAACGCTTTTCCCGTGTCACTGCTCGTTCCACGAGTTTGAAATCAAATACTCAACAGATCAACATCATTTACTATTTCTCCACTTTGTTTTTTATCATATATTGCTTTATATTGTTAGTTGTTTTCTTTTAGCACAGGCCTTTACTAGTTACATGTCAACACATTTAATGCATTAGTCAGATAAAGTTTACTAATACAAGAAATGATATAAATGTATATATATATATATATATATATATGTATATATATATATATATATTTATATATATATATATATATATATATATATATATATAGATGGTTTTATATCTAAAACTAGAAAGATAAAGGCAATAAAAAGGACAAAAATTCTATCTATCTAAGGTATTTTTTTAAACTAAACAAATATAAAATAAAAAACTATTTTATCACAATTTTTCATAGTTTTGGCATAAGCATTTAATTCACGAATTAATTATTAATGTACGTTTTATTCCAAATAAAAATATGTTATTTTAGTATAGCAATTGTAAAATGTGAAAGTGTTATTCATTACCTTGAATTACATACCATATAAATTAACAAGACCTTCTATTCCTTCGCTGAATTTAAGAAAAAAATGGAAAATATTTCGAATCATGACCAAAGTTAAATGAATGATTTTTTTTTGGTTAATGTAATCTTTTTCGAGCAATGTTTATTTTGACTCCACGACGTGAGTCAGATATAATAAACTAATTAAATACCTAGGAAACAAGGAAAATATTTACAACCTGAAGCTGGAATGGCAGAGAAAGTTGAAGAAATAATTTCTGAGATAATTCCTATTTTCTCCCCGCATTTTCTGTTTACTTCCTATTTTCTTCTCGGTTTATTGACTTGATTTGGCCCACTAACTTTCAAACATTTGCGATGTATTTTCCTAATCTTATCAAAATGTTATTCTTCAATTACCAAAATTGTTATATATTTTTGGTCAAGAACACAACTTTCATTTCAATTTTTTTTTTTTAAATTGTACACATCCTAACTGAATTTTCTACTCAGATAGGTGCGGTCAAGTTGTGGCTACACGCACTGTGCTGCGGATAAAAAGTGAGACACAACTAGTTTTTCTGTTAAATACCTTCCCCGATGTGTAAACAAAATAAGATTGATAAATCAATAAAATGTATTTCGGCACTTGTTATGTAATGAAGTTCAAAGTCAAAAATTCTGGAAAGAATCCTATAGCCAAGTTTGCCATGTTTCCAACAGGGAGTTGAAATTAAACGAAATGTGTAAATGGATACGTAATGTAAAGAAAAAAATGTAAGTATCGTAACCTCAATTCTTATATCTGATTGACTTAAATTACTTTGAAACAAAATACATTTAGTACTCTGAATTCTGATATGGTTTTTGATAGTTACAGACACCAATGAGTTTTTGTTTAAAAAAATCATGAAATAAAATATTTTCCACAATTTATCTGATACTAAACACTAAAAACAGAAATATAAATGTACATAGATAAATAATGAACGAAAATAAAGTAATAATATTATACGTAAGAAAAACGTAAAATGATTAAAGAAAATTCTAAGAAGACATTTGAACTTCAGGATTTTTTAATACAAATTATTTTTTTCTGATACGTTGTTCTTTACACGTTGTTCTTTACAAAATGTATTAAAGTTAAAGGCACTTTTAAATAAATTATGCTTTTTTTTCTTCAAGGGAACAGAAAAAACGCTACTTACGTTTTTATGTCTAATAATAGATGAATATTATTTATATGTCATAAAGTTAAGTAATTGTCAAATATTGTTTATTATTTTCTAAACACTCTCTTAACACATAACTTTGACAGTCTGCAAATTTGTGAACGCTGAATGGCATTGCCATCGTGCACCCGGTGGATCCATTATTTCCATTAAACAATTAATATAATTGTCACCACGTAAGTAAATTCCCTAGTTTATTCTTCATCTATTCTATTTCACTTTCACTACATAAGTAAATTTCCTAGTTTATTCTTCATCTATTCTATTTCACTTTGACAGTCTGCAAATTTGCGAACGCTAAATGGCATTGCCGTCGTGCACCCGGTGGATCCATTATTTCCATTAAACAATTAATATATTTGTCACCACGTAAGTAAATTTCCTAGTTGATTCTTCATCTATTCTATTTCACTTTCACTACGTAAGTAAATTTCCTAGTTTATGCTTCATCTATTCTATTTTACTTTGACAGTCTGCAAATTTGCGAACGCTGAATGGCATTGCCATCGTGCACCCGGTGGATCCATTATTTCCATTAAACAATTAATATAATTGTCACCACGTAAGTAAATTCCCTAGTTTATTCTTCATCTATTCTATTTCACTTTCACTACGTAAGTAAATTTCCTAGTTTATTCTTCATCTATTCTATTTCACTTTGACAGTCTGCAAATTTGCGAACGCTAAATGGCATTGCCGTCGTGCACCCGGTGGATCCATTATTTCCATTAAACAATTAATATATTTGTCACCACGTAAGTAAATTTCCTAGTTGATTCTTCATCTATTCTATTTCACTTTCACTACGTAAGTAAATTTCCTAGTTTATGCTTCATCTATTCTATTTTACTTTGACAGTCTGCAAATTTGCGAACGCTGAATGGCATTGCCGTCGTGCACCCGGTGGATCCATTATTTCCATTAAACAATTAATATATTTGTCACCACGTAAGTAAATTTCCTAGTTTATTCTTCATCTATTCTATTTCATATATTTTTTTTTATTTAGCAAATCTATTTTGATCATTTCATATATATTTGCAAATTAAATATTTAATCACAAAACCAATGGTATTTAAGTAAAAAAAATTATAACAAATAATTCATTGCAAAAACAAAATTTGTATTGGAGACCTTTTAATAAATCATTTAGTTTGTAAAATAAATAATATCAATGCACAACAAGGTTATGTAACTAATTTCTTTAGATAAAATAAAACAAAAAAAAATTAGTTTCACCAGAAAGCATTTCTTCCTATTCAGTCGACAACTTATATTCTAAACATTTGAAGTTTTAGACACTTAAATGTTTACAGTAACAATGCAATATTCCTTTGTCCTTTTCATTATGAAATATAATGTGAATTCATTGGTTACTTCATTTTCACGACCTGCTTTTCAAACAGCTGTTCACTGTGCTACTTAGGATTCAGTAATGTTATATTTAACAGAATTTTGTAGAAATTCATTATTCACAATTAAATGAAACTACGTGATGTAGTATTATTTCTACTTTCTTTAAGTTCTTTACCACGACCTACGTTTCGTTGTATTACATCTTCAGGTGGACTGTTTTATTTAACTGTAATTAACACGATTTCATAGATATTCCTCCGATATTTGTTACAGAACTCTACAGTACTTTGTATCAGTTTACTTAATTATATTATATCGTTAATATTTCCTTCCTTAAAGCTTCACTTAAAACTAGCTTGTACCACTCACTTCGTTCATATGGAACTAAGGCTTTACATAGCATTTCTTTTCAAATAATGTTCTTTAGTATTTTAGAAGATAACAAAATAAACATACTGTCAGATGAACTTACACCTACCTCCTGCCTCAAATCAATTCTGCGTCTTGCGAATTTAAATGTTTGTTCCTGCAACTTGTTGTACGTCATTTCGAAATACCCTTTTAATGGAGAATATAGTCTTTTAAACTCAAATGAAGATTTTTATTAACCAATGGAATACGTGACACAGAAACCGTTTCTCCCTGGAGAGATCTAGACAAAAGAGTGGTTACTTGGTATGCACACATTTGACTTGCAGTCTATTACCATTAAAAAGCTTGGACAGTTACAAATTTTGAAGCAATATTACATGACTTGCCCACACGTAATAACGGTCAGTTTTATGATGAACGGTGGATTCAGAGTGTTCAAAAATTCTATTAGGAAATTCTAAATTCTATTATGTGAAGGAAAATAAAAATTTTATTATATGAACCGTTTCGTCGGTCTTTCAAATGAATTCAACAATATATCATTGATGACCGCTACTTAGTCGTTTTTTAAAGTAAGTTTTATGGTACTTTTATACAATCAATCCGTGGGCTTGTTCCATATGTGGGCAATATATAGATAAAATTTTGTTATCATTTCTAGACCTGTAATTACTATAGAGTACAATTCACTCCAGATTTTGAACGTACCATCTCTTTATGGATTGTCACCGTTTCCTAATTTAAGTAGACTTGAAACTTAGCAGTAAACTTAAAACTTAGCAGCAGACTCCATTAAACTTAGCAACAGACTTAAAACTCTTTATGGATTGTCACCGTTTCTACCATCTCTTTAAAGATTGACAGCGTTTCCTAATTTAAGTAGACTTAAAACTTAAAACTTAGCAACAGAACGTACCATATCTTAAAACTTTGCAGCAGAATGTACCATCTCTTTATGGATTATCACCGTAGACTTAAAACTTAGCAGCAGAACGTACCATCTCTTTATGGATTGTCACCATTTCCTAATTTAAGTAGACTTAAAACTTAGCAGCAGACTCCATTAAACTTAACAGCAAACGTAATCTTAGCGGCAGACTTAAAACTTAGCAGCAGACACCTTACTTTTTTTAAACTTAGCAGCAGACTCCATCTCTCAGATGTACTTTCATATATTTAGACAATTTTAACACTTTAACCAAAGGCCATAAAGAGGAGTTTTTGATGCACGCTTCGAATTCATCTGTGAATGTTCCTCTCTGTACCATCGGTAAAATTTAGCGAAAGTCTCCTGCTAGTAATACTATTATACCACCCAGTAAGTTTTTGTTACCGCTTAGATTCTATAGATATATATTCAAAAGCTTTATTGCTTCCCATACGTGCCATAGTACATATTTGTTAAGTAGCAACAAGGAGATGAGCAAAAGCTAGTACACAAGGAAATAATAATAAATATAGATGTAAACGAGGGACGGAACTTTTTTAAATGCTTCAGACGCCAACAGTAACTCGTCTACTTTTTCAATTCACCCTTGGCAAAGACGTGCTCGCGACATCGTCTTAGTGGTAACACATTCGGGGATTACCGCTACCCTATTGGAATGAGGTAAGACTGAGTACTCTGCCTTAAAATTTCCCCTCAATTTGTTACACATAAATACGATATGTCAAAACAAAGCAATGTTGTAAATGTATTGAGAGAAAATAAGTTAGTCTGGAATGAAATTACCATAGTAATTTCATGTCTCCTATAAATTAAATTATGGCGTTCGTGTGATTTGTAACCCGGAAGCTTTGTTAGCTTTGGTAATTGTCAATGTTTTCCCATCACGGAGTGCACGTAAAAGTAGCAAAAAGTTCATAGTAATAGTAACGAATGGTGAACGAGGATGGCAATACTTTCACTTGATTCAACTGCACGGGGTCAGCATCTTGTCGATCAATAATGTCGAAAGATGAATAAAGCTACTTGAGCGGAACTTTACCTGTGTTTTATTTTCCCATATTCATCTGTTTTTTATTTTCCCATATTCATTCGCTAAACACTAACTGAAAGGAACACAAAAATATACCGAGTGGTTTTGTTTCCCTTCCCTAATCCTAACGTCGTAATAATAAAATCTTGACGCAGAAACGATTCTTTCATAGGGCCTTGGTTCTGGGATGGTTTTGGAAAAGTAATTGATTAACAATATTCTCCATAACAAAATAATTAAGGATATCATAAAACTTAGTAAGACCGTTGAAATTGGTCTTATTCGATTTAAAGAGCTGTTCCGGCTTCCTAATGTAATATTCCAGCTTTCAAATCGCTAACCTACAATTACCATAGAAATTTCGTAGTTGAGGTGCTAAAATGGCCTCTCTTGTCTTCAGGTTTTTCTCTTCATAGGTAACAACTTTAAATACCTAACAGGAAAAAGAAATCTTATCAGTAATTCTCTTCAGATGTTTTGTCTAGGGATGGATACCATGAAGCATATTCTGTTATTATCTTATTGGGCCCAGTTTTAAGTCTCAGTGTTGCATCCTATGCGCTTCGGAATATGATTTCATATAATCAACAATAGATTTTCTATGCATTTCTGGGTTGTTTTTAAATTTAGATGCAGCTCTCAGATGCAATATTGGTTTATTTTATGAATATCTTTTTGAGCCTGCCTATGTTAGTGTTTCCTTGCAGCGTCAATGTAACTATCTTGAACTCTCTCATGTAAAATTCACTCAACTTCAGAAACAATTTTGATCATTTCACTTTTTCTCCCTAAAATTTCTACATGAATATTTTTAGTAGTTATTATTGAATGACAAGCAGGTCTGTTGCTAAACCAAATTCCAACTTTTTACATTAAACCACTTCTAAAGAAAAAAACTGCCACGGATATTTTTAACAAATGTCCAGATCTATTTTATATTAATTGGCACCTAAATTTAATGTATTATACTTGATAGTATATAATCTGGAAAGCTTGAAACGGAGCTACTTTTGTTGGGGTCGCCCTTATTATCAAACCTTGTTTATTTTTATCCAACAACAAAAATTAGTACGATAATCCATTAAATATTGTAACTCAGATGTATGAATATGTTGTATTCTGCGTTAGCGCTCCTAAAGTAGGTCAGGGCATAGATGCTCAAAAGATCTACCATTAAATGAAAAGCAGATTGTGGCTATGAAAAGACACAAATATGAACCGACAATTAATACTCTCTTTTTCAATAGACATTTAATAAACCAGATTACGTAATGCTCCCTGAATATATTTCAGGACATCGTAAATTTGGTTTGCTAGAAGCATTGGAGAATATAAATACACCATAAACTCACTTATCAAGTAAGTCATTTCTGACCAATTTTACAGGGAAAGTAAAACTGAAGGGGAATACCGTGCTTAACTAGTTTCATTGAGCTAAAGGAGTAACATCGATGACCGAGTGAAAAAGAAAACCGAGGCATGATCAATTTAAAAGACAAATTTGCTATTCGTGTTTAGATCTATAAAGGAGGCCACGCTCGTAGAAGGCAGTGATCAAAATATGATATATACGTATATGTGTGTAAATATATATATATATATATATATATATATATATATATATATATATATATGTGTGTGTGTGTGTGTGTGTAAATATAAATATATCGAAGAAGAAAATAACAACGGACTTAAGTTTATAATGATATACAGACTTAATAAAGATGCCATAGAAAATCTGAACACTATGAAAAGCAGTTGCAATGAAAACACAACCACTAAGTAATTGAGATCCGTGTTCACCTTATTAAATTGATTAATTCTACTATACACATTTTTATAGAATTTTAAATCGTCTCAATCATACCCAATAGACAACTTATTCAATTCAACTGCAAGAAGAACTAGTAAGTCTGAAATGATCCGAAATATTCCTAGAATATTATTCGGTCTCCTATTTTGCAGAGTATCTTGCAATTTCAAGAATTTAATAAGATATTCTTAAGATATGATGAAATTGGTAGTGGCACAAAGTAAATTTTGGTATTGAGAAAAGTTATATTATCAAAGAATTGACACTGAAAGATACAAGTGAGATGCTCTGTATGGCTATTAAGAATATATAAATTATTTATTACGATTTTTTTGAAAATTTAAAATCCGAAGTTAATATTAAAAACTTGTTAAATGTAATAATAAAAATATATAATAACCTATAAAGAATACCTCCATTTTATTTTGAAAAAATTAATTGTAGTTAAAATATATGATTACTGTGAAACTTCAAAAAGAAATATGCTCCAATCTATTCAAAAATAAGCAATTTAAAAAATAGTTAAAGCCCCAATGTTTTACGCTTTTGTTTCATTTAACCAAATATACAGTAGGTCAAGAGCAATATAATGTTATCAGTTCATAGTAGAAAATATACTACGTATGTGAATACAACCAGTTGCGTTGCTTTATTTTAAGTATAAAATGTAAATACATACTAAGTACTATCTCAGAGTAAAGAATATAGATAAGTACTATGATAGGGCCTCAAATCTATAAAGTACAAAAAATTATTCCAACAAAGGAGGATCACGTTTTTCTAAACTCACTGCTCCTTAAATTTATTTTTGCAACCTCGAAATTAGGTATCTACCTACCTAATTACTTTTACCTACCTAGTTACATATAGAACTCGTGGATAATTTATCCATGTTGTGAGATAACACAAACGGAGAAATTCTCGTGATGTCACCATGCAGAATTAGTGCCATTTACTCCTATTAAAAATTGAGGAAAAAACGTAACAAAATATTTAGATAGTAAGTACCATTACTTACCACCCTCGCTATACTTTCGCGAATTACGGTGGTGATATTTCAAGTATGAGCATTGACACTTGGTTATACTTAGTATATTATATACTTTTAAGTAATGGAGTCTCGTTGGCACTCTTTGAGTACGAAACCCTAAAAAAGGCATCGGCACATTTTTCACTGACCTGCGTTTACGAAGTCAGGGGTAGAGCCAGCAGCCAATGAGACTTGTGGAATCAACTTGGAGATGAAAGTGATCGGAGATTTAAAGAGGCACTTTGGCGTTGTCTTGTTGATTTTTAGTTTAATTTAGATAAATATGACATAACATTATCGATCAATATATACTTAGTTCATCGACAAGTTGGTATAATCAAAATGCTGTCAAATCCACAAGGTAGAATTTTTTCCGCAAGAGAAAACTTGTATGCACATTGTAGGTTATGCTATGTTTTTATTGAATATGATAATGAAACTAACTGCCACATATCTTTACCTTGAGTGTGTTTATGTAGTGAATAATCAGAAATAAAAACGCTGTATTCTTAAAAATATTATCTTATTGAACATAACGACAGCGAAATAACTTATGAAAGGACGGAAAATAAAGTAGTCGCGTGCATAAATGCGTTTGGTTTTGTTGGATGTAGTGATGTATTACAGGTAGGACATTGATAAAGGACTTAAAGCTATCAAGCTATATCACTGTTTTAAACACAAAAAACGATGATAATAAATATTTAACAAAAAAACACCATTTTAAAAATCTTTGATTAAGTAACGACAAATCTGTCTTCTCCAAGCACAGAATTTCACAATTTTATTTCCATTCAGAATCGAATGCAATGGCCTAAATTAAATTATATCAAACAAATTGACACAATAATATAAACGAAATGATAACTCGAAGAGATGAAAGAAAAGAGCACCTCATTGTCAAACCCAGATCATCTCTACGTCTTGCTTCACTTCCGTTTCACTGGACTGCATCACATCTGTGAGGGAAATGGAGGAAAAGGCGATGTAAAAATGCGAAGGAAAAAATTAAAAGGTTATTTGTTTTGTGTGTATTATCCATTCATATTGCACTTAACAATCGCAATGAAACTGGGAAGTGGTATAAAAGAAATTGACAAAAAGTGTGCATGATTTTGCCTTGAATGGGAAGTAATACTTTGTATTTACATTATCATCATTGTTCTGAAGAGAGGCGGGAAATAATTAAAGTAACTGTACAATTAAAACACAAAATCGACATAAAATATGCATTATAATTGTAAAGTGTTTTTGCAACCAACAAAATTAATATGCTGTCTTAATACTACTATTACATAAACATAAAAATACGCTTCACTGCGATTGGGAACATAACGAAAACTGAACAAGCTAAGTTTACTTTACAGGTGACCTGCTATTCACTGATACACTAAGTGACTGGCAGCAAAAGGACAGAATCTATTTATCGCTCGATCTTCCCACTACCGATTTGTTTCAGTATTTGTTACTCTCTCATGTGTAACCATACTTAAATTATCCTGACGTAAACATTTTGAAAACACATGAAAATTTTGTATCACTTAAAAAATTAAGGTTTTTTCATATTTGAGTGCGAAATATACAAATGAAAAGTATGAATGTTCGTCCGAGCGACTAGAAAGAAATATAAATAATAAGAAATATAAATGTTATAAGGCTTACCTGAACAGAATTGAAGACAGGAGATTTAATTAATTCGAGTTGAAAATATTATATTTTATTCATATTAATACAATTAATTCGCTGAAAGACCCAAATATTTTTTGAATTTTTTATAATTTAAAACAATCATTTATAATTTGTTTTATGCAGGCGGGCAATTTGTAAAGATCTTTACAAATTGCCTACATGAAAATTTTGTCATTCAACGAAACCTAGGTGCATCACGTAGTTTCATTTAGTTGTAAAAAATTAAATTATAATGAATTTCTATAAAATTGTCGCCAAATATAATCAATAAAAAAGTTATTAATTTTAATGAAATGAACACAAAAAATGTCTATCATGATGACGATTGTGTCTAACGTCCGGGTTGTACATATTGAAAATAATACTCTTAAAGTTGCTTATCGCCATTAATATCTAGAACAAATTGTTCAGTTAGGTAAGTCCAACTTAGAGAAAGCGGTCAACAAAAGAACCCAACCCGATTAGGCAGGCTTTGGAAAATTTCGCCATTTCTTCCCGTCCATAATACGCCTGTGTTTCGAAGACGAAAAATTGCAACCACTACGACATATAAAACTGAAATGTGGACTTTCACTATTGACGTCATGAAAAGGCCCCAAGCTTTGGACCTAGTGAAATTATATGATCCGTAATGAGAAGGCGGGTTGAAACCGTAATGGACAGTTCATAGAGAACGCAGAACCGACGACTATCGGGAAAAAAGCATTTCCGAATGGCGGCCATGTACCGACAGACGCAGAATTGAACGGCCCCTCGCTAAGTGGACAGATGACCAGATAAATATCGGGCGAAGCCATTGGATGAGCGACGTGCTCTCGATCTATGTTGGAGTCCTATACTCATAAGTGTAAATCTTTGGGCTGATAATGGTAACAGCAAATGTGAAAATAGATTAAAAGATTTCAAATAACATATCCTAGCTATCATCAATTAAACCCATCTGCCAAAAAATGTTCGTTGTTGGATTATTTGCTGAATATCCAACTGACTGCAAGCAAAATATTAAATTTCTTGTTATTTGGCATAGTCACAAAATATATTGCAACCCTTATATATCTCGTTCACACGAATAATATATACTACCACATAATTAACTCTCAACATACCTTTCAGAATATTAAATTAAATATATTATGGGACATAAATTCAGTCCTAACTTTTTTTTAGTTTCGTATGTGGCATAAATATATTATGGATTCCCAAAAAATCTGTTCCGCAATTTTATGTAAATTAGCTTCAAAGATATTGCTGAATAAATCTACAAAAACAAATGACTTCTTCCTAATCTCAGAAATATCTTGTCAATAGCAGGAAAAAATAGGATTATTCGAGATCGATGATTTAAATTTAATAGTTTCTGAGAAATTCAACATTTTCGCCCTTCTAAAAAGTGTTTTAGGCAGTATATATCGTAAAGTGAAACAGTATTAATGTTTATAAATAGTTTATATGAAACACTATATTTTTCTAAATGTTTATATGTGCGTAAATATTTACAACACCTTCGCTGTGTTCGAGTTCTAATATGATTTTTACAGTTAAAGTAAAACTCTATGGTACATTGAGTTATAACATCGTTCCATTAAATGGTCGGTTCTAGTAGAAAATGTGGTAAAGCTTCGATATTAGAACTTTCTATTTTACTTTAAACATAACGTTGCTCTGACCTCAAATAAAAAAATAAAGTAGAAGTTAATTCAAATTATAGACATCCTATCCCAGTAATATACACCCTATCCTTGCATTGTCGATAAAAAGAAACTAATTCCATTAAAATCGCCTAAACCTCTTCGGTAACGGTTAACCACTTTATTAAATGTTAATGAATCAAATACAATTTTCGTACGTTCTAGAACATCCAGTTTCCGGGGTCTATGCCCGGAAATAATCAAATTAAGTTTTTTTGCGGCGGTAATAGGAGGTTGAAGATGAAAAATGGATCAAATATTGTTGAAATGAGAGTACAGAGAAGTTTAGGCGATTTTAATGGAATTTTCCCTTAAGAAAACTATGTGAATTAGGTTACAGAGCGATAACCTTGGAAAATTTATTTTCCTATATAATTTGCAACATGGAAACATATGTAGATATGTGTAACAAATTGCCTTCGAGTAAAAGTTTATAAGTGGCGTATAATATATGTGATTAAAAAATCATTTCATTCATTTTTTGCTGTTACATTATTTGAAGTCATATCCAGTCTAATAGGATATATTTCTTTTATTTAAAAGGTGTGTCCTGGGTATAGAATAAAAAAGAGATTCCTTTTACATTGAATTAGTTTTACCTAAATATTTGTTGTTTTGATAAACATACGCTTGGCTAATTATAATACAACACTTCCTGTTATTTTCTAGAATAAAAAAGAGATTCCTATATAGAATAAAAAAGAGATTCCTTTTACGTTGAATTAGTTTTACCTAAATATTTGTTGTTTTGATAAACATACGCTTATATAGAATAAAAAAGAGATTCCTTTTACGTTGAATTAGTTTTACCTAAATATTTGTTGTTTTGATAAACATACGCTTGGCTAATTATAATACAACACTTCCTGTTATTTTCTAGAATAAAAAAGAGATTCCTATATAGAATAAAAAAGAGATTCCTTTTACGTTGAATTAGTTTTACCTAAATATTTGTTGTTTTGATAAACATACGCTTATATAGAATAAAAAAGAGATTCCTTTTACGTTGAATTAGTTTTACCTAAATATTTGATGTTTTGATAAACATACGCTTGGCTAATTATAATACAACACTTCCTGTTATTTTCTATTATTTATCCGCTAAATAATCTGATAACGAACATAGTTATGTACGATCCTCAATTAATATTTAAGTAGGAACTTAAGACATTGCAAGTACATTTCATATCTAAACGCAATTACTGCAGTCCCGTCCATTTTCTGAAAGTCCTGTTCAAATATAGCGGTTTTTCTCTCCGTCACAAAGGCCAAACTTTTCCGCTTGGACTACAAAGGATTGCATGCTTTTTTTTTGCTTGGATTACAAGCTTTTTACAGCAATAATTCAGAATGTATGCGAAACAATATATTGCACGAGATAATGTCGCAGGATTTGAGGAATCTTTTGTTCTTTTGTTTATTATTTGGTCGGCTTGTTATAATGATTCAAATACGGGTGTTTGTGGAAGATAATATGGGTTGGAGCATTAAAATAATGAAATATTTTATATAAATAAGTATAATCTAATGAAATAATCCGTTATTTATAATTTTCTGACAAAAAAAGAGCCTGTGATAAATTTTTAATTTTTCTTCTTTTTCACGTCTCGTACTAAACCAGATTCTATAATTTTCTGTACCACTGAAGATGCCATATTTTATTTTACAACGACTTTTCTAAAATGTAGTTAATTTATTAAATGGAGAGAGCATTGAACTTTTACTTTAAATGGATTTAAGAAATAAGCCATATATTGAATAAAAATGCTGTAATAAATACTTGTGTATACACGTGCAAATGGTACTATTTAAACGAAAAAGAAGTTTATAGAGTTTTTCTCTATACGCGACGTGAAAGTTATTATAGATGCCTTATACTTTACGATTATAATATTACAAGCTGTGAAATAAAATACTGAGATTTGTGATACATTAATTCGCATGATTTTTACGAGAGAGGCGACAAGATTTATTTAAATTCTTTTATTCTAATTTACATAAATATTTGCAAAAAACTGCCTTTCACATAATGTGTCTTTGTAAAAAAATATTATTTTTCCTACTTGAAATTAGTGATTAGATTTTTATACGCCCAATATTGTAGTTCACTTTCAAGTTCTTGGTTGCGTTACTGGATACCGCAAGTATTGAATAATTCAACGATATTTCTAGTTTGCTTATAATTTCTTACTAAGGAACGTAAGATGTCCAAAATATTCATATTTTAGAGTAAATTCACAAGTATGTTTGTGAGACATTATTTCAAAATGAGGAAATTGAATCATGTCACCAAGTCGTTTTGCATTTTTCAGTATATTAAACGTTAGGCTGATTTGGAGGAAAAGAAGATATGGCTCCTTTTCATCAAGGTTTTTTTGTTGCAATACAATTTCTTTCCAGTCTTTCTTTCTTCCTGAGGTTTCCTTTTCTTTCTTTCGTTCTTTCCTTCTTAATTTTTTTATTCATATGTGAAATATATCAACTTTATGCAGTATATCAGAACTATCAGAAATGTTTTATATTTTTAAACAGCAAATTAATAATGTAGCTCACTAGCTCGCCGAATTTGTTTTAAATTCTCGTTTTATTTTCTGATCAACCTAATCTCTTTTTGAAATTTTTATTTTGAAACTTATTAATTTATTTTCCGTGTTAGATAACCACTTAGCGATTGAGAATTTCTTTATTTAAACGTCATTGGAAATCCTGAGTTTGTGATCATAAACTAATAAGAAAAGATCCTGTAATACTTGAGCAATAAGGAGCTATTGGGGCATTAATAGCAGCGTTGAATCGTTTCGTACAAAACCTGTATTGTCCCATTGTGCAGCTGAATGATCTTCATTTTATATTAATTTGACTGTGTGGATGCCAAGTGAATTATGAATTAATCTACTTAAAGGCTTAATGAGGAGCCTCATTACTTACATCTCACATATAGCATAACTAAGAAAGTATCTAACAGAGAAATACATTCTGTTTTTAAAAAAATAGTAACGGCATACGTGTTGAAACATATATGTTTTTTTACAGAATCAGCTAATTGTCGACATTAATCGACTCCTTGTCTTAGACCGGAATGATACGAGTGAACATCTGGAGACCCGCAGTACTTGCGGTAAATAAATATATTTGTGCTAACTTAAATACATTACGAAAGGGGATGTTCGAATACGTGCTTCGAAATTTGAAAATTTCCCAAATATTGAAGAAAAAGGATATCATTCCACTTTGAACATAACCTCTCTTCAAAATGAATATTGACATTAAATCTAAATATATATTGAATTGAATTATTAAATTAACTAAGTATTAAAATGTTTCCTATCAATTCAACATTTAATGCGATTGCTAAAAGTTAGACAAGGTGATTTTATGCCCACTCTACTACATTCCTGACTTCTTCGCAAATTTTATTACATGATATTCCTTGTTTAGTAAAACTGGAGATGAATTCTTCTTCGTCATGATCTATCAGTATAGATTACACACATAATATTTTGTAGGCTTTCCTTTCAAGTACAGCAAGTATTTAGTCATTTCTGGATATAAAATGTTTTAGATGAGTATGTCAATACAGACCTGTTCCAAAAAAGTACAATAAACTAGTCCACCCTTTTTCCCATATATAACGAGTCACTCAACGAATTTCTCTTGACACATCTATACAATCCCATTAAGGAATATTAGCTTTATAGTGACCGTATTATGTTAAATAACAGTTATTACTTTACTACTGAAACTAACAAGAACGAAAGTTTTAACGATAATTTAAGTCATAATTACTAATCACATGACCCGATTAGTTGTTATTTACTCAATTATGGAACTCAATATTGGAATAATTAACTTAAAAATAAATTATATTTAACGATATAATTGTTTACAATGTATGACATACATAATGACATCTTTCAAATAAAATTTAATAAATTATGATAAAAAGGCGATCTTATTCCCTAGTCTAACTCAACTTACACTGTTCTTTATATTGGTACTTGTTCAAGTATTCTTTATTGTTCTAAGATATAAAATCAACTTGGTACCTTATCATTTTTAAATGAAGGGAAAAATATACTTCATTTTCAAAGAGCATTTTCCAGTTACATTTTTTATAAGATAGTTTTAATATTTAATAAGATTTATTTTATCGTCATACGGTCCCTTTTTCACGAAATATTTTGCGGGACGTATCTTTATGATTTCACTAACTTTTTAAACATATATATAAAAATTCTGAAAGAAAATCATCATGCCTATATGGGCTAAGTAACTTAAACGAAAATTTTTTTCAGTCAACTTTAATTAATAACTTGCCGAGTTACAGAGTTACAGGTAACCGTTCTGTTTCTCACGCCTATTAAAGAAGTACTACTCAATTTATTTACATAGTGATAGATAATATTGTTATGTGGTATGTCTTCATTTAACAAATAACTTTATATACTTAAACTTTTAAAAGTATATAAGTGCATACAGAGTCCTTGAAACGCGAACTTTACTCGCACTTAATAGATTTTTATTTTTTCCACGCATCATCTAATTCAACTATGACACAGACGTAATGATGCTATAATAATGCTATGATGCTGTGATATAGACAGACAGACTAAGGATTCGGCTTTAATCAATCGACTGCAAAGACCTCAAAAACAAACACAAATATTCATTATTTTAATTCACAGATCAGCTTAGCGAATACGAAAAGAACATTGTATATCATATTGGTAAAATAAACTAAATGACAGTGTGTTTATTCATCATTAATGATGAATAAACACACTGTCATTTATTCGTCATTTCGGCTTTGCTCATTTGCCCGCCATGTTTTATTTATCTCCCAAATTATGATTCACATATGCAATTTCATATTTGTTTAAATATTGTGAAACACAGAATAATGAAATAACACGTTTTGTGTTGCAATTTAATATTTATGTCACTGGTACTAATTTCGAGCATTTTAGCATTTTGAAATTAATGTCCAATTTTCTTTGGTATTGATAAAAAAGAGCAAGGTCTTTTTGGTTCTAGTTTGTAATAAAATTCCAAGATATGAGTTTCTTTCGTAATATATTTAAGTTAGCGCAAACACTGTATTTATTTAATTAGCGCAAATATATGTAGTTACTGTAAAACCGTGGGTCTTCAGATATTTGGGGGCATTATTCCGGTCTAAAACACGAAACCAAGCAAGCAAATATCGATTTAGTCCCAGTATCAATCAATGGGTGACTGTAAAAAATTTTTGTGACTATTTATCAACACGCATTCCGATACTATTTTTTTTTAAACTATGACACCTTCTTCGGAGTCCTGAAGCATTAGTTTTTTTTTCATTTTATCCGCATGTTGTACTATATTTGAAATGTAAATATAGAAGCTATTCGTTAAGTCTTATTAGTAAACTAATCCATAATTCACTTCTACCCAGCTTTGGCATCCACAAAGTCAAAATAAATAAAAAATATATATTCTTTGTCACACCACGGGACAATACAGATTTTGTACCAAAATAATTTAACGGTGCTATTAATCTCCCAATAGCTCCGTACTATAAGAGCATTACACAATCTTTTTTCGACTATTTTTTGTCATTAATTCATATCATAAACTCAATATTTCCAATGACGTTTAAATAAAAGAAAATTTCTCAATCGCTAAGAAGTTGCTTATCAAGTATCAAACATTAATAAGTCTCAAAATAGAAATTTCATTGGTAGAGTCCAAAAAAAGAGACATGGATGATTATAAAATAAAATGAGAACTTAAAACAAATACGGCGAGCTGATGAGAATATTATTAATTTGCTGTTCACAAACTTAAAATGTTCCTAATAGTTCTGTATACTCTACAATATTTATATATTTCTTATATAAATAAAAAATTAAAAAGAATAAAAAGAAAGAAAGAAAAGAAAAAATTCTATTGAAACGAAAAAAAGCCGAAGTACAAAGAAGCCTTATCTTCTTTTTCTCCAAATGAGTAAAGTTTATACACCGAAAATGAATGACTTGGCGACGTGATTAAATTTCCTCATTTTAAAATAATATCTCACAAACAACGCTCACGAAATCATATTTTTTTAAAAAGGTTACTTTATACGACAGGCAGGTTTTTGCATATTTCTATGTAAATTAGAACAAGAGAATTAAAAAAAATTGTTACGTCTGTCGTTGAATCATGTGAATTAAAGTAACACAAGTCTCAGAACTTTATTTATCGTAAAATATAACTCTAAATAAAATATCTAATATAACTCTCTTATCTATAATAACTTCCAGGTCGCCTGTACAAAAAAAACTCTATAAGCCTTATTTCCTTTTAAACAGTACCCCTACAAATTTGGACGTGTATATAAAAGTATATATTGCGGGATTTTCATACAAAATATAGCTTATTTTTCAAATACCATTAAGGTAAAAATTCAATACTTTTTGTCAGACTTGATCGACTAAGTACTTTTTGAAAATCCGTTGTCGAATAAAATATGGCACTCGTTATGCATTTTACATAACGAGTGCCATATTTTATTTGACAACGAATTGCGTTTTTCATGATCATTTCATTAAATATTATGGAAACTCGTTTAGTACAATGAGACGTGAAAAAAAAATTGAAAATTTTCCACGGGCGCTTTTGTGTTGCCAGAAAATTATAAATAACGTATTATTTCATTAGATTATACTTATTTACATAAAACATTTTATTATTTTAATGTTCCAACCCAAATTCCACACACACACCTTATTTGAAGCACTTTAACATACCGACCAAATAATAAACAAAAGAACAAAAGATTCCTCAAAGCCTGCGACATTATCTCGCGCAATATATTGTTTCGAATACGTACTGAATTATTGCAGTAAAAAGCTCGTAAATCCTTCGTGGTCCAAGCTAAAAAGGTTCACCTTAGCCTCGGAGAGGAAAACGGTACGGTAAAACAGGAATTTCATAAAATGTTGGTAAACAGGAATTTCATAAAATGATTAACAGATGGGACTTCAGTTATTGTGTCTAGATATGAAACACATTAGTAATGTCGTAAGTTCCCATTTAAATATTAATTGGAGATCGTATATAACTATGTTCATTATGAGATTATTTAACGGATAAACGATCTAAAGTAACAGGAAGTGTTTTATTGTAATTAGCCAAGCAAATATTTATTAAAACATTGAACATTTAGGTAATTAAAATCTATGTTTTTTTAACGGAAGTCAAGATAAAACATTCATTTTTTTTTAAATCCCACATAAAGGTCACATCTTTTAAATAAGAAACCTTTTATATTATACTAAGTGTCACTTTAAATAAGATAGCGGCAAAAATAAATGTAACGATTTTTTAAACAGGTATTGTGACGTATAACGTCACTTATAAATTTGAACTTGAAATCAAATTGTAATACACATATTTATGTTGCAAATAAAATAGGAATTTGAATTTTCTAATATAATATGTGTGTAAGTGTGAATTAGGTTAAAAGCCAATGGCCTGTAACCTAATTCCCATATTTTTCCTTAAGGGAAAATCCCCATAAAATTGACTAAATTTATCTGCACTATTATCACAAGACATTTGATCTTCAACCTCCCATTGCCGCCGCAAACCAACTTAATTTGAGTATTTATGGGCGTAGAGACCGGAAACTGGATATTCTAAAACGTTTGAAATATGGATTTGATGCATTAACATTTAATACATTTCTTTAAGCTTTAATCAATGGTGTAAGAAAAGGGTGTATATAATATGAATAGAGTGTATATAAATTGAATTAATTTCTACATTATTGTTTTACTTGAGGTCAGAGCAACGTTATGTTTAAAGTATTACAAAAGGTTAAAAAATCGAAACTACCGCAATTTCTGCTAAAACTGACCATTTAACCGAACAATGTTATAACTCATTGTGTAATAGAGTAAAATCTTAACTGTAAAAAGGTACATCTAATTGTGTATTTCTATCTAAAACTCGTAATATATAAAAAGGAACGCAATTCGAAATCACTGAGTTGGTGGTTTTGCTCAGAAATAAAGGTAAACTGTTTACGAAATAGAACCTGCATCGCAGCAAAGTTAACATTTATGAAACATTGACAAACATATAAATGTTTAATAAAACATGATTTTTTCATATAAACTATTTAAAAACACCAATACTATGTTTCAACATGTAAAATATCATGTCTCTCACACTTTGCAGAAGGTTGAAAATGTTGGAATCCTCAAAAGCTATTAAATATAAATCATTTTTCTCGGGTAACGCGGTTTTATCCTGCTTTTGACTAGCTGTTTTGGAAATAAGGAAGTAGGTATTTGTTTTTTGGATGTGTTCAGTTATATCTCAAAAACTAACTTATATAAAATTGTAAAAAAAATAAAGTCCGAGTGGGTAAAATAATTATACGATACATGAAATTAAAAAAAAAATCAAGGCTTAATTTAAATCCCATAATGTGTCTAATTTGATATTTTTGGGATTTAATTGTGTACTAATATATATTTTTCGTGTAATTGTAATATACTTTGTAACTATACCAAATTACTAATTTCTAAGTCGTACCGTTTCCAAGAAAACCAGATAGGGCAGAGGGACAAACACGCGAGTAATCATATAAGGGTTATGTTTGTTTTTGAACTCCGTAACTCCAAAAATAAAGTATTTTAATTTGATATTTTTTTTATTCTTTATTATTTTTTTATTTGATATTTTTTTTGATTATTTTTTTAATTTGAAATTTCATCCAGCATCTAAATTATAACAAGAAACTTAAAATTTGGAACGCAGTTCAGTTAGATACTCAGCAAATAATCGAATATCGAAATTTTTTTGATAGATGGATAATAATTGATGGATCTACGATATATTATTTGAAACCTTTTAACCCATTTTCACTTCACTAATTCACTCATTTCAATATTTCTTCCCCATTAGTCGTCGAAACAGCGCTCTCTATGATCTGCCCATTACCACTTCGACCCACCCAATCCATGGTCTATGTTAGTGACCCTAGTACACCTAGGAATCTCCTCATTACGGTTCACATCACGTAGAGAAACACAGTTAGGAGTCTTTTTTCGAGGTCACTAGTAAGGGGCCTTATCTCAGTTCTATACGTCACAACTGGTAACACACCCCGATGGAAAATGTTCGTATTAATACAATAGGGTATTTTAGATGAGAAAATATGGCTAAATTTCCCGAAGCCTGCCCAGCTGAGTTGGCTTCTTTGATTGACCGCTTTCTCTAAGTTGGGCTTATCTAATTAGACAATTTGTCCTAGACATTTACGACGATAAGCAACTTGAAGAGTAATATTACCAATATGTACCGGTGATAGGTACGATTTGGATGTTAGACATGATGGTCATCATAAAGGACGTTTTTCATGTTCATTTCATTAAAATATTAAACGTATTTGTATAAAACAATTCTAAATAATTATTTTAAAATATGAAACAAGACCATATCACTTTTTAAAAATTAAAAAATTACTTTCAATAAATTATTTGTTTAATATGAAGAAAACATATAGATATTTTGACATAGTGTTTCAAATTCGAATTAATTAAATGTCTTTTCTTCCATTCTTTTATCCTGATCCTTATAGCTTATAATTATGTATGTTTCTTTCCAGTCCCTCGAATGAGCAGTCATACCTTTCATACAAACATTTCGTATTCAAATATTGATGAACCTCTTTTTTTTGAAGAGTGAAACTTCCTTGTATGTCTTTAACCCAAGGGAGAGTAACAAAAACTGAAACAAATCGGTATTGGGGAGGGTGAGCGATAAATAGATTTTGCTGCCAGTCACTTAGTGTGTCAGTGAATAGCAGGTCGGCTGTAAAGTAAACTTAGCTTGTTCAGTTTTCGTTAAGTACTCGATAGTAGTGAAGCGCATTTTTACGTTTATGTAATAGTAGTATTAAGACATCATATTAATTTTGTTACTTACAAGAACACTTCAAAATTGTAACAAACATTTTATGTCGGTTTTTTGTTCTTATTTTACGGTTACTTTAATTGTTTCCCGTTTTCCTTCAGAATAATGATGATAATGTAAATAAAAGGCATCACTTCCCATTCACGGAAAACCATCGGGCACACTTTTTGTCAATTTCTTTTATACCACTTCCCAGTTTCATCGCGATTGTTAAGCGCAATATGAATGGATAATACATATAAAAAGGAATAACCTTTTCATTTTTTCCTCCGTATTTTTTTCATTGCTTTTCCTCCATTTCCCTCACCGATATAATCCAGTCCAGTGAAACGGAAGTGAATCAAGACGTAGAGATGATCTGGGTTTGATAATGAAGCGATTTTCTTTCACCTCTTCGAGTTATCATTTCGTTTATATTATTTTGTCGATTCGTTAGAAACTATTTCGTCTGGGCAATTGCGTGTGACTGTAAATGAAAGTAAAATTGAGATACTCTGTGATTTAGAGAACAGGTATTCGTTACGGAGATATTCAAATATTCTTAGCAAGGTATTTTTCTGAAATTATATATTTTAATCGTTTTCTCTTTATAAGACATTGATATTGTTTGATAGCTTTGACAGTATTTTATCAATATCCTGTAGTATATCGCTACATCTAACAAAAAGAAATGCATTTCGGCGGGGGACACTCGGTTTTCCGTCCTATAATAAGTTTCCTCAATACCATTATGATCAATAAGTGAACATTGCCAAGAAGACAGTATTTTCATTTCTCATCATTCTCTTTATAATCACTCTCAAGATAAAAATATGTGAAATCCGAGTGGAAATTTTCATTGCGAGATTTATAAAAATGAGTAGCTCCATCTTTTGTTATACATAGGTACACACGTTTGTCTGAATACTATGCGTCTAGTAGCTAGGCACTTATTTTCATTGTTTTACTAATGCATGTTTCATTAATTTTTTAAAATATTAGATAATATGCCATATGCAAAATATGCCATTTTGTGATTAATTGTACTGATAATCATAAAATAATAAGTAAATATAACTTCAAGATATTCTTTGTTTTTTCTAAAACTTCACCTGAATTTTTATGAAGACAAACAAACACACAGACAGACAAAAAGTATCAAAAATTATCTTAATGTACTTATCTTTTTCCCTTTCAGTAACTTATCCTTCATGCACCCGGATTATTTATTTGCAAATATTTTCGATATGGAAATGTATAATATTTACAGTTTTGTTATACGTTCGGAGTTAGTTTATTATATATTATTTACTATATACAGCAGTATTTACTACATCCTACATCTATAATTGTTTTCCATTAAACTTCATGAAAATACTATTCTTGCATTTATTTTTAGATCAGGTCTTTTATTCTCATTTTCCTTTCATTCACACAAAGTATTCCTAGAATTATTCTAGATATACCTTGCATTCAACGCGTTTTTAGGGCTGCATGCCCAAATGGCAAAAACGAAACCGTTATAATTTCATCCTGGCTGTCTGTATGTTTGTGTGTCCTCATTTCGCAGTCATTTTACTCGGAGACTATTGGCACTATATACGTGAAATTTGGAGGTTAGGTGTCTTCTATGAGCCGCTATATGATGAAATGGAATTATGAAAAAAAATAATGTAAAAGGTGGCACTTTGTACATGAACTGAGGGACGAAAAAAAAATCCATAAGCATGTGCATAAGCGTGTGAAATGCCGTCTTACAGACCTTAAAAAAGATAAAGAGGTTCCAAAATAATTATTATTATATTAATTAATTTTTTAATTGAGTCAATAGTTGGTGAGATATACGCTATTTTCCAACTAATGTGTGTCCAATTCTGAGAAAAATTAAGCTAGTAGAAAATAAAATAAATGTTCAATGAACATTGCTTTGAAAAAGATATGTTGTATAGTTTTTGAGTTGTGGAATATTTTTGATTCCTTATTTTTCAGTCTTTGAGAAAAACAAACTTTTAATTTTAACATTGTTTCGTGCTACGAAAACTTTCGTAAGCGAGTCCGAATCGCATTTGGCTAATTTTTGATTTACATTAATTCCTATGAACACAATCCACAATTGAATTCTATGGACAAGTCTAAATACAAGAAATTTTACCGTAAACGAGAAAAGGATTTGAATGAATTTAGATCTGCAAATTACATAAAAAATATTGTTAGGAAAATAGTATAAATATAGAATTGTACGTTAAACTTAATATATTAACTTATTGAAAACTTCGTCAAAATATTGCAGAAATAATTTGGAATTCTTTATCAATATATGTATTAAAAATGTATTTAAAAAAATATTTTCATTTTACAACAGAACTTATCGGCTTACATCTAATCTCATAGACCTATCATCGTTTACAACTTTCCTAAACCTGAATGCTAAATATTGTAACGGTAGAAAATATACTAAACGGTTATAAATAATTCAGCGACACCATCAATATGCAAATTTAGTTAAATAAATAATAAATTAATCAAAGGATAATCAATAAATAAAAACAGAATACACATATTGTGTCGGAAAGTAGAACCAAAATGAACTTTACATTCGAACACTCCCAACATAAAAAAGTATATATATATATATATATATATATATATATATATATATATATATATATATATAATATAAATTTACAAATCCAATAAACAGTTTTCGCAAAACTTCTTATACAAACGAAAATATTCCTGAAATAAAATTTAACGACTAACGGCATTTTGCAATTTTCGGAACCAATATCTCGTCATATGGTGTTAAAAGAAAAACATAATAAAACAAAAAGCAGTTGCTTGATGTGGAATGCATACATAAATACACGGGGGTTCGGTATCAGTTAGAAGTCTTAGCGTAACAACTTTTTATCGTTGCTTTTATGATGGAAATACGATTGTATTTTCCCCTACAGTTTTTTTTTATTTATGTTATGAATATTACGTTACATAAAAACTTTTAATTTCCGTTATACTGAAAGCCCTTAATGTATTCAAAGCATCAACAGCTTTTGAGTTTTCTATCTGTCGTTAAGTTTAATAAATGAACATTACCAAGAACACAGTGTTTTAATTTCCAATTATTCCATTTATAACTCTCGTAATTGTGGATTTGACAGCCTGATAATCATACCAACTTGTTGGTGAACTAACATTGTACCGATTATATTTTGTCGTCTATAACTAAATTAAACTAAAAACCAACGAAGGAAATCAGGTCTAACTGCCTCATTAAATTGCCGATCACTTTAATCTCCGCTGTACATGTGACTTCGTAAACGCAGATCGGTGAAAAATGTTCCCATGTCGTTTTTAGTGTTCCTTATTCAAAGAGTGCCAATAAGACCCTATTATTAAGCCGCTGCTGTCCATCTGTCTATCTGTAATATGGTTGCATCTTTTTAACCATAATAGGTAGACACAGAAATTTTCAAAGATTACATTTTGCTATGGCCTTTCACGGCAAATATTAAAAACTTCTTGTATGATCCATTCATTATTTTTGATATAAATGTGATTCGTTGCATTATTCTGACTAGAAAAAGGAAAAACTGAAAAAAAAATTTGTTAACGAAATTTTGCAAGACATATAATATTATTTCATTTTTTGTAATATAGGGGATATCTTCAAATGATCTTTATTTTTATATAGGTTGAATCACGCCAGTTAAAACACGTGGTAAGTGACAATACATCAAAATATCCCCGACATGCGCGACATATCGCCTGCAGACCTTCAGTAAGGAAATATTCCTTTGTTTAAACTGTTAATGAGGTCAGACCAATATCTGCTTTAGAATGAGGTAACAATAGTAAGTCTATTGTACCATTTTTAGACAGAACATTAAACAAGTAAGAGCTTGGCCGGCTGGTTTATTACTTAACAAATGGATTTCGGTCTTCTTGATTATGTGAAGAACTTTAACAACAAGAATGGAAAGTTATTTTTTAACAAAAATACTTTTAGGTCATAATGTTCTCGAATACGTTAATCCATTCACCGTGTTTACATAATAATATAATAATTACTACATTAATTATTTCCAAGGTGTTCAAAACAATTAAACTAATAGCTTTTAAATTCAATATTTAAGTAAAATATGAAACAATGTGATTAGGTCACACGTCGATAAAGCTTAATGGGATAATGTTGGATGATTCTTTTTTATTTGGAAGAGTATACTCCTAATATGGGTTCATGAAAATTGAATATGGAAGCTGAATACCATGGAATTCATCAACATTGCAGAGCACAGATGTGGTGATCCAGTTTATGTGATATAGATCTAATGAAAATCTAATAAGACACGACTAACGGTGACACAAATTTACTATTTAGCAAAATTAGGGTACAA